>OW971874.1:12247500-13447500 GCA_943193645.1 Acentria ephemerella
TCTGACTTGCTAAACATCATTGTTACTTTGGGTTTCTGATCAACTATCAAATATATAAATTATCATATATATAAGTACACTATATGATAGAAACAATAATGTAGATAAAATTTTTGACTGTAACTAGAAACAGTTCCAGGTCACTTGCCATTTTACATCCAATTTAAGCACGTTGAAAACTAGTTGGTTAAATTATAAATTACGTCGTGAAAAATCCATAAATAGTGAAGGCGTCAAAAGTCTATACTTTGCTAGTATGAGTGATACTATTACTACTGAAAATATTTGTAAAATACGTGGGATAATCGCCCCTAGTAGCTTGATACTTGTCTCACGTTCTCGACTTGGTACGAGTTGCTGGTTACCACGAGTCTATAAATTACATTGACGTTAAATGCACGTGGCAGCAACGCATCTGACACCGTAACGGTCCTTTACGATTCATCTGTTGTGGCTTCATGTAAAATGTATGGTAGAAACCTACATAGAGTTCTGTAGCATGCTCTTTACATTCCCGTACTGCGTTATAAAATGTGCATTTAAAAGCGTATTTAATGCGGATTATTGCACCATATCTTCTTCTTGCAACTTCTCTTCGCATACTACGAGAGGTTCTTTCGGCTGTGATATAAAATGTTCATGTTATATTCATTTTAAATTTTTTATTTTCATTGCAATTTAAGTTGTTTTAATTAAGTTCTTATTATTTAATGTTATTTCAGAAATTATCTATATTGTAGTTGTATTATTATAATCTAATCTTAAGGTTAGTATGTCATTTTCACAAAAAGAATGTCACGTTCTTAGAACAGTAAATTTCGTGTCGAGAAATGATTATAATACCATTGTTTTAGCAGTCCCTCCCAGATTCAACTTTAGATTAAGACATTTCGATTAATAACTGCTATCGTTTAAATAAAAACTTGTCTATATGCAATCTGTCGCTTTTTGGTACAAAAGAACCAACTGCTTTGGATAAATTGTAATTGATAATTAATTATGTGTGATATTTATTTTTAGTTCTCTACAAACTCCATAATGTTTCGGAATTCATTAAAAATGAAACTGTCCATAATTCTTGGGATTACTCACATGATATTTGGAATAATGTTGAGTTTATTCAACTATCTGTAAGTATAAATAAAATTTTTAATTATATTATTTTGCTAAATCTTCTGTGAATGGACATAAATGTGAGAGAATCAGAAATTGCCGTCGATACTGGTGGACAGTCCACTGGAGCATTTTGATTTCAAAATCCATAGATGAAATGGATAAAAGCAAGCCATGAACAGTATACTCGTACGGCGGAACATCTGTGAGGCGGTAGGTCGATTCCTATGACGTCAAAATAAAAGGCAGACTAGCGTTTTCTTAAGAAAATACAAACTTTAAAACCGAAAAGAGTAGATAATAATAAATATCCTTTGTATTTTTTTTCAATTATCAAGGAGGTTTTAATCTGTTTTTAATTATGGGTATACCCTCTTTTAAATTTATTTTAAAAAGTTATTGACAAAATTTGGTAAATTAATAACAGTGACACATGTTTATATTTTATAACGAAGGTTCATTAAAATTAATGTTTGTTTTACATTATTATAATAAATTGTAATGTTAACTTTCCTCTGCATTATATTAATTAATTTTCGTCGACTATGTGAGATAAAATCTATTCATAACTGTAATCGATTTCGTCTAGTACAGCACTAAACCAAAGCGGTAATATAGCTTGTAAATTTTAAATTTGTATGTCTGCGGACATAATGGAATCCATTTATATATTTATTTACTCACTGCCGATTCACATGCACGAATATAGGAGAACGTTAAGGTTCCTCTAAACGCGTTTTCTATCATATCTATGAAGTCACGTAGAAAATGTTGTAATTTTTGCGATTTAGCTGAGTATTAATTATAAGTGTATCGTCGACTACACATCAAGTGTAATGCTTTGACCGCAGGACTAGTTTCTTCGTTCGTTACAGTCTTCTTACAGTAACCCAATAAATTATTTGCTGTCTGGTTTACGAAGTCTTCGGAGATACCTACTTAGAAAAAATCAGCACAATAATAATAAATATAACAAAAAAGGAAGATAAAACTGAATCGGTCTCACAGCAAAATATTTCAGCTGTGTTTCCATTGTGTGTTTTGTGCCGTGTGTATACACATGGTGACATTTAAAGTCATCCCATAATATATTAACAATATTTTTATATGTCATTTCATCTAAAAGAGATCATAATAAAATAAATATGTAATCAACAGAGTCATTGTCATTTCTTGGAGCCATCGTGCTTCGAAGAATACAGTGGCAATCACCTATATCTTATTATAACCTCGAATTTAGCGTTGGAATCTTTAAATTGTATGCACGAAGTTTTCACTTTTCATATCGTATAATTATTTCCAGTTACTTCAGAAAGTGGTACAAAGTTTTTCTGCAATTTATACCAGAAATTTTGTTTTTGATTTGCATGTTTCTGTGGCTGGTTTTTATGGTATATTTTAAGTGGTTCACGTATACTACACGGTCAGGTATGTGCAATTATTAATATGATAACATATTCGTTTTTTTAGAAATCACATTCTACTATATGCTTCATACCTATCTATACCGCCATACCCATCTAGTGTGTTATTAAACTTTCAAATAAATATGAATATTCGAGTGTACGTTCGGTGAAACGTTTCTTCGTTTCGGATATGCAAATATTAAGTTTAACGTCGATTTTAATCCTCACATAACCTTTATCTAGTATATTACTATGTACAAGTTTATTTGTCTATTTAAAATATGTTGACAAAAGATTTATTATGTATGACACTCTCTTACGTCCTCCAACATATATAATTGTACATATATAAGTAATGCCCAATTAACTTTGACAGTTTACTTTTGACTTAGACCATCATCGGTCATCGTCAGTCGGACTTATTCTTTTACATATGATCATTTTAGCTGTTAGCTTTGTAATAGGATTACAAAACTGTCATTAAATATTAGGTCGGGGAAAAAGTCTTTTCGCATATAGTATAAATAAACTGGTAATAAAAAATCTTTGGCTAGCCATTTGTATCTGGCTGGTTTTTATGATATTAAAAATGTGGCATTTCAATAAAAGAATCAAAAAATAAAAGTTTTCCACTTTTTTCGTTTGTTATTCTTTCTGTAAAAACGAGCGAATCAAATGAAGAAATTAGATATATTTTAAAATTTTATTATGAAACAGGAAAAATTGCATCGCAAGCCGTGAAAATCATTTGTGACGTTTAACGGAACTAATGCAGTGTCAGTAAGAGTAGCACAAAGTTGGTTTAAGTTTTTTCAATCCGGGAATTTTGATGCCAAAGATGCAACTCGCTCTGATTGCCCTGTTACGATTAAATAGGACGCTATTTTTGGAGCATGATCGGCATATCAGCAGTAACGACATAACTGAAGAACTGGGAATTAACGACAAAACAGTTTTGACCCATTTGAAAAAACCTGGGTACACATTAAATTGATATTTTAGTGCCATACGAGCTCACTAAAAGAAACCTAATGAACCGTGTACTCATTTGCGATTCTTTATTGAGAAGTAATGAAACCGAACTGTTTTTAAAGATATTGATAAATGGTCCGAAAAGGGTCGTGGTCTAAAGTCGGCCAGGCTTCACAGACTGTGGCAAAACCTGGGTTAATTTGCAATAAGGTGATGCAATGTCTATGGTGGGGCTGGAAGGGATCTCTACTGCCAACAAATGATGAGATTAAAGAAAGAAGTTGAGAAAAAGCGGTTGGAATTGATTAATAGAAAGAGATTTCATCACGATAACGCTACACCACACACATCTTTAGCCACACAGCAAAAATTAAGAAAGTTTGGCTGGGAGCCATATAGCCATGACCTTGCACTTTCAGATTTTCAGATTTTTTCAGTCTCTTCAGAATTCCATAGCTAGTGTCAGGTTAACATCAAGAAAGGACTGCCAAAACTGCTCGTTGCGTTTTTTTGATCAGAAGTCCTAAATTGTCATGTGAAATACGAAGAAACTTTATCCCCAACCTATTATATTTTCATGACTTATGAATGTAATTAAATGTCATTTATTTAAATGAATGGGTTAAATTTAAAGATGACGTAGAAATTGGAAAAATATTTAAATAAAATCATCTCACGCACTCCATCAGACACACACAACAATCACACACTCACATACTTATAAAAGTCTCTGTATCATTGCTTTTTTATGTATATATTTTTTTTTAAATAGTTATTGGGCTTAAAGAAAGTTCATTGGTCCAAAGAATCGGGCGGGTATAAAAATAATTTACATTTAAAAGGAGTTTAATGCCACTTTAATATTTTTTTATCCCATTGTTATCGAATAAATATTTTTTGGACTAGACTATATTATGAGCATTTTTAAAAAATGTCTTATTTATTCTTATTTTTAGTACAATGTGAATCAAATTCCACCGTGTCCATTTAGTAACTGATAAATTTAAACATTTTTTTAATTGTAGTTGGACCGAAAGGAGGGGCATGTGCACCTCAGATTCTTATTCTCTTCATTGATATGGTATTATTGAGTGAAACAAAACCACCTAGCGAAGGTTGTGATGCGTACCTGTTCAACAGTCAACGATTTGTCCAAACCATTTTGGTATTAGTGGCTGTGTTGTGCATACCCGTGATGTTACTGGGAACTCCTTTGTATCTTCTTTTTTACCACAGGAGGAAAAGAAGAATGGCTTTAGTAAGACTATTTATTTATTAACTATCTTTACTCCCGAGTTACGTATGTAGGTTTCTTCTAGCAAATATGAAGCTTTATGTTTGAGTAAGTGTGCAAGAAACAACTTTTCGGATTCTAACTGCCCAAACATGCGATTTATTTACTTAAATTAAAATGAAATAGATTTTATACGCTGTAGCTACATACAAAAGACTTCATTAAAAGGCCCATACTTATCTTATCTTATATTGATGTAGGGCTAGAATTACTCACGAAGCACGTCGACCCAATCGGATCTTTTGTGCTTTCCCAATCCTAATGACCGCTGTCCTGGAATACCTCCAAGATGTACTTATTAAGTACTCCCGGAGTCAGCAGCCTTATATCTTCAGGACTGGGATAGCCCAGTCCAAAGAGACTGATTCTTTTCCTGGCAAGAGCATCACAGTTACATAGGATGTGTTCCATTTGTTAGGTGTGCTCGCCCATACTTAATGGAGGCCGTTGAGGCAGAAAGGTTCATTGCAAAGAAGACTGAAGGTCGAGTGGTGGCCGCATACTTGTTAGGCCTCTCCCAAGGTGGACCGACGATCTGGTAAAGGTCGCAGGAAGCCACTATAGCTAGCTATATCTAGCAGACAGCGCAGGACCGATCGGAGATCCTTGGGGGAGTGTCCAACAGGGAACGTCTCTTAACTTGAATATAAGATTTCAACTTTCTGCATTCACTTAAAGCTTTAATTCCTTCATTTTGAATTAGTCACGTTGTATATTAGGTGACATTTAAATATTCACCTCTCACTGCCAACTATAGTAAGGACGATGATTGATAGTGGGAGAGTATGCGTCACTGTCGCATTCTTCTGCAAGTCTGTCTGACTCAGAAGAAGGTGGCGGAGAGAGGGAGCGAGACGAGTGGTGGAGTGGTGAGGGTGGTGGTCGCATGTGTTCCTATGCTCTAAACGCAGTTGGCTCAGATGTACACATAGCACAGGCCACCAAGTAATTCCAAGCTGGGGCTTTGTCGTAATGGCAAGTTGCTTGTGTATGGGCAAGTCAATTGCATCGTCAGAATCTAAGTCATCCCCTCGAAAAACACTGCCGATATTGGCAAGTTAATTAAGTATTTCTTGTGCCATAATGATCGGGCGCTGGGTGACCACAATATATTTCAAATCAGGAATTATATATCATTATCTATTTCATTTTTATATTATACCAAGTGGACCCCAAGGTTATTATTTAATTATTAATTGGAAATACCATACATTTTGTTCTGATGAAATTTGATGAATGGGCAATTGTTTTTTTTGCTAAGTTATGGATTATTCACTATGTGAAAACTTAAGAGCCTTGATTACCAAATGGTTTATATAAATACCTACTCAACTAAACTTCTATAGATCCACTATTTTAAAGTATTTATCATAATTATTCGGTACAAGTTTGATCCTGGTAGGTAATTACACAGACTACAATTTGTAACAATAAGATTAAGATTTGCGATTAAATTTCAGAAACTTGTAAGTCATTTTCGGCGCTATCAACGACGTGACTCTGACAAATCGGAGGAAAAAATTCTGGCGGAGGTGGCAAAGCACACCATATCGTTTGGAGAGCTGATGATTCATCAAGCTGTTCATACTATCGAATATGTTTTGAGTACAATATCCCACACCGCATCATACCTCCGTCTCTGGGCGTTGTCACTGGCACATACAGGTGAAACTTGATTTTATTTTTAATGTTTAGCGGGTGCCAACAAATTTACCTATGAAGTATACAAAGACAAAAGAGATCTTATTTACATTTAAGTAAATACTTTTCAAATGACTAAACAGAATGTTCTCAATTCGAGTGAGTGTTTTTTTTTGTATGTTTGTTACGCGATTTCTCTGTCGATTGTGAACCGATTTTCAAAAATATTTTTTGTTCGATACATTATATTCTTGAGGTAACCCTATTGTTTACCATTAGGATCAGATAATGGGATGCCAGGGAAATCGATGGCAACCTTCAAATTTTATAGGCAGGTGTTTCATATATTTACTAAGTTATTCCAATTTTTTTAACAAACATATCAACAGTACTCACGGTTACTCATTTAACGTTGACCTTAGAAACTCATAACTTAGAATTGTGAAAAAAAGTTTTAAACAAAATTAAAAAGTCACTGAAAAACTCTAAAAAAGCAAAACTAAAGTTAGTCCATTAAAAATAATTTTTTTTTGTGTTGGAGCTTTACTATAATTTTTTCTCAAAAAAAAAAATTTTATTAGTTGTGTTTATGTTGCAAAAGGCTTATTGTAAGGCATATTTTTTACACTTTTGTATTAAAAATAACTACATGATTTACAGGTCCATAATATCTTGTGGCTCTGAGCGCAGATAAATTTCGTTATTTTATAGTATTTATTATTCCAATGAAATTATTTTAAATAATCTATAAACAATCTGTGCTTCCTCAGAATTTCAGTATATATTGATTAATATGTACTGAAATAAATATACAATCGTAACTATAACAACTAAGATACTTAATAACTTTAAGCCAGTGTGCAGGGCTTCTAAGCTGCTTAACGACCACCATAGCTTACTACAACCGAGACCAATAGCTTAATTAATACTTTGAATTCCAGGCAGAATTTGACACATGTAAGTTTTATGATAGCTTCGTACTTACCTACTCTGTTATAATCGAATATACATTTAAGTTATATAAAAATTTATAATTTACAGTAGATTATTCATTTCAACTTGTGCAAAAAGGGTCTTTAAAGGTCCTTAAGCGCTTAAGTACTCCCTTTACAAAAGCCAATTTATTTTTATTTATTATGTGTATAGTTATAATAAAGGAAAAAGTGCACGCACGTTTTCCCTCCTACCTACAACCGTGGGTTCTTTAAAAGAGGCATTAAGAAGCATCTTGCAGGTCGGCAAAATCAAGTTGGCTTGTGCAATGCATAGTTTCACTTGCACTAGCTAACTTTTATTGGACTCTACTTCTGTTTACCATCACGTGGAATGGAGTCGTTTTCTCGATATTTTTATATTAAAAAAGCCATAACAGAGTACAGTCGATCGATCGATGTTGGTAGAGTTTAGAATTAAATTTTATATTTATATTTTAATGTTGATATTCAAATCAAATTACCTGAATTAACTACTATCGCTAATAATTTATTACACCTCAGTATAAACGCACGTATAATTTTATTTTCATAATACGCGTAGACCATTTCTCTGGCGAAGCTAAATTTGAATAGTATTGCGAATTGCGAAATTGCGAAAAAGAAGCGAATAGTATTGTGATCTTGTTGTATTCCTGTCAGAAATATTTAAAATAAATAAAATGTTATTTTCGTAGTCAAAATGTTTATATAAACAAAAGCATGATTTAATTGAAACCGTAGCCCTTTTAAATAATAGCTAAGTGGAAGGAAATCCAATCCATTCGTATTTATTGTTAAAATAGCTAATGGATAGAAGAAACAAATGTTTACACTACAACTTTGTACTTAACAGCTTAACTGATAAGGTTCTAGATATTAATGATATACATTGAAGTGGTTTATGTAACGTAAAGGATTACTGTCTTCAATTTTGAGCGTCCACCGCCTTTTCCTTTTTCGAAATGGAATGGAGAAGCCACTTAGTTACAGGTTATGAGAGGTGTCTCCTGGTGATGTTTTATCAGAACTTATTCAGTTTTAAAAGTATAGCTAGTATTGCTACACAACGAGATACTACGATACTAGCACAGTTCAAGATAACAATAAAAACAGTTATTAAGCTAAATTTAATTAGGAGTTCATGATTCACCTCCTAGAATAAATAATTGCGAGCCTGAAGTGATAATGGGCAGGGTACACAACAAAGACTACCGTTGGGGTGGAAAGCTCTTCCAGTGACGGCAGGGTATGGTAGGACATTTACTAGTTAAAATGTCGATCTGCCGATGGATGCGGACAGTGCAGGAACGATTGTTTTGGAGATCTTTGGGGGAAGGATATGTACAGCAATGGAGGGTTCTCGGCGAACATGATTAACATGATGATGATAATGATAATGAATACACCTGTCAACAGATTTTAATACATCAGCAATATAACAAATAGAATATAATATAGTACTGATATTGTTACAGAACTATCTGAAATGTTGTGGGTTATGATTCTATCGCGGTTGGCTCTGCAGGATCATTCAATAATGGGAGTGATTAAAATATTTATAATTTTTCCGATATGGGCTGCTTTCACCATAAGCATATTAGTGGTTATGGAGGGTCTATCAGCATTTCTGCATACCCTACGTCTTCATTGGTAAGTTTAAAACCAATTTATTTATCATTCTGGAGCAATCAATAATAATATACTAATTATAATATGCCTTTACTTATATATTATTTAAAAAAAATATTCTATATTGAAAGCGGTTCTGGTAGCATTCATCATGACTAAAATTTTGTTTTTTGCTTCCTTTTCATTCCGTTTCAATATGAAAAGGATAGAATTACTTTTAGAAGTTAGTTTATACTTACAGTATCGATATGTTTTTGACTTATTTTAATGCTTAAGAGTCGCCATTATAGGAATGTCAATGACGTCACCGGTCATCTGTATTTTTTGGTTGAATTGTAATCAAAGATTCCGTGCACAACGGCATCGGAACCATTAACTATTTAATAAGGCCGTCTCATCAATTTGGTCTTTACAAACTGAGTAGGGACTAGATCGAGGCTAGAATACAGACTTTCCTTAGTTTTGCCTAAACGAAAGAAAAATTGCACCCAAATAGTTTGATCTACACAAAATTTTTTTAAACTACCTAAGACTACTTTAGTTTATTTTAGATCTGAAGGTCCGGGCTTCAACTTCCAGTGTGGGCTAAAATTTTCTGCTAGGACTTTTTCTAAGTCCGTCAGACTACCATCTTACCTAAGTCTGCCGCCATAAAAATGTTAACATCATTGTTTGAACAAGCTATTAAGATAGTCAGAGCCAGTTCCTCTGTGGTTGAGGAGTCTGGGTGTAGCTAGCTTCCATTTTTGGCCTTACGTTCACTTACCATCAGGTAAGATGAAGACCCCCATAAGAATCGAAAATAAATATATACATATATTTTATAGCTGAGCGTAACCCCATCGCAATGGTTCGATTCGAATAAAAGTTATACTAAGGCTACGGAACTATGTAAGTTTACACTCACTTCTAATTCGAACACAACGGTCGTTCGTACTTAATTGAATCGGTCAACTACTTGTTGTTGAGTCGAATAAGTGAATTACCAACCGCTTTTAGCATCAGCATTGTTGTAGACAAACTATTTTTGTAGGGTTTACAAAAAGTAGAAATTTAAAAAAATTAAAATTGTGGGATGTTATTTATTTAACCGGATAATAATGTTGAGAATTTCTCAACCGCCGACTAACGCAAAATTTTTCCTGCCATTAAAGTTAGTTTATTTTTAGGGTAGAGTTTATGAGCAAATTCTATTCGGGCGACGGATGGATGTTCAAACCATTCAGTTTCAAAGCAATTTTCGAAGATGCCGATGACAAAAAAGAAACTTCATGCAAGCAAACACGCCGAGATGATAATTTATATTAATCATATATAATTGTAAAATTAATTTATTTGTAAATAAATTGTACTTGAAATCACGTTTATTTTTGTTGCTTCCTTTGAACACCTGGTGCTATTAATTATGTGAATAATTTTGACTTTTCTATAGAAATGTTTAAATTTTCAAAATCTTTCCCTGGATATAATTTGAGGGTGTTGCATAATATCTAGAATTATAAAGAAAGCATTTGATTAACTAGTGTAACAACAAACCATAGCTTTTAGAGAAATCAAAGAAATATCCTAGATTAATCAATTAAATTCTTTGAATCAAAATAGTACATTTTTACCCCAGTGGACGGATATTCAAGGGACTAAAGTCTTTAACACGCGATAAACTCTGTTCTTTTCATTACAAATACAAGGAAAGTAAAAATAATAAAACAAAATACAAATCTTCTATACGGAAGTATAAACAAAATTCACAACTCGAAAAACAAATGAAGATCGGATTGCCGTTTTCCCTCCTTTTGTTTTTTTTTCTGTGCCCTTCCAGCTATTTGGTCATTATATTTCATTTGCCTCATTACAAAAATGGTAAATATTTTATCCAAATTCATATTATTTTAAAGAAATGTAAATTGAAAGTAAATTATGAGACAGTCATTTAAAAATATATCTACATTTTAATTAACACTTGGTTATTTTCATTTTTTGTCGTATATTATATATATTTTTTTTGCGAATCGATTTTTCAGATCTCCGCTCGAAATGATAAACTAACTTTTTTACACATAATCGCTATACCTACTTAGAGTAATATCGAGTAATACAGTTTGAATTTCAAAATGTAGAAAACTCGCTGAAATGTAAAAGCAACGTAGTGGGAATAATTCGTGTATGTATAAGTTTGTGTAACTTTTTAGTTCCACTAAGTTATAAACTTTTAAAACCGAAAACAGATTTGGTGAAAGTCTAATAAGCGAGCTATCGGCTGAAAAGTTGGGCCCAACTTACATAGAGGATTGAGGGCCCACATATAACTTGCGAAGTAAGCACAAGCACAGATAATCTTTACCTAAATATTCTGTAAAATTTTTAAGATGCCTTCTGCTCTCTTAATATCTTTATAAAACAATCATAAGATCGCAAATGGAATTCGCTACGATAATTGGAAATCCTTTATTTAAAAAGCATACAGAGGTACTGGGGAAAATACATCATAAATTCTTCCGATATGTTGGCTATAAATAACTCTGTTCTAGTCAGACGTATACATGTCTGTCTTGACTGGAAGAATATTAGTTACTCAGCTTAGAAAACAGGTGCTGTTTTTTGTGCGTCATGGAACTTTAAATTTTGCAATAATAAATTCGATTCTGTTGGTTTGTGTAATGGCTTGTGTTATAAGATTCCAAGCACTGCGCACAAGAGAGTTAACGCGTGTCACAACTGTTCTACATGGAGAATGCATGCGGGCGCGGGCTTGCGTCTTCACTGACTCGCTGACATTTTCAATTGTCTTTTCCCGAATCTTGATATATTTGCTGACAATACATTAAGATGTATTGTGAATATTGTACTATCCCAAATAAAACAAATAAAAATATTGAAAAAGCTTGCAAGAGAATGATATAACAGCAAAGTGCTATATTATTTGATATATCGTGAGTAAAGTGAGTTGTCATTCTAAAGCTAGTATAAACTTTAACTAAAACAATACTCTTATTCAAAGCTACTATGAATAATCAATTAGTATAGGTTAGATAGAATTCGTTAAATAGCTAACTATAAATCTTCCTCATTTTGTTGTTTCGTATCGGGTATCTATAAATAATCAGAGAAAATAAAGTATTAGTTTGTGAAAAAGTGAAACAAACAGATCCATAAAGTAAATTGAAACGACGGCCATTAATTAATGTAAAAAACAATGAAATGGCACTCTGAGAAAAAAGTAAAATCATTATCAGAAGATAAGTCACCCGTTCATTTTTTAGCTAATTTATATTTTTATTTTTATACTTTTCTTTTATGTAATGTAAAGAAGTGTTTATCACCAGGGGTTAAAGACTTATTTAACCGTTGGAACTATTGGCACTACGCTTGGTGCCAAACCCCATCTCGGGACTAAATAAGCAACTTACTACTTTATAACTTTCGGTAATAATGTATTAATACATATTGCCAACTCCAGATCTATACGACCACCACACTGGGTCCGCATGAAGATACAGTTTGCGCCCATACGGCTACACTTTGTACATACATGTACCAGAGCGCTTCTCTACCGATTTAACACGATACGGCTTTCCTGAGTTCGTTGAACGTCCACAGAGACTGGATGACCTAAGGGAGAGACTCTGTGACTAGAAATTTTCTAGAGGTTTGCCCTATAGGCTTTAGGATCCTAAAGGTCTTCGCCTTTTAAAAATAACCCGTAATAGTGGTAATTAACCATTTTACGCTAGTAAAATGATAGAATGTAAATATTTTTTGTAAATAACATCTTGTTATAAATTCCACATCTTGTCTTATTCATGATAATTTCGTGTCGAAACACAAAGAAATAATACAATTTAAAGAACGTTAAAGAATTACAATTGTCTTCTTACAATTCGAAATATAATTTGTGGCCTCGCTATTGTTAAACTGTAGTCAACGTTAAGAGATTTTTTAAATTGAGAATGGAGTTCTTGTTTTTTGCAATAGTTGTTGGGTGTTTTTATTTACTGTAAGGGTCTATTTGTTTTCCATTTTTTTAACAAATTCTCAATACTTTACTCTTTATGATCATCGATAGAAGCCCGATACAGGACAAAAATAATGAAAGATAGAGAGTTCAGTCTTAAGACGATTATATCTGTAAACTATAAGGAATTGGAGCAAGCAACTTTTGTGTCTACTTTGAATTGTAAAATATTAAATAATATAGCGCTTTGCGCTATAAATTTTTACAAGATATTTAATTAAAGACTATCTGTCTAATAAAAGGCTTTCAATCCTTTATATGACAACTAAAGATCCAATTTTAATTTATTATATATATTAAGACCTTGCGTCTTATATAACAGATTGTCTCAAGCCATTTCAAGTACCAAACCATCTGAAACCATGCCATGTATTATGAATCGTTATATTTTATTGCTAATCGTGTAATCTCATGAAGATAAATTAATAAATAATAATTATTATTATTTAAGGTATACATATATTGAGAACTATTTTTAAATGTTACGAAGTTAATATTCTCACTGTTATTAAAGTATTTAGGTTGCACCTAGAACACCAGAGCATCTTATTATAGCGAAATTAAGATGATTAGATTTTATCATAATGATGATGATTGGTTCTTTGTGATAACAGGAGCTTGCCTGTGAAGTTATGTACAAGGTCAAGCTCGTCGCCAATATCACATAGTATCTCACAAATTATAGCAAATAAGTTTTAGCAACACTTGGCAACATATTATTTTCTGTGAAATGTTTCTTAAAAAAAAGATATCTTAATTCTGCTGAAGATGCTTGGGACCTCAGAATTCATTATGTAATAATTGTAATATTTAATGATATCAAAAATAACAATTGACAAATTGAGGACATTTAATAATTTTATTAACCTAAAATATTAGGATGTTGCAATATTCCGCTCAAAATATAATAAAACCTATCTTTGTTGAACCGTCGTAAAGTAGGTTTACTTTAAGACAAAAATATCAATCAAAATAAAAGGAAAAGTTATATTACATAATTTCGATTTGTAACTGATTTTATTTATTAGCGAATGATTAATTATGTTTGGAAGGTAGTTTTTTTCCTGCTAGCAACGCTTTTTCTAGACACAACAGACTTTTTGCTTGTAACCGACTTTGTGTCTACTGTCTGGTCGTCTGTCTCAAGGCTTTCCATGGAAATCGCCGGAGTCACCGTTATATTCTTCTCAGCAAATTTTTCTTCGCGGGGTAAATAAATTCCGAACCGATCCTGTGGGTCAAAATTTTAGCATTACACACCTTTTATATCGATTATGTTATTATGATTGTATACACAATATACAACTACTATAAATACAATATACAATACAATACAATATACAATATACTTGATATTTATTAATAAAACATAATCTAATACAGATTATGTTTTATTAATAAATATCAAAATAGAAAATCGACTTGGAATTTGTCCTTGCATTGTAAATTTCCATATGGCTGTGATTAGTATTACCTACTTAAAGCGTAAGGAATTTTCTGAACTAGATCACTGTAAATGCATTGAGATATTTGTGGTGAAATCAATAATTAACCTCATTCTCTTCACTAGCTTATATGCGATAGGTATATTAGAAATAACTAGGAATGCATGGTAAATTAGAGATATTTGTGGGGAAACGAATGATAAGCGCTGTTTGCTGCTATTATTAGGAATTGTTAGAACTTACAAGTTATTACGAAAGCGTTTTAATAGCCACCGGGTTAGTTTGTTGAAAAGGCGTTAAATTTGTTAAGGCGTCAAAATGACAGATGACTGAGAAGGTCAAACGTAACTTTTAAGAGATATTTAAAAAATATCCCTCCTTCCCCCTTCCATTTAATCACTACGCGTGCTGGCCAACGGTGTCACCGACATACTGTGACGACCTACGCGCACAATGAAATGAGTCAGTCACCAGACTCATTTCTTTGTCGCACATCTTCGATGGAATTCTTTGCCAGTACATATTTTCCCTTCTTCCTATAATCCTTCAAAAGAGGCGTGAAGAAGAATTTTGTAGTTCGGCAAGATCTAGATGGCTAGTACATTGCATAGTTGCACTTGCATTAACCACCTTTTTATTTGTACTCCACTTCTGCTTACTGGTGGAGTGGATTCATTTGCTTGATCTTTGCATAAAAAAATAGTTATATATTTTAAGAAGAATTCATATTATTGTCAACAATTAGATAGCGATTAGTGGTAACTCGACCACTTACTATGGACTTTATATATATGTGGTAAGACCTCTTAGTTAATTCTCTTATATCTCATATTATTTACAAAATGGACAACGTTCACCATCCACCAATTCATTTTGACTAATTTTTAATTCAACATCATGTTTATTGCGCTAGAATCCTAGATGAAACCATATGCAATAAAAGAGGGAAGTCTGGAAACGCGAAGCAAATCAAAAAGAGATAAATTATAGTATTATTTCTTTGAAATGCTTTCATTAAAAGAACATATTTTTATATTGCCGAAAGATTTTTGTATTTAATTTTTCCAGTATTATGCTTAAATATTTTGAAAAGAGATGTATTTGTTTGATTTTTTGTTTGTCTCTTTCTAAAACCATTTTCTTTAGTAGGTGTTTCGCCGCCTTTACGGAAGCACCTTTTGATGTTATTATATATATAGGATTACGAGATGTTTCTTGACTATAATATAAAACACCTAGGGCCAGAATTATGTTGGACGTATTCTGTGACGTCACAGTACGTACACGTCGGAATACTTGTCTAGCAACCGACTTTAACCAGTTAAGCCGCATAATCCAGATTCCAGACAATTACACCGCCCCTAGGTTCCCTGAAGTATATAGCGAACCCACAAATCAAACAGTAAGTTGGGTATTTAAGTAACAAAAGTTACTTTATGTAAAACAGTTATCGTATTCCAACTTACCGTGTTCAAAATTCTAACATTAGATTGATTCATAAATGATAGTACAGTACTATCATTTATTAATCAATCTAGACGTTCTATATTTAAATGAATTCTATTACTAATTTCTATTATATCGTCAAGATAAATCTCCACCACCGTTCGACGCATACTTCAGCGTTAGAGAAACGGCGCGAGAAACTCCTTGGCTTTTAAATGTTTGTAATGACGTTTACAAATTCCTTATGGTATTGTCAATATCTTTATTATTCACACAACTATTATTTTGGTGAATCATCATTAAGCGACTCACCACCACGTGTATTTTTTTTCTATGTTGTTAAGCAGAGGTTTCCTTTTTTGTGGTACCATACCATATATGCATTGCGTATTGCAAAAAATTTTGGAAATTAAGATTAAAAATGGAAATACTCTATAGTATGTGGACTAAATCCACTTCAGTTTTTTTTTAAATTATTGTACAATATTTTGCTATAAGCATGCCGGTAATACCTTCGCATATCGGTTGTAATGGAACTGAGGGTGGCAAATACACGGCCGAGGTGGGGGAACTTTGTAGCTCTCATGGGACGATATTTTACTCTTCGGCGTCGTCGGAGTTTCGTAGCCTGTTCATATTTAAAAAAAAATTAAAACGTCAAACGCTGGTTTATAATAACATTAAAAAATTACTAGGCAGTCTGCAGTCTTAGAGATTTCGATAAAATATGAAGTTAAATTGAACAACAATAACGAATGTCTTTGAGATACTTTGATTATATGTGGAATTAAAAACATATTTTGCTGTCGAATAATTAGTGAAACGGAAACTACAAAAGTAACAATTTTAATGGAAATTAGGAAACGGAAACTACAAAAGTAACAATTTTAATGGAAATTAGTTTATAATTTACTTATTTTTAATATGAAGTTGTTAAATTTAAAATATACTTGTTACTCACCTTTGAAATTCTTTTGACGTCTTAGAGTCCTTTTCAACTTCTTCCTCATCCGTTTCTCCCACGCTATTTCAGCGGCTAAAAATCAAGTGACAGTTATTTATATCGTGACATATATATAGATTACTTAAAATATTGTAGTTTTGAAAATTATACGAGTATGTGTTACTTTAAAATTTAGAATTCTTATTTCTTCTTTCTATTTATTTCTTATTTCTTTCTTTATTTATTCTGATTTTATAACACTAACTAAATATTGCATAATAATAATCAAAATCTATCCACTTTTTGTAAATGATCAGAAAAGACATTAATAGTAACAGTATTTTTAATATACTATGGTATTTGCGTGGTATAAAATATTAATTCACACTTTTTATGCGCCTGCACAATTGCATACTATTTTATCAAGATTAAAATGCACTTCCCATGTACTCGTTACCATTTGTGACATTTAAACCCGTTGAGAATAGTAAACATATCGAACATTTCAAAGGTTCAAATACGTTAATATTATCATTCAAGAACGATTATGTTGGAATACTAGGAACCACTTGTTTTTTATCGCGGTGTGACATCTCTACCAAACGATCCATTTTACCCGGGGAAGGTAACAGGAGATGTATGGGGCTCTCACCCACTAAAACTATGCTGTGTAAGGCTGTGCATCGGGCCCCAACCGCGCCCATAGCATGAGATGTTATAGCGGTGGCATGAGCCGCCCGAAGATAGTTCTCCTCCACCCCATTCTTCGGCGCCGGATAAATACGTAATATACTCAAAAAACGTACCATTTTAGAAAAATCGTATCGTTAAATCTATTAACTTTGTTTACTTAAATTTCACTTTCGTAGGTGCGACACGTATATTACACTAGTTTTTAATCTACTCGCATCTTAAAGAATAATAATCCTGAAGCGGATACCATTTAACACAACTCACCAATCCTCTCTTTCTCTATTATAGTGATTTCAAATAATTTATATGCGTTATAAAACAGCTCAGCTATATCTTCCCTGATTACAATCACAGGTATCTCCATGCATTGTTCAACGGCCTTGACCAGTTCTACATACGCCGTATCGTAGCGTAAAGCTGCATCATCCACATGTAAGAAGATTGCTTTGTCCACTGTGTTTGAAATGAGTGCAAAAAAGGTTTCCGATATTGTTGGTTCCGGAGTTGGTATAGGTTCTGCGGAAGAGACTCGATTATAAATGACAATGTAATGCAAATTGTAATAGTTGATATTTTCCATTAAAATTATGACCGTTGAATAGCTACTGTTGGTGTATTGTTCCTGTGAGATCATTTGATTCAGGTGAACTCAAAGAGAAATTGTTATATTAGGAGCACGTGCACTTGTCTTCAATACTATCATCACGTGATGCTGATAGTATTGATTGAGAACTTGATAGAGAAATGATAAATACGTGAGCAGTACCCACTGTGCTTCAGCTCCCATGAACATCTACAGACAATGTAAAACAGAATAAAAAGTATATAAGGTTTCTGGAATATATAAATGATATATATTTATATATTGATTTTTTAAAATGAATATAGAATATATAATTATATTTATTTACATTTTTGCCATAGAAAATATTTTATCTGCTTTCATAATCATAGTATAATTATTATTGACTGTGGAGTTTTTTTAACGATTCTCAGTGACGGGCAAAGGAACAACTCTTGCTTAATTTCTTGCCTCTTCTTCTTAGGATAATACCATTGGATTTAGATTTAATAACTTAGATTGTCTTTTAATAGTTTGTGTACATATGTAGCAAAGTTGAATAAATTATTTTGGCTAAGAAAGGCTTCTATTCTATTCTATTATATTCTATTCTATTCTATAAACTAAGAAGTGGGCTTCAAATTAGACCGGTAATCGCTTAGAAATTCTTATTTCGACTTTTTACGATAATACGAGTGATTATCGTAAAAAGTCTAAATAAGAAATTTTTTGCACCTTTTTTATAGAAAGTCCACCTGATGGTAAGCAGAAGTGGAGTCCAAATAAAAAGGTGGCTAGTGCAAGTGAATTTATGCACTGGACTAGCTATCCTGACCTTGTCAACCTGCAAGATGCTTTAATTGCTCTCATTTGAATCATGGGTCATGATTATAGGAAGGAAGGAAATGTGCTGGCAAAGAATTCCATTTCTTGATTGTACGACAAAGAAACCTCATTCGTTATTTATAAAGTGGAATAGATCGCTCCAGTAAAATAAATGCCAAGGGATCTATCGCATGTAAATGTGAATAATTTTCAACTTAAGGTTAAGTGTTTTAAAAATTTTGCAGCGAAACTGTAAACGCTAGCTGAGTTATAATATAAAAATTTAGCTTTTCAGGATAACAGTTTCATAAATCGTGTTTTATATAAAAATAGTAAAAGGTATTATCCACAGTGAACCAACAAAATAAAAGTTTGTATTTACAACGATAAATTCAAAATATTTAAATTAAGTTGTCAATCCAATAGCAGCAGAGAGACAGTGCAGTGTGTATATATCTGGCGCTGCGTGGGCGACGACGCAGGCTACAATAACTGATAGATTTGAAAGCGCGTCATTCAATAGCCCTCCAATCTATTTGTATGGACGGCCGGGAAATTGGTAAACTACTATGGTTGAATTTCGACAGTAACAACGTTCATTGTTCTAATAATTGTCGTTGTTGTAACAACGATAACATTTTGAAAACATTGTATACAGTAAATTATTGTCTCCGAATAAAACGATGAAGAACATTAATATTTCTTATACGCAATAACCGAGACAAAATCATCATTTACCTATATACGTCTTACTACTGGGCAGAGGTTCTTTACGAGAGGTTTTATAAGTAAGTTAAAGTGGTTCCCGTGACAAGAGGGGAACGAATGGTTCGACGTAGCTTCCGAAGTACGAAGGAGCTCGAGATAACATAGTGTTTTGATTAACCCATCCGGGACCAACCATAAAGAAAGTTGCTTGGTTTTCGTAATCGAAACCAGAGCGTTCGAACCACTACGCCTACGAACTCTTATATTGACATCTAATGATATAATTTATTTGTACCTAATGGAAGATAATAATATAAAACATGTATATTTCGTCAAAGTATTACAATATATATTTCATATAAGGGCAAGTTAAATTTTAAGGTATTTGGTAGACTGGTGCCTAAACAAGACATGTAAATACCTGTACATCAAACCACCTGGGCCCACCTCTAGGATATACATATATGAGGGTATAATACAATCCTAATGTTCTATTGTAGTAAAATTAATAGTATCATTAACATAATAATTATAAAAATGATGTGTGTAACTTTTTAACCGTTTTACTATATGTAGGTACTTATCTGTCTATAACCAATTCTTAAGAGTAACTTAGTTTAAAGATATTTATTATTTTATTTATATTATTGTGTAATACGGCCCAAAATTGCGTACGATTTTTTACCAACTTTAGGTTCATTTAATGTTAAGCGACTGTCTAAAAAAAACAGAATCCAGAGAAAGGCGCCATTATTGTTCCATGTCTTGTCCATAGCTAAAGTATTCAACAAAGCAATAGTAGCCATACTACGTGGTTAAGTTGAAATGAATAATATAAAGGTTATTTATTTGCAAACAAGCTGTAAAATATCTCGGCACTTCACGATTACTTCGTTAAATTTACGAGTTTTCAGGTAGGATTGTCTCCAAATTAGCAAATAAAAAATAAACATTGTTTATTCGTTTGCTACCATTATCTATATTTGGCGTGGCAAAGTAAACAGCCTTTTTTCCCTTAGGCATTAGCCGCCTACATTTACAAAAACAGGCTAAGAAAAAATAGTAGCCGGCTTCCAATAACAAAATAACATTCAAATCTAAGAATTGTTTTTCAAAACAATTCTTTAAAAGTTTCTTCTGGTCTTTATCCTTCGTTATGTAATGTAAACTACATTTAAACTACTTTTAATGTAACACAGCAATAGGCTCTTTTCTGTAACGCCATTATCCATTTACCTAAATAAAATATGTGATTTTTCTCAACTTTTCAAGCAAATTCACAAAAAAATAATGCGTATAATTATTGGAGCATTCACTTTTTAAAATTGTGGATCCAAGTATTATGATCCTATCAATTTTATCTTCTTAGACATGTCTGTACAAAATATTTATTTTACAACAATATAGGTTCAAAATAAAAAAAAATACAATAGGTAGCAATAAAAAATATTAAAAAGTGTATCTGGAATAAAAATAAAAAGTTATAAAATAAAAAAGACAAAGAGAAGAATATATTTATGCTTATTTTAAATACTTGATACTTATTATGTTTGTTAATATTATTTTAGTTTGATGTTTGGAACATAATTATTTTAATAAATGATTAAAATTATATTTAGTTAATTTTCTTCCATAAATGAATATTTGTCACATCCGGGAACAAACACAAAAAAAATAGTAATTAAACCAGAGCGTTCGGTCTATTAGTCCAAAGAGCTCTTCCTGACAATTTTCCCATAGTTAACATTTATTATGCTAATTTGCGACTGAGGATTGAGGAACTTTTGTTATTATTACATAAAGCATCAAAGAAGATACAGTACCTGGTGTAGGTAGAGTAGTGTCAGAAGTAACGATAGACAAGAACGGCGAGGATTCGGTGTTTGGAGTGGCGATTTCTGGGGTCGTAATATTCCACTTATCTGAAGGATAATGTTTCATCAAAATTTTCTTCAAATCATAAATCAAATCTAGGTCTTTGTAGTTAAAAAGTGGTTTATTTCCCTGTAAAAAAGCGTAAATCAGTTTAATGACTATTTTTTTACTCACTAATCATTAAAGACACTGACGTTAACGGCCTTATTACAAAACCTAGTTTAAAAGTCTTGTTAAGAACTAAGGCTTATATCATTTCAACTCATGGTAGGAATATAAGGCTAATAATGGAAGCGAATTACATCCCGATTCCTTAACCACGGAGGAATTGACTATCTTATCTTCAACTACCAGAACACAACAATCATTGATATGGTGGCAGACTTAGGTAAGACAGTGGAAGACAGCCAGGGTACGTTCCAAATTATGCTCATGAGTACTCACAGTGGTGTGAGCGTATTAAAGACGTTTCATATGGTACTTTTCAGAGGTCAGAGCACTATGTTAGGGTGCCTATGTCTGTAATTTGGAAGCACTAGGCTTGTAGTAGGGTTAATTTACAAAAATTTAGTTATAATTATTTTTCTCATACATATTCTCTGTTATTATGATTAAAGAGAACTAAGTAAATGAGTCTATTTAAATAATGATTTCTTGACTTTAACTTCGAGTTACAGTTTTACACAAAAAACAGTTAGCTTACAAAAAAGTTAACTTAATTACGCTATAAGCTATAGCATATAAAATTACGTGGATATATAGTTTTTATAGAATATCGTGAATTTTTGTTATATTACTGTCGGCATCATATGAAGAAAAGTACAATGAGCAACAAATTACTTTTTCGTAAAAATATCAAACTCACAGAATGTTTAAGTTAAGGAACAATCATAAATCGAAGGAGATAAAAATAACTGTAATAAGCAATTCATGAAGTTAGTAAAAATAACCTGTGTGTAAGGTACGTCGGGCGGTATTTTAAGCCGTTCTCTAATAGCTTGATCGAGTTTTTCGGTAGGTTGAGTGAGAAACTTTGCCGCTTCGCCCAATTCAAATTTTCTTTTTCCATTTTGAATCATACGACTGAGAAACACTTCTAAAATAGCTTTAATCTGTAACAAGAATATTATATACAAATTATGAAACAGTATAAAGATTTAGATCTACTTTATTGTTACCGTATTAAAATATTGTTTCACTAACAGTGATATAAATTTAAAAAGTTATGTTAAATTGTAAGCTTATCATATTGCCTCTTTGGTATAAAAGTTCCACTTAATTTTCTTCTATAAATTAACGTTTGGTGACATTTAAGTAGATTCTTAGTAATCACTTTTTTACCGAATAGCAAAAGTGTAAACATTTTCGCTTTATATTTAACTTTGATGCTCTGAATTTTTTTTGTAATATAATAAAAAAATATCATTGTTCAGCTAGCAATCTCCACTGATGAAGCTCAATTTCGAAAGTACTGGTTTTTTTAATCAAAAAGTCAGCTAATGACTAATGTAAGCAACAGAACAAGTCCATAGGTGAATACCTAGTACAGTATCAGACAAAATGCCCTAGCCACCTTCACCATACTGGCCCAAAAAGTGCATTTTCACGTCTCTTTCGGTGGAATCCATATAGTTTGAAGAAGGTAATACGTGCAGTCTACACTCATGGACTTTATCACCATAATACATCACTAAATCTGGACCCCGGCCAACTAGGGGTACCGACTACCCACACAACTGTCAAAGTCATTAGCTGGTAAAAAAAGGCTACAATAAAAAAATAGGTTATTACGCTCCATCTTCCCTAATTGGTTCCCCTTAATTAGAGTGAAACATTATCTTCAATGTTATTTCGATTTCTAATAACACAATAATCTGATAATGATTTCAGTAGACAAAAAAATATCTATCATTTGAGTTTCACTTACGTTCTTCGAACCATTGTTTTCGTAACGTATCGAATTCCATTAGTTCCTAATTAGATAGTTCCTATGAGGTGCTTAGATACTTGGAATTAATTAATTAGTTTTGTATTTATTTTGTTTATCAAAGAATTAGCTAATAGCTGTATCAACAGATATATAAAATCAAAAACAAATCTAATTTTCTTATTCTGTAGCTTAATTAAGCTCTTTTGTAGAGTTAGATTACCGTAGCGTAAGTTAAGCTATGGTAGGCTATGAACTGGCACTGAGTTCGTAGCCTACCTCAGATAGCAGCAGTATGCGATACTACTTGTGCATATATTGTACACTTACATCTTAAATTTATCATATAAATTCACTAATCGATATTATTGACTAAAATAAGTTAAAAATATTTGGTAACCTCAGGATGTTGATTCAAATACACCTCCTGCTCCAGCTGAATCGTCATTCCAAGTCTTGCGGTGCATTCTGATTGACACTGAGTTAGGGCTTCCCAGTCCTGATACATAAGACCTTGGGCCGCCAGTTTTTCTGGTGGTTGACCTTTCATAATTCGTTTGAGAGGCATACTGTTGAATTACTTAATGTACTTTAATAAAAATTCTGAAGATCAAAAGTAACTATGTTCACAAAATGTTTTGTTTCAAGTGTCAAATTAGTGTCATATTGTTTTTGAGTCACATTGTTAGAACTTTTTAAATAGGGTATGTTATGATATAATCTTAGAAATAAGGTCTTAATTGGAAACGCTATCAACGAAAAATTACATTTAAGAAATATTTTTATTAATATTATATGTTAATTAAGAAATAAAAAATGCAGAAATGAAGCCTAATCGTTCGAGGTCATCGTCGAACATCATGGAAGACAACATGCTTAGTCTCCTTCAGAATACACTTCAATAAGAATCAGAGAGAATTCCTAGAAATATAATACAAGAGGCTTAAGATACTTATTATCGTAATTGATTCTGATGGAGAAACACTCGTTATGCTCTAAGCTGGTTATTGTGTGCATTCACTTAAGAAACAAAGTGTTTTCGGATATTTCTGTAGATTTAAAAGAGCTTACTTTGAGTATAGTGATCTCTCGATTAGTGAAATTGACATTATAAGTGAATTATATTGAAGTAATATGAAAGAAAGAGCTATCTCGATTTAATATAAAAATACCTTGGTTTTTAATTCATTTACGAACGTAATTTGCTAAGGTAAATATATCATTTAAGGTTTTGGTTTTAAGGGTTTGACCCAGCGAACTTTGCGTCAACAACAAACTATCACCATCTATGAAAAGAAATCTAAAGACGCAATTATTTAATTGCGTCTTTAGATTTGAAAAATGACAAAGTAAGCATTAAAACTGTCATTTATTTAAATGACAGTTTTAATGCTTACTTTGTCATTTTTCCTTCTACATGATCATTATTCAGTTGTAAATTTTTAAGCTTTTTTAACATTATTAGTAATAAATACTCTCCAAAATCATTTAAAAATTAATAATGAATAAAGATTACGTTATGTGTTATGAAATGCAATCATCATCGACTCTTATATACGTCCGTTACTAGCCACAGGTCTTACTACATGAGGAGCTTGGGATACAATACCTCTACGCTGGCGCCATGCAGTTTAGTGGGCAGAAAGCGGTTGCCGTTACAACCAGGGCCAATGTAATGTAAAATGTGCCTTTCAAAGCATGGAAGAGCTATAGAAAATTTGATTAACTCAAGAGCGTCCGAACCACTACGCCACGAGCTCGTCAATGAAATTAATAAATTATAAGAAATTAAATATGCTATCATTATAAAAACTATGATTATTATATTCTGTAGAGTCGATCACATGCTATTGATAGAGTATCTGCCGTTATTTACAGCGCTGCCTTAATTTATTTATGGATTTCGTTGTAAGTCTTGTATGTAGAGTCAATCTTATTTGATCTGTTGATAGTTGTTTAGTCACACGTGAGGGTAATTCCAATAGCATAGAGCTGAGGCTACAATCAATTTTTATAAAGTATAAAGTGGCCTGAAGAGCCTCTTTTAACGGAGATGGTGTGCATATTGAAGATTGCACAGAGGTTCAAAGTTGGACCACTCATTGGCTTATTGGCATTGATCACTACTAAAAGGATTTAGGCAGGGCTACAATTATCAACGATTATACTAATTTGTCTATTGGGTCTGATTCACTCTAAATGCGTGGATGAAATCTTCAGAGGAAAATCCAAATAAATCAATTTAACAAACTATATTTTAAATAAAATTAGGTACTCAATAGTGCTACTTAAAATCGTAGCTGTCTTTCATCTAATATTTTTTCTTCGCGATTCTTCTCGACCCCTGACTCATTCATGTCATTTTTGTAACTAGTAAAAAAATAATTGAATATCTTATATATATCTTATGAAATATGCGTATTCATTTATGCTATCATTTTTATTGTTATTAGCAGCGGTGTAAGTATAAAATTAAAAGTATAAATAACACATCATAGGAAACAAGAAGATTGAAGATGTTAAGTAATAATAAAATTGCTGTGAAGTTAAAAAACTAATGTGAACTGATATAAACCTGAAGTAGCTATCATGGTTTCACGAGAGTTCACCAGAGGTCTGTTGTAATGTGTGTTTTATTATGAACCGTTTCCACTAAACTATTATGGAGCCCGTAAATTTAATTGAGTTTTTTAATGGTTTACGTTAATACTAAAACCATTTCCGTGAGCTAATGTGACACTATATTTGTTATAGGTTTTAGGGATACACTGTGAAATAATCCATTAAATAATGAGGAAGTTGAGAGTCTGCATACATTTTTGGTGTTCATAGCAGTGTAAACCAAGGCTACCAAAGATCAAAACGGGTAGGATTTGGTGTGAATAGAGACCCGTAGTTGCTGATACAACATGCTACGTAAAAATGTCATTCAAAGAACTTTATTTGGTCAAATCGTCATCGCAGCAATTATAGCTTTTCGAAAACTGGACGAATTGAGATCTGAATATATTATTTTTATTTAGATGTGACCTTGAAGAATTTTAAAAATTCACAGACGTCTTCACTTGTCTTTCGTTTTCTAGTGTGTTCTGTTCATCCTAAAGTTCTCCATGTAACATTTTTAAATTGGCTGCCTTTAGTAATCTTTTAAACTAATTCTTCTAATACCAAACACGTCCAAACGTGTTGCGTGCGTCTGCTTTTCTAATCTATAACATAAAATACGGGTAAGAACATAAGAAAAAACAAATAGAGAAATGAAAAATAACTGGGGTCGGAGTTTTAATACCGGGATTAGCGGGGGGTCGCATCTATCAGGGAGATTGAAGGAGCTAGAGTTCGAATAGTTTTATTAAAAAAGGTCTCGCCCTTCCCCCATCATATTGTGGTTGTTTGCTACAATAAGGTAAACTGAGGGGAGTTCGTATACACGGTAGATAAAAAGAACAGGTGAAACAGGTTACATGATACAACTATTTTCCTGTTACAAAACATTTAATCTGTAAGACATCACTCGTTTATAATGATCCTAATTATTACTCTAATGGATTTGTCTTTTACCCACGTAATTATCAAAGTACCAGGAAAAAAATATGACAAAATTTACTGGCAGGGCAGTGATTAGCGGATTGATCAAAATACACGAACAAGTATTTATAAGTAATAATAATTAAATAATTCATAAAACATATTTTTTCATGATAGTTGTTTAAAACTCGCTGAATGTTCGTCTTAAGTATGTTTGATTATATTTTCGTATAATTTATTTTTCTTGTTAGTCAATAAGCAAAAATATCTGACCTTTTTTATTGATGTTCTGTTTCTCGTCACCTATATATATAAATGATAATAGATTGTCGTGTATCGTATTGTAGATGTTCTTAATCATAATCATCAGCAGCTATCAAGGGTCCTACTGGTGGGATTAAGCTTTCCTACATGTTATCACTACGCTGGCCCAATCCGGGTTGGCGGGTGAAAGCAACTGTCGTTATAACTGTCGTTATATCCTGGATCAGTCATGGCGGAAGTCGTTTGTTTTCGCCAACGCCACTAGTGCGCTTGGACCACGATGCCAAGGAGCTCTTGATGATATTATTACTTATTGGGTTTCAAGTGAAAACCATCGTTGAAGGAGCCCACGGGCAACTCGAATGAATTCTATTAGTAGTATGAGTTCTATTTTCGTTCTTCATGTAGGTGGCAGAACTTGTTGAAAATGGTCTCGTTCTTCTTAGTGATCTAATTTTCCGAGTTGAATTAAGATTTAATGGAAACATTAGAAATCATTTAATTTTTTACACAAAAAATATTGATTTGATTTTGACTCTATATTATTACTGTAACGAATTAATTTAGTGTACATGTTCGTATAAAAATAAGCAGCCTGTATGTTTATCACACTGTTGGCCATAAGCCTTCCTACACGGGAGATACGCATGAACAGTTGGGACCATAACCATGTACAAATAATAATAAGAAATAAAACAAGAATGGAACAATAAGAAAAATTAAAATTGCTTAAAAACTTTTCAATTTTCCTTACACCTTGAATATGAGTTTAAGTGTATAATGGGTTTTTGCAACTGAAAATGTCTGAAATGTTTTGGAAATTATCTACATTACTTTAAACTTATATTTTTTATCACTTATCTAGTTTGAATAAATATTGTGCCGTTGCAAGGCAGTTGCCGTGTAGTTAAGCGAAATATTAGCATGAACAATTATTTTCATCGTGTACACCTTATTTTGTATTACAATTTTTTCTTGTAATCATTACTGTTTCTGGTTGGTATTAATTCCAAATCACTAGGAATTTATGGAGTATTTCCTCTTCGAGGAAGCATGAAAAGCTGACACTTGTCTCTAGTCTGATAGGAAGTTGTTACGTATAATAAATTATTGTTACTCCGATTCTTAAAAATCATGCTCGATTCTTAAGTAGGCGTCTTAATTGACTGAATATATGTGGCGAGGAAGTCTATAGTCCAACATGCTCACCTAACAGTGACAAGTTATCTAACATAGTAACGAGTTTATATACTTCAGCCTTAAAGCGCTTCGAGTTCAAAAGTTGGTGGAACAGAATTGCAGGCCTTAGGTGTCCGCATTATAAAAGAGTTATCGTAGCGCTTTGTGCTAATGGGAATATTGAGAATGAGAGGATTGAAACCTAATCTATGCCTAGAGTTCCGATAGTGAAAAGAGGCGAAGAATTCTGATTGCGTTCGGGTACATTTGAACCTACTAATATATTACTTAAGGGAGAGTGGGATTATTCCGAAAGCGGGGTACTTTGAACCTTAAAAAGATATTTAAATAGCGATCGAATAGAAGTATTGTTTAACTCTTTCTTGCTCATACTCTGCAGGAATTGGTGCTGTTTTATTATTATGCTGTTCAGTTACTTTATTCTTTATTCGAATATCATGGTAAAGCATGAATATCGTTTTAAATTTTTTTTTTGATAAGTTGGATATTTGGGTATAAATGGACTATGTGTATTTTTATAACACTCATTTTTATTGGAACCTTCCTATGCCACGTGGATATATCTTACATATATATTATTTTATTTTTAAAACAGCCTTTAAAATTTTATTTTTTAAAGGAATTTTATTCACAGCGAATTCTATTTTTGTTTGTTATTCTACTACTCGTGTTCTATAGTTGCAGACTGAGATTCTCTGGTATTTTGACAACCTTCAACTTGTTGGAAATCTCCATCCAGAAGATATTTTCACCAGAAGACTTTATTTTTGCAAACTGACAGTAGATTCAAACCACTATTCAATACGTTTATACTATCAAAAATGACATGCGTTTTAACACGATTACAAGCCTGTATTATTATTATAATATATGTACAATCTCCAACACAACTTCAATGTCAGCTTCTTCTTACCATACCTTACGTTCCTGCAAGAGATGAGATAAGATAACCAATATTTATTTAATTTTCAGCCTTGACGACATATTATATCAAATACACCTAAAAAGCTAAATAACACATCCTCAATTAGCCATCATTTACGTGTATATTTAAATATAGAGATGCAATATTGTACCTGGAAAAAACTTTGCAATACAATATACAATTCAAAATTTTATTTGGTCGGTAATGAATACAGCTGGAAGCAGGCGGAGTGTATAACGGCCTAAACCTGCGTCGAGCAACTTTACCGTAGCTCTCGAAACTCAGGCAGCAGGCAGAAATCTACGGCCTTCATATTGGAGAGAGGTGTTAATCTTAAACTAGGGAACTAATTCCAATAAACACTTTTTTCGATTTTTCTTTATTTATTAAGCGTTGTATTAATTTAGTAGCTTGGGTTCAGTTAGCTAAGAGCTACATTTTATAGAAGAAATATTCTAGGATTTGGGAGTTGCAAATAGTTCAATGTACATGAATTTGAATACATCATTTAAAGCAAGTGCTGCTAGAACCATTTTAATAACAAACTTGTTGTTAAATTACGAAAATATTAATATACCTACGATGTTTCATGTCGCCATTCCTGTAATCATGTTCTTATTCTTATATTCCAACCTGAAAATGTGTCAATGTAAAAGGCATCATTATAATATATAAAGTAGATTTTCAACAGATGAAATATTAAAATGTGAAAATAGTATAAGTTGTAAGAAAAAAAAGCAATTATAACAGGATTTTTTCATAAGTTTTTTTCTTAAAAAACTATTCATAATATCTAATCATATATGTAGATTTCCAACATTTTCCATAATCGAAAAATCATAAATCTAAAATTGTATTGCGCCTTGGATTTCCGTTATTTATTATGGCATACTTCAAGAATTACCCACAATGTGAATTTCTACGTTATCTTCCAAGGACGTTTAGTTTAAGTCCCATATTCGAGCGAACGAAAATAGTTCCTTAGACCGGAAGGTTAAATCCCATGGGATGTGACATCATAACTACACGGGTACTAAATCGCAACGATGTATATAAAGAATTTTCTATCATTATAAGTCATGGTAAGGGGGTTTTATAATATTTTATTTATACTTAATTTTGCTCAACATTGTAGTATAAAAATCTTCAACCGGTAAGTACTTTGTTGCCGTTAAAATGAAATAATAAATAAGTAATTTTAAGCAACCAAAGTTACATAAAATGGCGAGAAAACGTACCTACATTTAATAGAATATTATATTATTGCTGAACCCAAACCAAACTAAGGTCCTTATAATTGTAATTAAATTACAAATGCCGGTAAGAAAAATGAACTATAATAATGACACATATTTGCATTTAAAGCAAAATAAGCATCATTATTTGTTTTGACAAAAAACTGTCAAATAAATATAATCACATACTTAACATAAATGAATAAAAATATATAATATACCATAACATCTAATTGTTAGAGTTCATTGTGTCATGAAATTTAATGAATACCGCGATACTGCCGTGGTCAGTTGTGCCTTCACAATGTTGTTCGATTGTTGGAGTCATTCAAATTTTTATGTAAGTGTACTAATCGCCTGAAATGAGCATTTGTGTACAAAATAATACGACGATGTGTACACAATCTCATTGTAAGGAAAACTGTTTTTTTTCACGAAAGTAGAGCATTCTTTTTTACCTATTAAGAATGGTTTTATTTTCTATTCTTGATAATTATTAAATTTTAATAATATAAAATGTTTGATGTGTTAATTCTTGCAGATTGAAATAACCATTAGTCTACAATATTTATTTAGAGCGTGCATGAGCCTGTGTCGTTGTTTGTGGGTATTTCAGTTTTAGTTTCTCCGTGTATATAAATTCAAATTTTAAAAATAATAATTTGATAATAAGGTTTAATTTCTCAATGACGTTATGACTTTTCATTTAACATTTTTTATTACAAAAGTAATCTTTTTTCAACAAATAGTATCAAAAGTTCCATTAATGGATTAACGATAATCAACATTAATTACTCCTTAGATTTAATATTAGTCTTTAAAAAAAGCAACAATCAAACATCGAAGAAGCTTACAATAATATTAGATATTTTACTTATATGATCTAATCTGCTTATTGTCCGCTATCTTTTAATTAATTGATATAATTTTATCATTATCTTTTTATGAGCAAATCTTTAAAAATATTAATATCCAACCCTGCAATTAAGATTTTGTGAATCGATTTTAAAAATAGAAGACAGAACATTGAATATCTTTTTTTATAAGTTCATTATGAATGGTACGTACTAGTGGGAGGAATATGAATTATTAGTATCATTAATGGTCACTTCTTTATAAATTATACATGCACTTGTTTTGGACCTTTTGCTATATGATTGGCCTAAATAATAATAATAATTTTGAAAATAAATTTTGGGCTTGAACTTAGTACCATTAATTGTTAACTAGCGCGTGTCAGAACCTTTTAATATACAACTCAAGCGTAGGTACTATTGGTTCAAAATCAAAATTAAAATAACAACTTCATAAACCACTTTTCCATTAACTTCCATTTACATTCAATTTTCAAAATATTTCATATATTTTAAATTAATTAAAAGAGTACTTAACAGCTTTATGTATTTAAAGGCAGGCAAATGTAGAGATATAATATACTGTTTATCCTTATGAGTTCCTCGGCTCATATTTGTAGTGGAATCTAGATAACGGAGGAATTTAGGAATGAATTTGCATCACGTGTATCACGTGTGCAATGAACGCACCGGAATTTAGAACTTAAATAGTTCAGTTCAGGTTCATACTGTAACGAGAGGCTCGCTATGTCAACGCCGCGTCCGTCCCAAGCAATGTTGGCATCACAGAAGTCGCAAGTTATAAGAGTTTAGCTTTAAAAACTCTTCAGTTTTATTTATTGGAATAAATGGAGTTAGTTATTGCAAAACGAGTTACAAATTATAGCTATAGGTTAACTTTAATGTATAGTTTATTGAGTTATATAATTCAAAAATGGCTAAATCTTTTTAATTGTTCTTTAATTTTTGGATTCATCTCCGGCCCGAATAGCAGCACATACACCCTCGGAACTCCTCCATCTTCCACAAACAACATAACACAACCAAACCGAAGAAAAAGATAGCAATTAAAACTGTTACTACAAGTTTAATTAAATATATTTTTAATGTAATTTTTAAAAAATATAAAGGGCAAGAGAAAAAAAAATTAACTATATTAAACTATCATAGTATTATTCACGCGTTGCCAACCATGAAGGATATTTGATATAAAAAGAATATACTTTATTGTATACCATTTTATATTAAATATATTATGATAATCCTATATACAAGGACGACACGCTTAGTGTCTGTAGATATAAAAGGACCTTTTGAATGGTTTATCCTATTAAGGTTAAAAGAGGTGAAAATACAAACGCTCACGCGTGTAATAGTCCTCCTTGAACAGTTATAAATAAATTTAATATCATCCTCGTTTGAATTGGATCAACATTTCCAGCAGTTATAAAGATTCAGTTTTAATACCTGAATTTTTTATATGAGTTGAGAATTTATAAATTATACTTTACGTTAAATGATATAATGAATTATATCCGCACGTGAATTCAATGATAGCCATCTTACACTGCATACACGATACATCATATCATCACCACATACATTCATCGCCATCCATCATTCTTCACTTTTTTTATCTTGGTTACATTAACTAGATAATTAGGGCCTGAAGTTTTGTACAATATTACACACAAAGATAATATACAACAATTATTATTTTTATCGCTTTCAAGTTTTGTGTTATGAAAACATCTGCAACTATAGTGTGATTAAGTAATTAGCACTCAAAAATATCATGTAATATTTTATTAACACAGCGTAATGAATCATTAGGTATCATTTCCTCCAAAAAGTAGACAAGTGATAAATATAATTATAATGTAGGTATAAAATTCAGTATTTAGGAAGGTCATAAATGTTTTATGATATTCAGTATGACTAAAAACATAAAAAACAAAGAGAACTAATTTAAGCTCATAGGTTACACAATAGTGTCACGCCGTAAATTATTTCAATGTAGACGTCCATTGCTGGTTTTGAATGGCACCAATGTACTTAATGCCAATCAAGGTACATAACCAAGGTTAGCACAGCAATAGATTAACAATATCATTGAACTTACGTGTCCTTATCAGGTTAATTTATTTATTTATTTATCTTAACACTGTTTGTTGTTAATAGTAACTTAAATCTTGTAAACTGGTTAAGTCAGTAATTAGGCAACTAAGTACAAATAAATGTATGAGAGTTAAAATTTATCTTCGTTTGAATATTTCGGTCAGAATATTCTCTTTTTTTCAAAGGCATAAGTCATGCGTTTTAGTGATGGATATCCCAAAACAATAAGATTCTATTTATTTATCCAATAAGAAAATAATGAATTTAACGGGAGGCTATACATTGTATATAGGACGTATAGCAATTAATCGCCAATAAAAGATTTAAAGTCAATCATTTTTTCTTTCTAGATTTAGATATATTTAAAGTTTGAAATATTAGTTTTTTTTTTCTAAAGGTTCATTCATTTATTCAAAAAGTTGTGGACAGTTATATTCATTTTAATAAAAATGAAAATAATATAAATTAATTAAATATTTGTGTCGTTGCAAAACTATAAATTTTCTATAGCAATATAACTTTATTTTCATTTGTGTTCAAATTTTTACCTTTCCTGTACTCCACCGCGACAGTTCGCTATCGATTAAAGATTTTTTAATTTTCCTTTCGAATTGTGGACCATAAAAGCTTTATGAAATAAATGAACGAGGAAGTTATGTAATAGTGCTATATATATTGATGAAGTCAAATGCGATTACGCTTGTACTAAAATTGAATTAAAATGTTGCGTTAAAATTTATACTTTTTGGAAATTTTGTAGATGAACAATGTTTTGCAGCGTGAAAATCTTTTTTGGACTATGAGGACCCATTTAAAAGTTAGACGAGAAGTCGCTTTGATGAAAAATAATTGTTTCATATATACATTCTGTTTTTGAAAAAAGCGCTTGAGCGCTGAAAAGAATTAAGATGAACTGCTTTGAGAAATCGAGGCTTTAAATATTATTAACATTCTGGCATTGACGGTTTAATAATAGAGTATGTATTATGAGTACTTTATAAATGAATTAATTCTTAATGATCTTCATGTTACCAGAAAGTGAAAGTTCTTCATTTGAAGTTCCATACTGTTATCAAACTTTGCTTTATGAAATGCATATAAGATTATAAAGAAAGAATATTAAAAAATACTTTGGTATTTAGTTTCGTCTTATCATTATTAAAACGTATCGACCTCATTGATGAGTCTTAAATATAATCAATAACTTTTGTTTCAAAGTTTTATCACCCCTGTCTTAGATTTAGAACTGGTTGTAGAATCAGAGATTAAAAATAGTTTTGCATTTTTCCACTAATTTGGGCATTTTGGATGGCTTTAATAAAAAACCAATGGCAGCCCTAAATGAATATAAAATTTAAGGCCCGTGGAACTAAGGGGACATTTGCGAGAGGGCAATACTCGTATAATTGGATCGACACAACGAGTAAAATTACTCGGTAAAATATGCATAACGGTATTACAGTTAGCTGTATTTGCTTGCACATTATTAGTTACTTTTAATTATTCATAGTTTTAAAGGGGACCTTTGTTGCTAATCACCTTCTCTCATCTTAAACCCCTTCGGTTATTTAAATAAATATGTACCTTCGGTAATAATTAAAAAGGTTTGTTAAAGAATACAAATTGTTTATAATTCTTATGACTATGTTTATATATATTCTGACCAATAATAAAAAATATTTATGTCGTGATTTTGTGCTGTTACAGATTATTTCTGTAAGCCCTAGTATTTTGAGTTAAATGATACTGAATTAGCATATAAAATTTAGTGGGTAAATATGTCATTATTGTCATTAATGTAAATATTTGTCTCGGCAATTTTATTTTGTAGAATATCTTGATATTCTTCCGTTAATTTAGTATAGTATTAGTAAAGATTTTATGACATCCACTAGTTTCTGATGCGGGTCCCCGGAACTGGTGAGGTCTATCAACTACCCCATTTTGATGGGTAGTCATACTTCCGAGCTATTAATTTCTTAATTAGCTCGGGTGTGTCCGACTCGTAAATGTGAGTTCAAAACCTGTTATGTCAAGACCTCTCGTTTCCAACCTATTACTACAAATATTATTGTCAGATAGTGGGTAGTTAATAGGAAACTGAAACTACCCACAATCAAAGAAATCGAATGAGAGGTAATATTTTTTTTTCATTTGGTTCCATAAATCAGGTTCCCAATATATGTTATTAGGTACCGGTTGTTACAGAAAGTGTCCCACAAACCTGCATTGGATCAGTATAGTGGTTTTATGGCCCAAACCAACATGTAGGAAGGATGTACCCGGAAGTGGAAAGTATGTAGGATATCTTTATGTGTAAATTCAAGAATAATATTCTATCCACCTGATGATGAATGGCAAACAAAATTCTTTGGATACATCAGAAATATCAAGTAGTTACTTACCTAGTACTCATCACACCAATCATGTGTTGTTATTCTGGAGACAAGAGATGTGTACATGTCCTCTAATGCCTTGTAATTACACTTGGCTTTGTTTCTTTTGACAACGAAACACAGGGAGCAGGTTTAAAAATCAAAATCAATAAGTTGATAACTTAAGTGGACTCAATTACTACGTTTTTTACTGGTTACACAGAAATGCGAAGCACTTTAAAAAGGTGAGAATACACGTATTCGAATCAAATAAGGTAAAGTCGAATAAATTTGAAGTATCTAGGTATTGAAGTGATATATGTTTTGATAGAGACTATTCCCATTTACAAAAATGATACAAAATTTATTAGAATCAATAAAAATAATTACAAATGTTACAAAATGAAGATCAAGACTTTTATGTGTGTCTGTGTGTTGTAAATTTGTTATCACTTATGTCAAATCAGTCTGTTACATGTTTTGGAGAAGAATCAGCACAAGAAACTCCGCAGCTTCGAAATATTTTATTATCTTATTTTATTTATATTTACAAATTATTCATTAAATTACGTGTCAATATTATTAATACTAAGACATTTTTCATAAATCCTTATTGAGCATTTTACTCCATGATACATTAGTACGAATGAAAATAATAAAATGATGATGTAATGAATATTTTACTTTATAGTAAGCTTTCATACATAGTTTCAGTTTTATCGCAGTTTAAAATTTGTTTACAGGTAATTTCGTAATATCGTTGGAAACTTGTATAAGTCCCATAAAATAATTGTTTATTGTAGGAGACGAGTGTGTCCAACAATATTATGACTCTTCCGTGAATACACATAATGAGTATCACATAATTGATTAAATTGTATTATATTCTTCGTAATTTTAATTTCTAATAAAATATTAAAATATTCTGAGAGTACAGTTAGAAAGTATACATCCTTGAACTTTTCTTTCTGTAAGTTGCTATATAGCTCTTTCAGCTCATTTATTCCAAACAAAAACGTTACTTATTTCTGCGACGCTACCCCAGAGAATTCCATCACACATAACACTATATAAATTAACTGAATCAATCAATTCTAGCAGTATCGACATCGAATAGCTATCTAATCGCACGCATGTACTGTCGAACTGAGATAACCTGGTATTTTTTCAATATAAGGACCTCATTGCAACTTATCATCCAATATTATGCCTAAGAAGACCGTGTAGATTTAATTATAACATAGTCAGATTCAATTCCACACCATTTAATTGATTACTGGATTCAATCTGTTATAAATTAGGTGTAACGAAAGAAAAGTATAATATAGAAACAAAACTAATTAATACGGTTTTTATAGCAACCTTTCATGCAAAAAGTTTTAGCTGAGTGAATATTGGATGCAAGCATGGGCGCCGTTTACGCTACAGACACTTTATGAAGTTAACTTCTACAAGTGAAACGTAGCGTGGACATAGCGACACGCTGTGGAAGGCAGATTTTAATTCAATTGAGGGGCAGGCATAACTGAGTAACCTCGATCAAACGAAATTAACGGAGACTTTACCGTTCAAACGGCATTAAGTGTTATAATTGCACATCAGAAGAATCGAACCAGATAATGCCGTTACACAAATATTATAAACAGCAATGTTAATCAATTATGTTACATTGAAAATGAATTTAAATTATACATGAAAAAATTATCATGTGGACTTACACAAGAAGCATTCATTGACATACAGCAAAATCCTTTCCTTTATCATAATATGCTACAAAATCACCTGCCGCGATTAATATTGCTTTTGACAAACGGGGATTGCACAAAGGGAGAGCAGATTTACTTTAATTTATTTATTATGATATCGTTTTATAAAATGAAATAACGTATCTTGTGTCAAGGGTGCTTAAGCATGTCCTTTATGATATGAAACACTGTAACACGTGTTTAACATGGTTTTAATTTTATTGTTTGATTGTACCTTTAATTAAAAGTCTCGCCGGTTATTGAACGCTGACATTGTTATATTAATAATAATTCAATTAATATGCGCTGAAAATGTTTCGTTATTTTATAGTGGCCAAAGCACTGCTTAATTAAATTAAATATAGATACGAAAAATTGAAAATTGTAATATTGAATTTATTAAATTTTGATTTATTTTTAATGAGATATAATAAAATTAAATTTCGATTGAGCTGAAGAAATCTTTGGCATTTAGATCGAGTTTAATAATATTTTTACTGTCTTTGTCTTTGTCTTTTGTTTTCTTTGTTTTTTTTGTCTGTCTTTTTTTTCTTTATTTTTACTTTTTTTTACTTGTCTCCACAGAATAAAAATTTCTTTTGTTGGGCGGTGTGTTTTTATAACTTATATTGATATTAGTGTTACAAATAAACAAACTTATAGCAAGAATAATAGCGAAACTGTGTAAGAAAGCTAACTATAAAATAAAATGATTATCTAATTTTACTAAAGTTGGTATTGAAATTTTCAATAATTATTGTATAAATAATAAGATCATAGACACGTTATGGCCTAACTAATTTGTAAAGATAATTACAAATATTTAAAAACTCAGGAGTTTCTTGCTCTGTTTCTTTTCCAAAGCTAAAGAATTCGTTGAAGCGGTAGTAATGTTTTTTTTTGACGGTATAAAAGAATATAGTAATTAGTAAATTTAAATAAAGAGCTTTTTATTTTGTAATAAGTGAACAAGGAAATACCTGTTTAGTTGCGGTATTTGTTCGTAGTTCTTGATAGTATGATTCCGTGTAATCGATATGAGCCTTTCTTAGGACTAAAGGAAATATTCTTCCAGAATCTGCGTGAGAATGTTGGTTTTACGTAATCAAAGGACTCACGTTTTCTTTAGTTGAGGTTGCATGGTATGCAGTAAAATATTTCTTATTATGTCTAGTACAAACGTCTCACGTGAAACTTTTCAATATAGTTTAATGAATGGAAGCAATATGAGTAACTTAAATCAAAAATAATTTAAAATCTCCGATCACAATTTCAATCTAAGCAGGGAATGACGCTAAGTGCACCATGTGACTAACTGTAAAAATGTAAAGATAAAATTAAATTTTCAAATACATTATCCAGAATTATGTTAGATTAATTAAAATAAAACTGTGAATAATAAACAATAGATGGCGCTGCATACATTATACTCGAAGAATTTTTACTATCGTGTGATGAAACGATTCACTCGTCTCGAAACTATCAAACTTGTTAACAAAAAGTGGCGTGTAACTAGATTGTAATTATATTCAATTGATAAAGTTTGTGCCTTGATTGAAACATTTATTTAAATATACTAATACCAACTTTACAAAATGGTATTGTTTATACCAGGGAATCTATAAGTACTTTTTTATTAATTATAAAATTTTATCATTCCCATTTGCTGCAAATAATAAAGTAGTAGTTTATTTCTCGCCTGCAATATGTTTAAGTACCGTTTTGTGGATTGTTCAATATTGAATATAGTGAAATAAACAGGATACAGGGACCAATCCTCCGGGAGTGAATCTGGAATAAAATTCTATCAATTGCGTATTTCTCTGATAGGATATTAGATTTATTAAGAGATAACATTTCGTTAAACATTTAAACTAATTGTGTCTTAGTAAACACGTCAGAACACACCGAATAAGAAATAAATTTTAATTTTATCGATTTTTTTTTAAATCAGTGTTACTGATAGAATTTTGATTTAGTTATAATTATCTAGTGTTTATGTTTGGGATTTATTTCCAATGAGTCCTGCATTAATTTCCGTATTTATAAACAAGAGAAAATGTTTACTTGAGCATATGTAACTACTTCAAGTAGCTAATTCTCAGCCAAGTAACATCATTATAAAACACCAGTGAATATAATAATTAACATAGTAAATGCATTACTTGCATTTGTAAAGAATTAGATATGATTGAATTTTGATATATTTTACACCTGAGTACATCCAAATTGTACTTTGAATAAAGTGTGACTTATCAAAAAAAGGTAAAAAAAATCGGTGTGCTCGGTCTCCCTCCCAAAATAAAAATGGCTCAAACCCTAATGGCTGAACTATGTTCATTCTTATCCATCCTAAAATATGGCGCTGAAGAATTTTAGCTTAAACAGAAGTCAAAATTAAGAATTTACCAAGCAGTTAATAAATATGGGTTTGACTCCAGTTTTTCGCCCAGAATGTTTGTATGATGTCACTCGACAGGTTCAATCATAAATACTAATATTTGAACTTTGCCTCTATTTAATTTAAATTTTGTAGTGTGTAGACAGCAACTGGGCACATTCAACAGGCGAATCATGATTATGTAAAAGATGAAATGTCGCTGTGGCAACAGATTTAGTGAGGCGAGGTCGCTAGGCAACCGGACCCATCCACTTCACCGACGACTTTAAATATTAACTTGGTTCAGAATTATCCCTGTCTTCCTTTTTTATTTTATTTATAGAGAGCATTTGCCTTGTCACTGCACTTCAAATGCATTGAGCTAAAAGCCTTTATTGAGAACGAGATTAAGGTTTGTCAAGTGAAAATTTAATTTCCTTTTCAATATGCAGACGCACAAGGAAATTAAATATAATATCATAGATAATATTTGATTGAAAATAATCAATAATACGATGACTAAGTGGTATTAATTTCAGTAATTTTACCTCCTGATAATGAGACTATGTCCTCTTTAAGAATCTGGTAAAAATAATCGTAAATCTGTCGATTATCACTGAACTTAGATTGCAAATTAATTCTTAAAGCGAAGAGGACGGTGGTGTGTTAGAAACTTATAAAACTATACCGTATATCAGTGTATAACTTGTTAATATCTTAACAAAGTTAATATGTATGGGTGTAGAAAGCGCAATGTCTGTAAAAAGTGACTTTTAAATTAAAGGACATTTTCGTACACTTAAATCTTTATTAAACATTTATACATTCTCTAACTAACCGTTCGACAAGCACTTGATTTGTGTTCTTAAAATTATTGGTACTTTTCAAAGAACACATGGGCATTTTTACCTATATTATCTTTTATCTTTCACATTTTCTGTTAATTAGTGACTATTGCGTTATGATAAGTATTGTTTTGACATGCTAGGTTTAGATAAGATAAGATAAGATAAAATTTTATTGTGATTCGTGTACAATAGATCTTACAATTTCATGCACTTAAGATACAACAGATTGCCATTTTCGGGCGTACAATACGTTACATTGTGGTTCATAATTTTTGTTTAATTTCTATTATTATCCAATTTTATTACAATTTTACACAGATTCCATTTATAATGTTCATTTAAATTATTTTTTTGTAATAGCCATTCTTTTAAATTATATTTAAATAGTATACCCTCCAATGACTTTATATATATTGGTAGATGATTGAATATCTTCATTCTAGCAATATAAGTGCTTTTATTTTGTATGTAACTCTAAGATTTTAAAGCAAGGGTATTCCATTAAAAACATCGGCTCTGACGTCACTTTATAGACTTTATGCTACATTATAATATGAGATAACCGCGTACATTTCTGGAATCATGGTGGTTGTATACCGTTTTATGGATTTACTATAAATTTATAGAAATATAATCACGAATTGTTTATCTGCTATTTAATTAGTGCAAATATGTTAATTATATTATTGTAGAGAAGGCAGAATAACTGTTATACAGGTTAAACCGGAAAAAAATCATAGAAGATTTTTAACAGAACCCGAAAAAAACACGTGGCTAGTGAAAGGGTTGTGATTGTATTATTAAAAATGAAACACAGTTATTATTTAGCTCATCAAGGAAAGTAGATCCCTACTTTGAAAAAAATAATGGATATTCTATAAAACTGGTTTCTTCAATAATACCCAGGCAAGTTTTTTATTTAAAGTGTACATATATTGATAAACATTAAAACTTCCAAATGAACCTAACTTATACGTGGAATTGTCCCCTATTTTAACAAATAAGAGGAACCTAATAGTCACGGGATTCCCCGAACAGTTCTTTGCTCTAATTAAATTAAATTCTCAGAGGTGTTGTTTTAATTAAATCCAAACACGATAGTAGGAGACCTGTTTTGACAGATAAAGCGAATTGCTTGTGCGTTAGCGTATACACGTGAACAATTAGGTGTTTGTTTATGAGTTATTTCGTTTTATTACGTTCCGCAAATACATTTATAAGACATTTTATAGCCATATCATAATATTTGCTGGTTTGATCTTTTACAGTTATTTCATATGGATTTAGCCTGAAGTCCAGAGTGCAGTATAGGCAAAGAAGTAATCAGATAACAAATAATAACTTGTATACCTAACGGTATTCAAAAGTAAGGGATTGTAACCGATTTAATAAATAAATACTTATAAAATCGATGTTTATTTAATGACATACTAAAATATATGACAATATCTACGAGACACTATTTGAAATTATTTTAAAATTAAAATATCTATTTAAATATTTATCTTAGTGGCTTAAACTCGCTTCAGGATGCGCTTATATCGTGGGTAGTAGATTTAAAGTCTAACCGCATTGGTGCATCTTACCTATTTATCCGGGAATCGATGACGCATCTCTTGTCTCAGTGGCTAGAGTGAGTTTTTGAAAACGTCATTTATGGAGCTCAGAGACATCAGAATAGTTTTACCCAGATAATAGAAAGTTAGAATTAATTCTTTGCTTAAAGTAAAAAAACACTAATAACTTGAAGTGCAATCTGACGTTGTTACGTCATTTTGGTAAGACTAATCTTATCTTATCTTAGCGCTTCTAATCTTGCATGATCTTATCTAAATAAGAACATCATTAATATTCTTATCTTAATAAGATAAGGCAAGATTAGAAGAACTGTGATAAAATGAGATTAGGAATTTGCTGTTTTCTAAAACATCGTATTTGTATAGTTGTCCTGCACCAGGGAAATCCTCTTTAAACCTAGAAGCAATATAACAGTAATTATTTCCTGAAAATTTTACAGTTCAATTGAGATGATAATATTCAGAATTATTTTTCTTAGGTCTAGAGAACCTGTTGTCAAATCAAAAATCTCAATCGCAATTCTGTATGCCCACAAGTCAAACAATATCCCGGCTGGCTAGAGCCAGTGAAATTGAGCCAGAATCATTTATAAAAGGGTGGGGTGGTACAAGGGGGAAGGTGTGCCGCTGCATTTTGCATGAGCTCAATGTTGGTCGGATCTACCTCGATGCTCTTATATACCTATTGGAACTGTAACTACCGTTATTGAATAACTTTTGATGTTTGACACCGGTTAACAAGTAGAAGACTGTTATGTCTCTTTGAAGATCGATAATTTATAAGTATTCAGATTTACCTGTCTACGTAATACAATAGTAATGGAGAGGTACTCCAGATCTACAAAAAATATATTAGAAATATTATTCTATGAAAAACATACAAGTAATTTTTATTTTTGATAAGAAAACAAAATCGCATTAAATACGGAACTAGGTTTCATAATCGTATTTATACAACAAAATAAATCACAGGTCGCCCAAATTTATTTGTACAATTTGTGGCACATAATTATAACGGAGATAGTTATCATTATGATATTATGTTAATATTTTGGAACTAACATAAACAACAGTACACATGAATAAGGCACTCTAAAATCAATAACATAACGAACCTTTTCACAATCGATCATATGATGTACGTCTGTAAAGAAAAGTGGTAAAAATTTAAGAGGCCAGCCATATTTATGTCAATATGTTTAATATCCAACATAAATATTGTACAATAAATTAGAAGATTGTAATTAGATATTTCGTTACATGTACTGTACCTCAAAATAAGGTCCTGTAATAAAAACAACGCTTCAGTGACACTTTAAGACTATCGCAGAATAGCTATGCTGTGATAGGGTCCTTATTGACTGCACCTAAATGTTTATTAAACTAATGTTATTGAAGAAGAACGACTGAGATTAATGTCCTAAATAACAAAATAAAACTCCAGCATCACTTTTAGATCTTTTATCCCAATCACCATGAATTGACTGCAATATAAAAGGACAAAACACATATCAAAATATATTAAAAAATAAAGACAAAAAATATCAAAGACATCTTAACTAAATCATTCAGCAACAGTTATTTTTTCAGTTTATTTGTAATAAATTTTTTTATTAGTGATATTTATTTAAAAGTCCTATCTTTCTTTGTTTTCGTAAACTTATCTGCTCGGTTTGTCGTAACGGATGATTTTTAAAAAATACTTTCTTTCTTCACAAAATACTTTATAACATATTTCGAATGTGGATTTGAAAATATGTAACTTGAAAAGTTTATCAAGAGATTGTCGTGTCATAATGTATTTTACATTTGGTGGCCGTCTGGTCGAATGATTGTTACAGCTTTCTTCTTAACAAGTGGCCCCGGGTTCGAATCCCGGTAGCGGAATATATTTTATAGTACGAATATTTTCTCACGAATCATGGATACTTGTTTGTTTATTAAGTATACGTTTTAAAATCTATATTTTTCCCTTACCTGGTATCTATTAGACAGACTTAATACGGCTGATTGACGTGATTGTATGAAATATATTATAAAAAATATATGTATTAATTAAAGGATATTGCTTTTACCTGTAGTGAATATAAATAATTGAAACATTTTTAATTTCCCACACCCGTTTGTAAGTACCGAAAGTAGTTCAATCGACGAATGTTAAATAAACCACAATGTTGCTGCCGAATACCATTTCATGAAGTGTCTACTCGATGCAAAATATATTTTAAACACGGTATTTATCTACCGTACGTACTGCTGACTAATTATTTTGATTCAATTATACCGGTAGTGATTTGTTTGTAGATAATTGTATCATATTGATTAATATCTCTTTTACTTGTTTAAACATAATTATTTCTGGGATTGATTTTTCCAATTAACTTCTACAAATGCATTGTTCTGTATTAAATGTATATTTAGTATCGAAAAATCTGACAAATCCAAATAAGGTAACTGTGATATAAATTAATGAATCCAATAAGATACAATCGATGAGACTACTTCGTCGAACTATTTGAATATTTTATGAACATAATCTAACAAAACTAAAATTTAAGGCAAAGAATTTTTTAATGAGGCAATTTTACTAAGTCGAATCCAGACATTGGTCTCTTAGGTTTATTAATTATCTAAATACTCGATACTTTTTAAAATATTTCCAATTTCGACCTAAATTGTCAATACAGAATTCAATATCGTAATTAAATCAAATTCATCAAAGCTCCTTCAGCTACAATAATTCTTCAGAACTAATGATACAATTCTGTGGCTATATGATCTCATCACAATCCATCATAGTTGCCGACCTGAGAGGAACGAGCCTACGGAACCAACTAAAACCAAACATCGAAACAGTGCTTTTTATACACGATTTCGACTCATTCCGTAACGTAATTTGAGTGTCTAAACTTTAGCAGGTTCTATAGACTCGTCCCTCTAGGGTAGTCTACCATAATGAGTATATAATTGAAATCTATTAAATAGAGTTTGTATGAAATATAACGCTTTTCAAAAATACAAACATGCTTGATAAATGATTTTTATATCGAAATATTAGTTACACTCTTAATTACAATTTACCTTAAAAATATGGAATTATTATGAAATATGGAACTGCACATATTAAGTCTTGCATACTACTAATTATTGAATAAGACTGTTACATTATCATTTTATATATATTTAATCCTGTGTTTTTGAAACTTCCGATAACCTCGAGAAGATTTAAACACATAGTTTTGGGTGGACATCCATAGACTTCCTGTGAATTTTCAAGTCATCAGTCCAATGGTGAAATCGTCTCAGGTGCAGTTTTCCCCTCAATATTTTTATGATCGTCTGGTCGCGAGGTCAGTACCTCTGTGTACTTAGCGAGAGGTCCCGCTTCGGAATTTCGGTAGAGACCGAAATTTGTGTATTGTATACTGACAATAAGTTAATACAGACACGTCTGAAAAGGTAATATACATTAATGTTTTAAATGTGTATACAACGTCTATTATGGCAACAATAAGTGTTTTGTTTTGTATTAACAAATCAGCCGACACAATTTTTGACATTTCTATTGTACTTATTGTAGTAGCAACCATGGTATGATAATAAATAATAAATTATTAGCAGTTTTATCATCTATAGAGTAGAATACAATTTTTTATGTATCTTATATAGATACAATATATGTACGCACTCAGTAGATTGAAAATTGAATTTATCCAGTGTCTCAATGGGCTGTATAATAGAAATATTATTGACACACAAAGCAACTTAAATAAATAATATTTATGTTTTTACCTTATTACACTCTGGAGAGAGATGACTCATCGTCTATAATTCATCAACTAGGTAACTTAAAATACTAAATATAATTGAAGTTTCAGATGTCACTTTTTTATGACAGTTTAAAATATAGCTACGTAGAACGTTCTAGAGATATTCAAAAGTATTACTGAGATGTAAGTAAAAGTAAAAATTTGGATTACAAATTAATTGCATACTTTTTATCAATCATTCGGTCTTTTTAAAAATAGTTAAGTGTATCGTTAATTTCTTTTATTCGTGATTCATTATTAATAATTTAACTGTGGAACTATTCAATGAATTTGAAAATTATTCTAGTAATGTTTTGTTTATTTATGACAAGAAGAGGAGCCTTAATAGGCTTTCCCTTTGCCGTCTTGACTTAAATCAAAACTGGTCATACACACTGTTGGTATTTTAAAAATAAAAATTGACATGATATCATAGAGTACTGTAATACTACGGAAAGTATGTATAGATTAATGAAGATCCCATTGCGATTTGGTCAAAGTACTCCGGGAGTAAATCTATATTGGCCCTTAAATAAGTTTAGACCTGGGAAATTTATATCATTGTTTTAAGGTAATGTACGTCATGGTAATGCGATAAACAGTCAGTGTAGACTTTTAATGCTGAAAGCAATTATACGTATCAGGGGACGCCGGTGCCTTTTGATGAACAGAGCAAAATTTAAAAATTGACTTAATTATATACTATTTCTTTAAAAATTGTACTAATTTATCAATGTATCAAATCCCATGAAAAGGAAAAGTACTCATAATATACGGTATAATCTCGTTGAAATAGAGTTTAGTACCAATTTCTCGAGTAGTGAGTGACCCAAGGTTTCCTGAACACTCGGTTCGGAATTAGGGTGAATTTTTTATGAGGACGCAGGTAGATGGAGGGAGGCTAGTCCGGGGTGGTCCAGAGACGCCGGCGAGGTCTGCATATTGCATTAGATTTAAATTGTTTACGTCGTTAAGAAAGAAAGTTCTTCCGAACTGTTCAAGGCGCGGGAAGTTGACGGTATATTTAATTTTTCCGCATAATCATGTGAGAATTGTGACCGCTGTTTTGTTTTTTTAGCTTTTTGTTATTTACATGAAATTGAGTCGTTTTTTTTCGTTTCATTTTTTTTTGGGTTATATTTTTTGTAATATTGTTGTTGACAGTAAAGGAGTGACTACGTAGACCAGCCTGCGTACTCCTGAGTAGGAAAGGAGAAGGAGAAGGCCAAAGAGCGCTCTCTTCTCAATCGATAAAAAAAACGATACTCAAACGATAAAAGGCACTAAGCGACGCTATGTCACGACGCAATTGTAGAGGCTCTAGGGTGTTCGTAAATATAATATTGTTGTTATTGTTACTGTTACTTTATGATCTGGGCTTAGTGTCTAATACAACTACCATTCTTTTACTATTTAGTACTTACCTAACAAGTTTCAGAATACATTTTTGGTCCTATTGTTTCTGTAATTGTTTCTCGTGTAACCTGAAAAGATTATATAAGCGTTCTATTGTTCTTTTTAAACATATGTAACATCACGTACAATATTGCCATAATATTACCTTTGTTACAAACAGTGTAGATCAAAATTTACCCATGAACACACGACTCACCATGCTACTTTGGAAAGTATTATTAATTGCAATACTAAGTTACACCCAAAGTGTAGACAGTAATATCATAGATGACATGAACGTAAACCTCAAAGCTTTTTCAAACGGTGTAGTGACAACCTTCAATGGTATTGTGGGAAAAGTAAACCACTTATTTGGACGTAACAACCCTTCTAAGGACAACTTTCAACTTGAAGAAAATTGAACAGTATATACTAGAGAACAAAATGCTTCAATGATATTAAAAGAACTAAAGAAAAACCTGCTAAAAGTACTGTTCAGTTCTGAATACACGAACCGGCATTTATGTCCACACCACAGCTGGCGACATTAAACGGGAAAAGAATTTAATCTAATAACTTTATATAGAGTATTTAACTCCAGCACCAAAACCGTATTGCTTCACCACGGATTGCTTCGAAGCTCCATAGACTGGATTTTATTGAAACCTGTAAAATAATTATGCTGATATTTAGATGATAAACGCTAGAAGAAACCATTACATTAAGAGGCCACATGAATACAAGACTGTTTAAGTTTCAAGAAGTTTTCATTATGATTTACCAGCAGCTCTATGATGGATACAGAGTTACTGGTTTGATTGTCAAAAGATCCACTTTATAATCAGGTATTACGCATTGGTATTTTTTTGACTCCGTTAGCATTTATGACCAATTTGCAATGGCTTTTGCGAATGCTCACATAAATGTCAAATGATCCACCCAATCGTTTATTAAAATAAAAGTATTTTATAATTTATATATATATTATTGTAATTCTCCTAGACGGCAGTCTGTATCACCTAAGGGTGATACAGACTGCCGTCTAGGAGAATTCCAATAATTATAGCGATGAAGGTATTTAATGGGCCTAAAGTCTACAGCTTGTTACTGGCAATAATCGCGAATATGATACTTCGGATCCAAGTTCTGTGGCAAGACTTCTGAACCATGCTCCAGGAGATACATCAACGAACACTATAATGCATTATAGGTAATTCATGAAAACTGAAATGTTTCATACATTTAGACGAATGTCTTCGGATTTCATTTAAAATTATGTTAAGTTGCTAATAGTCTTTCTTTGTTACATCTATGAGAATATATATCAATATAATAAAAATTTACCATTGTGTTATACGTGATAAATTACTAACATTAAATTCATTTTATATTCCAATCAGATGTGACAGAATTGGTTTTAGCAATCCTAAAACAATTGATCAGAAAAAGACCAGACAAGTGCAACTGTGTAGTTTTTTTTTTCATTTCTATAAAATGATTTACAGTCATAGTCACTTAACTAAAGAGTATTTTTAACCACGATAGAGATAGAAATTGCTTTTAATTTGGACCATATGTTTCACAATGGTAACAGGCTTTACAAAACTACTGATGAATTTCCACATTTTATCAAATTAGATCGGTATCTATTGAGGTTGAATTTACAGAATAAGCCCAACCATTCTAACATAGAATTTTTACATGATTTCATGTTCAAGTTCTATGTTAGAATATTTAATTATTTATTAACTAGTAATATTTTTTACAAGTTTAAAGTTTAAATTTTTCATGTAAATATTTTTTATAAATTCTGTTAAAAACTCATGATAGTGATTGTGAAAATGTGATTTATTCTATAAAAAATATCATTGTTATGTTGTAATAGTCGATTTAAAGATAAATAAAACTAAAAATCTACATTGAGTTCAAAACTATTTAGGAGTTCACGTTCAAGAGAATTTGATACATGCTGTTGTAATTTTTTTATTTCTTTAATTATTTTAAAAACAAGTTGAAACTTGTTGAGATTTGTAAGCTTTGTAAAGATTTGTAAACAAATTATTAAGAATAATTTGTTTTCTGAAATATTTATTAATGACAAATGTAAGTATCAGCGGAGTGTTTCTTTATAAATGAAAATGTGAGAAAAATTGGTAAACTCAATTGGGCTTATAACTTTACTTATAAAATCTAATAATTTTAATAATTTCTTTATGTCTTCATAGACATAAAGAAATCAACACGGTAAGTAACAAACTCAACAAGACGATATAAGAACAAAGTCGTATAGAGATACAGATCAATCAAAAATGTATGTTTATGTACAGGTCAGCAAAGAGTACGCAACATTATTGTCGGATGCTGACCTTTATATTTGTTGTTAAGTATTGCGCAAAATACTTTTATCTTGTAATCTCGTCAGATGAGAAAACTTTTAGTAACGCCCATTCGAGCCATCTTTTGGTAGTATCCCTTCTAAATAATCTGGTCTCGTATCACCTCACTAATAAGAGTATCACATGTATTTAAAATATTGCGAAGTGAGGCTCTTTATACTTAAAACTATCCAAGCACACATACAATTACAAAGTATAAAATTCTGGAGAGACTCAATGCATTATCCTCTTTTGTGGATCACCTTTACTGTCGTTAAAGGGTTTTTATTACAAAAGCTATCTTAAGTACCTAGTTGTAGATTTTATGAGTAAGATTTTAAGTAAATAAAGCATTTTGAAGTAATAAGGTTTTATTATCTGTGATTAATTAATTTTAAACTTAATAAATACAAGAGTAATCAATATAGAAAACAATCAAACCAAAAAAACTTATTCATACTTATTTATATAAATCGATTACAATATTCAGTAAGTAATGAAAAACTTATTTTTTTGTAATGGTATGTTGAACAACTAATGTTTTTAAAAAGTAATACGGATATTAAATTGCCATTTCAACGTACCACTTCAAACCATACATAAACCTACATGGTGAAATATTTAAGAATAAAAATTGATAGAATAAAAGCAATATTGGAAATTAAAAAATTAAATGACAATCGATTGTTTGATTTTCATTCGACTTTAAACATAAAGATGGACACATAAAAATTAGAGTGATATTTGAATATGAGTACATACAAGGAAAGAAGTACAGGGAAAGAGCTCGCAATATTAAAGCTGTGTTCAGAGAGAATACGGCTGGTTTTGGTTTAACTTTCCGTACTGGAAAATTCAACATGAAAAATGAACCGCGAGGAGATCGGCTTCTAAGGTAAATAATTACGAATTTTAAGCAAAGCCGATCTATGTTAAACTGCCAAGGATTTAGCGGCATCGTTTGAAGTTAGCTTACTCACAATATTGATCCATTTGCACCAAATCTGTAAAATAAAATAAAAAACTTGAAAAGTGGGCGCCTCATGATTTGACTGAACCGCAAAGATATGCGCGTTAAAATTTGCCTAATCTTGTGGAACTGGTACAAAAATAAAGGGATAAGGGAAGGGACTTTTGGACCGGATTGTGACGTGTGCCGAAAAATGTATTCACTGCAATAATGGCAAACGAACTAGGCAATGGCTTTCAACAATCAATAGGTCCAAAACCGCAATTGTATCACAAAGCGAAGCTTTCACACAAAAAAGTGACAGTAACTGTTATTGATCAATACGTTGTGTAATTCATCATACTTCATAATTCGTTCCACATTCATGTTATTTCTGTACTGGTTCAAAAACGATTACGATAACAATTGAGGATCAAAAGGTTGACAAAATATAGAATATTATTCAATTTAGTCTTTTTTTTACAACCTCTTTTTCCTTAAATAAGAAAACCAAATTGTGTTGTGTTTAGAGAGGATTATAAATTGGTATTTTGAAATTCATAATTTCATAATCTTTTCACCCATTCATAATCTTTTAGTGATTCTAATTAATATTCATCTGTGCTTATAAGAGAGTTGGTTATGTCAAGAAAATATAGTCTGTGGGGGGTACGTGATAAAAAATAATATATTTTTAAATTGTAAAAACAATTTCATAAAAATTTGAACTATCTACGTATCTATCTATAAAGCCGGGGAAAAAATCTTCGCATATAGTATGTATCTTATCTTATCTTGATGTAGGGCACCAGGATTATTCCCGGAGTACGACAACCTAATGGGATCTTTTGTACTACTCTAATCCTAATGTATATTGTCCTGGAATACCTCTAACATGTACTTACTAAGTATACCCGGAGTCAGCAGCCTTATATCGTCAGGACTTGGATAGCCCAGTCCAAAGAGAGTCGTTCTTTTCCTGACAAGTGCATCACATTTACATAGGATGTGTTCCATTTGTTCAGTGTGCTCCCCACTGGCCCTACACAGGAGGCATTCAACCAGTTTAATTTAAGATAGCATAGCTCTTTATTTTCAAGAGCTCTTTCGATCTGGCTGACCACCAAGTGAAGAGCTGTCTCAGTTGACTTTCCTGGCTGGTAAGTACATTTTTCAAGTGTTTTAAGTAAAAATGACGTCAAAATAATCGGCCTATATGCTTTAACGTCCTCATAGTCAGATTCACCTGCCTTAGGCATGAAAATAACATTAACCTGCCTCCAACATCTTGGGATATAACCGAATATTATGCATGCTCGGAATACGCTACAAAAGTGTGGAATAAGGCCTCCTGTAATATGATAGTGTAGATTCCATCCGGGCCTGATGATTTATACGGTTAAAAACCCCGTATGGCTCATTCCAGCTTTATTTCATCTACTATCTTTTTTGCTGTATCCCAGTCATTCCTGAATATTCGCATTTGCAACTCATTCAGGCTGATTGGGTCATCCACGCCTTCGATCAACATAACTGATTCTGGAAAGAGTCTACTAAACATTGCTCGAAGTGTCTCTTTGCCGGTCTCAATCAGCTTGTCTTCTCCATCTCTAACAGCTAAGAGTGGGTTGGCTCTTGTTATTGACATAGCTTTGTTTAACCTCTTCCCGTCTGGCACCGTTTCTACATTTCACAGTGTCGCCGTCAGGATTTTCGTCGAGTTTTCCGCACTACCGTACTATATTTCGTCAATGCTTTGTGGTATTCTATAAAGTCTTTCTTTGTTTTGGCAGCATTGAACGCTTGTCTCGACTTTTTTCTCATTCAATCAAGTTCAGAGTTCCACCATGGGCCCTTGTGTCCTCTAACTCCCTTTTCGGGACAATTATATCTCCGAGTTCGCAAGAGCGATCGGACAATGTTGTCGGCTTCAAATTCTATATCTATTATGGAATTGAGCTTACCTTTGGTGTTTCCTAGTTCCACTTGTAGGCCCTTAAGTGGTTCGAATCAGTGTTCTTAGGATTCCTCCTTCTTATCACCTCATACTGTACCTCTGTCACTGTCCATTTTATCGGTAACAGGAGACTAAAGTGAGATGCATCTTTGACATCAAAATTTCCGGATTGAAAACGTTGAAACCCACTTTGTAAATAAGTTAATTACAGATAGTAAGAGTAGCACTCACTGAACTATGCATTAGCTCACAAACGTCACAAATTTTTCGCGGCTTGCGTTTCATTTTTTCCTTTTTTATAATAAAATTTTAAAATGCATCTAATTTCTTCATTCGATTATGTGTGTGTATATATATAATCTGTTGGTTTTCTTAATTTGCATCGAAATCTTTCACGCAGGAAATTAAAATAAAGGAGTTTAAGCAAAACAATGTGGCTCCGTCTAATGTTCTCCAACTGGAATAAATGCAAATCTGTTTTGCAAATTATTCTTTTACTTTTTTATTTTGTTCCCCTCCACTTTGTCTGCCTTATTCCAATGGTTGTATTCTTTGTTTTTTCGATAAACAAAAGATTTCACTTAACACAAATTTTAATAAGCAAACCATCTATTTTTCCATTTTAGCTACCTATTTTGTTTTCGTGATTAAAATATCTTAAGTAATTTATACAGTCAATATCCACATTTGTCAACTGTTAAATATTTCTCGGTCGCGAATAGTAAAGGCAAGTAAGTAAATTATGTTATTTATTAATAACGTTATTTACACGTAAAATGTAATACACGTAATTATGTGGGCAATAAATAATAATCTTTTGGTTTATGTTGATATCAGTTTATAAATAATAAAAATATGTCATGTACTTTTTATTCAATAATACTGTTCTTCGGAGTTGTGAACACTGAGAATTAAAATCTGCTTAGACTGACATACGACGTTGTTTACTTTATTGATGAGAAACCAGCCAATGGTAGTTTACATGTATAAAATACTTGACATTGAAGCGTATCAAATATTAATTTTACTACTAACATAAACTATTAGTCGAAATATCTGAATTACTTACCGAATAGCATATCATGAGTATACAATAAAGATTGCTAATTATTTTATTTACTTTTTATTTCAGTGATGGGTAAATCTTGTATCTGAAAAACCACAATTGACAAATTCCAATTTTTCCAATGTAGATCTTCAAAAGGATAGAGAAGCAAATTCTAATTATATATATTAAATTGCTTAAATACCTAGCTTAATCTAAAAATATACTGTACAACAATGTTAGTTAAACAAAAAGGTGTATTCAATTAAAATTAAAACACAAAGAGTCTCTCATGGTTCAAAGAATACATCAGTGTATTAAATAGACAAAAGTGTTTTGGTAACAAAAATATTATACAATATAATTCCAATTGTTATATTCTAGTAGTTATGTTCTACAATTCTGATTTGATAGTCACTATAATACAGTTGCTTAATATGAACACAGCCAAAAAAACAAAAATGTCTTCAGCTGTGTGGCTACTTTTAATAATAATTATTTTTGACATGAGTATTGCATTACAAAATTACGATGATTTCATCATAAACGTCAGACACGGTGGCACAGATATTCTTCAGTCGTTCGAAACATTCAGAAACGATATTAAAAAATTCTTTCATATCAATTTGAACAAAATAGATAAAACACGAAGAAAATTTAAGCAGGCTTTAAATAATTTCATTGAAGATGTGACAAGAGATATTGACGAATCGGATAGCTAAGCCGCTAGAACGAAAGTGCTGACAAAGAAGAAGAAAAAAGAGTGTTCCTAGTTTCCGTTGAAGGCATCGTGATAGAAGATTAATAATGCCGATTCTTAACACGTCTACATTCTAAGCCCTCACCTGATTCTGCCATTTAAAGCTTCTATCGGAAAGAGTGGAATTATATTACTGCGTCTCGGGCTCTTGGACAGTAATGACAATTAGATTTTACAAGAAAAGAAAAAGGCACTGCCCCATTTATTAGTAAATACCAAGTATGATGTGTGGTTGTGATGGTGATGAGCTAACGCAAATACTCGAAAGGTAAACTAATAAGATAGAAAATGGGAATAATTGATCTAGCAACTGCTATTGACTATGTATGGTAGAGAAACGGTAAAGCTTAGTTTTATTGGATACTTACTGGAAGCGACTATGCATTTTTTTATATAAAGCACAGCAAATGACTCCGCACCACCTGATGATAAACAGTAGAGTAGTCCATATGTGAAAATAGCTAGTGAAGCATGGGACACACTGTCCTAGCCACCCTCACCTTGCCGGCCAGATACGTACCTGTACCTGTATAGCGTGATGAGTGTAGACCGGGTCTTCGCATCCTTATACGTCGAGTGCTGTGTATTGGAAAAGTGTATCTAGTGCGTGATGTGTGTGTGTGTATTAGCCTTTATGTGCAATGTATAAGGACCGCTGCGATGAGTGGCGCAGTTTTGTGATAAATTTAATTCTGTTACATTAATTTTTTTTCAACATTACATAAGTTTTCTTCCATTCTCCTCAAAAAACTTTATAAAGGTAACAAGAAGCTTTGTACTTATTGACTATAGTTAATGACTAATAGCGCTCAAGATATGAAGTCTGCATGAATCAGACTGCTCAAATTATGAAAATCCTGCTGATGTATGAAAACTAAAATACATTATATTCAGTTGATCAAAGTGGATATATATTAAATAATGCCCTCACTACGTTAACCAATGTAAAAGTGAAAGCTTTAATTCTTCAGAGAATTAGCTTTCAATTTTCCCAGGTATTTTGTTTGATTTTTAATTTTCTCATTAGAAAAAGAAAAAGATCCTGTTGTTTTCTCTTGTCTGTCCATCATTGTGGTATTTCACCTCTTTGTTATAATCATTTTAATGAATTTTGGGGTATGTGTTTATTTGATACACAATTTAATTTTGATGACTATATATTAGAATTTAATTAAAAATAAGTTAGTTTTGTAGCACTATATTCATTCAGGTCACAGCTGCCTATTTATATTCAGAGTACGATATACTTTATTTTTTTAGCAGACGCAATAAAAGTAAAAGTAGATGAAATGTAACCTCTTTAGAAGCTTATTAAGATATACAGATAGATGTATCATATTCAGTTTTGTATAAAATCTTTAACCATACCACTTAACAATTACTGAATGTCTCATATTTCCACTCAGCAGTGTCACTCGACATTTAATCTTAGTGCAATTGCTTAAAATTTGGAATCATAATCTTATTAGCCAGATTAGAAGGACTTGAAAAAATGTCTGTTGCCGTTATTAGGTCAGTTATACGCTACGTTCAAAACTGCTGTATCCTGTCCAAAAAGATTCGGTTATACTTATATAGGAGGTTTATTATATTTCTCTTAAACAGTTACGTTGATAATATATGAATCATGATGAATACCAACTCATCAATTGAACTGAGAAACAATATTTCAAAGGTTTTGTCAGGGTTAAGAGAACAAAGATGTTTAAACCTGAAGAAGTGCCGACTCTGCGTCCAATAATAGTTTCATGTCTATGATGTCACAAGAACAGCTCGTTACTCGATATCGAAAGCAATACCAGATTTGCTATTGTTGGTTCTTAGATGGGTCAGTCAAATTTGTTTTTTCAAACTCCTCTGTGCTTCGGTTGCTTTAGGAAGCCGCATTCGGCCAACTTGGTGTTGCCCAGCAGTGTCACGTATATAAGCAATATAAAATATTTCTAATTTTCAAACAACTAAAAAATGGACGATGTTCTCAATTCCGTTTGTACATTTTTAAGTCCAATATACCTAAGTTTTTAAAAATGGAATATAGACAGCGATGTTGATTTTGTACTTTACAGCCGCTAGCACAAGGTTCAAATGATATATGACTACCAGAGGTGATACTAGCTTCTACTGGTCCTCGTGACCGGACAAATGGTGTTAATTTCCCGAGTGGGCTCTTCATGCCGTGTTCTGTTATAGCGACACGGTCGCTTCTACACCGCAAATTTGTAAACCCTAATTTTGGATATTTATCAAATTCCGTAGTTTATTTATTGCGAACCCACTATAGTTGGTCACCGTGGTCTTCTATCTATGAAAATCTTAGTTGTTTCATCACCTTGTGTTTGAAGGATTTTTCACTTCAAGCGAAGTTATTCGAGATACTAAGAACGCTGTAATTACCAAGTTTTAATTTGCTGTCTTATGAAATAAAGAAGCTGTAATTTCTTAAAGAGAACATCTGGGAACGAAAGGAAACTGTTCTTGAAATTTCTTGATCGATAAATAACGTGTTTACTCGTCAAACTGCATGGTTTTAACATAAATTGCATATTAGATATCGTAGATTTAACGTTTGTATACTCAGTGTCATTTTTTCTGTATAAAACTCACTTTAATATGCCATTTCCAGTACAGTTTTTGTCCATTTCATATATAAATAACAAATAAAAATGAAAAATAATGAGCATCTCATCTAGATTTTTAAGTAAATCGATAATTATGATTGAGAAGCTATCCCAATGCTTGTCACATATAAAATGCTCTATGGAAGTGATGTCAAGCCTGGAAGAGTCTACGGAATGTATGGGTGCATAGACGAAATTAATGGTATCTTTGTAATTTATGAATTAACACACATGGTTAGTTTATTTAAAGTTGTTACGCTTAATGTGAGTGAACTAAAAAAATAAATTTCTAAGGATTTGTTGCATATTTTTTCATAGTCGGTTTTCGAATAGCTTTTTCTAAGCCAGATAATTTCCTAATCAAACATAAGAAACACAACTTTGTAAAATTTTTTTGATTAATGCAGTCTCAAATTTATATATAAATATGAAAAACTAATCTTTAAAAGGTTTACAGCAAAAAAATTATCGATTATATATAAAATATATGTTTTATAAATTAATATCATTCGTATAACTTGAATATATCCTCTTCCGACTTGGCTTACAGCAGTTATTTAAATTAATACGTTAATTTTAACAAAAAATAATTAAATACACTAATGGTTTTAGTAGCGAGTTTTTCCCAGCTATTCCTTAAAAGAAAGTTATAGTCTATAAAGTCTAATATCTTTAATAACTCAGATATATCTTGTGTACTTAAAATGTATTTTTAAAGAGTGGTGATATGTGATTCTGGCCAGTCGAGTAGAAAGCAATTTTGTTAATACCCTTGAAAAAAAAGTGAAATAGTGATATGTTTAAACTAAGAACATACTGTTATTCACACGACAGACACATAAGCATTTGCTGCTGCCCTATTTACAGTACATTATTTATAGCATACTTTGACGGGGAATCGTATTTTCAAGGACTCAAAGTCAAGGAATGTGGGAACCTGACGGTAATGAGCAATGGACTTGTCTTCCTCCATCGTTTGAGCTCACATCGAAGATAACTTAATAATAAGTTTAACTTGCTCCTCTTTATAATTGAGTTCATGTTATCAAGACCAGCCACGTGCTTGACGCTACATTAGCACTATAAATTTGAAACAAAATTATCATTTTGTATTGTTTTTAAAATTTAATTATTTAAGCACCTATCACTTAAGAATCAACGGTTTATTTTCAAGAATTAAATTTATCATACATAATGATATTTAAATTTAGAGACAAATTATAATTGATTAAATAACGATTAAGAAACGAAAGTCTTTGTTTTAAATATTATTTATAAGTTAAAATATTTATTACAATTAATTTATCACAATAGAGTTAAAACATTATTTAGCAGCATCACATTTGGATGACATTGCATATAACTTATGTTTATTACTGTAAGATTATTTTTAAAATAAAGTTTTTCATTTACGAGCAACCCACAACGTATAAACAAGCTAGAGCGTTTGTAAAATTTGTGTATAAGTTTAATTTTGAGCTGAGAAAGTATGATCATGTTTCTCAGCAACGCAAAGAGCTGAAGTGCTTCCAATCCGTCTACGAAGGAATACTTTTATATCACTTCGCACTCTCCATGATTCATTATCTCTTTCGTTTCAGTCATTATATTATGAATATTTAAATATTTTTCCTGAAAGATGACAGTCAATAGTAATAGGTAACTTTCAATGTCAAATAGCTCTTGAATTAAATGGACTTATACTTTACACTACGAAAGCTTCGATACAAACTTTAGCTTTGCAGAATAAAACCCGCGAGAAGCCTATGCAGTCTACCTATTTTTGATGACAGAAAATATTAACTGTTACAAATAGAATAAATGGTTAATAAACGTTTTACGTCCGGTCATTGGGTCCGGCTGATGCGCTTTATAGATCTTAAACACCTTTTCCGCATCCAACTACACGACATTGATTTCTACTCCTGTTCATCCATGATTTATGCAGTTCGTTTGTGGAATCTTCTTCCTTCTTTTTTGAATTTAACGCGTCAAAGAACACGATCTTTTCTACCTTCCATATACATCGACCTTTTGTATGCACGTCAACTGCTAGAAATAGAATTAAATTTATGAATATTATATTAAAACATTACTTAACATTAAATAACAATTTGTAGGAACATATATATATAAAATCTAAAGGATGCGCTTATCTGAGTGTGTGTGAGTGAGTGCGCAAGTTGTGTGTGTGCGCGTGTACACAAAAAAAAATATATAACAAATATCATTTTTTATAACAGTGGTTCATGTAATGTTATAGAACGCAGAATTCTATAACTGGGAGGTGGTAACCTTTAATGACTTTAGAATCGTACTCTAATCATATAATACATTTTGTAAACTTTTTAATAAATGATTTAAAGCAAGGTTGGTACAGACATGAACTATAAATTGTAAAGAATAAGTTCTGCCAGTACTGCATATTTACTTTGTACCTTTCATGTTTTTCTAAGAAGCCAGCCCGTCCTCCATTCTTTATGTTAGATGAAAACTGTCAGTTGATGAGATGAAAGCTTAGACCTCTTTGTTGGTAGTTGACGTCTGTTTGTTAATTACAAACTTCAGTAAAACTCTTTAATGAGTTACAAGTTATGAAAGTTTATACAGTTTCCTCTTATGCCACGTTTATGACCTTAGATAAACATAAATGTATACTATAGTATAGTGGTATATTTTTCGTGCTAATTATGTAGTATTTTAAACTCCACTCAGACCTGACAGACGATGGATTCGGGCTTAGCAGACGTATAAGATACAATACTTTCATAGTCTGTTATGAACTAATTGGTATCGTAAACAAGTAAGTCTACAGGTAATTGACTCTCTGAGCTTACTTGAGTGGCTTATTAGATCAATGGCCGTTCCAAGAACAATTATCTCTGAATAACGAAGACCTTTTTTATAAAAAATTCAGCAAAGGACTCGACACACCTGATGATAAGCTTACTTCTATCGTGTAACAATGCGAAAACATTTTAATTTTTTATTAAACATTTTGACTGAAGAAAATTAAATACAAAGGGAGCTTTGATGTAAGTAAGTTGACGTAAATAAGTTGATAATAATGAGAAATAGTTTAAATATTAACAAAACTAATAAAATTCAACATTTATCTTTATGTACCTATTAATTAAATTAAATTTACAGATATGACGGTTAAGAGCTGTACTGATTTACTTTGTTTAAATTTACTTTTGACTGTAGTTGCCGTAGTTTAGCCGAATGTAGTTTTCACTTCACTAACTAATTTTAACAGAGCAATAACCAACGAACAAATTGCATATGTGTCACAGAGATATTAGAGTAACAGAAGGCCTGTATACAACATTTTAGAACATAAGATACGTATTAACTCGAAACCTATATGTTAACATAATGATCTATAAAATACTATGGTGTTATCAAAATCTGTAAAATTTATTTCGAAATCCATAAATTTTGTAAAACCAACTGCACTATTCATATCGAGCATTCGCATTTCTCCAATGTAGGAAGGTGTCACCGAGCAGTGGGGCGTTTATAGAAAAATTTATTATTATATAAATTTAGACCTTATTTTTCTTATGTCTATGTTGAAATTAGTAGGTTCGGTAGATTATATACAAATACCTTGTATAACTTGATGGTTACCATTAGCAATAATTAGCAAGCGAAAAGGCCCACAGAAAGGAGTTAAATAATGTTAAATGTTTTTATTAAAAAGCCGTAGACGTACAATAATGAAAAGATTTAGAATGAAAAGATATTTAAATTATCATTTTTATACGAAGTCTCAAGTACGTAGAATTACATTGGCCGTCGATCTCGATTCTTAATGAGCTTAGTAAGAAAAACAGCACGTACTTAAAATCAGTAAACCTTTTTAGATCACGTTCGAATAATAAACAAACCACTTGTGAAAATTGAAATGAACAATAAATATACCTAATTTATTTCAACAACTTTGTTTTCGAAGATAATTTTATACAAGGGTACTCGTGAGTATTGGTAAAATTTAATGCGCTCATTATGTATATAAATTGTATAACAAATTGAAGTAGTAATTATTGCCAAATACCTTACATTTGAACAGTTCTTAAAATGTTTATTTGAGTACTTTAATCAGCCAGCTATGAAACGCTTGCGCATGCTTCCAATAGTATCAGTATAATATATAAGTTTATTTTGATACTGTTCAGATCTCTTGTTGGAATCTTTGAAAAATTTAAACTTGTAATTACAAGTGTCCAATAAAGCACTTTGCCTAAATAGGCAAACATACATATGTACATATTTATATATGTATATCGTTGACTTCATCATGAAATAGAAACTTAAAGGTGTAGCCTGCAGTGCAATTTGTTCGATATAGGGCTAAGATTAAAAGTAGTAGATTGTTAAACATGGGCTTGTAGACACCAATTTCTGCCTATATTTTGGGGCTTGAATGAAATAAAAGTGCCGATAGTTCAACGCTTCAAAATTGCGAGCTTGACATGGCAGCTGATAACCAACTATTTGGAAATGGTATTGAAAAAGACCTATATCCCTAATTAAATTCAAAAAATGCATTGGTTGACTGCTCTAGATGATAACGGGGAATCAAATCCGATAGCGTTGAATTTGAAACTATCAACTCAGCCATTTATTCAAATCATACGCGTTTTGTCATGAGAACGAATTCATAATTCAAAGTTTAAAGTATATATAATGTACATAACCATTCGTAAATTGAATCAAAATCAATAAAGATAACAACGTAAAGTGTTCTTGACATTTACACTTCAAACCGAAGATGTTAAAAAAACTAACAAACGTAAGTAGGTATAGCTAATGCACCACAGCTGCAGTCGCCAGTTTTATTGCTAAACAAAACATTGAATAGTAAAGCATGTTCCCGTGGGGTAGATCGAGGGAGGGCGCTGGCTTTTGGTCAATGAGATTAATCTGCAGAATAGGGTGCTAGACCTTTTATGATAACAATACATGACGTCGAGAGACTTGATACTTAAATTTTTAAGGGGTCTTTGTCCTCGTCAAAGTAAACAAAACAACCATAATAAAATAAAATTACTAACCACTTTTGATTCTTCAAAAAGTTTGGTTTTATAAAATTGACAATATTAAACCTTAATTAATTCCTACGATTTTTTCTATTCTCAACATAAGGCTTGAAATTTTCCCAACTGTCAAACATTTATTACAACTGCTTCTTAAGTTCTTTGACTGTAATATAGTTTCCTGAACTATCAGTGTTATGCGTAAAAAATGAATCAAACCAAACGACCTGTTATTAATTATTTCTATTTAAGTCTTTTATGGTAACATTTACAGTTACAGTAAGTGCAGTCAACAAGGACGCTGCTTCAGTATAAAGTTTCTGCGAATCTTAAAATACTGCTGAAGCGCTGTTGTTATTACAGAACCTTCGTGTGAAGTACATAACAGATTATAAAACTATTTCAAAAACACACAAAACATATGGCATTATGAACTCGATTCCTGTGCCTTCTTTTTATGAATATCTGCCTAGGGGGTGTTAGTGTGAAATTAATCGTTCATTTAGCTGCAATAATACCTTCATTATAGTTATCAACAAAAATTTTATAACATTAACACTGCGGCACACGTGGAACACAGAATGACAGATTACTATATTAACGGTTGCGTAAGTGACACATTATATTTAGCCGGCGCACAGCTATTCTTAATAGGACGCGTTTGGGGGCACTGGTGTGCTGGGATATTGTTTATCCCAGCTCTGGTTGCCATTTGCAAATTAATAAAAAAATAATTCAATCATTGCGGTTTAGAAATGAAAAATATACTTTATTTTGTAATAAAATTCTAGCACGTTATTATGAAAATTTTGATTAAAAAAATCAATTTAAATCCACGTGCCCTAGCTTGATATATTGCGTTATTTCGTAGTGAAAAACGAACCCCAAAGCGATTTTCATTGCCCTCGGAATAAGCAATATGTTTATCTGCACATGGAATTATTTGGCGGATTATAGTAGTCAGCTGTGAATCAATAATATTTATTACGCGTGACACCGTTGTACATTTGTACTTATTATGAACCCTCGCGATTACAATTGTTAGGGGACGCACGTGTGGACTTTTTCATTCGAAACAAGTTGATGATGATTTAATATTATATAATATGTAATTATTGATTGTACAGGGGGTACAGGTGACTTACTCCTGGCCTTATTTTGAGCCAAAAAATTTAGTACAAAATGATATCTTACACTAACATCTCCAAAATCTATCCACACCTAGCTTTATGTAAATAAAACTCGCGAACGCATTCATATTAAATCAGCAAATACAGCTTGACATAAAAGCGTAGTGCCTAATGAAATTACTTTGCAGTAGACAATATTTGATTCATAGAATTTACTTCGAATAAACATTAAAATTCCTTTAAAACAAGGTCAGAACCACTCAAACCACAAACCATATTAGGAGATAGGGAACGCTACCGCAAAATACAGGAAACTAATATGGAATACAGCGGTTACACTCTATGTATTATTTCCTGTCGCAGATTCACAGGCTAGGTTCGTAACAAGGGTTTTTTAAGTTAGGATGGAAATAGCAAAAGTGCAAAAAGCTCCGTGCACATGGTGTGCACCAATTAAAACGTGTAAATTAAGTGTTGATGTTCTTCTTAGCACGTTAAATCCCTTATTACAATATTCATTAAATCTATTATTACAATTATATACATAGTGATAAAATAGAGAATAAAGAGCTAGTAATACTTTTAATACCGGTTCGATTAAGAAATCGCCTGATAGCCATCTCACACTTTCCTTTATGCTTTATGGGTTGACCTCCCTTTTTAATACTGTAGCTACAAGAGTAAATGAATTATGATTTTTATAGATCGATTTAAAAAATCATTGACAAATTTAGAAAAAAAAAGTTATTGATATTGTACTCAGCAAAAAAGTAGATTATATAGGGTTATCAAGGCTGTAGGTACTTTTATTATAGATTTTACGATACTGTCTACGCATTTTCACTGTGACAGAATGCCCTAGCATCGTCCACTCTTAAACATATTTTAAAAAGCGTTTACTAAAAATTCCTCGACTTCACTCCACTCGACTAGAAGGAAGTTAAACGGCATTCATATTTGCTAAAAATTCTACACATTCGACACATTTGCCCAGTCGATGCGAGAATGCAATTGTTAATATCAATGCGCTTCAACCTGCCTATTCGAAGATTGAGATTGGATTGGATATAAACAATGGAATATAAAAAAAATATTTCAGTTGGCGGATTTCTGAAAGTGACGACGGACATAAACATTCTGCCGTAATGGAAGCCCGTACATTACAACATTACCTTACTGACGAAGCAAGCCAGCTTTACTAGCTGGAATGTTTATAGCTCAGTCACCAGCTTGAGTATTTTAAAATATACGGTACCGGAGGATAATTTTATAAAAGTTTCAAGAGTCACTTTTGCAATATGCACCAAGCCATGAATCTGCCTTTATTGCTGTACCGTATTTGTTCAGAACTCCACAACACGATAAGTTTTACAGATGAAATTTTTAGAGTCATACGGACAACCACTTCATTATATTCACTTAAAAAACCTTAGAGCTGCACACATTTACCTTTGCACTAATTATATAAATTAGAATTAATTCAATAATTCTTAACATCATGTGAACCGCTTTTAGAGATCTTTGTTGAGCACATCCTTAGCTATTAGAGACAATCAAGCTTATTTAGCTTAACTAGCTTGTTATGAAACCAGTTGGTTTAAAAGACTTAAAGGTTATAAAATGTAAACTCTGCTATGAAAGTTAATTGATGCACCGAGAACCATTAAGCCGTTATTAAGTATAGATAAAATTATTACTAAATTACTAGCCGCCCCCGCTAAACGTTGTTCTGTTTTATAAATTAATACTTTAAAAAATCTTTTGCATTTTAACTCCAACCACCTTTCAGAAAATATATTATCTTTTACAGACTAAACTTTATTTTGTGCTAAGAATCTTTGTTTGGTAAATAAAAGTTTTTCTCGGTGAATCTTTTTGCGGTTCACTCCCAAATCGACTCGGATACTCGAAGTCCTGAACATGGTGCGTTGGTATTTCACGTCTAACTAGTTATGCGTTGTACAAAACCCAGGGCAGGTCTTGCTTGGTTGCTCGCACTTTTGCTATAACATCGCTCAGTACTCCATCGATGCTTTGGATAGATTGCGTTGTGCTATGCGTTTTATTTATATAATGAACACCCTAGAGTCTCTGCTATTGCGTCGCAACAAAGTCGCTTAGTGCATATTAACGTTTATACCGTGTAGAGTGCTCTGAACAGCTCTTTGACCTTATCCCTTCCTCTGTTTCTCTACTCAGAAGCACACGTGCTGGTGTACGGAGTCACTCTTTTACTACCACGTTTACTTTACGCACAAAGAGATTACGTAGTCACATAATCTCTTCCACGCTCTAGCTGTGCGACAGAGAAAGTGACTACTTTCTCTGTCGCACAGCTAGAGCGCGGAAGTTCTTATCGGCACACGTATATACCCTCCTTCATACAACATCCTCCAAAAGGCCAGTAAGGTGGAGGTAGCTATGGTAGTATGTCGCATGCTGCACTAGCTATCTTCATATATAGACTCCTCTTTTGCTTACCATCAGGTGGTGTCGAGTCATTTCCTCAGCTTTCCAAAACACCTACAAAGTATGAAAAAATCCTTGTGAATAATAATCACAAATAAATATTATATTTATTTAACAAATTTTATTAATTTCATTTTCCATGTAACTCTAAACCTTTTATGATTGGTTGTCTGGTTGAGATCTTTTAGCGAGAAGACCGCTATTTTGTCTTGTATTTGTAATGCATATATGTTGTCCATGGAAATTTGTTCAATAAAGAAAATCGCTCTTGAAAGAAATAATCATAACACCTATTTTGATCAAACATACCTACTATGACCCAAACTATTCGTTTTATTTTTTTTTCTCTCTCTCTCTTTGGAATTCGTTCAGAAGGGGTAATCTGAGCCAAATCGTGCGGAAAACATCGCTCAGCTCATCTACTGAGGAATCCGAAACGGGATACGATTATTGAGTGCCCTTCGTTGTACGAGATTTAAGACAATTTTTGGGATTAATACCATCACGACAGGCAACCACGACGTTTAAACTGTTATCGTGTCGATATGAACAGTTCAATGGTTATTAGCATTTATTTCTTTATTCAGGTTCAAAATGATAATTCAGTAAAACATTTCAATACAAGTGCTAAAAGTATATCATTTCTTTACGAGTCCCTTTGCATCGATCCAAGCCGAATAGAAATGACTATTCAGTTTGCGAACGACGTTTTTTAATAAATTTGTGAAAAAATTTAAAAACATCGAAATAAAATCAAAGGAAAACAGTTACATCCTTGGACAAGTTATAATTGATATAACAGTTTGAATAATTCTTGAGAACTGTATGAAATATTGTGAAGGGCCAATTTAAGGCTTAGTTCAAACTATTGGTTACTACTTGTAATTGGATTACGTGTGTATTACGTATATTTGGATTTTAAATTCGTTGAGAAAAAAATAATTTTATTTTATTTCAACGCATTTAATTTAAATTCAATTAATAGAAAAATAAATAAATAAATAATTATATGCATTTCTATATATATTATAAATAAATTTATTTTGGACTGAATTCACGTATTAATAGAATTTATTCCTTACAAGGCTAAAGATGAAAATACTACATTACAAAAGTGAGAATTTTTGAATAGAACCGCCTTCATGAATTTGGTCGCTCTAGTTGGTTCGTTCTATGCAGGAGGAAAAAAGTACATGAATACAATAAAATATTCTGAACTTGAAATATATTTAAATTCAATGCTACATAAGAAAAACCATCAGTAGAAAAATCTAAATCTGAATAGCATATTTGTTTAATAGTTGTAAAACATTTATTATTAATTATAAAATGATAATCTATAATTAAATGATAAATCAAATAAGTTATTTTACTCAAAATTACTAACACTAATTTCAATTTTTTACTGTGCTAATTTTTTCACTGAATTATTATTAAAATTATGTTAAACGTAAAACCCACAATCTCCAATGTTATAAATTCAACATTAATAAGAGGCTGGAATATAATAATGAAAATTCTAGGGTTGGTTCAAAGTCATTCAGGAATCTTACGCAATAAAAATTCCGTTAAAATATAAAGCTTAAGGATGAGAAATTAAGAATTAGGTAAAACGTTTTTGCAATAACAAATTTTTAGGATTCTACTCAGTTTTGGTTAATAAATACCTGGTTACATTCTGTAAAACCCAGCTCTAAGCTCAACAATTAGGAATATAAATTGTACTCTAAACTTAACAGACTTTGAAATGTGTAACAAATATTCTATTTTTGGGAAATTTTATTATATTGGTTATTAAACTTAGGTTTGATTAGTCTGGAATCTACAAGAAATAGTCATCTATTGAAAAGCCAAATTTTTATTAAAAATCAATGTAATTGCAACATATTTAGTAATTACACTTCTATTAAGTTCGGTGGCATAGTTTTAGCGGGACAATATTAATCAGTTATCGGAAGGCATACAAAGCTGTCGGTCGTGGTTGCAACGGCAACCAACTTCTACTACTAACCATCATTGGGCCATCGTTTTAGTGCTTATAAATTTTCTGTAAATTTTCTATATGTTACTTAAGAGTTGGGACAAAACGATTCTTTAGATGCCTTTTACAGCTATCAGTCACAGGAAAACTCTCTGTTGATAAAAAGCTAGGATTGTTGAACATAATGCAAGAGAAGATTTCACTTCTTTATAAAATAAAATTTACTTGAGAACTCCGTTCACAATGAGTGCTATTTATAATGCAATTTGAAAGCTTAATCTAAGGCCGACAATAAAACCTTCAAAGGCTTCTCGCAAGCTCTGGTTGTATTTAAGAATTCAATAAATTCCTACGTGTGATAGTATTTAGGCATGTTCCCAGATGCCTTCTGACTTTAATGCTGCGTGTTTGTTAGGGAAATTTTTAATATATTAGTAAAGTTTTCCGCCGGGACGGGACTGGCGTTCCGCACAGTTTTTAGAATTTGTTGCTTGCGCTTGGTATTTATTTTAAAAGGTTTCGGGGCTCAAATTACGGGAAATAAATTGGTCAAAGCTTACAAAATGCCAGAACTTTCTTTAGGTTTTCAATCTAAGCATAGTTTACGTGAGTAAATATTAATAAATCCATGTTATCACGTCTATAAGTCACGACTCTATATGGTAAGCAAATACTTTGCATTCATTTACCAAACTGTCATTTTTTTGACAATGCCTTTTCCTAATTATATTTTTTCTAAGTTTTTATGTGTCAGAACTTTAAAAAAATATAATTTATACGTGATTAGTTATTACATTGGAAATATTTAGATTATTCTGAAGAAAAGGAGTACTCTATGATTCACTTTCATAATACGGTGCACTGAAGTGAAGATGTATAGATCAGTCTTCTAACATATAAATATGCACTGCATTTTCTATAGAATCAAATCATATTTTGCCATACGAGAGAATTTCAAAAAGCAGTAGCAAAGATGTAGCAGTCTTAAAAAGGTCATACTAAATAGAATTCTAAAGTGACTTAGGTGTATCTTGTATGTGTCAGATCTCTTTATATATTCAAATGGACACAAGTAAGATTAATTTGACTATAAATTGTTAACATTACAATATATTGCTAATAATTTTGTGCTATTTGCTGAGTGACGATTCTACCAATCAACAGCAATATTTTTCCTCACGATATATACTACATATTTTTTTCATACAATAATGGTTATAGCCTTGTAAAAAAGTATTGATTGAATCAATTACGTATTAATAACTGTCAGCTTTTAGTTGTTTTAAAAAAGTAAAATTTTGAAATATCGATATTAAGTCATAATTTATACATTGGCATCGTTTAAAATATAATTAGAAATACTTTCTACAATATAGTAATATGAACTAAACTTGATTGCAGTCTTAAATATTATATACGTTTACGATCGTATAATATTTATTTATGATATAAATATGATAGAAAATTATAATTAATGTTTTTACAAGTTTTAAATAATTTTTATACTATGATATCTGCGTGTAAACTGGACCATCACTATTAAATGTGAACCTTGAGGATCTCTTCTACGTCCGTCATCACCGATTTGATTTGCATTGGCAATAAAGGTGATTGAACGGTTATTTTAAATAACTCTCTGTGACAGCATTTTGTTTCCTTTGAATATTTTGTATTGAATGTTATGCCATAGTGTTGTTAATATGGTGCTTATTAAATCGGTTCCTCCATTCTTACCATTATCTTAACAAAGATCTTGCTAAAGGGCTTATGTCTATATTCATCAGCATTTTCCTTAATAAGTGAAGCCATGTTCAGTTCTGCTTTAAATAATTATACTTATAAATAAAATATTATTACTACTTCCGTTTATTATCTAACATTCAATATATTATAAATAAGAGCTAGGAATTTGAACACAAGTGAACCAAAAATGAATCAAAATTCATTAAAAATATATACAAATGTATCATCTTAATAACATGTCTGAAAAATAAATATAATGCTATGTATATTTTTAAATTATAAATTTAGTTTTATTAAAATATCTTTGCAGTTGTTTAAATGTATTTAATAGCAAAATGATCACTTGTTACGTGCACTTCAGTTCCTTTGAATTCTTCCAAGAACGATGGCCGAAATAATGCCAGCCGTATTAATCATATTTCATGAAAAGATCTCATCAAATATGGCACTGATGTCTACATGGAAAACGTTTAATAAAGAGCGGTCTCCTAATTCTAATTAATTAAATATTATGGAAAACGGGCGGTCGTTATACCCTATAGTTTATTTATTTGTGTAAAGCATATTTTTCATATTTTGTTCAAATAAAACTTGTAAGATTTAATTTTAGTCAAAAAACTAAACAAGTACTTTTGCTTCACGTTTTTGTACCTGCTGCTAAAAATATTAAGTTTTTTTAAAACAAAGAATTTAAAAAAAATTATGAAAAGACATTAAGCGATCTTCTAGAATCCAGGTTACAAACTGCATTGAGCTACCGGGGACTAAAGGAAGTACTGTGAGTTTCTTCTAGTCATATTTCAACAAATATAGAATACAATTTTGTATATAAAATGAACAGAAAATGACTCGATACTGCATGTTGGTAAGCAGTAGAAGTACTAGCGAAGATAGCTAGTGCAAGCGATATACCATAGCCACCATACATACATATATAGCCTTAGCCACCTCTGCCTTGCCGACCCAAAACGTTTTCATGCCTCTTTTGATGTTGTACGAACTATTTCATAATACAAAATCCCTAATCCATAATCCATGTGGATTACGTGTACCGGTAAAGAATTGCACGCGTTGGCGATGCGACAAAGAAAGGACTCACTAAATCTCTTTGTGCATAATGTAGACGTGGAGGTAGTGAATGAGATACTCCATAGGACAACATGCTCCTGAGTAAGAAAGGAAAGTGAGGGATAAGGTCAAAAATCTCTTCAGAGCACTCCGTTGTATCATTATAATAAATAGTAAGGAAAGTTATGTCTAGACATAAGTACAGACGCTCTTTTGTCTTCTTTACCTCTGGCCTCGCCAATTATACGAACGTCGCGTCCGCAATAGATCCAGAGCATTGATTGATATATAGCACAGATAAAACTTTTTTTCTACATACATACCACTATAGTTAAAAACAACAATACATATGATCGTGTGTTATATATGTAAGGGCCTAGGTTCAGTATATTTTTACCAGAAGGAAAAAAACTGACATTTATCCATTATCTGTGTACTGTGAGACTAGATGAAGTTATATCTTCATCACATTTTAAAACCTCTTTAATTTCTCAACAAGTATAAAGCCTTTAGTAAACATTATATGTAATATAATAATGTCAATATAATGTTTTGTTTGATATTTCTCAAAAAGTAATGAGAGCTGTTAAAAAACAAATACATTACAACACCAACAGCTTTATTCACTTTAATTTAAAACTCAAAGTAAATAATTATGAATAGAGATAGCATAATTAAATTATTACAATACAATACTGCACTTTTGTATTTTGAACGAACAAAGTATTGCTCAGTTTTATCGACTTCCAATTTGTTGCGCATATTATTATTCTTAAGGTCAAACTCTTCGAATGTGAAAGAAATGGAAATACATAAATAAAGAGCAATGTTTATAAAAATACTGAGCATCAAAAAAAATCTTATTAAAATGTCGAAAAATATAAAACTGCGAGGAAGTAAGAAATACAGAAGAAGAAATAAATAAATAATTTAGTTTACTCTATCTTTTTCTATAAAAACTATAGTAGCTCAATTTAAACTCAATAGTGTACATCATGCTATAGGTTCGTCAATTTCACGCAACGTAAGAGTTAATCTCATACGCAGTAAGTAACGTACTCGGCTTAGTCAAATCTGACTAATATGGCTGTTTGTTAAGAGCAGGTGCATTAAGTGCAGTGAAGTACATATGTGGTGCATATTAACACTTAGTAATTCCCAATACTACTCTCTATCTCAATTAAGCTTAGACTGAACTATGCTTTTAAGGGATTTAGTTTTGAGTGTTGGCAATGCCACTATTATTAAGTACATTATAATTCGTAGCCTTAAACAGTGGATTATGCTTTTTACTCTTAAATCAACTACAGTTATTAATTTAATAAGGATTTTTTTTCTATTAATTATTTATTAAATATACAGAGTCCATTATTTTTAAAGTAGTCAAAATCTTTGAAACTCCATTTCTACTCCGCTTGTTGAAAAAGCCATTTATTGTATTTATTTCTTACTAAAGAATTATTCTTATTAATGAATTAAATTAAGTAATTTATCTTAAACCTTCATAAGGAATAAGTAATAATAATAATATGAAATTAGCCATGTAATATGACTTGTTCTTGTTATCGTCATTATTCTAACAGCCACTAATATAATACTGAGCCAAAAACGCCCGTAAGTCATAACTATAACTTAATCAAGCATCTCATGTGTAGTTTAAAAAATCGGAGTGTCTTAAGAGCAATCATCCTATAAAAGGGGGCCTTTAGAAACTAAATAAAAATGTGTGTCACATTCGCTAAATTTACACAGGCAACTATTTATTTGACTCCTGACGGAAAATCAATTGGCTTCGTATAAGACTTGTGTCACCAGGAAAAAGGTTTAATTAAGGAAATATGGCTTAGTAAGTAGTCAAGGAGGCGCGATGCTTGATCAAATTTGTACTAAGTGTTGACTGAAAATCTTAATTTTTCCTTTTCTCATTTTATTTGAAAAAAAATGAACTCTACAATAAACCCCTTTAACATCATATTATACTGACAGTCAGTCACTCACTCAGTTCTCATCACGGGAAATATTTGCTCCAATAAAGCCGCTCCTATTAATAACTGAGTAAAAGCCAATATTATGGTTAAACTTTAACACCTAATGTAGGCTGTACATAAATAATCAATTAACTGCAGATGGAAGAAGTTTCCAAAGAAAATTTGCTCACATTCTTTGAAACAATGAATAAAAACTATGGAGTTTAAAAATTCATCTGATTCAGAGTATTGTCTAAACACAGCTGAAGTTCTAAGGATTTAATAGACATTTCAAAAATTCATCGAATTCCAAAGTTTGTTCTCGTCCAGAATACAAAGATACAATTCGAGATCCATTAGCCAATCAATTCAAACACAGTTCCAGTAAAAGGACCACAATGTTTTAAGATTCATGATTTTTCCTGAAAACGGCTTCGTGGTCTGATTGTGTCATAGTAGGGGCGTGTGATGGATCGCTCTACCACTTGCTTGAAGACCTTCCCTTTTCCATTTAGTATTGTATTGTAATTGGTCCAGTCTTCGGCGAAAGGTTAAACTAAATAAGTATCCTGTTTGACGTCAAAGCTACGACTGAAGAGAATACCGGGTGTATCAACCACAGCAATATATAATCCAATTAATGTACGGCTTACTTCATATTTAGTGTACTTTATTATCGAGACGATAGAGTTTATGATGAAACAAAAATAATCAGGCATAAAATGAGCGTTCATAATACATCCAGGGCTATCAAGAAAGTCTCAAATTACCAACGAACTAAGATTGGACCTGTAGTTACAGAAGATTTTCCAGCTTAAAAGTTCCCGTTTGTTAGTTTCTGCATTTTAAGAAAACGTCCAAACCCATTTGGATGTTAATTCTGTTAGAGATTCCTAGCCAGTAATTTCAAACCCGCGACGTAAGAAAAATAAAAACCTGACTTGATTTGAGGTAAATGTGTATATGTTAAATATTAAGGTATTTTGACATCTTAAAACTAAAATATTGCGAATAAATAGCGTTCGACTTTACTCTCTGGCTTAAAATAAAAAAGATAAACTATAGAAGCGAAATATATTTGATTTTTACGTGTATTTAATTGTTTGCATCAAGGTTTTTTTTGCACTGGCTGGACAGAGCGCAACATCGTGAGTCCAGTATCCTGCGCACGTGCCGATTTCCCTACTCCTCACTGGCGCACCACCACAGCCCGCTTCCGCTTCTTATCAAAAGTCAAAGTTAAAATATCTTTATTTAAATAGACTCATTTACTTAGTTCTTTTAAATCGTCATAACAGGGAATATATATGAGAAAAAATAAATAAATGTAATTATAGGTAATAGTGATAACTTTAAATGGGTATTAACCGGGTATTTACAAATTGTCCCAGTTATAGAATTTGATTATATTTTAAATAAATTATTTTAAAATTAAAACTAACACTATGTAGTATGCATATTCCAAAAGCAGCTTCGATACCGTTGTTAACCGTGAGCTCGAAAATACACCTAGCTAAATTCGTGAAACCCGCATCACTTGTGACCTAATAGGCGCCTGAAACAAGAACGACAGAGACAAGAACGTAGTTGCAGTCAAAAGCTTAGTGCTTGCATTTCGCACTTTAAAGTGCGACTTGTTGCAAACTTTTAGCGCTCTTCATTAATCATTAGAATATAGTGCACCCGCATTAACATATAACGTATATACCTAATATATACTATATGTTTATGTAGTAAATTGCTGATATAAACATATTATGTCATTAAGTTCTTTTAACAATTATGTCTATTACCACTACTACGAATACTGTAACTTTGGAGAAGAAGCGCCGTAAGAAATTCTTTATCTTTTAAATTTTTACTTCACATAATAAAATTGATGACTTTGACGATTAAGCTGAGGAAAGTGAAGATAGCAGTTCTCGCTAGTGCTCAATAACTAAGCAATAATAGCGACGATTAAAGCCGGGACGCAGAAAAGTTCCTAACGGTCTTATTATAAATCCTTATTTCATTTCATTTCTATTCTGTGATGACTTTAACATAAAATCATTCAATATCACAATTATATATAGTTATATAATTGTGATATTTATTTTATTTTATTTTACTTTATTTTATTTGTTAATAAAACAAGCCATGTCTTATTTCATGGGTAGATTATTAATTTTTGTAGCGGGACTCTTATTTGGCTTTGGTGTAGTGAAATGATAAATACTGACATATGTAAAAAAAGCTGTTAACATTTTAATAAATTGATTATTATTGTATTTTTTTTCTTATATTAAGATAGAATTTCGAGTTGATTTTCTACATAATAAATGTACAGCTCTCTCTAATAACACTTAGACTTTTTATCTGCATAAGATACTTCTATTACTGTCTACTTAGTACACGGAGCTCTTAAACTTACCTATAAGATTTTCTATTGAATATACTTGAGACTGACTACATATTAAAAGAAAGCTATCGAAGAAGAAATTGAATTATAGATTAGAAGTTGAGGGTTCGCATCGCCATGCATACTTTATAGTCAAATACATTTCGAAAAAGCTTCTGTTAGTCATTTAAATCACTAGACAAAAATTAATTGAGTTTAAAATTTTTAAATGGTATGATTTTGAATGTCGACTACACTTTTACCCTTAACATTTAATCACAGTTCGTATTTACAAAAGTGCAAAATGGAGATTTGTAATTTGACTTTCAGTAATACTCGTATAACGTTCGCTGTTTCCTGATGTCCAAACAATTCGAACTGTTTATTTTATCCCTTTTACTTTGATGTAGCCTATGTTGCCTGATAAATATCAGACAAAGGAAAGAGTTTTGGAGAATAATTTCAATTCATTAAAAATATATGGAATGTTTTACAAATAAAATAAAAAGTAGGTACAGATGCTTAAAATGTTAGTACTCTTTTAATACATTTGCGGAGAAGTCAGTTGTCTAGCGGCCCCTGTATTGAATAATAGATTTGGAGAATATTGTCTGTGGGAATTATAAAGAATATTCTATATTTTTTTTAAAATATTATGTACAATCTAATTTAAAATAAATAGTATGCATTATTTATGAAAGATTCCATAAATGGTTCTATCTTCTTACTTATATATATATATATATATATATATACATTTTCATAAAGTATCACGGATTGTGCATTTTCTGCATTTACATTTGGTGCGTTAAGTACCATTTTTTTATGATCCAGCAAACGATTTCTGAATCATAAAAACTGACCAAAGTAATTAGGCATTATTGTTTCCTACCCAAAAACAAACGAATGGCTTTAAATGTATTAGTGATTTTATGATTTTATTTATGTGTGTGTGTGTGTACTATTAACACCAAAGAAAGTTTGAAATAATATTTCTTTTACAATAAATTTTTAATGTTTCAGTCTCGGCATAAATGATAACATTAAACATTTATAATTGATATTTCTGAAGGAAATATTTCACTCTTTAATTACTTCAGGAAGTCATTTACTATTAAAACCATTTTCAATATTAAAATAACTTCTTTATAAAGAGTAAAATTAAAATTAATAATTCAAATGAGAATATTAAAGTCGCCTCAGTAATAAGAGTAAGTAGACAATAAGAAAAGTTGTATCAAAAAAGTTTATATTTCACTTAAAACCCTTCAAAATTATATGAATACAATTTACATATCTATATAATATAGAAATATTGTAGAAAATAACATTTATCCCTTTTTTGAGCAAGTAGATTATGGATTTATGTTAGGAAATGTTGCATGAAAATGAACTTTGTATCATACCAACCTATCCTAATAATTGTAATGGTCTATGGAAAAATATAAAAGAAATCATTGTAATAAATGACTTACGCACTCATAATATATATCGTAGCATTAGTCAGTTCCCTAAAGAAAATTAAAGAGTTTTATGAAGAACAATATTTTGAAATATCCTAAAACATTGAGGCTTTTCAGACTAATACAACAAAACAATTCTATATATTGGTCATCCCGTATTTAAATTATATTTTGATTTACTTACTTATATATTAATTCAAATACTATTTCGTTACTACTGAACTTTTGGGACTTAAGAATCTGTCTGGCAAATTTGTTAATTACAAGAGATCGTTCATCGGCCGGAACCCGTACTGCCCAAGAATTCTAGCCCCACCCACATCACTGTGGCCAAACTTGTAACAACGCGCAACTTAAACATAAGTTTTTTGATAAGTCAGTGTTTAAACGATAGGGAGGTGGGCTGTTACAGGTGGCATGGTGTGAGGGGTGGTAATAACAGTGATGGGGCAGCATTCATTTATCGATGAAAATATATTTTCGCTTTTTATGGTAGATATTGTTGATTTAGAAACTAATTTTCTGATACGTTTACAAAATGTTTCAACGTATTCGACTGACAAATAAAATTAAATAAATATTTTTGTCATTATTTAGTTGAGCATTAAAATAATCAGAGGAACTCTCAAAAGCATACCCGTTGTATTTTTACAATATAATTAAACATTTCTTTCGATTTCGATAGTAATAATTATGGTGATGACATTGTTGATTTAGAAAATAATTTTCTGAGACATTTACAAAATGTTTTAACGTATTGAACAAACAAATAAAATAAAATAAATTGTTTTTGTCATTATTTAGTCGAGCATTAAAATCAAAAGGATTCCTATATCATTTTTAGCATCACAATGCTATACACTCTAAGTAATGAATATGATAACAAGTATTTTAACTATTACACATGTTAAACGATGTGTTCCAAAGCTTAGAAAATTATTATACAAGCCTTATTTTTATTTATTTCAATAATAATCTTATAAAACATATAAAAATCAAAACATTTTTCAAGAAAACCTTTAAATTTAAACTAATGTCATTGCCAAATAATAAAAATATAAACTGACTGTTTTTGGAGTCTATCGTCATCTATCGACTACAAACATCACTAAGAAGCAACAGGGTGCTGGACGCCTGCGCGTTGCCACCCTGGACCCCTATAAATGGGACGCGGGTCTCACCGGACCGTCAAACTGGAGTCAGAATTCGTTGGCAAAAGCGGCCTAGAAAAGTCGGCCGCAGTTTCCCTCGCGTGAACATAAGCTTACCTGTTTAGGCGGTTTTAAACAGAACTGAGTGCTGTGAGTTGTGACAATGACATTATATGTGGCAATTAATCTTTGGTGCTGTGCTAGTGACAGGAGTCGGCTTTGAAAGGTAAGTTATTAGTTTTTTGAGCTTTAGCTGAAGTAACCGAGGTCTATGAGACGCAGGACAATATTAATGGTGTGATACCGGTTTCTTTTTATTTGTCTTATTAGTGATTAGGACTATTTAGTTGCAGAAGTTCACAACTAGTTTTTATTTTATTTTATCTGGGTTATTTCTTATTATTTTAATTGTGCTCAGTACGTCTGACAGGAGATTAAATTGGATTTCTTCTCATTTCCGTAGTCGATAGTCAGTGTCAAAATCATATTACTTTTTTGTGAGTTCTAGAGATATAATATTTTTATAACTTAGTTTCTAATTATGCATATAATTTATTTAAAATAGCGATTCAATAATTTATCTTATTTTAAATTTTATTTTTTAATGCATGTTGCGAAGTTTTTGCAAGCCGCGAATTTATTTTATTTCATAATTATTTATTTAAAATTTCACATTAATTTCTTATAAATTAAAATTTTCTTAAATAAGTAGTCTAACATACTTTTTATATTATTATTGCTATAGATAGACTTCAGGTTCCTATCAGTCGTCTTTGGTCGTTAGAGAAATCTTATATCGATATCTGCAGTAATTTCCCAGCATTTTCTATTGTGAAAAATTATGTTTTTTATTAGCACAATTCAAATCTAAAATTTACTGTACCGCGCGTGTATCCACCTAACCGCGATTTTTATTTCCTGATGTAATTCATTATTTCATATAAGTGCTAATTTTTGTTATAGCGGTGTCAAACTTCAAAATATGTATTTAAAATATAAAAAGAATAGAATAGAATAGAATATATTTTTATTGTACATCAGCCAATTCGAGAAGAAATACATAAAAACATTTAACTATTTTTGTATAAATAGCGACCTTATTGAGAAAAGTATTATAAAAGTATTTAAATGTATTTATTATATTATTCTGCTAATTGCTGCAGTTTAAAACAAAGCCTTTTTCAGTATTTACATTTTTACAAATAAATTTATAATTTTTAGTAATTATACTCAATATTGTTATGTTATAGTGAAAATAGAAGCGCGATCATAACTTAACTTTACTGAATTATAAAAAATATCTTGAAATAACGATGTAATTTCATACTTTTTGGGAGACGATAAGTTAATTTAATCCAACATATAGAAAAAAGAACATTTTTTTTAACAATTAATTTAAATAAAAAAAATTAAAAACCAATATATCCCAAAATACATAACAGATTGCATGTGCCTGATACCTTTTCAAATAACGTCTAACGATAAGCGGTAGCTAAAACAAAAAATTGGTTCTCATCCCAGAACAGAAGAAAATATATATTACGAATATCTTGATCTGGGTTTTATGACCAATTCAGTAATCACGTTGAGATGGTGTAATAAATCGGCTGTTACATACATACTCGTACCTTTATGACGCAACAGGTCTGTGAGCTTGGATACGTAACCCTTAATAGATAAAAAGAGCCTTATCGATCATAAGGCTTGATAGGAGTCGTACCTAAAGTTGCTTAATCCCCCTTCTCCCTCTAACCATCTCGCCAGCCCCATAAAGACTTTCCTAGTGGACTTCTGTAGCTTTATACATTAACTATAATGATATGTAGAATGCATATTTAATTAAATGTATCTAATTTAATTATATCACAATAATATATATATAAATATATCACATGATAAATTGACGAAAAACCCAGTTGCTAGCTAGTCATCGAATCCCGCCCTGGACAGCTATTTGTGTTATAAATATGAATATTTGCAAAACAAAAAATAAGTGTTTTATACGACAATTGTCCTTTAGTACTAACCTCTCGGCCATTGGGGATTTCCTACTTTTGGTAAAACCACCAGAGTGGAAATTCGTATATGTAAGGCTAGGCCAGGCTAGATGTATTTGAGTTTACAATTGCCTATTTGTTTCAAAGTTATATATATATATTTAGACTCGTTCCTGTTGACAACAACGACTGACTTTTTCATGTCATGGGAATGTAAGGTACATACCTTAAAATGAATAGCTTAATAAATAAATTTTTGATAAATAAAACGGTGCCTATCGGTGCAACGCATTTGGCAACCGTCTGTGTGTAAGGCTACTAATTAAAAAAGAACCTACGCACACATATATAAATACATATTTTAGTCCACACTTATTTGAGTGTCATATCATTCGGACAAATAGTTTTGAAAAAGTCTTAAATTTAAAAGTAGAATTCAATGCAATAGCAAATATACGCAGTATAATAGTGTTCTAGTATACTCTATTTGATACACACATACTACAAATTACAAAAGCATTTACATAAAACCATTTTGGAAAATATTTATTTTATCCAATAAAAAATTCCGAAGTGTGACAAAAAAAGAACAACAGAATTAAAGATAATTACACCAAAGGTGCAAAAACCAGACATTTTAAATTTAAATGGGTCATATGAACAGAGAACGGACGGTGAGAATTGCAATAGTGAGAACACGTAGTAGTAGTATTAAAATAAGAAGAAAGATAGCGAAAGCGGTGTTCAGACGACATAAAAATAAAGCAACTCACTGTGGATTAGGCAAGCTAGAGACAGAGAGAGGAAACTAGAAAAAGACGAGGCCTTTGTTTCTTTGTTTCATGAATAATAAAATAAATTAAAAAAATGTTAAAGAAATTACCACCCATTATAACGTGGTAATTTCTTTAACATTTTTTTATTACGATGCAACGCAAAAGGTTAAAATCGTTCATTGATCGTAATCATCTCCAGATGATTGAGTGCACATTATATTTTTGGTAATAAACGGTTTCTACAATATTTGCAAATTTTAATAATTATAATACATGAATGAGTTCTGAAATATTATCTAAAATCATGGAATACTTACTACCGTGGTCGAAGACTGTAATAGAGTTAAGCAATGGATAAAAGTATAAAAAATAGTTTTTTTTATAATAAAATGTTCTTTTTCTTTCCACAACCGATTATAAGTAGATGTTATAACAGACTAACAGCCGAGATATTCAATACTAATTGAAATATTAAAAAGTTCAAAACAGGATCTTACAAGGGCCCTGTACCGGCAAAACAATTTTATTACTCGCAAAGTCAGAAACATACGAACCGCGGAACGAGAAAAGAAAAGTTGAGCCAACCCATTTTGCGGCACCTGTTCAGAAAATAAATTAACGCACGTAGGTACGTATACGAATTACTTCCCGCATCACACACGATAACGCTTAGACTTCGTCTACAGTTGTTGTACATTTCTAGACTTGTAGAAATAGCTCAAGGCATTGAGCTAGGCAGCGTTACTTAGCATTATGCAGTTATAAAATTCAATATAATCATTATTAAAGGATGGTTATAATCGTTATAATATGTCAAATGATACATTTAACGAGTTGGCTAACTAAGCTAATCAACAGATATTTAGAAACTATCGAATTTATAGAAAAATTAAAAAATGGGTAGTATTTTTTATTGAATACTGTCGTAAGTTATTTGTAAATGTCGTTATTTACTTGTAAATTAAATATCAAAGCTTATTAACTGTGAGTAACTAAATATAATGGTCATAAACATGGACTTCTATGTTACTATTATAGAAAATATTTTTGAATACTTTTCAATCGGATTTCACAACTGAACTGCTGAAATGGACCCAATAGTTCCGAGATTACTACTAATACAACGGCTCCGAGAGCTCCAAGTATACTTGTAATTGTAGAAGAAATTTATAAGATTTTTGTGTTTCCAAGGAAGAGTACTTTCAGATAGACAATCAACATAATGTGTGATCCTCTCCAACTGTTCATAGAAAATATTGAATATAGCAAGTGTTAGGATACAACAATCGCAAGTTGCTACGTCGTAGCCCATGAGTATGTCGTAGTACCTTCAATTTCACGCTCTATCTGTACACCAAATTATTTATTAGTTTGCCATATTAGACTAAAAAAAATTAATTACAAAAAATATATTTAAGACTTGTAACCAGGGATTTTTATTGGATACGTTTGTAAGTTTTGTGATTAAAATGTTATCCATATCATTGATTTCCGGACACCTAGGACCCTATGGTAATGTGATTTGATGGACGATTTTAAACTTTCGCGTTGCATCGTAATTATTTCTGAAGTCGTTTAAGACCGTTTTAAACGTGTTGATAAATTATTGACTTACTGATGTCGATGTACGCATAAAAAGCGAATATATCAGTCATGTCTGGGCACTTTATTCCAGTCACCCCCATCAATTGAAAACACGTTAACGCTCGTTAAATATAAAATTTACAAAAAAGACAGTTTGAAGGTATATATTTGGAAACTTAAAAATCCATCATCGCAATCAGCTTTTAATATCATAATATTGTCTTTGAACAGTTTTAATATTTTACTTTTGGAGCTATTTATATAAAACAAAAACGTGAATACGTACTCTCTGAATTACGTAGTAATCCATTTCAATTCGAGAGAGTTGGGACATGCTCATGGTGTGTCACAAACAATCATATATATAGCAAAGGAATCGCCTATAACTATAGAGAAGGCTTTAACGTAATTTCATAACCTTTAATTTTGTTGACTTTAAACGGGAATTCACGGAAACTTGTTTGAACATGTCTGTGGTCACTGTTACAGCAATCTTTTAAAGAGACTTTGTTTTGAAGTCTATTTAATAAATAATATTTTTTTAAATCTTTATATTTATCTTTACCTCATATTACACTAAAATCAGTCATTGATTTCTCTTATTTATTACAAAAAGTCTATCAGAGCTACAATTTTAGATATCTAAGTTGATTAATTTGAGCGTATCTGAATTACACTTTAAGTTATTATTAAATATTAATTGGATTAAGATAGAAAATTGAGAAATATGCTATAAGTTTTCCTAATTAAAGTAATTTTATAAAATCTCTTGATTAAAATATCTTAGTTTAAAAACTTATATATATATTTGTATATAATATACCAAACATTTGCATGATTTGGCAATCTACAATTGGAGAAATCTAAAAATTGTTTTAGATAGTTTTAGTAAGAAATCGGTGTATCATGTCAATAATCGATTAGTTACAGAAACAATTTAAAATTTTCAATGAGAGGTTTATATTCCTTAACTTTTATTTCACATCGTTATCATCTTTTTATATACTCGGCTCAGATTTGCATGGAATCTTTTAAAACCTTTCCTTTAGAAAGCCTTTCAAATGTATAAAATCTACTTACCAATTACGAATTAACTATTTTAGTAATCTTATTTTTAGCATAAAGCCAATTCTGATGAAATAGATACATTATATTCTCACAAAACTCGACATTTAAAGAATAAAAAGTATCATAATCAAAACACAATTTTTTTCATAAATTTCACCCAATATATGCAAAAAAACAAAAGTATTTAAACTTGACATGTATAAAGTGAGATTGGCGTTCACTTTTAATTATTTATGATAATTGTAAACTTCTTTCGAAGTCAACTCGTATTCTGGAGCTACCTCATAAGTTCAATCAATTGGTTTTTCAATGCATTAACTCGTGCATGACGTCGAATAACCCTTTCAAGAAAATTACAAGCGTAAAATAAAATTATTTTAATCTAACTAACAAAATCCTGTTATATAATTTTCTTGAACATTGTATGTTTTATGTAAATAAAATAAATCAAATAATCTACCCTGAATTTTTTAATGTATGTTCATCACTTTCTCTTGTGTTGCAAATTGTTTACAAAAGCAAAAAGTCTATCTAGCTTCAGTAACCACTAAAATGCAGCATAGATTTCAGATACCTATTATTCCTGCTAAGTCTCACTATTAAAGTCCATCGAGAGATTCCGCGACAGCTATTTGCTTGCGAGGCATCATTAATTTTCCCACCGCCTGGCAAAGTTTGGATGCAAACCGATGCTGCTCAGATGCCAACCAGCGCACAACTTCCCGAGAATGTTTTGAAACACCTACATTCGAATATGACACATAATAATAACATCTTAAAGACTCTATTTCTGCTGATATTACGCATGTGGTACGAGGCTTTGTATGAAGAGCACATAGTTATAATGACGCCATTACATTTTGTGATTCTCATACTTTGTAAACTACACGACTCAGAATATGTATCGGTGACGTTGCTTCTTAACAAGCGTAGTGTTCTTTGAACTGGAATATATTTCTGTTTACCCGCAAATTGTGTGAGCACATCATTTCAAATTGAATAAATGCTTCATGATTTTATAAAAGAAAATTGTATCTTTTTTCTATAGACAGCATATTTTCAAAATGTGTAACGTTTTACGTTTTCGATTTCTTTTGCACAGTCAAATCTGTTAATAATAACATAGCTTTGTCGTTTTTTGAATGCATTATGATCTATAAAGCGGATCCTATAACTATAATTATATTGAATCAAGTTTTCTGCTTAATTAAACCGAGGTACTAAAGTTTTCCCCGTTATTCACTTTACGAAATTCCTAAACCCTTATTTCCATCGAGAGTCCCCTGCGACAAAATGTAAAATTTCAATTCCACGGGAAGATTTTTATTAAAGTATCGAAGCTTGGGAACCGCTCGAATATAGTTTGGAAACAAATAAACGACTTTCCACGCTCTTTCTTTTTTTCTTATACATAAAGCGTTGAGTTGATTTATCGTCGGAGAAGCGAGCAGCCGAGCTCTGCCGAGAATCTTGATCGACGGAGCATTTCAATTTGTTTTATGAGTCGACACCTTCGGTGAAGGCTTTTAAGAAAGAACTCTGTTTGGGGCTGCTCACGTTTATTCAATGCAAACAATTCACTAATTCCCACCAAAAGCCAACTGCTACGTCATTTGCGGACTGCGAAATTCGGAATAGCGTTGAAATATTGAGATGAAAAATTAAAAAGTAGTTTGACTGTGGCGTAACTGACAATAACCAGTAAAAAGTTGACAAGTTCCCCTCGGCTGATGTGCAAACTGTTTTGATCGCCGAATACGTTTGTTGCATCGAACAATCTGTTTGATTCACAATAATCAAAAGTAGTTATTAACTTTTTATCAAAATCGTTACAACGTCACATAACATCCAAATACGATATCAATTTCTTTTCCTAATCTTACAGGCTTACTTATTTGATTTGTCAATTTAAATTATGAGTTAGCTAATATCGAAGATTAAACATTTTATATAATAGTACACTTTTCAATAAAAAATGATGTTACCTTTTGAATAGAATCGTTATTATTACTTTTTGATATAGAATCCCCGTTTTGTATGAGGTGATTAGAAATTTACAACGATAATTTAATAATGAATAAAAAATATCATCAAGAAGCATCTTAGGTATTTTCCCCTTTAAGTCGTGAACCATTGTTCGCTGTACCTCAAAGGGATAACGTAGTTCCTTTCTACTTTATATTAAATTAACGGCATTTTTATTTTTAGTTATATTTTAAAAGACAACAAATATACTAACGACCGACTATGACGTCGATATACCTACGAACATTTCAATATTCCCTTCTATTAAGCACTCACGAGTTTCCGAACTAATTCCAAGTGAATGCAATGAACGTTTTTGGAATAGTTCTCAAGTAATACGACTGAAGAAGACTGATAGTTTAAATCATTAATATGGAGTTAACGTCTCTTGTTCTTAATAAATATAGATTAATAGAAGCAATCTTAGTGAAATTTATTTGAACACTTAATTAATAGATATTTTACTACAAATTATAACATCTGAATAATTTATAACCATTTTACATTTCAAAAATATTCATATGCACTAACTACACTTACAACAGTTATACTAAATTATTAAAATTTTTGTAATCTTAATAAAAGTCGAAGTAATGTCTAAAAATAAAATTTCATATTAACCAACTTTATTGATTATACAAAGATATTATTATAATTGATTCACGATTATCGAATTCCTGGGTTGTTCGTGTTACTTGAACTTATAATGTTCCCGAAGAGCCGGACCGTAGATTAGCTTTTCACCCTTACCTACCTATTCATGATTATCTGCATACAGTCCTAAGTCAATTACGTTAAACGAAAACACTATGGAGTATATTGGGTTTTCGAATGAGAGCAAGTAGGTTTGAAATATACATTTCAAAGTATTTAATTCATTGACCCACTGAATGAAGGAAAAATAAAACAAAATAAAAACTTTTTCATAAATTTTATGAAAGAGTTTTTATTTACAATATATTACACAACCCGTTAGGGAATATTTTTATTTTGTTGGTTCATATCCTTCTAATAAAAAAATACTCTGTAAATAACACAACATAAACGTGTTGCTTCGCAAATATTTTAGTCTGATATCTCATAAATATTATAGACAAATATTTACCCTAATAACTATCAACACGAAAAATAATAATTCAATCTAAGTAACTTCATTTATTTTTAAAGTTTAGTTTAGTTTAAAATTTACCCAACCACGAACGTCAAAAATCAATTTCTTGAAAAATAAAATGGTCAATTCGGTACTGGTATACACTAGAAGGCAGGTAAGGCGATGGAAGCAAAAAAGCGCCTTCCGACCGGCTAGTGTAAACAAGTTAGCGCTTTTCAAAAGCTGCATGAATTTTGAACGTCGCACGGAATTCCGGGCCCACGTTACGCGCCAACCGAAAAGGTAAAATGGGTCATAAAGCCGTATCAATATTGACCGCGCAACTCCCATCCAACGTACATCATGCCCGTTATATTGGCCATATCTCACGTTATGCGGAGAAGCCATTTTTCCCGGCACTAATTTATGTCCACGTCGCTTTTTTATTTTTAAACGGTCACCGCTTTTTCGCCAGTTTTAGGGGTTAAAACCAATTGGGACCAGTGTGCTTCGAGTTATCTCCATTATATTTTGATATTGAATACGTGATCAACGTCCAAGTATGGATTTTTCATTGGTCTGCAAAACATTGATAATTACGTGCTGTACACGATTATATTGCGCAGCGTATTTAACACCTTGCACGGTTGTAATAGGAGTACTTTTGTAAGACTTGATTACAATTTATTTCCATAGTGTTTGTGAAGAACAGAATGATTACAAAAACATTTTATTTAACATTGGTACCTACATATGTAAATTTAGTAAACATCAATTTTATGGTCTCTATCATGAAGTATTGACCTGAGAAGAGCAGGACAAAACAAGGTGTCTCAGAAGCTCACTAGATGTAATAAACCAAAATAAGTATTTCGAGCAATTTCAAAGTTATTATCTGCCATGTATCGTATACAGTAATTGGACCTAAGTATGATATATTTCATCTTAATAAAACAATTGGTTTAAAATTAGAACAATTTATCGAACGTTAAACAATAAACACAAGTCAACTTTATTTCAAGCTTTGTTTTGAATAAGTTCGAATACGCTTGCAAATTAGTTGGTTTCGTTTCAGTTGGCTTAGATTGGGACGTGTTTTAAATGTTTCAATTGTGGTAGACAACGAATTACCCAAATAGAGTCAAAAGGTAAATTTCAAAAGCGTGTGTAGGGCCTGTACTTGGATTTGCCGTGGTTAGTGTAATGGGATTGCTGGAGGGCTACGTGATGGTTGTATATTCTTTGAAAGTACGCTTCAGTACGTTAGAAATACGAAAAAGAATCCAAGCAGGCATTTACATGAAACACTTTAAACATTGATGAAGACTTGTAGGAGCTTTAGATAAGCTAAATTTCCTACGGTAAATCTTCTTTAGGAGTATTTATTTTTTAAATCCTCCACAAATAACGATACAAGATTTTTCATTTTTAATATATTCTCATACATGATGATTATTTAACTAGCGCCAAATACGCACCCACGTTTTTTTCTGCTTATATTACTTTCTACGTACTCATTTTGTTTACGCCTACATTTGATGTATCAAAATTATTTTTAAACTCCAGTATTAATATATATTATTAGAGATAATGATTTTTTGTAATAATAATGGACAATGACGTTTTGTGCAACATATAGAATCGTGATTGAACGGAAAAGGGTCTGTTTTAATTCCGTCATGGCGTTTCGTGGGAATGTTAGAGCCTATTCTCTAGTAAGCTTTCATGTCTACCAAGTTAGAACGAACTAATCTCATGAATTAATATGAGTTTATCAATTGTAAAAAGATCGTATAATATTTAATGTTAAACAAATTATGGAATGTTCTTTACATAAATATTAAGAGGAGAAAATAAATAAAAACACTAAGAATATTTAATGTATTATAAAAATGAAATAGACAATTTCGGTAATACTTACGAACTTAGATAAAAATCTAATTTAAATTGGATAAGTGACGATATTAGATGACTGACCATTAACGTGTGATAAAAGATGGTGTTAAATTGTGGTTGGATATAAGTGGGAACTGTTACAATCGGGACCTTGTGAGCCTCAAAATTAAGTACAAATTCTAATTACCCGTCCCCGGACTAAATCTGCAAAAGTTGCTGTAATTTTGTCAACTAGTAACTAAATTTGTTTTACATTGTTAACATTTAAGAGAATTAAAACTCTGCTATGAATAACCGAACGTTTCCCGTGTCTTTTGTGATATTATCTTGCAGTCAGTAAATAAAAGAAACCAAATTTGCTAAACTATTAAGATTTGTCACGTCAAGAGCGTCAGAGAAATCCATACAATAATATTTAGAACGAAAGAAGTCGGCACTATATTTAAAAAAGTGTGAAAAAATTCGTATCTTATTTTGAGAATGAAAAATGACTTTAAAAGTGACGCCAGTCCTTCAGCTCCCTTTTTTATGGTATGCCAAACTGTCTGTCAAAATTTGTTCAAACACTTGTGCTAAAAGGAGACATGTAAACTGAAAAGCTAATAAGAGGGAATAAAAATCCCTCTTCAGGTTATACAGTGTTACAGGGCAGAACTGATAGCGGTTTATCGTCACGAAGAGTTATTTTAGGCCCTGATCTACATAATGATGCTGGTATAAAATTCGGATTCCGCATTTTACGTGTTAAAGCTATATAAGACGGGTTAACCGTATAAATGTCAATGTCCATTAGGAAAATTTGAAAAAGAAGACAGTTAGAGATATCTTTCGGTTCAAGGAGGGCTTAATATTTAACTTCTCCGTGGGTAATGCTAATGTAAACTATGATTAAAAGTTGCAGCAATGTGCTCCTTCGTTAGAAAGTTTTGAAATCTCCATTTCTAACAAACTCTTTAGTGATTCAAGTATTTTTTTTTTAATTTGAAAGCTCACAATGTGTAAGCTTTTGTGACTCTTAATTAGAATTTAGAACTATCACATTATTAGCTAAATAGTCTCGATATTAAATAGCCTTGAATGTTAAGAAGTGCTCGACAAATTCAACAAACTTTCAACTTTGAAGGTGCTTAAGTTGTTTGAAATGTCTTTAAATCTAAAAATATTTTAAGTATTTTGACATTTAAGAATTTTGGGTATACGGTTTAATTAAGTGTTCGTTGGTTTAAAACCTACTAGTTTCATATTATGAAAGTCCAAGACATCAGTAAAATCACGGCGACTGACTATCAGTAACTAAAGACCGGTGACGGTCCATTCGTTTACATATTAAAATATCAGATGTGCTGTAATATGAAACATATCAATTGAAAACTATAATTTATTTTAATAAATTAATCTTCAAATAGTTGAACATGAAGATTGTACAATAAGTACGTCAGTATTCCTTATCACAACAGAGCATTACATAAAAATAGATAAGAACTAACATCTTAACATGTATAAGCGTAATAAGATTAATAATAATTTTAATTGAAATAAGGTTTAATATTATAAAGCATTGAAAATTAAAAAATTAAAAACAAGTGCACGTTCAACAAAAACGAAATTGACTAGAGAGTGACAGCAATTAATTAAAGGATGTAGTGATATAGGATATAGAGAATTTTAAACGCAGTAAATATACTAGTTTTCTTAACCCAAAAAAAACCAGACTGCTTAGACTGTAGTTATTCTTAAGAAAAAAAATTCAGTATTTCGCTTGATCGGCAGACGTGAGTATATTAGCTCATCGCACAATAATTTTAAGTACAGTATAGTTTGAACTTTCAAAGACAAGTCTAGGTCAGCGAAAAAGCTATTGCTCGCTAACATATTCTCCCTCACGTTCCCTGTTATCTATCGCTCACAGGCCGGCTCGTCGATTGTTTATTCTTATGGATAATCTTTACAAGTGGTCTGTCAAATTTATATAAATATAATAACGACTCACTAACAACATAGTACTATACTTGGTAAAACGCAAATATATGATTCATGATATTTATAAAAATTATTTTACCTTTAGTGGCTATAAAATTTTGACATGTTAAGAGCTGACTTTAAAATTATTAACAATTTATAAAAATATAATTAGTAACGTGTATTTGTGTACAAAAATGTTGATTGGCTTCGCATTAACAGTAAAGGTTATTTAATACTATACAAGTATTTATTACATGGATATAAATCAAAGTTTGTTGTGAAACCAACATTTGTTAAAGGTTCGTTGTCCTTTAGCTCGCGATGGTATTAAATATTGATACATATTAACTAGTAGCGTCATTCTGTTCCTTAATTACAAACGATTATACTAATACAACATTAATATCTCTACTACCTACCTTTGTACAAAATTCATTAAAAGCTTTTTGGAGTGTTTCTCTTTTTGAATTGGCTGATGTACAATAAAGATATATTCTATTCTATTCTATTCTATTCTAATAATAATATAGGTACTACTAAAATATTATTAACATTGACTATAAATATACAGTATGCCACAATATGGATACGCTATTAATAAATTATTTTTATGAGTATTTTTATAATTATTTTAATTTTTAGCGTTATACAAAATATAAATTTCTATACCTATCAGTTTACTTCCAATTCAAAAGAGTCCGTCAAAATATTTTTCTCAGTAACGCGTAAAGATACTAAGATGAAATTAATAACAATCACCTAAAGCAATACCTTGGACCTCTAAGAAAAAATTATAAAAAAAAGAAAATTATAAAAAAAAAGAAAGTATTATTTTTAAATTTTTAGACAGATCTTAAAATCAGAGATTATTAAATCAGCCTAAATGGTTGCTCTTAATATTATAGAAGAGTTTTTTAAAAATTAAATAATGGATGTGTAATCGACCACTAGGGCTGATGCATTTTTTATATTTGAATAATGAAAGATGTTATTAGTCAACGCAATCAAAATATATGGCATACTTTGACATATTAATTTTATTCAAATCCTATACTGTTCTTCCCGTGGATTAACAATCATAATTTTCGGCATTGATAATAATAACATTACTAGAGATCCAATGTATGCCTAAATTGATCCTTTTTTTATAATTAGCATCAAAACAAAAAGTTTTTATTGTCTTTATCAGAGTAGACAATCCCAATATATTGTTAGAAAAGGATTCAGTGTACTAATACATTGTAATTACTTACATACGTCGTGCAAATGATACCCCTAATCCACCAAAAGGCTTGTTTGTCACATTTCCAAGGATAAACACTCATAAAACTTATTTATATCGGGGTTCAAGCCAAAATCCGGTTTGACATCCTAAAAGGTAGCAAAGAAGTAATCTAACTTTCTCCACACCGCAGTACGTGCCCATAAACGCAGTTCCAGCAACAAGGGTAGGGTAGCTACCTGACCTTAAGAGTTTAAGCACAGCTTAACTGTCGCGATTAGACGATAACGATGAAGGGCTTAAATGCCTGTCCAAAGCAAACCAAAAGGTTGCTTGGATGAAACATTTTAAGATAGGTAAATAAGTTTAATGGCAGTAATTTATGATAAAATGGGCTTGAGCCAATAAAGTACATTTATATTTGTATTGTTAACCCAAAATTATTAATATCAAATAAACACTAGGCCAAAAGTTAATAATAATGACGATGAAAATTACGCCTTGGAAAAGAGCGCTGGCTCCGTTTTCTAAGGCGTAGTAATCTTCACACACTCAAAGTAATGAAAAAAAACTCAGCCAATTTCTCATCAATCAGTACCTTTGCAGAATCTAAAGAATTCCTCATCCATTTTTGTTAATGAATAAATTAAATTGATCCTGTGGATAGCTAAATCCGAATACAGAGTGGTTACACCTTTTAAACAACATTTTCGAACAGTCCATTAAAGGATTTGCGAGGATTGAATGTTTCTTTTAATGCTGAGTCCCTGGGTTCGTTTTAGCACTCGGAAATACTATTTACATTTTGTGACGGATATGTTCGTGACGAGTTTAAATTATGGCATGAATTTAGACACATAATCCAAGTTTAGCGTTATAGAAAATTAGTAAGTTTTGGCTGAACATCGGTGGCATACAGCGCATAAAATTTGCAAAGATAATAAAAAAAAAACAATCATGTGGTGGCAAACGCTATAAAAGGAAAAAATCGATGCGATTTTAAAAAAAATATAATAGTTACATATAAAGACACTATAGTTCAAAGGCTTAAGAGGCGACACCCTTGATACAATCCAACTATGTAACGGTGCTAACTTTAAACTTAGCTTTTAAATAAATTTTCGGCTATCTGCAGAACTCTATCGTACAGCTTTAAGGTTCTGTATTGCGTAACCCGCTACTACATCCGTTTCGTAACTTATTGATTTATGATTAAAGTTTTGTTCATAAATATGGTATTAATATTTATTCTAAGCCAGCTATACATTACTATGTCTTTTTAAAGTATTTTAATGTGAATAGATCTATAAAGTTACGAGCTATACGTAATATTTTCACAAAAATGCAATAATGAACCATTTTGATTAAATTAAAGTAAATCCCATTACCCAATAAATTATGTCTCCTTAGACAGATTGAAGTCAAATATTCACTTGTACAGAAATTATTTAGAGAGACGACTCTTAATAAAAATTTATATTTAAATAACCAAAAAATTGTTTGATAACAAAACCCATATCAAGATTATTCAGATTAAATTGAAAACGTTGGGAGGAAAATATGCAGACACACGCGCCTGCCGGCCTTATCGCTACCTCATTGGCAATCTACTACAAACGTTCGTGGAATATTCTGGAAAAACTTCAGACTCCCTTTTAAAAAGTTATGAGTTGAGTTCTCCCCGGAATAAACATGCTTGTTTTAAAGTTGTGAAAGAATACTATTTCAATTTAGTTGAAGAGCTGTCAATTGAATTTTAATGTCAAAACTGAAATTCCATGTAGTAGTTTCCTTGACTTAAGCTAAGATAGATATATTGATATGCCCCTAGCTTATATGGCTTTCCTCGTTGTGTAATAATTTTATTTTTATTTTGGTTACTTTTGTCATAAGGGTCCGAAGGATATTTACAATAGAAGAACCGAGAACCGCGACATTAAATATGAACTTCACTCTATTGATTTTTATAAGCTGTAGCAATACAGTACTTTCAGGGAGAGAACGTAATGGGTTTAGAACTTCGAATTATTTGCTTATATTTTAGATTTCTAATAAGAACTCCTTGGAAGGTTTATTATTTTTAACACTATTATTTCTATACCTCATTCTGTCTCTATACTATCTTTTTACTATTTATATATTTATATTTTATAACTTATTCAGATGTACTTTTCAATCGTTATCACTATTCTTTTAAAAATATTGATAGTTCGTAGAAGTCAATAGCCATAAATATATATGTGTGAATATTAGTTAAATTTTTATCAAATGATACTGGTGATTGATGCGATATTTATCGAAAGACATGTCTGTCATTAAATGATTAACTGGCAACATTTGAACAAACACATCTCACACTACAGAAGATGACATGAAATCACTTTGCAACTGACTTAAGAATAATAAAAGACTCACTTTGTTTCCATTAAACTGCTGCTTCCAGTCCCACCTGTGAAGACAGGCTAAAACAATATGTCTGAGACTAGCTCCCTTATCAAAGCTGTTCTTGCAATTCCATTACCCGGAATTAAAATAAAATATATATAATTGTAAATATTTATATATAAATGTTATTAAATATCTGATAAAACAACTCATGATTTTTCCACGTACAGCAGTTGAGCCAAAAAATTAGAAAGATTTGTAGTCATCTTAAATATGGTTCTTTTCTAAAATTGAGCAATGTGTATTTAAGTTACTGAAATATTTAAAGCTTTTAGAACCAAATAGAAAAATGAAATCAACATTTGCGAGGGTTGTGGCACATAACCAATTTGAGCGAGCTACGATTCCTTATAACACTTATTCACTTTGAAGTGTAGTAAATATATGTTTTATTTTTACTGGTAATTTTATTATAATCTATTCACATTGCTATAAATTATAGAGTTCAATTATAATGCAGACAATTACAAAACTCACTGTGTATACTAGAAAAAGTTTTAAATAAACTTTCTGAAATTAACTTATAAAACTTTTAAATCAAAATTCAGGTTATGATCAATCTCCAAATTATTAATATTGTTTTAAAATATCGACACAGAGTTCCGGGACTCTAAACACCGTGAATCGATTGTAAGCACATGCGGGCTGAACAAAGCAGCCACATGACGATAATGCGATACGAAACCGTGATTCAACTGAAAACTGGCAAATATATTTATTGTTTGGGAGAAAAAAAGAACTTTAATGTAATGTTACGAAACTCGAATACAAGACAGCAACACACGAACACTCGGCTCATCTGTAGATATAGATGTTGCTTTTGTATATCAGAAATATCTGTCTCGTTTTAAAATAATGCAATATAACTACATCGTAGAAGTGTGACGGTCATTGATAATGGACTCATGGAAGTCAAAATTCGTCATTAGATCTTTTTTAGATATTCTGTTCATAATAAAAATCTATTTGATTAGTAGTGATTGCAAAATTTTTCTTTAGTTTTGTAGTTATGAATGTTTGTATATTTATTTAGTATATGTCTGATATATCAATATCTTTTCGTTATCAAGTATCTATAACACGCTCTTAATGATGCTTAATCTGAGATAAATAAATATAATTATATATTATTTATAACTACAGCTTTTTCATATTGAATTGTTAATAGTTTCTCAAATCCTATGTAAGGTTTGTCTAGATACTAATGAGTTCTTATATAATAATAGCATCGTTTATCGTAATACATTTTAATAGAAATGGTACAACAAACAGCGACGCAATCTATCGTAATCATTGTGAGTTCTACCTTTTATGTGCGCACGTGACATTAAAATATAGGTATGCCTGTGTGTTTAATGTTTTTCCATGAACTTTCACTTCTTGATGCGTCACACTAAGCATTTTGGTTTTAAGACACTGCTTCATAACCTGTTACATATTAATTACATCTTAAAATATTATATTTTAAATATTTTACCATTACAATTAATAGCAACAACTTCATATATTTAGGTAGGTTATATACCATTGTATACCCTTTACACAAATTGTGATTGATGTTGTAAAATACTACTATTTGCTTAGAATCAGGACATGAGAATTTCTCTCTACGATGTCAATTGAGTTTTTGGCATTGTACAGATTATCAAGTTAATATAATTAAGTGTACAACTATAGCAAAACTTGACTATTAGGTTTGAGGTCACCGTGTATTTTCTAAATGATCTAAAATACATACCGCTATGTCAATTTAAACGAACAAATGAAAATCGAGACTCCTTTTAATCGTACTGTTAATATAATTATCAAACTCGAGCAAGATGTCTATAGAATTCATGAAAATGGCTGTTGAATATACGACATTACCGGGAACTGATGCATTTGTTGAGACAGCGACTTGGCACCGTTCTAGGTGTTGGGGACTCTCGCAGACAGAAGCACATTTTCATTGTTTATTCGATTTTGAGTGAACTAACATTTGTATGTTGACTGACGTAATAAAAATCAGACGGGGAAAAGTTTGCTTAGTTTAACATTTAAGAGTGAAAAATGCTTTAAACTAGAACTTTTTATTTTATAAATACTCTGACAAACAGTAAAAGTAAGCAGCAAAAATGCTGTGTTAAGAATGAATTATTATTTCGTTTGATTTCAGCCGCTGAGATTCATTACCGTCCAATTTTTTATAAATTAAATTTCCTCTTCACCACTTGGTCAGTAGAATCCACCAAGCGTGTGTCACATTAAATACATTTTGAAGTCAGGTTTTACGAGCACACGCTCAATAGGGCTCCTAAGGTCTTGGAAGAATGGAGCCTATTCCTTTCTTAAATTCTGGCAAGAAACCCACAATACCTTTGATCTTGGATTGGACCCATATACATATGGGCACATACAATGAATCCCCATACTATTTTGTCTCCCTATTATAAGAGACAATAGATCCGATAGCGCATAGAGGAAATCTGATAACGTTGTATGAACCAAACGATATCTACACATCATCATCATTACTGGTTATTAAGATTATTTGTGCTAAGTCAAAATTATAAATTGCGAAATGATCACAACACCCAAATTCACAGTAATAAATTCTTAATTTATAATTGTCATTATATAATACAATAAGGAAATTAAAATTGTACAATTTATTTACAGAATTAATGATTAATTGTTATTAATTCAGTAAATATTAGTAAATATAATATAGAAGGCGTTTTTATAAATTATAACTGTAATTTAAATTCTTAGAGTTAATTATTACATTAACTTCACAATAGTCTTTTCGTTTTTTCCCCCATTGCAGTCCTTATGACTTTGAACATTGTGCTAAGAATAGAACTATCTTTGTGAATATCTAAACGTAATTATATAAAATTGAAAGCGTGAAGGGGTAGATACAGTCGACGTTATAGTCTCATAAAGATTTAGGTCTTTTGTACCATTGTAATAAAGATTATATTTTTCAAATGAAGTTTGATATTATTGTGTTGTTTGTACACTGTTGGATGTGAGTGCACCCTTCATTCCCTTTGATCTCAAATCCCTTGCAGATGTCGGTGTCAGGACCCCACGGCATGGGGTATACAAAAAGGGATAATAAAATCTACCTATACAATTTGATTTTAATAATAATTCACCTGTTAGACTTAAAATGTTATAGAGTATTATTGCTTTGAAGTGGTTAATTATATTTCATTTTATTGTAGATAATTAAAAAATTATCAGAAGTATGTTATTATTAACTAATCACTGATAATAAAGAATATATACTCTTTAAATTTAAATTATTTTGATATTGATTAAATCACTATATTGTTAACTGTATAAAATCTTTGTATAGAAGAACTCACTTTTAGGCAACGTTTCCTTCCTATCCCTACTTAAAAATTAACTTTTATTACAAAACGTCTGTCAATTTTAAAGTAAATGTGTTGATTTTAATTAAAACTTAATTGTACCGTTTTATTAAATTACTTTACCAAATGTTGGCAAATACAGTTTTGCCAAGTATTTTAATTTAGGTAAGTTTATAGTAGTGATATTAACTTAAATATCAATAAAGTTCTTCTTCTTCCTCAATCGTGAGGGCGGTCTCCGCAAATCGATGGTTGTTGCGCCTGTTTTTCTTCGGTGGGTGATAGCTGGGTTACTCAAGCAATCCCAGCTCCTCCAGAAAGTCTATCAGCACCTTGACGTTGTTGAGCAACTCCTGGGGGCTACCTGGGTTTCCCAGATAGTATGCCTGGCCGTTAGCCATTCCTCTGCATTCTAGCAGTAAGTGAGTGGCTGTTTCTTTAGCTTCCACGCAAGGTCTGCATAGAGGGCTGTACGTGATACCAATATTAAAAAGGTGCCTGTTAAAACTGCTATGTCCAGTTAGCGCCCCTGTAATGAGGCGCAGGCGTGGTCTATTGAGCCGTATGATTTTCCTGGAGAAACGAAGGTCAACTCTGGGTAGTCCAAGTCTTGCCTGTCTATAGTCCTCTGGGTTGTTCCAGTAGTCCATGTGAAGGTGGAGTGTGAGTTCATATACTTCACCCTTGAACCAGTTTACAGAAAGAGTTTTGATTGGTTCCGGACCAACCGGCTTCAAATACTTCATCGTTGCTGCGCAACCCGCCGTGAACCCTTGATCTACTGTAAGGTTATCGTGTTAGGAGTCCCTACCCTATATTTAGTGCCAGGAGACATTGGTATACTAAACTAGATGACAACTTTGGGCGTTTTAATGCCTAGAGAAGATACATACTATCTGAATAATTCTAATGTTAGGATTGCCCACCTTTCTTGCTGAGATTGCATGAGTCGCCAGTTTTATGCCCATTCTGCGTGGAGAACAGTGTTATATAGTTACAATTAATATATTTTAATCCTCCTTAACTTAAGCGGTAGTTAATTCATAAAAGCTAGTTATTTCCTCTTGGTGACAAGATAAATACTCGTTTTATTTTAGCAATATTTCTCGAAGCAATTTGTTGAAGAAAGCAATCCCAATAGACATAGAAATGGGGTCCCATTTCGAATGGAATAAGTCTCAGGGAATTTTCGTAATAAATCAAACTAAAATAAATTAAATGAATTGTGTTTTTGACTATTTGAGCATAACCACATCAACAACTTTACTAAATTTAATTTAATTCCTCGGTCACATCTAAATCGTGTACATTTTCTACGTGCATTAATTCGGTTTGATCCTTTCCTCTAATCTGCCTTATCTCTAAATGTGGGATCATGTGCGATTTCGTTTGGTAAACTCGATATTGGACGCGCCTTTTAAATTATACATGCGATTTTAAGTAACCACAGGCCGAATTCGGACCCCTCGGTCCCGTTTATCTGCTCGATTTCGAGTCGATATCCATTCGGGGTAAATTGATTGCGTAATGTTTTGATTCGCACGATTTTTGCATTTCGATTACAAGGACCATCGTCATGGTCTCCCTAATAAAAAATAAGCTTACGCTCTTGTGCTATTATCAATAAAATCACAATATTGTGTTTTTGAAAATGTTGCGGGTTTTGTTCTATTATATATGATAACTTGTATAGGGTACTAGAGTTCTTTTGCTGAAATGTTACGCATTAAGCTGTCAAAGTGTATCAAAATCCGAGCTCTGACTCAAGAAAAAGTTATGTAAAAAATGTTTTCTAAAAAAGGGGCTGCTCAATGAATAATTATGTTTGACGGTAAACTCACAACCACCGCAAAGATTTTATTTTAGATCTTAAATGGTTATTCTTCGACTAAAATTTAGGTCAGTATAAATTTATTAAACAATCGTATTGTTTTGAATAAAAACTATCAATTAATAGTGAATCACGAAATATTATATGACATAAATTTTCTTTGCAAAATTAAAAACAAAAAGTTACGTATAAAGTTCTAAATAAACGAGCACATATGAGCGACGTCGTGGAGAAATTAAGAAATGATAGGAAACGACGTACAAAATACGTACGTGCTTTCTTTCCACTTTTCGTTTCTGGTAGCGTTGACTGTTTTGAAAACATTTCCCTTAACGATATTTAAATTTTGATATGGCTTAAAATTTATAAGTGTTAATGTCTACAAAAACTGTTTTATCTCTAATTCCAATGTTTGATATATTTATTAATTACTAAATTTACTTAAAAATATGTTTCATAAGTAAAATACAGTAAAACCTTCAAAATTATGGATCAAGGTTGGAAAGTATCTTTTGAACTCGAAGGTCTCGATAAAGAATTAAAGTTGAATTGGCAGTAGATGGGGCACATGGCGGCCGCGTACCGTGAAACGCAACACTGCTGGACAGAAGATCTAGTTAAGGTCACAGGAAGGCGCTGGACGCGGGCAATGAAGAGTCAATTTCTATTCAGAGATCCTAAGGGAAAGTATAGACTTTCCTTTTCAGTATAAATTTTTCTTAGAGATACCTACTACCAGACATAGGTCCAGCAGTAGGTATCTCTCTGCTAATATAATGATGGTTAGCCTATGCACAATTTACTCACTCGAGTAAATTGACTCATATGCCATGCGCTGTATACTCGAAGTAGTAAAATAAAAATTATAACATTTTTCCCCTCACACCTTATATCTAGCTCATCATAAGGGATTCCTGCTCAATTTCGCATAATTATTTATTGCATATTGATGCTTAATTTCGTAGAAAGACTTCTACGCGAGCGGTTGTGGGTGAGGATTATACGGAAAAGCAGTATAAATCCAACAAAATAATGCAAACAGTGTACTGTTGGCTGCCTCGTTTCTGTAGCGCTTCAGATGTTCGCTTCGCTGAAGCGTGCATGGATTATTTTTATACAACTATGCGTTGCTGGCCCATTCCTGGTGCGCAGGGTGCAACCGTACAATGCCGCGTGCAATTTCACCGAACGTTTTGACTGCAAGTATTATTGAAATATTGGTTTAAAATGTGATTAACGTAGATTTATATTTAAAACAACCGTGAAATATTTCAGCCCAGTATGCGTAGCACAACGAAATCAAGAAGATTTTGTCTACAACAAAACGTCACTTATCTCAGATCATTGTATTGGAGTTCAAGTCTCAACCCGAGAAAATCGACATGACAGCGTAAAAAATTGTTTCTCAAAATTCCTATGCTACGCGTGCAGGCTCAAAATTGGGAGTTACTAGTTTAAAATAAAACCCAATAAAAAAAGTAATGTAAATATTGTCTTATGATTTTTTTATATCCATAACCCTAATAGTCAATCATGTGTTTTATTACAAAATTGTGATGTTTACTGATAATGGTCTTAAAGTGAATAAACGATTCTTGACTGAGACACAATGCTTGCCCCAGATACAAAAAAAGCACATTGCTTATATCAGTGTTTTTAAATATATAAAAAAAATTTTTTAACGGTAATGAAAATAGTATTGTACTAAAATACTAATTATTAATAGATATATCTTAAATATGAAAATACATAACCATTGATAACGTAAATTAAATTACAACAAATCACTTTATCTTTGCAATTGGCATTGGTAATTCATTTTACATAGTAATTGTAAAATAATTATTTTTATTATTATAACAAAATTAACTCTGTTTTCGGGAGGTACATTACGATTCACGTGTTCTAAGTTCATACTAGAAATACCTGTATTACAGATGACCAGGCTTTTACCACCTTATTAAAATATGTATATCAATTCCCCTTTATCAAACAAGAAATGTACCCGAAGTAGAAATGTAGTGTCTAGTAGTAGAGTAGTGTGTAGAAGTGTACACTGTGGTGGAAGGCAAGGCTGTTTAGTATGTATGCATATTTGTACTTATGTATATCAACCTTGTTATCATTTTAAAAGTCTCACCAATCAATCAATCTGCATTTGACGGCCGTATAATCGAGTGGTCTGTATCCTCTGACCTACTCAGATTTTAATGTCGGTAGAGGTAGATATTTGCGTCATGACTATGAATGAAGGATGTATGTATTTGTCTGATATTTAACTTATTTTTTCTACGTTTCTCCTTTATTAGTAACTATAACAGGCTTAATTAAGGCTAGATAATAGGTGTGAGTATGAGAAATATTATTTTTATTATATTAAATTCCAAGAGGTCGTCTCTGAAAAACGTTTCAATAGTCTTGTAAAATAAGATGTAAACAGGCGTTATTAGCGTACTTTTAGGTATCTAGTAAAATCAGCTGATTGATCACTATTAAAGCGGTGTTACGCTTTTCATAATCAAAAAGATGTCATCATATATTGACATAGTAAGATATTTTTCGCACTTAATCTAGATGAACCTTAAACTAAATTAACTTAGTTAAACTAAATTAACTAATAGCAAAGTAAATCATAAGCTTTACTTTGCTATTAGACGTATTTCATTTGCAATATTACCGTCTGTACTGTGAACTCAGACTGTAGACAGCAACGTCCATTGCGATTAAATTTGTAGAGCGCTACTTAGACGGAGCTCAGCGTTAAATAAGGTTTTGCGTCCCTTAAAAATTAGAAATAGAGAGGTTTTTGATTAAATTAATGTTCATTTCTATGCAACAGAATTAGCAATATAGATAGATTTTCTATTGTGTGGGAGATTTAGATGAAATTTAACTACGACATAAGTTTATTATTTGATCAAAAATGTCGAAAGTATGATAATAAAATAGGCTAGAGAAGTTGTGTTTAAAAAAATGCGACATCTACGAAAAAATGAGTAGGTATCAAGGTGTACAACACAAGGACGTCCACGTCAGTCCCGGCGTATATAAGCCTCTTCCTTTAATGTATCTACATAAATCCGAATTAAAACCTAAAGAGGCCCCACGAATAAATAATGTTAGCTCGTTTTTCAGAGGTCTTAAGTCCCCAACCTGCGTTACGGGTCCGTGTTTGTATTTTTCGTATTTAAAAACAGCGGTAATTATGAATAAGCAGGTTTTGCGAAAAGAATTTCCTGTCTCTCGGTTGGAGACCGGGGAGACTGTCCTTTATTAAAACTACGCTGCACATTTTTTGTTTTAAAAGTCCAATGACTAGTACTTGGAAATAGCGGTTTTGTTTTTAGTTTACTGATTATGTACTTTATACAAATGGTTAACCTACATAACCTACACATAAATAAACTCGTATAGCTCTCTAACAAAAATTAGATTGAATATATTTTATTAAGTTTTAATTTTTAGTAGAACAAGAACAAGAAATGTGGTAATTTTCTATTCAGATACTATTTAATAACGAGGTTTCAAATTTCGCATTTGGAAATGTATTCATCAGAGGACTCGGCTGGTCAGATTACAATTTTATTCATTATAATGATTTTACCATGATTTTTTTTTAATTTGGTAAAAATCATTTTTAATTAAAACAATACGAAAAGCTAGTAACCATAGGAAGTCGACCAATGCCAATGTAAAAATAAAAGTTTCAATTTGCAACGAGAAGCTGTTAAATTAACTTTAACATTGTTACTATAAATACTAATCGTTACTAGAATTACCCTTCAAAGGCGCCGAACAATCTTTAATCAATAATATTGTTACAAACTTTAAATAACAATTATTTTAATATTATATCACAAAAAGTTTCGTTGGCACCAAACACTCTTATTTAACAATTAATATAAAATCATAAGTATCACAACGTGAAGCGAACTTCACTTGATAAAAATCTTTCGTTGAAATCCTATGGACACATTGCAACATCTTGTAACAGGATGCTTAATAAAATTAAAAGCAAGCCTGTATTTTACATTACGAAAGACATCACTTCCAAAATAACTCGTATATGCTTTTCTGGCGACTACGAAGGTTGGCGTCAATAATTTCGGATTAGAAAATACCATTTTTTCACTGTTTGCTACCATAGAAGGTAATTGATTGACATAACATAAAACAATTACTCCTTTGATTCAATGAGGCCAATAAAATTATCTAACTTTTTACCGTAATAAACTGTAACGAAATGTTTGTAATACATTGAACTCATAATAGCAAAATTATGACAAAATATAAAGGCGATTGCGTATGCTTTCATTCGAATTATTCCGGAATGTGAATCGAAATCGATTCTTGCTCACAATGATTCTGGCGATAAATAGGTTTATCGCGGCATAGCTATCATGTCACCGCAGCTGAATAGTCCCCGTGTCAACGAATAGTTTCGGACCACGATTTCAATTATTATCCTATTGTGGTACCAATATGCCACTAATTATCTATTCTAGAAACATTATTGGTTTAACTTACATTGCATGGGAGGTATTAACAGCTCTCACCTTAAGAAAGTCAGTTCAGAAGCATGCAGCATGAAGTGATTTATTGATTGAGTGAATCCATCGTGGGCTCGGTTTCCAATTGGAAAAGTTTCTATTTATTTAACATTACCCATAGACTTTAAAAAATATTCAATATAATATTTCGCTATGAAATGCCATTATAATATTGAATTAATAAGATCATAACCAAAGACAATATCTCGGTTGTCTTATTTTTTGTGGCATTCGTTCAAATTAAGATTGTAATGAAAAGAAAATGAACAAAGACGATTTGAAGGAATAAACTTGTACAAAATAAAACTCATTAATGATACTTTCGTCCTTCAAACGAATTTCACTGAATGACATTTGTTTTTTACCTCTTTTTGTTAGTATTCATTGACGCGAAACTATGGAAAGTTACCATGGCATTTTTATTTTTAAATTTTCAGGTATTTGTTTTGAATAGTATACCCATGTACCAGTAAGCAAATAAACGAACAACTTAAGTTAAAGTTGACCTTTAACATAGATAGATTCTTATAGGCTGGTTTGCATATACTATTTGAGAAGTTGAAAAAGAAATTGTACCAAAAAATCTATGAACTTATATCCTAGATTACCTGAAACTCCAAATTAAATCATCTTCACAAGTCTACTGACTTAAAACAATACTAAAGCGAACTCAGACTTCAGAGTAGTATAATTTATTTTTATTAAAAATTACTACCGAACCGTGCACGTGCAATACTCGTAAAGGTGTCTACCCCCTATACTCCCACCCACAGCGCCCCACAGCCCCAACTCCTAGAATATTTAACAGATTTTAATATTGAGATTGTTTATTTGAGGATGAAATATGTCTGAAATGTTTTTGCGAATTGAATGGCCGGCGAAATGATACCTGCTGCTTATAAATTTATTTTAAATGAAATAATTAATTAAATATTGTACCATTGTTATTAGTATCGTTATAACAAACAATTTTACTAAGAAAAAGCTAAGACAAATACTTATTCCGATCTTCTTTACTCATTACGATCCTTTAGATAACAAAGCACTTTTTAACAGAACATATCTAGACGAAACCGTCTTGACAATACCAACGGGGATATCTCAAAAAATGCAGCGTACGTATGATTCATGGGTTTTCCCGAAAAACCACTGGAAAAAGTGACAAATCAGTAATTAACACGGGAAAGCCAGTCAACTAAGCCGAGCCATTGTCGCGCGGAACGAAACGACCAAGCTACCCATTGTTCCATGTAAAACTTTGCGGACAATATTGTAATACAAACGAATGGAGAGCTTGGCTATAAATCACACAAGTTATTACCTATAGCTGTACTCGTTTTGGAAGTAAATAAGTTCCTATAAATGGTGCTAGGCGGCGCCTAAGGGGCTCATTTGAATTTCATAAAAGTGCTGTAAACAATTGAAGTCGGAATATTCAAAGACTAGCTTGCATGTTTCTTTAAATGAAGATTTGTAGAGATTTATCTTATAACTGAATTCATAGATAACTCTTACACGAGAATGAATACTCTATATCTCAATGCAGAGTTTGTGTGTAATCACCATTAATGTTAATACACAAAACCTAATTCACCTGCTCGAATTGAGAACTATTAAGAGCTTGTGTTAAGTTAAGTAAATAACGGATATACATAATCTGAAAAAAAAAATCAGTTTTACTAACAAAGTATTTTCAAATAGAAACCATCCCTTTTAACTGTTTCCTTCTTATTAAAATACCTATTTTAACAAATAAAAGATAAACTATACTTAAAACCAGAACTTTAGTCCAAGTTTTAAATGAATGTACAAAGTAGGTAGGATAAAGAGGTTAAACCTCTTTATCTTAGTATTACAGAAGCGTAAAGTAGTTAGCGATATCCAAAAACTGACTTTTACGGAAGTAGGTACAATTAGATATATTTGGTGTCTAATTAAACATTAATCTGTACTTTTTATACCGTTTTATAGTTATGTTTATTTTTCTATACTGCTTTATGCATAATAGTATAATTTTTTCCTTAAATTCATGTATTCTTTCAAAGAAGAATCTACAGACAAAGGCAGTCTCTGTCGCATAATATATGAATGGCTGTTAGTGTCAGCTGTTAGGTCATGCGTGATATTGTCAACCATTATGGATGTTTGAAAAGTCATAAACCCATGGCAATATTTATTTCTTCATCTTAAGGTTTGATGATTTTACGGCATTTTGTGACACGTTAAGTTGTATCAAAATGTAAAGGAAAAATATTTTGAATGGGCTGAATTTCTGCCCGTTCGTCTTAAATATAGTTGCCTGCAGCTTATGTTTGTTTGTTGTTTTTATAAAATATATTTAAAACTCATATAAATACTGGATTAAATAAGTGAATTTTAAATCATTGTAGGTAATTAAGTGCCTACTTTGAATTATATACAATTAATTTCGAAATTCAACATATTTCGTTCTTCGTTTTTTTTCTTTCGATATTAAATTAATAAATAACTGTATTTAAATCTTTTACACAAAACAATTTATTTTGTTTGTGTGAGCGTCAGATTAAAATGACACATTCAAAAATACTTTCAATTTGAACAAAGACAACTAAATGCTTGAGTTATTTTACAACGCATGCGTGCGTTACAGTTTGAAAAGGGTACGATCTCTGCGCAAGAATCCCTTTCATGGGCAACACCGATTTCTAGTTATAACCCAATGTTTTAATTTCTCAGAGTATCTGTGACATTATGTATAAATATAACGGTTTTTTAAAATAAAATTAGTCACGGTTACATATTTAGCACAGCAGCCAAAGATTTTAGCTTCTAGTGGTGTCAGGGTCAACCTAGTAAAATCTCAAATATTTTTGTTCCAATATCGAGCCTACATTTTAGGTGAGTGCTTAAGAGATCGATCGAGAATTGTTTGCCTGTAGTCGCGTAGCAACAGAGTGGTATTACAAAAAGCTACTTGTTAATCAACAGTTAGTTCTGAATTACATCTTTGGTTGTATTTAATATTAAAAATACGAACAAACACTTTGTTTGTCTAACTTATCTTGGACAACGGTATTTGAAATGATTTCAGAGCTTTTATTTATATTTCATTTATTTTCTACTTAAGTTACTATTTGAACCGTGTAGCAAAGTTTCCTTTGTGTAGCTAGTATCAATAATTATGTCATAAGTGGAAAACTAGTTATGCCTGGTCTGTCGGCTTAAGATTAAATCATCATATTTTCAATATCAATTCTGATTCCTAAATACCTATGGACAATAGTAACAACTTCTTGCTGCTGGACAGACTTCTTGCTTGTCCAGCAGATAAATATAATATATAAATAATTTAATGAACTTGAAATTAATAATGAAATTAATTATCAGTAATGTTTCTGTTCCTTAATAAAAGATATAAATATGCAAAATATAAATTCTTCATTACTATGCTATTGGAGCAAATGTCACCAACATTTGCTCCTTGCATAGAGCCATAAATTTCTTAGGCCACATATTTTTCAAATGTATTGTAGATTTTAATTATAATAAAAATATAAACAGTGGTTATCGAAAAACTGTACTTGACGCATCACTTTGACATAGTCAATGCCAACAATCATCAAAGACACTATCGCTTTACGTCAAAAGTGTGAACAGGCACCACAAAATACGCAGTGTTCGACATTGCGACATTGTAACTAATTTATCTGGACATCGCGTCGGAGTCGACATCGAGATGAATAAGTTAAGGAATAGCATAGCAGGCACAAATAATATATATATATTCGCCTTAAAGCAACACAACAACACTCAGAAAATTATGGATTTCCACTGAAAATAGGAAGAAATTGAACATATTTCAATAACGTTATTTTGAAAGATCGGAAGTCTGATTAAAATGACAAAGGTTCGACAGGGACTCCTATTCGAGTGTACGTACTTAAACGAATTTGAACTCTAATGTTGTCGGATTTAACTCTGTTCTCTGTAAATTTTGTGTGACGAACACATTTACAAGTTTATTAACATATCCATCCCGCTCCAACCCGTACACTTTCCTATAACTCGACGTAAACTTGGTTTATAGCTTTCAATGTTTCCGTTATTGCAATAGGTTTAAACTTCTATATAATTCAGGACTCAACATTTACTCATTTCGCGGTAATTATTGTTCTATTGTATAATAAGCGGCTTATTTCAGGCTTTGAATGGGACACTAAATTTCTCAGTGCCTACGAAATATTCGTAGACGCCATTAATAATAAACCCTATAATTAACTTGGAACTGTCAACCTTTTGTTCACAAAACGGTGACATCCCTAATTATGTATTAGTTTTGCTAAGTGCTTTCAGCTTTTACTGTTAATTTCAGCATTAGATAGGTATTACATAATTAATATGCAATGTCGACAATCCACGAATCGGATTTAAATGAAATTGAGTTTGGTTTTCATGCCAAGAAAAACGACCAACCATACACGCAACCACGTAACGGCGATTTAACGGAAAGTGCTATCATGTTGATGGCAAAGCTAGTAACTTACTGAATAAGTCATAAATTTGCAAAATTACTCTGAATTCACATTACTTATTAGAGTTATTAGTAGTTCAGTGAGTTCCGCTAAAACACAATACCTACTTTGTATCATTATCAACGTCATTTATGTAACCCTACCTACAATATTTTATCTTACATATATTTTACATAAATTCACACTATTATATATTAAAATGTGGAACCGCTTTCACCCACCAAGTCACATTGGGCCAGTGTGGAGGCTTAAAGGCCCTTGTGTTTCTCCCATATAGAAAGGCTTGTACTAATGATGTATAAATTAAAAAATTACATTATTTTATTTAAAAACTTTTTAGAATTGAGTAAATTATTAATTGCAAATTAAATAACCACGTTGTTAGTACGCTACATAACATTATGGATCTTAAATCAAATAAAGCTTAAAGGACGCCACGAAATATAAGGGGGGGGGGGGGGGTCTCTAAAGGATCCTAAATTACTTTTAAGACTAAAAAAGATGAAAATGAAATATCGATTTTTGGCGATAGCTGCTCTGGCTGGGATCGAACCCAAGACGCTTAGTAGACACTATGACTGACCATCTGACCAACCAGACCAGGATAGCCAGGGAATATTATACATTAATCCATTTTTAATACCAGATAAATACTAGTTTAAAATATTAAAGAAAAACCATATTATATATTTATATAAAATGGTTTTTTTCACTATATTTTTCAACACTGGAGCAAAATTCAGTGCTAAATACTTCTTATTACCAACCTAATATGTCAATATCTCAAAGGTAAATTCCACAGCGGTAGTGGCAGCCCTGGTACCAAAGGGGAGCTTGGGCAAAACGACCCAATGGCATTTCGAATGAATAATCGCGGCGCAGATTTGACGTGAGGTATTTTTATTGCCTTCCAGTATGAGCAATATTCGAATTTTGTGTTCATACTAAAAGTTTTACACAATTTTATTGCAAAGCAATTAAAATATTTTATTAGGTTCTTTCGTGTGCATAACAATATTCACTCCACTGTGGGCGAAAATTAGTTTTTCTAATCAATGGGTAAAATCTCAGGATAAACATAATGTAAAAAGGTTTAGTAAAAGGAATATATTGGAAAGATTTCCGCACTAAAATTATTATAATTGTAAGATATTCATGAAAATATATCATACAAGTTGTGCCTGCAACGTCGTTCGCGTGGATGTCGGAAAATAACATGTTTTACATAGATAGGTTATATGATTTTACTTGAGTATTTATTTAGATAAAGTTTTAAAACATGTTTATAACAACCGAACAAAGACTTCAGCTTAATAACATTAGTATAGATGTGTGATTACTTATATTTACAAAAAAAATATACACTAAAAATTTGGTAAAAATGAGGATTACATTTTTTTTTATTTACTTATCAGTTAGGTTTACAATTAGCTTTATTTAACAGGCTATAATTAGATAACTAGATTTTCATACATAACTACAAGCAGAAAATTTTCGTAGATTTAAGACAAAATTAATAAAGTATTTGATCCTGTTATGAGAGGTGGGGTCTATGGCTATTGTTAATTTTAATTAGCTCTCGTATTGCAAAACGACCCTCTTCGTTAGATGCTTTCATAGTTTCTATGCACCCCGATATTAGGATATTAATTATGTAACAATGTTCATATTAATTTACGACAAGTGATCTTATATTTTAATAAGGAATAATAATATAGGTATACACTGTATTTGTTATTTAGCAAGCTAAATTAAACTTAATAATAAATGAGTCTAATGTTAGTATTTATATGCAATATATTTGTTGATAAACAAAATAAATATTTGTTTGTATGTTTCACTCAAGACTGGTCACTATAATAATATTGTGCACAGCATTTTTATGTTCCTTGACTGGATTGCTTGTTCATTTGAATTTAGAATCTTTTTTTAAGTTTTGCATCTTTGACCTTAGTATAACATAACATCAGGTGAGATTATAGCCAACATTGGAATCCTGTAGGATTAATTTACACATTTTACTACGAACTTAACAAATCGCTAGAGTAGTTCATGTTCGTATAGCAGCTTCCAAAATAATTATAGTACAGAAGAGGCATTGTATAGGAAGCTAGTGGACTTTTCCTCTGCAATATCAACAGAATGTTTTCTTTAATTAAATATAGTCCCCTTTTGATCCTTTAGGTTGTGCGATTGTGCTCTGCCATATTGTAATAAAAACCTCATTGAAAAACAAAGCAATTTAATTTTTTAACAAAAATTATTCAAAGGCTACAAATTAAAGGCGCCGCTGAACTCGAAATACATTGAAAATATGGAATTTTTGATATCAGCCATCAACCTAAGTTTATTACTCCGAATATCATGTCATGTCTAAATGTTACGAGATATGAGGCTGTGTCTACGTCTGACAGTTGCGATGTAATATTGTGAATGATGTAAACATTACTTGGCTTTCGTTTTACGTAAATTGGCAAGGATTTAGGTTATACCACATTATATTATAGCTTTCTTTACATATTTTTCCATGAACAAAATAAAAAAGAAATACACATTATAAGATATCAAAATAAAAAGAATTGATCATCAAGAAAGAGATCTTTTAACAAGCAAAAAAAGGAAAGGAAATTTCCATCAAAATCTAGATGCATTTTTTAGACCTGTAAAGCTTAAAGATCTTTCTCAAAAGTCAAAATAAAAAGATAGAGTAGTATATTTTTTTTCACGACTATTTTTGTCTTTAATCTGGTTAAAACTAACGTCCCATTAGCTCCATTTGCCAAACAAAAGCTTAAAGCACCCAAAGCTTCCGCTAAGTGCACAATAATAGGAGTCGCACAATGTAAATTTAACGCTAATTCTGAACTAAATCTATTTCTGTTAGATTTCCAATCATCCAAATGAGTTTTCTTAGTTCACAGCTATCAACAAACAACCTAACCAAATGCTAGGTACGAATAATACCGTGATTTATTTCAATTTGGCATTTCAAAATTTCAGATTAATTTTCCACTTTTGGAAGATTCTAAACTATTTTGAAGGTATTCATATAGTTATTAACCTGTTAGTTGAATTCCAAAACATGGCCACACGATACATACAAGGCTCGTGTTTCCTTAATACAGACTACAGAATTGATTAATGAATGCGTCACATAATCATAATACGTCACGCAGGTGACAAGATAATCTATAATGATGTTAGCATCATACCTTATCTGAGTATATTAATGATGAAGCAAGTGTATTTAATAATCGATACTTTAAGTTAACTCGAATCAAATCAAAAAGCTCTTTATTTATATGGACTCAACTGTTGATTTCTTTTCCAACGTTTCAACGAATAGTTTAGCTTTCGAGAAGCGGCAGAAGAAACTCATCAGCCTTAAATTATTTTAATTACATTTACAAATTGGTTATGCCATTGTGTGTCAGAATTATTACAATTGATACAATTATTATTTTCATGAATTGTCATTAAACAACTTATACCCACGTTTTAGTGCCAATGAGTTAATCATATTTCAAAATGTACTGCCATTTCAAATTTATTAAATTTAATATACAAATAGGTCCTTCGTTACCACATTATTAGCAGTTTAATTTGATGACAGCTAGTTTTTAGTTTAAAATGACCGGTTGAAATTTACCTAGCTCTCTGTCGAATTTGTTCACTTGAATAAATTTTCTTGTGTTCTCGACCTAAAGCATATTTCGCTAAGTTCCAAAACGGGGCTGTGGAAATTGCGAAATATGTAACGAGCGTTCCAATGCATAGTTAGATTTTGTAATTAGGTTTTAATTCTGCCCCAGGGTGAAATTGAAATTGTTCTTCTGATAAAGGCAGCTATGTAGGCAGTCTTTGTGGAGGCAAAAACTTTTACCAGACTAATTTGAAGAATCTCTGGCTACTGCAGCTGTCTTAAAATAAATTATAAATATTTCTAGAACTTTCAAGTAGATACAATTGAGAAGATAAACAGTAATTATTTATACAGAAGTAAATAAAAAATATATAATTGTTTTACGTGGCATGAATTAATAAGGAGTATATCACTTTTTTAAAAAATCACGAAATTAAAAGATCTCAAATGAAATTTAAATAAACTTCGGCATAAACATGTCCTCAAATATTTAACTATTTTTCGGATGTCTTATATCTGTATAACGTAAAATTGTAATTTTACTCATTGGATTTAATAATATGGCATAATTTTGAACATTTAATTACATTTTTCTCATTTAAAATTATATTATACGTAATAAATCATGAACACCAATTGTAATTTTGACCGGATGTTTGTGGAACTTAAAATTATGAATTATTCATAACTTTTCACACAACAGTAAGTGGCAAAATATATTTTTCAATATTAATCGACATAAGAGTCGTTCTTTTCTACTCACTTTTATTAATTACCGGAAATGTTAAATTGTCTTTTATGAATTGCAAAGATGTTTCGAAAATAAATTGAAAGAACTAAATGGTCTTTATTTTATTAATAAAAACTATTTAATTACTGAAAGAATGACTCAACAGGGCGTGGTTAGTGTACTTACTACTTTTCATTTTAATGAAAAAAGACTTGTATCGAGCCAAATCCAATATCGCCTGCTAGTCGTTCAAAATCTAATCTAGCTCAAAAGCTGTTCGGTTGAGATTGCATTAATTTTCTCACCTAATAAATACAGCTCCAGGGGATGGAGATTCTGAGAATCTGCATTAGCATGCTTGAGGTACAAGATGGGGAATATTAAGGTTGATTCTATTTTGTAAGTCGTAAAATATAGTCAGCTCTTATTTTAAGAACTTTAGGCAGTTTTTACCAATTCGACCCTTTTTTTCTTATGGCTATCTTCCGCTTTCAATTTCTACCCATCTATAAAATTTTCAACTAATGAATGGCTACTAAGTTTAAAGCAACAGTTTTATTTAAGGTTATCGAGGATGTTAGGAATCTTGATCGGTTTATCAACTGCTTGATTATAACGTTCGTCTTGACCAGATTCTCAATCTTGGTGAGTCCTCCTCAAAAGATTCTTCGTGTGAAGGTCGCTAGCAAGCTGTATTCGTCGATCAAATAGTCTCAAATTGGTGCGATTTAGTTACTGGTGTCCCTTGAGGAGGACTCTGGCGGCTATACCTTTCATTTTCTAATTTTTGTGATGAAATTTTCTGAACATTTTTATTGTCTTTTATAATCAAATTGCGTTCTTTACTCAGGTGAGACAATTTTTTATCGACAGTTTATATATATATATATTGCTAATATTTTTAGTATTCCATCTTCAAGTAATAAAACTCCTTGTACCGGAAATTGCACGACGAACGCGACATTGTCTCAGTGGGATAATCGCCAATTCGGTACGTCATTTCCGCTTTATGAAAACATCCGGTAATTATTCGGAAATTGTCAAATGAAATAGAGAAACTTTATGAAAACACATCGTTCAGAATGTTTAACTGTATATTTAGATCAGGGGGTATTTTAACATTAATTGGTGTTTATAAAACCCAGATAAAAACTGCTTTTTTATTACATTTATTAATAACGAATTGATAGTAAGAACATATAAGCCATATAAAAGTATCTATATAAGTAACAAGAGTAATAATAGTCTCATAGTAAAACGATTAATTATAATGACGTCACAATATGTCCAGTTTACCAATATGTATAGACGAATACGCAATCTGCATTCTAGAGATAATATGTAATTTGGGTGAACTAACGAGGTTTTATAATAAATTTTGAAAAAGTTATTTAAAGAAAACTATTACAATTAATTACTTAAGAATTATCACTTTCACTTTTTATATATAGTACTTGCTTAAAAATGTTACATTTTATGTATAAAATAATTTCAATGAAAAAAACTTATAAAATCATGTTATCTTTTCATGTTATTAATTTAAGGATACAAATCTAAATTAGTCGTGTAAGAAGAAAGGAATATATAATTATAAAAAATCTTGTTATGTAATATTAGTTTTGAGGTTACCCATTAAATAAAATTTTAAAATATAATAAAATGTATACCTTGGTTTAATAAAATATGATGCATATGTTGTGTTCTGCAACTTTACATTCATTAGTTTATCTTAAAACCATTCCAATCAAAACGCATTCAATTTACGCCGTAATTCCGGTTGACATAAGATACACACTCATGGTACGTGTCAAGCAGAAGCGATAGACCGGTCAAAATGCATCAGACAATTCCCACGTCTCCTCCCGGCCATGTTTCGGGTCCCAACACATTGTCATAACGGCAAACACTGACTGCGGATAGCCTATGCATATAATTATGATCATCAGACCCCGTCAACGAGACATGCGGTGTCACAATGCATAAAATTATCATTCTTTATGTTGATGCTTTCAAAACTGAAGTATGTTACGTCTGCAGATAGATGATAATTTATACAAGTTTGTTTAAATCTGTCAATCCTCACAATCAAGATATATTAGATATCATATTATAGTACTTTTGGCTTGACGCGCTACAATGTTACTCAAAATATAGCCCAAATAAGTATGTGGAGAGTGACATAATCGTATTTGTATGTGTGTTTGTGTGTGTGTATTTGTGTGTGTGTGTTTGTGGGTGTGTGTGTGTGTGTGTGTTTGTGTGTGTGTGTGCGCGCGCGTATGTGCGCGCGCGTGTGTGCGCGTGCGTGTGTGCGCGTTTGTGTGCGTGGGTGTGTGTTCGTGAGAGAGAGAGAAAAAAAGAGATTGCAATAACAAAAACCCGAACGTTATTAAGAGCATATTAGGAGACGAGGTTTTCTGCTCCCAACACATTCTCAGTGTTGTATGGCAGGCATCGTTACTAACTGCTGGAACACACCATTACAAAATAATGTCTGTAGCATTCAATCTAAATCTTTGACTACAAAGAATTAGATTGCTATCTCAATCGCTATCAGTGCTATATTAATCGGGATTAACTCGAGCATTAATTAGGTTCCACTGTTATTTTCCATCGTCCCAAAATTTTTTCTATTGCTAAATTGCTGCAGGAAATTTAATTATAGTTGGATTAGAAAGGCCGTTAATTCACGCGGTTAAGCCGGTAACCAGATTCAATCCGGTTAAAGGATATTTGACCTGCCTAAATGGAGCTATTATTATTTTCCAATATTATTAACCCTGTTAAAAGGAATGGTGGAAAATTTTAATTTATTTGACATAAAATAGTTCATTGAACTTAGCAAATATTTAATAATGTTATAAGAATGTTATAGCTTTGTTACGACTTTTATACTACCAACTGAATTTTAAATCTTACAATATCCTGTAAGTACTATTGGGAAAGCTTTTTCTGCCCAATAAAATATCGTTCGCGAAACTTGTAATAGCACTTTCGTAAGAGAACTTAAAGATCCATAACAGAAGTGTTGCATTGTCCTTTTCGTATGTTCAATGTTGTACATAGCGTCTCCCTCACACTTTGATACCTTCGCAAATTGAAATTGCAAAGGGTTCTTGGGCTCGCCGACAATAAACATTGAGTAAAGCGAGACGGATCATTGTTCTCTGTATATTTTAATTAATACTTGGCTGAAGGGCCGACCTTAGCCTCAAAGGGCATGTAATGGGCACGATCTTTCGTTCATTTGTAAAGAAAATCGTCTGTTATACTTACCTTTGTTTATTTTGAAAGTGTTGTAGTAATTATAAGGGGGTTGTGCCTTTAAATGAATACTGTTCTACGATACTCTTTTCTCATACACGCTGAAGAGATTTTACCAAGTGGAACAATAAAAGTGAATATTTTACTTACCTGCTATATTTGCCCTGTTTAATTACCACGTAAAATTGTTTTATTCGTCTTTTGATTTATTTACTGTAAAATATTGAGGTACTAGTCAATTTAAAATTAATTAAGCAACGTTCTTTGGTTAAAGTTGATTTCTCATCAATGTTCATATTTAAATGTTGCTTACATACATAAAAGTCGTTTATTAAGCGTATCATATCTAATTATTAATGTATTTACAAAAATTTACATTTTTCTTGGAACATGCAAGCCGTATATACAATACGACACGATTAGTTTTCAATAGTCTAACCAATACTCATTACCGAGTTTTGCCCATAGCCTCGGGCAAAACTCGGTAATGAATATTGGTACTATAATTAATATATGTAAGACGTTCATCTAGTCGTTGACTGTCCTGTAGCGCAGGGAAAGCGATTTGATCACTACATATGAGACGAGCCGACTGCTTCAGCCGGAACACGCGTCTCAATATTTTTACTCATTTTTTATAAATTATTTTACATGAATACAAACAATAAAGCGCGTGTGTATGTGTGTGAAGTATATCCGATATTTCACACACACACACACACACTTTTTTGTTTCTATTCATTAAAAATAATTTGTATATTTGGTATAACATGCATTATTAGGCCGCACTAATAGTAATGTTTAAATGTAAATAAAAAAAAGACTGCTGTACAACCATTTAAAGGTACAATCGCAAGTAAAAGAGCTTAAACAATAAAGTGATTGCGTTTAATCCTTAGTCGGCACATTTATAAACGCAGCTTATTGCACATTCAGAAGACAATAACAATAAAGTTACTGTACAAGCAGAGCAGCTCCATCTCGATAACGCAATTTGCGTCACAAACATCGTAGGCGAATCTCAATTATACGGAAATGTTCTGTTGCTATGTGGTTAACAGGCAGACAGACAATTATTGTGTAGACAGAATGTGTAAAACAACAAATTGTAACTAATAGTCTTAACGAAAATTGGTTCCATTACAAGTTAAGGTACGAAGCCAAAAGTAAAAAAATTATACATTACCAATATATTCTATTATTTACACAATTTTGTGACACTTGTGCGATTTTAAAAATTAATGAAAATGAGAAAATTAGCTTTGCCACATATTTGCTAAAATAGAATAGTATTGTTAGAAGATAATTATCAAAGCCGGTTGTGCGGGCTAACACCATACCTCGTTTTACCATTTTGATTTAATAAGTAAACATTTAGTCACACAATAAAGAACAAAATTGCTTGAAACCTCGCAGAAGCATCCTAACGTAAAGTCTTATGCACAGCACATACGAGAACACTTCCGTTTGCCATATCATGCAGCGTTATGTCGCTTCGTGTGTATAACATTAACTTGGCATACGGAGCTAGTTCGGGACTCTATTTGTTTACTGAGATCTCATGAGCACAAAGTTAGCATTCCTATAGAATAGACGGCTTAGTGAACACAAAATTAAGTGTCAACATGTTGATTGGATGTTGACAATAATATTACCGCACACATATTATTCTCTGTACGTAGATACACTGTGACGTCTCAATATCTTGAAGAGAGCAAGACATTGAGACGTGACAGTGTATCTTCTATATATATAAACTGTCTTAAATTTTTCTCAATAATTTTTGTATACATTTTTTCATTCCATATTGAATTCTAAAATCATAATAAATAAATAAATAATGCCTTTACTTATTTTTTTTAATTTTATACAAAAGTTGACTTCTTTTATTAAGTGCATTATGCACCTGTGTCAGATGTAGCTTCTCTTTGGTAACATATTGAAAATATTGAGTAAAGAAACAGAATAACAAGTTAAACTTATTGAAAAATGTTCACTCCATTCAAAACATTATTATAAAATGATCAATAGATAAAAGTATATAAAATTTATGTGTTTTAATATCTGTGTGTGTTTCACTAAAACTATGTTTTTAGTCAATTACTTATCGGTACTTTATAATTACTGAAGGAAAATTTGTTATATATTCTAAGATTTTGAAAAACATGTGAAATAAAGTCAAATCAATGGCTCGAAGATCATCCGAAAATAGGTAGAATATTCAATCTCACCATTAGTAGTTTGTAGACTTACCCAACATTGCATAACAATGGGCTTGTGCTCTACTTTATAAAATAGTATTATCTTAAATAATATGATAGAGGCTTATCGACAGATATAATGCAAATCCGCAAATCTACTATAGGTATGTAATATTTCGGTGTTACGAATAGGGTTGAGTAATAACACATCGAATCACGTCACCATGTATATAGAAAGTTGGAATAAAACATAAAGCACTTAATTTGCTTGAATTTGACTTTTAAAAACATGCCACTTAAGTACAGAATGCTAACACCTTTTAATACGGCCTCGTATAACACCGTCTAATTTAAAAGTAAAAAGTCCGTTATTGCTAGCGAGTGTAGAAAATAATGTAAATACGTACTTAAGTGAAATATTTAATTACTAAACAGCAATAACAAATATATATATATATATATATATATATATATATATGTTTATGATGCTATTCTATATTTTGATATACTATGCTTTATGGCCTGTCACTAGTCAGTCTTGATATTATGTTCTGATGGATGTGTTATATATATATATCAAACAGCCAGTTTCCAACAGCCCGTTCATTGTCCTTTCTTTCTTACTATAAACTTCATAAGTTTCCTTATCAAACACTTAACAATCATAACATAATTAATACAAAAATTATATAACAATAATTTGCAAATACCCCTTTAATTACCAATTAAAGCTAACACTATTAGTAGTTCTATACTTTTAATTACATTTGTTTATTTTTCTCATACATATTCCCGGTTATGACGATTTAAAAGAACTTAGTTAATGAGTCTATTTAAATATAGATCTTTCGACTTTGACTTTGACTTTTTTTTATTCACCTAACAATTCCTCATTACCCCAGTCACGCAACTATTCGTTTCATTTCATGCATGCTTATGACATTAATCCTTCATATATTTTTACAATTCAGTTACAATGTACTATATATTCGAACAGATACTGCAATGGGATTTTTTTTGAAACAATTCGCGGTGAAGTGCGGCTTCACTCTCAGTTCATTATTCCCTTGTTTGTGATTGTCATTTAACAGATTAAAGTAATCCACGTTGACGCGTACAAATTTAACTTGCGATATTAATTGCTATTGTACAGATGACCGCATCACAAACGTAATGCTTCAATTGAAAATGGATTTTATTTATAGTTGGAGGTACCTATCATGTCAGAGAGTATCGCTTGAACTGCAGCCGTACCTATTTGCGTAGTACAATTTTACCAGCCAAGTACCAACAATAGGTTTTCAATTGTATGTGCCATGCCGGTGCGTATCGCCCATCGAGAATTACTTGAATAATTTTCTCGTATCGAGTACGAATCCCAAAAATTGCGAGCTTTTAGTGGCGGTGGGCACGGCGAGGACTGACGACCGTTGGGGTGGAAAGGTGTACAGGAAAACGCAGCGTTGTTAGGCCTCCCACAAGGTGGACCGACGATCTAGTTAAAGTCGCTGGAAGCAACTGGATATGGGCAGCGCATCATCGATCAATTTGGAGATCCTTAGAGGACCTATGTCCAGCATTGGTCATCTCTGGGCTGATGATGAGCAAGCACGAAACTTATGTTTCTTACACATTAATATTGGACACACTCTAGTTTTAGTTGATACCAATATTAACTTCTGCTTCAAACTGAAAAATTATTTTTGAGTAAAATAATACTGTTTATCGAAGAAGTTTGAGCCAGGCTTTATAAGGTCACTTTATAACTCAACGCTAATGCAGCCGTGGATAGAAGCTAGTTACGTTATAAAATATTTAAATCCGCACTTAAACTCAATATAGTAAGTGTAAACAATATGATTCTCTTAAAAGTGGCACCTATAAACTTTAAGGTCGGGTGTGTGAAAATAATATAAACATAATATATTGACCGAGTATATACAAGTTTGCCACATCCACCAGTTCTGAACAAAAGTTGGATGCTAATTATATTAAAAACGTTGTGTGGGGTGACGTGTTTTGAAACAAGGGTAGACATTAATCACTGTTACATCTCGCCGCCAGATGAAGGTAGATACTATATAAATAAGGATGTTCGCAGCGTTTCCTTTGCTTCTATAATCTCATGTCTAATTTTCTCAAGCTGCTGTAGCAAATGACCTTATCATAGTATATTTTCACTAACCTGCAGTGACCAAAAATTTTAAAAGTAATATTAATAGTGTTTTGATATTTTTTTCTTAGCATTGCTTTTCTAATTATTTCCGTTTATCATTGTAGGCTAACTGGTAAGTATGAATAAGCTCAATTAATAAATCTAATTAACTTTTTTATTTCTACACTTTGACGCGTTAGAACTGCCCCCGAACAAGGTTATGAAAACAAGCCTTTCTTCAGTATTTTTAATTATGAACGGTTTAAACAGAACTGTAATATTAAAAAATATATTATAATCGTTCTTCTGTTAAGACAGATCGTTTGTGAATAATTGAACAAAAGCCTAACCAGGAATAAGTAATGAAAAACGATTTTTTATAAGTAAACAGATAAAGCGAATGGGTCCTCACAGCCTGATGGAAAGCAGTCAGTGGATTCCAAATGTGGGGAAACTAGTGTAACTAATGCAGAATGGAATATATACTTAACTGTGCTAGCCTTAACTGTGATTACCAGATCAAAAGGCGCTATTCACGATTCTTTTGAAGGAACTTATGTTTATAAGTGCTGAAGGCATACGGTTATGGTAAAGAATTCTAGGCTCTAGATCTGCAACAAAGAAATGAAATGATTGAATCGCTTAGTAAGTCATTCAATTTTTTATTGATTACTCTCTAGAATGGCACGTGAAATCTTGAGTAGGGAAGTAAAGAAATAAGGTCAAAAAGCTCTTTAAAACATTTTCCATGGTACAGCCGATAAAAAGCCAATAAAAAATACAAGCGACTGGTGCGAATTGCGAGATATAGATTAGTTATCCTATTGAGATTCGTAATAGAACGCTACCTACAAATCTTTGTAATAAAACGAAAGTAAGAAAGAGAGCGAAGTTTGAAATGGGGGAATAGTGAGTCCTACGGGCGGATTGGCACGTTATACGTAATAAAATCGGGTGATGAAGTCATAGTGAGTACATGAAGCGATGATGTCATTTGTAAGTTAGTTTCAAGTCGATAAACTAATGTTCTAACGTGGAAAAATAATTATGTGTTAAAAAGGATCTGAATCTGACTGAATATCTTGGAAGTTTTAGTGGAAAGGGATTGGGGAGGTAAAGAGAAGCCAGGCGAGGAGTTCTGGAGAATAAAAGATCTGGTGCTGTCTGATGGTTCCACTAGAAACCATTTCAGTATATTTTAAGTGATGCATCATACCTATAAATTATCATTATTATTAACTTTAATGATTGAATCTCGTGCTTGATGGTTATTTTCTCTTGTTTTGCAACAGGCTTTATCCTTTGGTATTTAATTAATTAAAGTATTTAAGTAAAAAAAGACATTAAAGAAATTTACCACAATTTTTGAGTCATCCACTCCATGATAATTTTTATCAGCATACGTAGGATTGCTCTGCAGCAACGTTGGTTCACTTAGTCTGTTTTCATTTTGGCCATGTCTCATAAAACGATTATTTACCGATTACCATAAATTTACCGATGCATTTTATGTCCCCGATTTCCTGATATTGATACAGGACATAATTAGTTATTGTATTATGAAAATAGGTAGATTATTCAATCTCACCTTTAGTAGCTTGTAGACTTACCCAGCATTACATAACAACGGGCTTGTGCTCTACTATATAAAATAGTATTATAAATTATATATAAATGATAGAGATTTATTAATATAAATGATAGAGTCTCATAAAACGATTAAATTATTAATAAATTTACCGATGTATTTTATGTACGCGATTTCCTGATATTGATACTAGAAATAATTAGTTATTGTATTACGAAAAATAACTGTCGTCAGATCGGTCAATCATAATTTTTATCTTAAACTCCTCAGTATATGGAGCAAATTTAAATGATACTAGAGCTTCAGCTCGTTACTTAACGCATAGTTTCTGATTCAGTTCCTACTATCAATTACAGGGTTAAGATGAGCGAGTTAACGAAAGCATCCTCAGCTAAATTAGTTGAGGTAGCTTACCAAGCAAAGGATTTAGCTTCTAATACTAAATTGGCTGTCAGTTTATTTTTTCTTGATTTATAATTTGACTTCTATAAATAAATTATCATGAAAAAGGACTTAAGTCCCTTCTTTAAAAAATTTCTAAAAATAATTTAAACGATGAGAGAGGATTGCATGAAATGTGCCAATGAATAGTATTCGTTAAAATATACCTTAATTATTTGATGAGGAAATATCAACAAAAAAAGATGTAAGCATTTAAAATTATTTTAGATTGAGGTAACTAAAATTGTGAAGTTTCTGCAATATTATATTAAAAAAAATTATGTTCCAACTGATTATTGAATATTTCCTCAGAAATTTCTTGAATATCTTTACTTTTATATTGTATTTAGTAATTATAATATTTACCTTCTCACGCCTATCCTTACGAAAGCCGAAAATTTGCACATACATGAAGGGAAATAAAAAATAAAAATAACGGTGACGTGTCACTTTTTGCTGGATTTAACGATCATCCCACGGCTGTCGTTTAATGAGGGGTTGCGTGCCGTGAATATGCAAATACGGCGAAATTCTCGTTGATCATTTAACGAATGTTATTACAACTTGATGATAAAAGTCATATTCGCACGAAGTCGTATATTTATTCTCAAAATTTCTTTAGTACGAAAAGACTTATCGAATTATTTAATATAATCTTTGTTTGGGGTTATTGTATTTAAATACCTACCGCAAAAAGATCAAAATACACGTCGCTTATTAATGAAAAGCGACACGTAATAATGATCCCATTTATTTATTTAAATGTTCATTGCCACCTTCCAATAACATCAAAGCAAAAGTTTTGAAGCAGTATGTTTACAGAATGAAATACGTAAAATAAGTTGCATAGCCTGTTTATTCTTTTGCTTCTTGTATTCGTGTACATCTGTGGATTCTTGTACATTAACAAATTTACTACGTAATACAAAGCGACCTTTCTTCGTAAGCATTTAGAAATTGTCTCAAAAAGGCATGTTTTAACAAGAGAACCTTTCAAGTTACTTAAGTGATACCTTACTGTGACTTATACAAGATCTTTGGGAAATTCCGAAAAGTTTGTAGGACTACCTTTTTTAAGATCACGTAATTATAGTCCAGGGGAATACCCTGAAACATCACATGCGATATTTCGGATACGAACGCAATAGTAAAACACGAAGTTACATACAAGATTATATTGAAATAGAATATTAGCTTATAGATGTTTCCCAATAAACACGTATGCCTTCACGTGATGAAACATGGAAACCGTTTCATGGTAGACCAATAGAAATATGAAATTAACATTGAAATATGATTAAACTTATACATTTTCTTTATGTTTACATCTTTATTGATTGAAACAATTCATTTAATGACTGTACCAATAATACTGAGTGTGGTGCTGCTGAAATTCTACGATTACCTTGAGATTAAGCGAATGCCTGTGGATATGTTTCTGTGACATTGTGATGTATTTGGAGTTTAAATCGAACCCTTTCACGTTAGGTACGCCATCGTTCTTTGGTAAATATTGTACTTACATAATAATAACTATATTTTAAATTTATAACTAAAATTAATTTCCATGATCGGTGTCACATTTTTGAGAGTAACGTATCAAGCGAAATAAAAGTTCATTGAAGTCCAAACAGAGTTAATAATAAGTTATGTTAATAAAAATCACAGTTCTACAAACGTAAAAGGCTTAAAACGTCTTCATCTATAAATGACGCACATAGGCAAGCAGTTTGTTTCCATCTTATTAGGAATTCCTCTGTACAAGAATGCACCTACTAATGTCACATCTGTCAGATACTACAATGCTCTTTGAGATGCACACATGACACTGAAGAGGCATTGATTAATTACATTGTATCAATTATTTTGTGTCTTACACTCACACCAATTCTCTATTACAAATTAAGCACCGTTATGATCGCGTGTAAAGGAATCAGATAACGAAAAGATATAGATAGTAAGAAATATACCATTTATGTGTAAATAAATAAATAAATATTTTAAATAAACTACTAAACTTTGAAAGCTCGGTGAAAGCTTTCGCGAGATTGTCAACTATATCAAAAATGTGTCTCTGTCGTAGATCTTGGCATCTTGTAAATATAGCCCTCGTCACCTAAGATGTGAACATATCTTAATACCGGGTGGTTGTAAGCCCGCCTTATCTAGTCCCGATTTCCGTGGTATGAAACAAGACGCGGTCTGTAGGTTCTATCTGGAGTCAGACGAAACTGCAATGCAAGTTTTCTGCTCCTGCGGTCCTTTAATGCATAAACGAAGCATTAACCTGGTATAGCACACAGTGCACCAAGAGTAGGTGCAACATATCACTGCACGAAGAATTTGGAAATTTCTGGAATCAACGGGGTGAAATCTAAAGGGCTGCCACAAAAGATCAATTACTGTTCGAAGAACCCTATAAGGCCCAAGAGTAACTAAAAAAATATAATATAATAAATAGATTAGTTTACACACATTTTTGTGCGTTATATAACTATGTCGATGTAACGTTTAGGGTATTTCATAACTACTCCTGCTATTTGAGAGATAACCGAATATTTTACGAAACTAGTACGTTGGATATATCTCGAAAAATTTTCCTCAATGCCAATAAAAAATAATTAACTGAAAGGCTAGTATAAAATTATTTAAGAAAAGTAGTATTTTAATGTTCTTTTTTCGATAACAAAAACAAAGCAACTTTTTCCTTGGTTCGTTCTAGATGGGTCAATTCTCTCAGGAATGAGCACAGATTCTCTTCTGTGTTTAGAAGGTTACAAAATGAGCATTTTGTTAAAAGCACTCCCAAGTCTTCTAACTTCCAGAAGATCTCTAAAAATAAACCCTTTGACAATATTTGATAATATTATCATCCAATCTTATTGAATAATCTTTGTGTTGGAAGAATGGAGGAGTTATAGAATAAGATGAAGTAAGAACTTAAATGCAGAAATAAGCTACCGAAATAGATTTAAGACATTATATTTCAGAACAATGAAATCTAGAGAAATATAGGGACAAAAGCAAGACGAGAATATGACTATCAAACAGTAAATCTGTTACATAATATATATAATATTAAATTGTAGTATATTGGTTAACAGAAACATCGTGGAATAATTATAAAGTAAATAAATATAATAATAAAACAAATAAGTAAACTACTATACATGTATATAAGATAATTTTGTAATAAAAGTTTTTTGTAGTAATTTTTCTATAATCCGCCTTACTTTTAATTTGTGTGATAAGTGATATTTACCTATTTAACACCACTGTTATTGCCTGTTATTTCTTAATAACATAATAAAGATTGCTATATTTAAGTTTTTCCCAGTATTGAGGATCCTCAATACCGGGAAATATAAAGTTTTTCCCAGTATTGAGGATTATGGCAGGTTGCGTACGTTTAAAAATTAAAGATGGATGAATAAATTACAAAGATATTATTTAATACGCTTAGCTCAAATTTTTAGAATCCTTTCACTTGTTGTTTCGTCACGTCTAAGCATCGTTTTTTAAGATAAAATAAATTGTAGCAGATCTAAATTATATTGTTGTAATTTTAAGAAAGTTTCAATATTCGGTGGGTTTATATTCTTATTCTTTTAATTGGATGTATCTGTTATTATAAAAAAGTTATTATCTACCCTATTTTACAGCGACGAGCTAATGTTCAGTTCGTATTAGTATGTCGGTCACTTATCGCGGTCGGATGAAACATAAATTTCCTCACACAACAATTTTTCTATTGTGACTTCACTGCTCACTTTGTCATCGTACACAGCACGGAAACATCTTTGACACTGACAAGTCGCGTCGTCTTTATACCTGCGCATACTGACACGATAGAGCAATATCTACATCGCTATTCGCCGCAGGTACTAGAGAAGTAAAACGATATGGCTAGTGTATTCACTGCAGTTTCATTCTTCAACAAGATCTTTCATCAAGTAAACTTGTCGATGTATGCTGAAATGCAATATACCAAAATATACGTCACATGTGATAGTGTCATGTGTTACAAACCATACAAATGAAAAACGAAACGTAATTATGTTTAGGTGGAGGTCTCACGCTTCTTCTATTCTGACGGCTTTTTTGCAATCGAGTTCATCAGAATCGATAACATTATATCAGCCAAGAGTCATCCACTGCAGAACATATGCCTCCCCCGAGGATGTCCAAATCGATCAATCCTGCAGGAATCGATATAGTCACAATAATTGATACGGTGCATAATAGTAACTTTAGGTTTACCGATGTACCTTTACAGCAAAATACGACATGGAAAAGAAAATTAAATAGCTCTGTGAACCTTTCACCAAAGTGTCAATCAAATCAATTGTAAATATAAAACGGTTTGTTTAAAATTCTTAGGGCCATACAAATCGAAATATCGAAGGAAAGTTAATTAAAAAATCAAAAGAGTAAAATCATTCATAGTCAAAATAGCTTTAATGAAAATAACGCAATTATTTTTGTATAGCAACCAGTTTGTGTTTTATTTATATATTTAGACATATTTCCTTGGATGTACTACTTTTTGGGCGATATATCTACCACTATGCTAGCGGTTGAAAGATTCATTGCGCGTCTGGCAAGTTCTGTTGAAAACTGTATGCGATTTGTCGCCAGAACGTGCAGCGTATTAATACTCAACCCTATCTATTAATTTCAGACTATAACGCGTCAAATTAATTATACTCAACGTGTTCCTAATATATTTCAATTAGGTGTAAATTACTCAAATGTAACGGTATAAATTCAGATCAAAGTTCAACAATGTAATAGTATTATTAATCAAATGTTCTAATTAAAGTGGATGAGAGATAAATACATAAATACATTCGTATTTTAAGGATGTGTGCAAATTGGAATACGTATCTATATATAAATCAAAGTTAGATTTCTTAAATATTTATTTAAGAACTTTTTAGATAACATTATTAGAAAGAGAAAGTACTAAAGTTCGATACAAAACTCAATTTCCTTTGCATACCTTTTAGTTTAGTTACTCCATCTGAAATACACTAAGCTTCAAATCCAATTTCTAAGAATTGTGATTGACAGTGTACCAAAACAGAACCATTCATAACTTATATGGAACTCGAATATTCGGAGCGAAGCTGAATAGAGCTAAATTGGACACCCGCCGTTACGCCAAATCTCAAGATGTTTGATTAAAAATAGTGAAAAGGTGCTCCATTACTTTAAAACTACCAGATTCCGGAATCACTAATAGTGTCCGACATTCTGATGGAGTATGTAAAGTTTGTCTGTATGTTGGAGGCAATCTCAATGAAACTCAATCGATTTCAAAACACTTTTACTAATTTCAGACTTGGGGAAGGACGTGTGGGTTTCTATACTCACAATAACTAAGGCAGAATCTGTTATGAATAAATAGACGTAATTACATTTTCCTATTTATACAAAGTGACAGTTAAACGAGTTTCAAATAACACCCATTAAAGCGAAAAAGCTTCTTACAAAAGAACCTTATTGTATTATGTGAGCCACGAATAACTGGATGGAAAATTCACTTCTTACTTCTTTAAATTCAATGAAAGGACCGCGAGACACGGAAAGGGAGAATAATTCTTTGCAATGTACGATACATACCGCAAACAACCTGAGCGCCATATAAACTTCGGTACAAGAAAATAGCTACTTCTCACGTTACGAACATAAATTGGCATTCTTAGGAAAAAATGACTCATAATTTAACTCATGAATGGAAGTGATTTTGTTCATTTGTCACAGAGTATTTATTTACGTGCTAACCATATTTTACAGAGTAATTTACTAAAAATTATAGAGGAAGTTTTGAGGGTGACGCGCCTCCACAACGCACGCATTTGTAGAAGATAAACAAAGTAATGAACAGGTTAATGATCATCATTAACTACTGGCGGTTGTAATAAAAATATTTTACCTCCCTCGTTTGAGCACATATACAATGAACACGCGATGCTTTCCGCAGACGTAAGCATTCATCCTTGTTTCGCAGAGACGTTTTCTTTTACCACTTCTGAGGGAACATTAAACGATTTTCAAACTTAGATCTTTGCTTCCAACGAGTATTGTGCTATGTGGTTTTCTTTAACGTCGAAACAACTTTTTAAGAAAGACTTTTTATGAGGTTAACATTTTATAAATTGTAATAGAAAAATGCATTAAAAATAAATTTAAAATAGAGTTCCCCCTCAAAAAGTATTTTACAAAATTGAGTATGTCACTAAATTTCAACTTACATATTACGTAAACTTATTATCGTCATATTTTTCAATTATTCACAGTTTTATTATTTACGTTTAATATTCTGAAAGAGCTAAAAACATATGACACACGTAACAATGTTGAGTTTTATGCTTACAAATGTCCCACACTTCCAGTAAAAATAAATCAATTTAATATGTCACAGGCTGTATGTACCTCGGTCCGTTGTGAACACTGACAAGTGACGAGCCTCAACCCACAATAGGCTCTCCGTCCTTATCGCTAAGAGGGAAATAAATGAGACGACTTTTTCCTCCTTTACGACCAAGTTCCTGGAAAATTTTGATGTTTTTGTTTCATTTCTCTGTTGAAAAATTTGTGGGTTTAAGCATGCGGCCTTATTAACGTGAAATATAATAGCCAGTTTCTTTTACCTTTCGCAAATATTGTACATTTTATACACGCGTTAAATGAGGTTCTTTTACTATCGTGTAAAACCGTTTTTGCTGGTCAAAACATAATAAAATTTAGAACAGTTTTGTTTATTATGTTAATCATATTATGATGTAAAAAGCACCTACAATGTCACCAATACAATTACAGCTCTTTAAAATTAGGCATGTTTGTGAAAAAGAGCACAATACCCCCTGCTTTTAACAGTATGCTGTCTTAATAGACCTAATGCAGTTTAGGTATAAGTAATGAAATTTATCTGCGAGCATTCCATAAGTCTTTTTAGTATCAGATAACTTAAACATCAGTTCAAAACACCTCTTCGTCTATCTCTGTATAAAACTCCACATTTTATAAAAATCCACATCTCTTAAATAATACCACAAGTAACACCTAGGTGGTGTCTTGAACAAAATACATTTGTAAGTAAGAATTAGAAGATTTTCATTTATCATTTTACCTTCACCCATGAATTGTGCAATTTAACTTCTCCTGGACAGGCGTTACTTTTCTTTTTAAACAGGAAATATCTTATTGTTAATATCCTGTACTATAATAACCAATAAGATTAGTCAAATCAAAAAACAACTAATGCTTAACAATATTTATGCTACAGTTACTTTCAAAACTCCAAACAATGCTATTTTATTAATAGCTATTTTAAATATGTCGCTGATTTTCAAATTTTTTTTTGTTCACTTAGTGCCTCTACTGTTAAGTTATTAGGCGTATGCAGTCAAGCCTGCTATGGTGGACTTTGATAATATTGATTTTTGACAATATTATTATTTAGGCGAACAGTAATATTTTATGTTTATATTTAGTGTGATATAACTCTTTTATACCACTAAGGTGGCAATCAAGCATACGGCCCACGTTATGGAAAGCGACAACAGTAGTCTATGGATGTTTGCAATACCGGGGATATTACTCGCGCGTAGCCGACCCTGAAAATTGTTAAGACACCCTTTTTGAAAAACGCCATGTTGTACTTCATGGGGCAAACCTACGCAGTAAGTTCATTTCAAAACTTGAGCATACGCGGGTGTAAGTTCTCTTAAACCATGCTGTATATGATCATTTTGATTCTAACGTGTCGTATGTATGAGTGGTGCTGAAGTTGACGGAGGCCGTTGGGAACATGTCAAATGATGAATATACGTAACTTAACACGGAAGGAATTTATTTGTTAATCAATGCTGTTGTCAATATATACAATCATTTAAAGCAAAACAAATTCATCTCATTTCTAAAATAAAGAAGAAAAGCAAAATAGATCGATTACTTCTCTTTGTTAGCTTAATATAAATATATTTATCTAATAAGCTACAGTACCGTTCATTTGGAAAAGTTAATATAGTTCCATTGCTGTCAGTAAATGAAAAAACTGACAGCATTTTCATTTACAGCTACTAACAAAGAGCTCCGAAGTAGTAATGTGTTTCTTTTACTCCATATCCTCATCTACACCGCAGGCAGAGCAAAAATATAATTAGGTCATAATATAATTACTAAATGTGAGACCGGCGTCGGAGAGTGCTCGTTACTTACGAAGAAATTCGGTAATATAAGCCACATAGGTCGAAAACCAGATGCGTCCTTCCATTAATGTGCTTACGCGAGGTTGTAAATGCGACGGGCGAGTACATTGTTTATGGTATGAACCCGACTACGTTTTCTTATATTCAGTATTTTTCTTACATTCTGTATTCTGTGCGTTTCATTATCATTTTAGCAATACAAAAAGATAAAACATGTATTTTCTAAAGCTGTTCAATTATTTGGGTCCGGCAGTCATCCATCAGGTCAAGAATTCTTTGACAATGCTGAGCTGATAATGGCTAGTTCGCTTAGTATAATATGCATATATTAGCCCTTGGTAGAAATATTTTTTATTCTTTCAAGTTGTTTCGGTTAGATGATCGTGGTAATAACAACTGCTCAAAAGTTAGGAGTTGTGGAACAATTCATTGAGTGTTGTTTAGATTGTAAATAGTATTATTTGAAATCGTTCTGGAATTTTATAGGCATGGTATACGTGTTTCATATTTCTTTATTATGAAGCTATTTAAGTGTACTGTACGGTAAATAATACTGACCGTCATCTAGGCTATCTTTGGAGTTGGAGCTTTACTTTCTATTGTTTCTGAAAACAACTATATAATTTGATGTAATATAGGTTATATCCTAGTTCAGGTATCAACCTTTTGCTACAACCTATGTAAATAACTTTTGTTTGATTATGGTGAGGATGAAATAATTGTTAATGCTTATTATAGTTTGGAGAACTTCGTAAAGATTATTTTTGTTTGATTACAACTTTGTTATTAAAAATTTGGAGTGGTACGTATCATAGGTCAAATCTAGGTGAATGACCGTCAGTATTGTCGACTTGTCTGTCAGTGTATCGTATATCATATAAATTATATGATAAATTCTAAAATTGAATTACTTGAACTAGTTGAATTAGTTTGTTTTTTTAGTGTTTTAACGTACGTTTTCAGTTTTGTTTAAAACTGTTTATGCCTTAAAACAGTTCATTTTTAAGATTGCCTGGAAGAGATCGCTCTTAGCGATAAAGCTACGCATTGAACATTTTTTGATTACATTAAAACGAAATCTATTTAATTAATACCAAAACATTGTGACGGGAATTATCTCGTTCCTCGTGTTGTACTGTCTTGCATAAAGTAAAATATTCTATAGAGTAGTCAATAGAGAGTAGATACTTCTACATCATCTTTATTACACACTCAGATTAAATCAGACACTCAGTAAAAAAATAAACTCCACAAATCACAAAAGAGATTTTCTTTGCCATCTGGTTCAAAATGTTAAGTTTCATACTTCATACTTGTAAGACCATCTTATAAATGCATATCTATGATTTACAGGGCTTTTCACTCCATGCGGCGTGCCGACAACGTATTCATCACACTATGCGGCTATTTGAAATACAAATGTTCTGTGCACAAAATAAATTTTATATTTCTTTAAAATTATTAGTGGTATTTAAGATCTGTATCACGTAAAGCAGATCTATTTGAAAATAAAACGCGCTTTTTTATGTTTTTTAAATAATATCTGACAATAAAATGTATTAACTGAAGAACTGTACCTAACGATTCATTAATAAGAATTATATTATATAATTATAAATAAAATAAACAATTACGTTTCTTTGGAACATGGTACTTAGGCTTACTGGCGTAGCTGTTCGAGCGCTCTGATTTCGATTTCGATAATAGTTGATCCTAGATGAGGCAAGCAAAATGTAATTTCGAGTTTCTCCTTACTTCGGGTGGCATATCAAGCTATTGTTCAAGGTAGTTACTGCAACTGCTTTAACACGAACCCCTCTTCCTCCCCTCCCCCAACCAGAATTCGACCAGTGTGTTGGGGGGGGGGGGGGGGGGGTAATGGCCCAAACTCCTCATGTATTTCTCCTATGTAGAAAAGCATGTTCCCATGTAGTGTGCGTACATAGGCTTTTGATAAATGCAAAGAAAATCCTTAACTACGGGCTCTTTTTTCGGAAATGAAACTTCTTAGATCAAAACTTTTGAGATCCTGATAGATGGTGACAATCTGTTCGTATAAGTAGTTTGAGATATTTTTATAGTGTTCTTACAGTATGGTATCGTCACACAGTTAAAATCTTAAATTTTTGAAACTATCAGTGATTCGCTAACAACTTCTGTCTCATGACATGTTGATTCACTCACGCAGTTTTGTTTGACGAAAAATCTACACGTATGGCAGGGAACTGCCAATTACGGAAGATCGTTTGTAGTAAACGATTGTCAACTAAACCAGATACCTTTCAAGACTAAAAATAAACTATAACATTGGTTCACATTAAATGTACGGTGAAAAAGGCAAACGGCGCGAGAAGAATTGCTTTTTACGGATCAGCTAACATTCCGCAGTTCCTTGAGGGTTTGGGGTTTGAAATGTGGAGGGTAGGGGGGGGGGGGTGCTTGCAGAAATGAATTGTTTTCGGTTTACCGTAAGGCAACATTACGTTATTGCGTACCTTTGTGGCTTTTTAAGAGTGTTTTTAGGATTCCGCAACGCCACAGAAACGGTGTACTTTTGATATAAAGTGTTCTAATTTTTGATTGAAATTAAAAGTCTACGTTTTTTTTGGTTCTCTCTTATCTTTAATTTTAATGTTTTAATGTTCTCACAGTTCGATAACATAGCTATGGAATTTCAAAGAGAATTGGAATTGTGAAATTAAATATTAATTAAAACTTATTTCAGAAGCTTAGCTTTTCTCTTTGATCTGCTTTCAAATAAAAGAAGATAAGATAATATTGATATTGAGTGTATTGAATTAAGAAGACTTTTTTTAAAACACATTTTTTATTCAGAATTTTTTCCTTAACCCTTATTTTAGTGAGAACCAGCTTTAATAACTTATGATAAAGCTATTTCTATTAAAAACTAATTCACCTTTTGCAAAGTTCCTATACTTGAATTTGAATTTGAAGCTTATCACGTTATAATAAATTACGGTAACAAATTTGAAATTTGATAAACTAAGAACTCTGAATCAGCATAGAGAAGACTCCACGACGGCTTCGTCTAATATTTAACACAAAAATTTGAACTATGCTAATTCAAATAAGGTTCTTAGTGTCATTAGCTCACGCGCAGGCGAGTATCTGCTAGCTTCTTGGAAAATTTTAGCTGTATTTAATGGTTGATTTGTTTAATAATCGAATTCCGTGCTTGCGAAGAACCTGTTTGCTAAAGATAACTACTTAATGACACTACTTTAATGGTGCTATCTGAAAAAGATAGAAATAAAAACACCGTATCCGGAGTTTACGGAAGCTGTCTTCGCGTTCGCGGCTTAGAAGCTACTGCCTGTCGTGCCTTTAACTACCCGTTTTAAATTTATATAATTCGTAGTCAGCTTTCCGTAATTGATTTAATTATAAAAAATGATATAATATATATGCTAACAATCATAACAATACATGCTAATAGTTTTTTACTTAAGTATTTATTTATTCTATGTATATAAAGTATATAATAGTAAGTATTTTAAAGTATTTAATAATCTAATAATATATAAAATATGTGAATGTGTGTGTGCGTCGCCTACACTATCTATAACCTTCTGCTTTTAATAAAGTCATAAGAGCTCAATGAGGAAGCTTCATACGTAGGCGGACTTGTCCCTTTTTCAATCAAAATAGTGCTTTCTCTGGAATTCCTTTATTAAAGTTTATACTCTTTGGTATCTTTATACTCTATGGTAGCTTAACATCATATTACCTTGAGTTTATTTTTAACTGGTAAACATAATAAGATCTTGTGCAATTTCACTCACCTCAAGTGGTTAGCGTTGTAGCCACTATAATTTATTTGCCTTCGTTACGCGAGCAAATTATTTGAAAAACGTAAAAGAAATCTCCTAAAACCACCTTGCTTAAAAAGCCTGACGTGGCCCCACGATTCGAGATCGCAGCTCGAAATTAATATAAGGGGTCGCTTTCAAATTTTGAATTCTCAAAATCAGTCGAGCTTTTGAGCGTTGTAATAAAAGCATAATTAAAAGGCCTTGATGTAATTCAATGAGTCTTATCAATATTTCGAGTTATCAATGGTGTACGATACTAAATTAAACTCTTTGAATGGCATCAATGTAACTAAAATTAAGATAAACCTTTGGAACTATTTTTAAACTTAAGCTGATTACAATAACGAATATAATATAATATGAATTGCAAAAAAATCTATTTTAATATATACAAGAGGATATATTTTTACATTCATTGCTTTAAATAATTCTAAATTGTATTCGGAAATTTTAAAGACTGGAATTATGTTTAACTCATCTTATAAGAAGAATATCAAAAGCAAACTACACAAATACTTCTTCGACAAGTTTTGTTCTAGAAGCTTGTCGAAGCCCATGGGGAAACGTTTTTAGTATCAGTAGATTTCGGTATCTCATATAATAATGAAACTTAAAATAACATTTAAACAACTATTCTAAAGTGGTTATATAGTATATACTCCTCCCAAAAGCACTGTTTCCTCCAAAATAAGCGTGATATCTATGTTCATGCTGCAATAGCTGTTTTGGCATAGATGGACCTTTTTTACTGCTTTACATACAGTTAATTTTCTGGACATATTTTGTTTAAATAAGTGAATATAACTACGTTTTCTGTATATATAAATGAAATACAAAAATTATATTATAATAGCAAGAGAATGTGATTATAGTGAACCTTCTTACATAAAAAGGGTTAATGCCTATTTTGGTGTTCAAGGTTACATATATATAATTAGGATTTTGTCATTTTATATATATTATATAGTTCTTTCTTCCATTATCACCTTGTATGTTTTGTCTCTCGTATGTAAATTGTTCACGCGCAAGCTCGCAAGGAGGCTTCGTAGCGACATGACATGCCGCCTCCTTGAAGTATGGATGAGCGGCGTGTGACTGTTTTTAGAAGAAAGCCGAGTTCGGTGATTGTCTTTTGTTTTCTTTTCTTTCTGTTATCTACTATTTTTCTTTATTTTTATAGAATAGATTGTAAATACCATATTTTAATATTATATTATATCCTGCTTTAATCTTTTGTATTATTGTTCGCACGAACATAAATATTATATGATTTTCCTCGCATTTTCAACCCATTAACAATCATATCATAAAATATCTGTTAACCTGACTTTTGTTATATGCTACTCGTTAGGAAGTGTATGCCTTACGTAATAATTTGTAAAGCAATCTATTTTGTGCTTGTTTCAGGTACCAACAATCGGACTACTTGCTCGCCGGCGGGCGGTTAATGGAATTTTCTAAATAAAACATAAAAACATCTCATTTTCGTAATGGAATTCTATCCAGTTCATTTTATATTTGTATTGTATGTAGGACGCGCTTCGTGATTGGGTTTGGTTTTATCTTTCATATCTTCTCGTCGCTCTTATCGCGAAAGGGATTTTTCTTTAATTTTCGCAACATTAGTGGAAATCAGCACTTTATACTCATAGTAAAGATATTAAAATGCAATAACTTCGTAGATGTCAACGTAAATATTGTTTTATTAATTGAATATTTTGATAATGTCAATGCTACTAAATATTAGAATGTAATGTGCGTAAAATGAATAAATCTAATATTTCCTAACCAGAGAGAGAAGATTCATGTTAGTAAAAAATAATACATTTTAAACTTACTTTTTTACACTTATATAAAGGTAACTTTTTGACCGATTCTCTAACTGATATCATTGTTAAGAGCTTGATTAATATATGATAAAGGAGAGATAAAGGATAATATATTACTTTACTGAGCAATAAAGATTCGGGCACCTCGATACAATTTAAAAAACTGAGTCTGGATTGCATATCATACATCGCTAATCACAAATAAAATTTACAAGAAATATCAACACCGATAAGAATTACTTATATTGTGAGAATTATTAATTATCAAAAATAATCTTCAACTTTTGAAGTAGAATCACATTACCAAAATGCTAATCGTTATTATCATGTGTCTTTCTCGCGTCTTTATTATATACCTTCGACTAGAACAATAGGCAATGCCGAAGAGAAACTGCCGGTTACCTATTAGTACGAAGTTTCGCGGATATCGCGAAGTGTTTCGTCCTGGCGAGGTGCACAGCATTGTTCACTAATTATGTGATATCTAGCGCACATACAGCAATATAGTGACGGCCCGCAACGTCAGGGAAAATGTGGACATTTACGAGAGTATAGTTACTACAAGGTAAGCGTAAATTTGCTTGTTGGCTTAGTAGTTTTGATCGAACGAAATCAAAGCAAATTTCGCAATGGTTGGTCTCTGAATGGGTCAATCAAATTTGTTAATTCGATCTCCACCGTGCTTCGATAGACGCGTAAAGCCGTTGAACTCTGTATTAAGGAAACCGCATTAACCCACCAAGCCACATTAGGTCAACGTGTTAGTGTTAGGGCCCAAACTCCGTGTTACGCACTTTTGGACGGCGTGGACTGGCCTTGAAACGTTTTATTGTGAATAAACTAGAAATTAGATTCATTGCTCGCGACTTTTTTAGCGATTGTTTCGTAAAAAAATGTAGACTAAGACCTGACGACGCTTTTCCACTTCACTCCTCGTGTATTTTCGCAAGACCTGTGCGCAACAGTGGGATGTATAGGTTTTAGATGATGATAATTATGAAAATAAAAGTCGTTAAATGGTCTGTGAAAACAATTATAATAATAATATCTATATTTCTCATCACAAGCAGCTCATCGCAAGAATGAATGAAAAATTTGGCTTAGCTGTATTTTGTACTTGAATATTTTTAATGTAAGATGCATAAAAAATGGGAGCAAAGATGAGGACTTGTTGCGTAAATTCAACATAACGCATTTTATTATTTTTACAGTTTAGAAATGCACTTCTAAATTAGCTTAAATACTTTTTTATGATAGAAAAATTAATGAACTACTAAATTATTTGAAGGTTTCTGTTACCTAAACAGTAGTAAGTTCGCTTTCATTACATAAATTTTCTTTATACAATATTTGATTTATAACAAATCGTCAGTTGATTGAGTAAGACTATTGTCTTACAGATAAATTTTGAAGCAGTTATAATTATTAACAACACTATATTTAAGTAATATATCTTATCGATACTTTTGTAGTAGCTATACAGCCTAAATTTTGGCGCTAATTTGGGCTATGATGAACACAAGGGAAGTTGGATTACAATGCTTAACTATTTAAATTCAATCAATGCCTTAGCTCATTCAAGGAAATTACGTACACCTTAAGTCGCCGGTTGAACAATAGATTCCGCCTCAAAGTGCTTACACAATTTCTAAGTAACTTTAAGTAATGACTGATTCCGATAGATACGCATGGACCCCAAACTTTAATTAATTTTGATCTAGTTGATCGCATTGACTTTGTGCGGGACAATTGAAATTGAAAAATACCTAAAGATAATCACAACATTATTAATCATTTAAACTCTCCAAAAATATGAGTCAATTTACATATTTGTTAATTTACTGGCCTAGTAAAGACAAGATTTAACTTACATGAAAATTAATAATTGCATCTTGCATAGATCTCTTGAAAATGTATCAAAAACATAATAACAGAAACATAATATTCGAATAAATAACAATAATTTTTTTATAAAAAACGAATCCCTTACTTAGAATTTTTTTACAAAGGTTGTTAAAGTTAGTTACCTTTTGCCCAGGAAGAAAATCGATATGTGACCTCTAAGCAGGGTCTTTCCAACTCCAGCGCCACAATTTAAAATTAGTTTAATATCCAAGCTTTAATAACACAAATGCCATGCCGCAGAAAGTACCAAGTTTAGAACTCATTTAATGTCTATTCATTTTTAATAAGCCTTCATAAGCTTGTTCATAAGCCGTAAGACTAACAAATGAACTCTTTATTAAAACTCTGTAGCTAGAATGAAACATTGTTATAAGTACGCGTACTGTCCCATTGAAGGGGACTTAGTATCCAATTTACGGGCTTTTGTTTTAATTTTTTATTGGAAAAAAATTCGCCGTGCCAGGGTGAAATGTAATCAGAGGCATAAAGCAGATATGTCGTCGATTTCAACATTTCGGTTCCGTAGGAATAAAATGATATTTTTGGGGTAGTGTGATTGATAATCGGCATTATTTCGATTGACGTTTGTTTGCGTATAACCGAATTGAATCAATTTTAACTAAAAATAACTGTACAAATTTTTATTAAATTAAAAAATCAATCTATCCTTGAATGTTCAAATAAAAAATATACGTAAATTACATCTGAATAATTAAATGGTCATATATAAATCCGTCGTAAGTACTTAAACATTAAAATTTAAACCAATAAGTAGAGTAAATTTTAACTAGAAACATCTGTTTTTTGTCTAATATCATTTCAACCCGGTACATTATATTAAACGTATTTTACAAAAATGGATTTTGAGAAAGAACCCTAAAACAATAAACAGGTACAACAAGATTATCCAACAAACTGATTCACCCTCTGAAGGGCCGTAATTGAATAAATGCGGATATGGTCAGCATTTACGGCGCCCTTAAAGGATTCTCCACATTGGTGCGTACAATACGCTGTGACGCCGTAAAATGAGCTCTACGATTATAAGTTATATTAACGAATTTTGAAAACGTGTGTGCTTAATAATTGATATCAATTGTTATTTTATTGGAGACAGCTTTTAGTAGGTATTTGACTATTTTGACGTTTCCACTAATGAGATCTAACTGACGCTATACATAGAGTCGCTATTACACGCACGATTTGTTCAAAATTCTTCCTATAATTTAACAACAGATATTACAAAACGACGCTTGCTTTAATACGTATATAGGTTTCACTTATTTAAGGCCAATTAATTTAAACCAAAGCTTATTCTACTTTTAAACGGTTACTCTACTTTTTATATTGATCTATGGTTAAAATATCTAGTTTATATTATGCTTTTACTAGATTTCTTTCGTACCGCCTGATAAATTATTACAAATAAGCTATGAGCCTACGTGACATGGGTTATCAATTGTGAAAGATGGCGAAGTTACAAACCTAAAAAATATTTTACAATATCAGATTTAGTTATTTTATTAAGTTTTCTGAAATTTTATCAGAAAAGCTTTTGTCAATTCAACATATAAGAGACTTTTATAATTAGTTATTCAATTCTGATATATAAATGGTGATGTTATATTTATTTAGATATAAAAAATCTAAGTTAAATAACTATTGTTGCAAATTGATTTATTTCGTAATAATAATGCAATTAAATTTAAAATTCAGAGGTGTTTACGATTCATTACATGCATTTTTAGTAGAACCCTATAGAAACTTTCAAACTCGCAGAGTTACTGAAGGCACGTTTGATTTATTTTATGTTTATAATTGCATAGTCAACTTATTATTTACTCATGTCATTACTTATTCATGTCATTAAAATTTTGGCAAATTGCAATGACGTTATTATATTTAATAGCAATATAAGAAAATATTGTATAACATCAATAAAAGTAAGGTACAGTCTAATTACGTTTATTGTACGTTAAGAGACTACCATCGGGTAAGTCCCCTTGGATTACTTTGGCCTACATAGCTTAAATTAAAAAAAAATTCATGCAAACTTTTTATTTAAATTTAAAACAAAAGATTAATTTACATAAACTTAAACCAAAGTGGTAAATATAAAACAACAACAACAAACAACATTTTAATTACTATCGCAGATTATTTTAAGAGTATGTATTAATTATTATGTTATATGAAATAACAAGACTAGCTTTTTAAGTTTGTTTATGATGAGAATGATGCCTAGAGCCGTTTACAGGTAGATTTATTTAGTATCCATATGAAATATAAATTTATATGAACAAATTCATAAAGAAAGCTGAGTGTATAGTTAATTTTTAGTTTAATAGTACTTTTTTAAAATTAATGCTATTTTCCAAATATGAGAAAAATGTTTTTCAACGTACGTTTTATATATATAAGAAATTTAATCGAGTTATTATTTTTGTTGAAAAATAGAATGAAAAATGGACAACGTGTTCTATTTTCTTTTTTCAATATTTAATACTTTCTAGATATATGCTGATGAATTTCATTACAAGATACAAAAGGATAAATTTCAACATATTAAAACAAAATAAAATATAAAAATGAATAAAATTCACTGAGGTTCTTTATTTAAATAAATTTGGCTGTTACATATAGACGGTAAGATGAACATCTTTTATTGAACCTTCAAATCATTAAAAGAGAAAGCATTATTGTATATGTGTCGTATCTAATTAACACATTTTCATAGACAAATAAAGTAATATATCTGCCATCAAAATTAAAAAAAAAACCGACCTTACGAATACAATCTAACCTACTATATAAACACTATTATTGTTTGAGCGAATACGACTAGTACATGCATACCCTCCGGCGATGTTTTCCTTCATGTAAAATTGTACAATGTAATCGTCTTACGTTTCGTTCCCAGCTCGATTCCCTACCTACACACTCACAAATACATCTTATTATTATAGATCCGATATACGCTATTTGGATATATTTATGTATCATAATAAAAGTACTCGCGGGCCCGTTCTCTCTTCGTGGCATGAAGACAACATGTGAATTAAAGATTACAGAGGCGGTGGGTTTTGAGAGAACTATCGTAAGTATAAATCTTTAAAAGATATCAATACTTCAAGGATGTGTCTCCCGCTACGAAGCCTCCTTGCAGATTTTATATATATATTCAAGTATCCATTACACAAACTCTTAATGATGCTTGATTTGGGTCATAGAATAGGTTCAATGCTCTATCCCATCTATACAATTTTCAACCATCAATAATCATACCACCTTTCATTACATATTTTCCAACTGACAACAATAATATAGAGGTGGCTATTTGCATTTCGTTTGTTTGATATGTTTACTACCTCTTGACGAATTGAATGAACTGCGATTGTCCATTATTCAGGAAACATTGGATACTTTTTATCCGGGAAGAATATTCTCAGGGGAGAGCAGGTGAAGCCAACGCTGGCAGCTATATTTTGAAAATAAAAGCGTGCTATTTATCTTGAAACAGTGACATAGCTCTTGTGTCTTTTATTTTAAATAATAAACTTTTAGAAGTTTGAAGAACATAACCCTTTTTTCATATATAAAGCATACCAGAAGTATTGTAAACTTATTTCATATTAATGCGTCTTGAATAAATATTTATCAGAAAAATATCACATTTCACATCAAATTTACCAATATAACGGCAATGCGTGCTTATCCAGTTATTTATTATTTAACATATAACGCTAGCACGACACTCTCACCAAAGTAAACTCTCACCTTTCCCACATAATTTCCATCCTAATCCTTTAATCAAAAACTGATAAGCTCTCCAAAAAAGATAATATGAACTCTTCGAAAGTAAACAAAGCGCGCAATACTTAACATTTTGCGAAGGTGCCCTAAATCCCGCTTCTTTGCGGAGTAAATACACCATACCCAATAATCTCTTGATCCTTATTTACTAGCTGGGACCCCACAAGGCTAGCAGCTTACCAAGCCACTCGTGTATTGCCTGTTGTTATCACAGTGTAAAGTCGACACACGTCAGCAATAATATGAAAGCCACCTATAACTGTTAGGGAGCTACCTACTTACCGTTGAAAGAGAAAAATGTATTATTTAGTACACTTATTGTGAAATACGTAATGAATATTATAAGAGAACATCACAAGTTAAAGCAAACACGGATTTTTAAGTTATTTCAAAGCTGTCAAAATAGTTTCTTACAGATTTTTTGCTATTTCTATAAATAATGGTTCTCTTTAAAAAACCATTTAATTTTTTTATCGGGCAAAGAAATCATACCATTGTGACAAAAAACTTCAATATATACTGCAATACTCGTCGAAAAGGTTGCTGATAGAAATATGCTTTGACAACTGTGTACATGTGAACAAATATAAAACCTACCTTTATATCCTTATTGGATTACAGGTATTTAAATATATTGCATCTAATTGTATAGGTATATCTTATATAATTTACACTTTACATAGAATAATTAAGAAACAAATATCATGTTGAATCTACTGACTGGGTATGTACTTATATTATACACATATAAATAATTTAAATATTTCTACAGGTACTGAAGCAAATTCGATTCCCCCGGCGTTGTAAATCTGTCACGGGCCTTAAGTTGGAAGGTTTGACATGAGGGGATTCCCCACCAAGAGTTTATAATCTGTGGGGGCTCTAATACCTTTGCTGTTATTGAGTTATGTACCTTATGCCTCTTTAAGGTGAATACGAAGTTCCGTGTGAGAAAATGATAAATAGCACAACGGGTAAGGGATTCTAGATAACATGACGCAACTTATTCCGAAAATCGCGTATTATATTTGGAATTTTGTTAATAATAGGAAACCGTTAAAGTATTTGCGTTTAAATTAGCTAATAAACACAACTTTTTATATTACTCGACAATACTTTACTCTAATGGATGCTTAATTGTTATTATTATGATGAAAACAATCCTACCAGAATAGAATGCTTTATAAACACCGGTAGGCCGTTCAGAGACGAAGATTAAGCTCAATACCCATTAAAATGGGTAGATATTTGATCTTTAGTCTTATTTGATCGTTAACTTTTGTTATCAATTCAACGTGAAACAATCTCATTGCAATAAACAAAGTTGCCGCTGTACAAAGCACAAACAGTGAACAAAATACCCAGAGTTCACATTAAAGAACGATCAATACTTAAACTCGGGACAGCGGCTCTCTCGCTTACAAAATACAAATTCAGTGTCCAATAACACTCCGCCATCTTTAAGTACCTACAATCAATTGCAATGAACATCGGAAATCGAGTCCTTTCTCACCTCCACGTGAATTGCAAAAGTCAAACCATCCATCAATATTCACAAAATATCTTACAAATGATAAAAGCTTGATAGAATTCCCTCGATAAAGGTAACGGGGTGCTTTTTTTCTCGGGCTCAATACCAGTCCCTTTGTGAAGGGAAATATCACCATGTCATTTGTTTATATTGCGAAATTAATCCCTGGCGGGCGACGTAACTGATGAGTCGAGTCAAACGTTGCTTTGCCAAACAAAGAAACACCGAGATGTAGGTACTATAATCGATGCTCACTTAAATGACAGATGCTACAAACGGGTACCATCAATCTATCCCCTCTTCCCACCTCGTGCACCCCCAGGGCCGAATTGTTATTCACGTTCCATTACCTCATTTTTTTAGTCGGGGTACCTGAAAAGAAACCCTTTAAGTTATTGTGTCTTGTTCTTGAATAGGTGAAGGACCGTCGTGAAATTAAATTTCTTTAGATTATTCATTTTTTCTCGCTTATTTTCCGTGGCGGAGTGTTTATTCGGGACTGAATTACAGCAGATGTTACAAGTTACACGGTGCCGGTATCTTTCATAGCGTACCTGATTTGATATAAAATAAATTAGCTTCTTTATCGAAGTAAATATTTTTAAGTCGCTCCATCCTAATGAAAAGCCGTAAGTACGGCAACCGTGGGATCGCTATCAAGCACTCCAACGGGCAAGGAGAGCGACAAGAATCATTCAATAATCGATTAAGTCGCGCCACACACGTACAAGAATCGAACAAACGTCGAGAACTCGCTGGCCCGACTCGTAGGGCGCGCTCAGTCACGTCCAAACCAGCTATAATTCAATAAGACGCGATCCGTATGGAATCGTTCAATCCACTTGCATTGATATTAAAAAAAAACTAAACTTTATTAATTTGCCGGAAAAATTCGATCGAATGCACATAAATGAGAGCAGATGAAATTTAAATCTTTCCTGATTTTCTTTCACAGATACGTAATAAAAGATGGACTGCATTTTCATATTTATTAATTTGAGGATAAAATATAAATTATAGTAAAAAGGTAAAACCAATAGCGTGGCTTAGTGGAGCGTGCAATTTCCCCCATCAGAATACAATGGCCTTCGCCTTAGCCAAAACAAAGCTTCATTATGAGTTTAGCTCATTAAGTAAATTGATGAATATCATGAAAGGATATTTAAGGCATTCAAACTATAATATTTGCATGTTCTGAGATTCATAATTTAAGATTCTTAATAGAATGACTAATATTGCTTCTACTAGATCATAATGAATTATATGTAAATATAGAAAGAATTATTAAGAAATAGCAGGAGACAGGTTACAGTTTGTAAAAATATAAAGTCGCATTATATTTAAACTTTTAAGTTAAATGAAACATTATCATTAATATACTATCTTTTTTTAATAACTTCTTTATTTTATAAATGCTTTTTAAATTTTATATATTTTCTCAGTAATATTATTTTCATTCAGCAGCAAATGGTATAAAAACCTTATCTTAAAGGAAGTATCTGTCATAACTACGTCTTAAAGGGTACAATTGACTTTTTGATATATTTTTACCTTTTTTAAATTTCATTGTATTTTTGAAAAAAGTTTTTACCAAATTATATTTTAAAAAGAAAAAAAATTACTTTGAAGTTAACATTATTTTTTTAAATGTTAACTTCAAAGTAAAAATTTAATTGAAGTTTTAAAAACATGTATCAAAGAAAACCTTGATAACCAGCTCTGTTTAAAATAAGTGTTAGAATAAAATATTGAAATTAATTTTTTCGGTTAATTTGAAAAAATAATTGTATCTCTGGGTTCCGTTAAATATACTTCTACAGGTTTAATACAACACGGATCTGTAACAGCTAAGCCAACCAGTAGCGTAAAACGTGCTCTAAAACATGAAAGGGCAGCTTATCCCGACTTAGAGAATACAGTAATACAGCTTTATTTACCCTCTGCTAAGGGGTTTTACGTCATAAATCTTCGAGGTGAGTAAATAATAGTTATTTAATCATTATTATTTTGAACCTAAAAGAGACTAATGAAATAGATTTATTTTTCGTGATTTTACAAGCGAGTGGTAAATGAATCAGACGACACTCCGTATATAACCCAGATATGTCTCCAAAATTAAATTTCTTTAGCTCTTTCGTGATTCTAACGTCACTTTAAGTCAATAATCCTGGTTGATTATGCAATTGTTTTCATCCATATACCCACATTAAAAACAGTGTCGTGATGATGTAATAGTCCAACATTGTCATTATCATAGGAAGGCATGAGTACCGGATCATATGACAATATTTATATATTCATAGATTAAAAATATATATACATTGACATAGTAAACATATTGTTGAAGTTTTAATGTACACATTTATTTACAGGTATTATTTGGCGTTTGATGCTAAAAAACTATTACGTACTTTTTGTTCATTAAACTTTGTCGTCATTATAAGTATTGCATAAACGCGGAGAGAATAAATAAACTAACACAATTACTTTTCAATAGATTATCTTGACACACAGTGGTGGATTTACACTAGGGGCAGTCGGGGCTAGTGCCCAGGGCGGCAAATTTTTTAGGGCGGCAAAATTAGGAAAGTTGAAAATAAAATTTTTACAGTGTTATCAAAATTACTATTAATTGATTCTTGATACTATTAATTGATTCTTGATAATACTTTTAAATATTTTTTTATGTTATTGAAGTATATATTATATTATCTAGATAATTTATAAAATAAATTTTCTGCAATAATTTAAATATTTCAATTTTTAAAAATTAAGATATCAAAACTATGAATTTAAGTAAAATTTCAGTGATTAGATAGGGCGGCATTTTCTTCAGTGCCCAGGGACGGCAAAAGTTTAAATCCGGCCCTGTTGACACACATTACACAAATTCTGAAACAGATATAGATCATTTTTTTAAATATAAGACGCTAACTAAAGCCATGAGACTTTAATAATATCTTTATTTTGCATAAGCTTAAAAAATACTTACCTAATAAGGGGTGCTTCATATGGAAAGGCACGGAGATAGCCCGCCGCGGCAGGTTGTGCACAGGACGCGTGCGTGTTGACGCAACGAGACCCTTTGCGGGCGGCACTGCGGCTGTGTTTGAGCCTCGCAATATACATATTTTTCTATATATTCTTATATTAATTATTTGAAGTAAGCAGGTAGGTGTAGATGAGTAACTTTTATGATTTAACTTATGGAGGTTAAATCTTGTCTGTATGGACAACAGACATCTTGATAATGATTTTTTGGTGTTACTTGTTGAGTAAAGAAAATATCTTTAAAAAAAATTAAATTAAATTTTATTCTTTAAGGAGTTCGCTCTTGGCCTAAATCTCACCAGATGGCAAGCGATGATAAATCCGAATATAAAAGAAAGCTAGACAGTGATTTCTAAACCACAGAGTAACCAGAGTAATTATTTGAAATTTTAGGCAATGGCTACATTAAAATAAAATAATATATTGTATTGCAGACGCAAAAGTTAGAGTTAGGTTAATTTAGCTTTTCTGGCTAATGAGCCAATTATTTTATATTATAAGTAGTGTATAATTTTCATCATTTCATATTAGACGGTACACTGTAATAATCTGCACTGGCAAGAGCATTTATTAGCTCTTAAATGATTTCATACAAATATCCGATCGGCGAAAGTCAATTAGCGATTTTTTTTCATAGACATACAGATGTTTAAATATTTATTTATATTGTATTTAAGTTTTATGCTTTATTTATTAAAGCACTGATGTTTGTATACAATGTTCTGTGATCACATTTTATAAATATTTCTAAATTTATTTGGCCTTGTTCACATTATTGCACGTATACATTTGTAATTAGATGGCTATAAGCATTAAGGTTTAACTAACTATTTTTACTGGCTCATGATTCATTAAATTAAAAATCAAATCCAAGCAAATGTATTTGCTATACAACAAATTTAGTAGTTAAAAATAATTCAGTATATTCATTTAAAACTATTGAAAATGTCAACTAGCAAAATACTAAATGAAAAACGTTAGTTTAGTTTTAATGATTGTTGTTATTGTAATGAATTTACCATTATTATGAAAAAGAAATTATGAAAAAATGTAATTATAAGACAACTTATCTGTATGCACTCCTTAAATTATCAAAGATTGATCCTGAAAGTAAAATTTAAAGCGAATATTGAAATTGATAAGTGACTAATATAAACAAGATTAAGCTCTACGAACACTTGTCTTTACCATCTACTATTACGAAGTTTATACTAATCTGCGCTATAAAATTTTATTTGCCGAATAAAACGGCGACCATAAAGTTTCACATAAATTAAAAAGTAACTGCAGTCCGGAATCAGGTTAGCGGAAAAGTGAAAAAGGTATAAAACGCTGAAGATTTTAGTACCACAAATTTTACAAGAGGTAGCTTTATTTTACGTGTTGTGCTTATGTGGTTAGTTTTAATAAATTTTTAGTATATTTTTGCCAGGCTTCAATAATCTACCTCCAGATGTTTTTGCTTACAGGTGTTAAATTTCGTATAGCACAGTGCCCATTGCCGCCGCGGCAAAATAAGTAAACTTACTCATTGTATCATCGTCGTCACGCGGCTTTTATTTAGAATGTACTCCCTTTGGCCTTGTGGCCAAAGGGAGTACAAAATAAGTATTATTTACTGTCCTGAGGGCGTAACGTGACAGCGCGGCTCGATATAATGCACTCAGCAGCTTCCATTTTACCCTCGAATATTAATAGATAATAATACTATATAAATATCTCTCACTCATACCTATCATCTAGATAAACAACGGAAAAGAATAGACCGTAATATATACGTCGCAGTCGTCATATTTGCCCCTACTGAGAATTGCAACCGGAACCTGGCACTGACCAGATAGATTTTTATAATAATAATAATTTATTTTTACCAAATATTAACTGTTAAGTACTTAAAGCCTATAAAATGTCTTTATTTTGAACTTTTAATATGTGGCCTCTGTTCCCGAACTAGGTAATAAACTTGTATTTCAAACAGAGTGCCCCTTTGGCATAATAATGTTCTATTATGTGACTTGAAGTTTATATTACATTTTGTGATCACAAATTGATCTTTTTTTCCAATCAATTGTACATTTATTGAAAAATTCTATTTATCACCGTTAAAACTTCGCAGCATTCAGTTGCCCGTGTCTAGGTTAATTGCTTTTGTATGTCACGGACAAACATTTGGTGAAGCAATGGAACTTTCTCGATGAACGTGGGGTAGGTCACAAAATAAGCTACTTTCGAAGTAAAGTAGGACTGTTTTTATTTTATTTATTTTGCGATCCATGCGGGCGTTGTAGGTTTGCATTGCGCGTATGTGATAATTGTACTTTAACCATTACATAAAATAATATTTTATCGGCTTAAATTTTAAAGCAAAATTTTAAATTGTAGTAATTTCACTAGCTAAAATATAACTTAGCTCAAGCACGTTGAGTTAACACCCAACACCAAATATTTCAACATAATACTTGGTTGATATATAAAAAATTTAAAGTATTAAGTTTTGAACTAAATTTTCCCCAGAAAATGGCAGAACTATAACTAAATGAAACAATAAAGAACATAAAAACTAGCCAGACACTAAATATGGTAATCTTTTCTGTCTGGTAAGCAAGCACTTTAAATTGATTGCAAAATAAACAGCATTATTTTTAAGTGGACCTCCAAAGTACATAAATTAGTGCCACCTCCACCGTAACGTCATCGTACCACGAAAGAGTTTCGGAACTTAGATTAAATGCCTTTGTTCTCGTCTTCAAGTTTAATGAATACATTTGTGATACTAACGTAAATAAGAAATGCTTATTATACTTATAATTATTTTTGCTGAAGACATGCAGCTCCAAAAAAACGAAGCATGCTATCGCTTTGGTGTTTAATTGCAAAAAATCTTTCTTTTTCATCAAGATAAAAAAGAATATTTAATTTTAAAACTGTAACTTAGTTGTGATCTCCTAGTAGTCAAAAATATTTATACCTATGCCAGGAGGATAGCTCTTCCTTAATACTTGGGTGTTATAATTTCAATTAAATACCTTTTATTAAAAACATTGTATCCATAGTATGCACACACACACATGTGTCTGTATGTATATGCTATTGGATATGTGCGTTGATGAATACTAATTGTAAGTATTTTTTCAAATTATTTATTTAAGATAATTCTTATTAAATATTCTTCCTAATAATAGTAGAATATTCATTTTGAGCCAATGAGTTTCAATGGCGGTATAATCACGTAAAATTATCAGAGAGTGTATGTTTAATTTTTAGTAATTATAATTTTTTAGTTCACTATTAAACGAATCTTAAAAATGCTAATATTTTGTTGAAGACACTTTAATTGGTTAACAAGTATACTGAGAACTACCAACATATTATATACAATGGGGCTACTCAAATTTATATTAAAAATAAGAAGCTCATATGTATTTTACTATTATAAATGTAATGCGGAATTTATATCAGCTTTGATCTCACTTGAATCATAGAAAGTTTATTGGCCTCTATCCGAACTGCTATGAATACCGTACCCGTCGTTAATCCATGTCAAAAGCCTGAATGGAAATTACACCAGCACTACCACAAAATATTGGCTCTTAAATGCAACGCATTACAATTAAGAAAACAGCGGGATTTAAAGCAAGCTTACATTAAGTAATACACAAAGTAATACGTATGCTAGTACTTTACATCTTCAATACTGTCTTTGCTAACTTACGTTTGTTTAAAATATAGTAGAAATGATAAGTTCATGTAATTTTAACAAATGAAAAATAAATGCAGTTTCAGAAACAGTTCAGTCCTAATTTGGTAATACTCTTAAATATTGTACTAGCACTTTAAAATTTAAAATTAAATTTCCAACTAAGTACGGGCAAAGGAATAAAGCTAGATCTAGTTGAAGTTTTGACATATATTGAGCAAATGGAGTTTCAACTCCATCCGATGTTAATTGCACAATAGTTTTAGCGAGTTTCGTCAGCTACTCGATAAACTTAATGCCATTCAGATGAAAAGCATTGAAAGTTTTCCTAGATAAATGACGGTAAAGGCAGAAAGACGAGAAAAGTCTCATTATTTTTTACAATATTTTGTATTCATTTAAAAACGATTTTCTTTTGTTACTTCCTTGAATAAAATTCAGTTATTTTATAAAAAATATTATTTCATTAACTTCCATTCTTACGGTTCTTTGCTTCAAAATGAAAAACTGAAACTTTGCTTCCATCCTTTATAGTAAAATGGCTAAACGACTGCATCTTTATGCCCACACTCGTTAGTGTGCTGGTGGTCAAACAAAAAACTGAGTGTTAAATTGATATTAAATATAAATATTGATGTTAATAACATCAGAGTTGAAATAAATGTACTTTTTAAAACTACTCATGCTTTTGATTGATGTATATAAAATGCTTGTATTTTTTTACCTTTACCTGTAAACGTGTAAACCTTCTAAATTACCAATGAACTGAGAATCAATTACACTGGATACTGAAAGTTAAACACGACTGATTAATTATTTTATATTGGTGTTTCCATTATTAATGTTTCGGGTGGAAATTATAACATAAAGCTTTTCATATTAATCGTATTCGTTTACCTCGTGTATGTTCTTTATTAGTCCAAATAAAACATTCAATATCGTTAAAATTGTAGACTTATATGTCACTACTTCGTTAAACTCAAAAGTTTTGAATAACTCGACTAATATATGTAATACAAAAGTAAGAAGAGACTACAGTGAAGAATATAATACGATCTTAAAAGTATGCACTTAAACTTAGATTATTTTGTTCGGAATTCTTTATTTAAATTCAAATAAAGAATGCCAAACAAAGTACACAAGAAAACAAAGCGTGGATTTTTCACAGTAGTAATAAATAACCCAGTTTACGTGGTACGAGGCAATAATTCTGAAACTGAGATCGTACATTAGCATACGTGGTTTAGTATACAGGCTGTCTCATTGCAATATCATATTGATGACAATTTTTTTTTAATCTGTTTTCAAATTATTTTTATTAATACCCTGAATGGATACTTTAAAATATAAATGTATAGAAAATAAAATACCCATAAAATACAATTATATTTCTTTTCTGGAAAATTTTTCTACCTTTTTGATAGTTTTATCTCACCATTAATTTTTTTGTTAATATTTGGAATCACAGAACATATAGTACGTACATAAAACAGCTTCCTATGTCATTTACCATTATTGCTAAAATACAAAAGTAGATACTACCTATTCAATGAAAAAAGAATATTACGTATTTTTTTGTTATTTATATCATGTGGATTACAAAAGATAAGCATTTAATGATACAATGAATTCTCAACTGAAATTAATTTTAAAATTTCGCAGTTTATCGCCCTCTGGTCGATTTATAGTACAGTACCCATATCTACTAAACCAGAGAAATCTCAGTGGAAAAATATATCTGTATGATTAGTGCAAATATTTGTTGTTTGTTAAATAAATATACTAAATAAATATTTATTTAGTATATTCATAATACTTATATACATATTATTATGTATATTTCTCCGTTATCTATTACAATACAAACTTCTAATGATGCTTAATTTGCTAGATAAAAGGTATGAGTAAAAAAAATAACTATATGGCACTCCGTTAAGACAACCTGTATAAGTCCTCTATATACCAACCTAGGTCTGAGTAATGTAGCTTAAGTTAAAAATCGTGTACCTCACCCCGAGTGGACGCCTGAGAGGAAAGTAGGCACGTGAAAATAAGGAAAATCTCCAGATTTTTAATACCTCGAATGCATTCACTGCATGATCACGAACTGTGATCCCTCCATCACACCTCCTGGGCATACAATTTGATTAAAAAAATTCCTGCCTCTGGGTGAGCACTCTCGCTACAGCGCACTCAAAAGCCTCATAAAACGAGGGTATATTTTTAAATGCACTGTCAATCTTTCAAACTCACTCAAATGTTAATAATATCATTGTTTCCATGTTTGATGCTCGAATTCGTGTATTTTTGTCGTATCTTTGAAATTCATGTGGAGTAAATTTCTTTGTCATGCGTGAATAATCATTATTCATAAATCTTGAATATGTTATTTCAAATATTCATCATTTTGACTATAAGGTAATTGATTTACCTACAATAATGGAAACGGCCAACAAATAACATGTTCTACGAGATAAAAGCAAGGCGGTAAGCCACGCGTATCTCGTAGGCTTTACCTTCAGGATTGCTTGTTACATAATAAAGGCTCCAATATGTCACCCATGAAGCGTATTATTGAATGATCACCGCGCACAGATTGTTGGTTATCCCAACATCGTATTTTCTATTTCCTTGAATTTAATCGTTCCGAGCGACACGTCGAGGTATTCCGCCGCGCCGCAAAATTAGGTTACCGTACCCGACTAACGGAGTCCTTCGAAAATTCCGAAATCCCGTTCCGATGCCAGGAATATTTTTTGAGAATTCGACGTGGAATTGACGCCAATCTGTTTGGTTTCTGATTCCAGACTAGTTTATGATTTCATTATACCACTCAATATACCATTTTTCAATCAAAAATTGTAGGTTTCAGTATTCATTATTAACTGTTATAAGTATTACACTTATGCAAGTCAATAGACACAGTAGATACTTTTTAACCACTGGCGGGCTAGTAACGTGTGAAAACATATCTATAATTTGGTACAAAATATTGATTATGATATTTTCTTAGTCTAAAACTAGCATATTAAATCTTACACACGCTTGCATAGCCCTATCTGTAACTGTAAGTAATTTTTAAAACTTATTTGTTTAAATAAATTATCATACCAATTGGATGGTCAGAAAGTGAATGATCTGGTAATCATACTGATCTCTTAATGAACACACAAGTCTTTATAACTACGTCTAGACTTAAAATGGTTTTAGTTTAACATTAATTTATAATCGCTTATTAAATAGATCAAAAATTAAAAGTACTATTATTCTTTAGTACTCATTATTCTGAGAAATAATAAAAATTAGCATCTTCATAATCCTAAAATATTTATCATCATCAATGAATATAATAATACATATTAGTATCACTGAAGTTTATATTTTATTGTATAGACATATATATGGCTAGACAGTTGCTTGAAAGCCTTGTTAAGCAAATCGTCTCCGATGTAGATACATCATTTTGTAGTATATAGTAGTATATAGTATATAGTAATTACTGCAAGTTCAGCGTTCAAAAATCATATTTTAAAAGATTTTCTACCACTTTGATAGAAGAATCGTTTGTTTTCAAACTTTTCATAGTTGCGCTCAGCCAGTTTGTTGTGAATGGAGGGATTTTCATTTTCGCCGGCTCTCTTGTTTAAGTTAAAGTTAATTTAACTTTGTTCAGAAACCCGTTATAATCCGCTAAAATTTGTTTAATTTATTTCGGTAAAGAAAACGGAGTTTTATCTTAATCGTCCTTTCTTGCGCAAGAAGATTTTGAACTCCAAATATTGATGGATTTATTGTGGTTACGGTAGCAATTTTTCTGCGGTAACATTGAAAAGCTTATACACCAGCCGTGTTCAGTCTGAGCATTATGTTTACAAGAGGGAACGGAAATTATACAAAAGTTCTTCAAAGCAAAATCGATCTTTTTATTGTGTAGCCTCATTTCTTACATTTAGTAAGGCTTATAATCAGCTGTGGGATAAATATCAATAAATAATAATTAATATTTTGAGCTGTGATATACTCTTAGAATCCTCAGGATATTTTGCTTTGAGAGATATATTTTATTAATTTAATTGTTCAGTAGTAATGAGATAAAGCTCACAACTTACTTTCCTATTTTGAATTCAAGTTCAAAACATAACTTTTGAATCAAGTGATCAAATATATGGTATCTGAATTTCTGTGTTTGGTACAAAGAAGACTACAATGAAATAGACATGTGGATTATAGCGTAATGGTTGCAGACAGTATTAGAGAAAGCCTATTTTTGGTAAAAATCCTGGATAAAATTTACGTAGAAACTTTTCTAATATAAATGATTGCATAAAAGTATGACATAAATATTTATTTCGGCGAGGTATGCTCTTTAGCTTCAAATTGAAACAGCCGCGTTCTTTACAACAATTTGAAAAATTCCGCCTGTTCAAAACACTCGACAATTCTGACGCGCCACCGCCGTGCACTGAATACCGAAACTCGGTTCCCTTGAGTTCTAACGTCAAATTAATTTCCATTCAGGCAACATTGAAATTTTTAGGGACACTGGTTTCGTGTGCGAGTTTAAGTATACTTAGGAATGTTCCACGTTTGCATTGCTTTTGAACCCACATCAACAAAGTTGACGCACTGGGACCTTAATTACATGGAGGGTCGGCCTTTTTCGGTACCTTGGTAAGCTAGGAAACTTTCTGTAGTCCTGTGAGTGATACAATAAAACAACCAGGACACAACTTTTCACTTGCTAGTGTAAACGCATTAATTAGGAGCAGGCTGAGGCTACAAGATTTTATTTAGATTTACGTATGTAATATTGACAAGCTGAGTGACTAGTTATCCCTAGTTACAGGATACTTGGCCTAAGGTTCCGGGTTACAGTCCCGACCGAAGAAGATGCTTATGTGACAACGAAAATTTGTTCTCGGGTTGTTGTTTATACTGGTAGCAAATCTATCTGTTTGTGTTGCGTTATCAAATATCTTTAATGCAATATTTTATGGATGCTTTCTTTAGGCTAGATAATATTATGTGTATACGATTGAGTTGATTATAACATCATATACATTTCACTAATATTTCTAAGAGATATTACATTTCTAAAGATCAGGATATTTCGTAATTGAAAGTTATAGAGATAAAGTTATGATTTTCGCTATAAAAAGGACTTATTCTATTTGCACAGCTAATAAAAGACGTATATATAATATTGCATGTTATATATAAAGATTTTTCTTAAAATGCTGTTTAAAATAATATAATTAAAATTTAAAATAAAAAAATTACACTGAAATATATTTGATATGGAAACTAATAAGAGTGTAAGGTCGACACGCATTACACTGAAATGCATATGAATATTTATTAAGATTGTATGTATTACAATTTAAAACAACAGCGACACCTATAGGTACTTTGATGAGAAACAAACTCTTTATTTCCATAAACACAAAGTTATTTCTTTTTGGTAAATTGCTTTCAAAAACGCTTCAGTTATTTCAACCGAGTTATAGGTATAAACAATGAAATAATTCGTTCTTTAAATATAAATAAAAAATAAAATTATTTAAGTTTTAAAGCCTAATAACGATATTCCAGTATTTAACTCTGCTTTACTTATTGCTAAAAATAATATAGTAGCGTATAACTTTAAAACATCGCTATAACCTAATGTAACACCGCCTTTATGCTTGAGTCAGTAGTCATGTATATGACTCAATCAGTTATTTCAACCGAGTTATAGGTATAAACAATGAAATAATTCGTTCTTTAAATATAAATAACAAATAAAATTATTTAAGTTTTAAAGCCTAATAACGATATTCCAGTATTTAACTCTGCTTTACTTATTGCTAAAAATAATATAGTAGCGTATAACTTTAAAACATCGCTATAACCTAATGTAACAGCCTTTATACTTGACTCCGTAGTCATATACATTATGTATCAGTAGCGCGTCATGTCTCTCTCGCATGATACCACGTCCGCGTGACACACAAATTGACAGGTGAGTGACAGCCGACAACAATCTGGTGTTCTTTAGCGGGTGGATACCTTCGTCTGATCCAACAGATGAATTATTTAGTTAGTAAGTTACTTTCTATTGATGGCAATATCTTTTCGATGCGAAATATATTAACATGTTGATATATTCTCCTAAATAGTAATTATGTTTAAATTATGTTTATTCTACTCAGTTAAATGATTGGTTAAACTGCAAAAATAAATGAAATGAAAAAAAAATGTCAAAATTGATTCTGTTGAAATTAAGTTAGTTTTCATCAATGTTCTAAAATCAAATATAAGTAATTCAAAATTGGTATATAAACTGCGTTAAAATTTGACATATTTCACGACGAGTAGATAATATTTCAATATTCAACTTCCTTTAAAGAAATCCTCGCGTAGAAAGATTATTGAAACCCAGCAAAATTAAAAAGCTTCATCTGTTAATTTGGTTCATACATTACAGAAGCAAGTAACTACCCACAAAATTAACAACTCATATTATATTGTTCAACAATACGTTATCTGTTGAAAAATAAATTTTAAAACAAAAGCTTACTAGGAACAAAGTGTGTAATTTTACTTTCGACATAATACACAAAAGCTACGTCATAATTATAATGACAGTGTTGTGTAAAAAAGCGATGAAGGAATATTATACCAGCCACCAATACCCAGTTTATGATATGGAACGGCTACGTAGCTATTCAGCCTAATTGAATTCTGCACCCGACAATTTTCGGCATCTAAAATTTTGCCACCGAGCCGTTTGACTCGTACACCTTATTCTTTCACTTTTAAATGCTAAAAATATAGTAATAATTTTAATTTAGACTCTCTAAGTGTAAGTATTCATCTAAAGTTTTATTTAAAATACATTTCAATTGGTTATTTCTTCTTTTGTTTTTAGACTTCAATTGTTTTTTTAACTTTGTTATACAAAAAACCTATAATATCATCAAACGAATCAGAAAATAATCAGGCGCCTTCAATAAATTGTACATGTTTCTCATATTTCTAGCAAATACTACTACTTTTCTATGTTCTTCTGTAAAGTAAGTGTCCAAAGTTCTTGTTATTTATGTTTTTACCATCGAAAACATAACTAATTAAGATAGAGAGACTTTTCCCTATGATATTCTTTATAATGATCCGTGAAGGAGCTTTGAAATTACCATTTACTTAATTACAGCTCCCATGACGAATAAAAGTAGATACCTGCTTACAGAGCAATTTTTATTTCGCCGAGAGCTTATTGATTAAAGGAAATCGTCACACTCGCCGAATAAGGATGTAATTACAAATGTGTGTCTTCTTTTTCACGAGACTTGATGCTTATAACGAAATTATCTAAGTATTTACTTTTATGATTAAGTAACTACTTAATCATAAAAGTACCATATAAATTTTATATAAACTTATATTTTATTAATGTGAGAGTCAAAATTATTCTAGGATTTTCATAATTATTAGAATTTTAATTCTAGTATCAAAATAATGTTTCGAACAAGAGACATATTTATTTTTTTATTTTTATATCATTTGGTATCTGATCATGCCATATAAAATTGAACTTTGAATTGTATTGGTAAAGTTACAAGCTAGATACTAACACTTTGAACGCGCTCTCATATCACTGAAAGTAATTATACTTATATAATACCAGTAAATAAACATTGTACTGCCTTGACGGTATTTTGCCCCGGAGAATATAAAATAGAAACGCATTTTACTATCTAATTGGCATTTACTCAGATATTTAACTGAGTTTACATATTCAACAACAGTTCTCTTTGAATGGACTACTTGGAAGTAGTAGGGTGATATAAAAGTTGCCTTCTTCGATGCACTTGGCAAAGAAAAAATCTAATTTAATAGCAATGTTTGCAGTTCAAAGTTATCAACAGGTAACAACTTACATATCTTTCGATTGTGTTGTTTGGTATTTTTAAAACTTTAAAGAATACTTTGTTTTGTTAGCTTTATTATGAAGTGTATGCGCGCACGTGACAAATACAGTTATTATCAACGCCCAGTGCTACACAGTATCAAATTTAAACTTCTATCTCCTCAAGCTCCTTAATACACCTGTTGCTAAATAGTTTAATTAAGATCTCTTTGATATTTTTGTCTTTATTTTTTAATATATTTTGATATGTGTATTGTCTTTTATATTGCTGTCAATGTAAGGAGAATTGGGATAAAAGGTCGAAAAGTGATGCTGGAGTTTTATTTTGCTATTTAGGACATTATTCTCAGTCGTTCGTCTTTAACACCTCTTTTAGATAGTTTATGTATCTACTGTTGCATGTCTGGATTTTAAGCAGTAAATTTAAAATTTGAGATATATTTGCTATCACATGGTATATTTAAATGACGATACTCAGCAAAACTTTAGGTAATTTCTAATTCTAAAGAATAATAATTTATAATGTACTAATACTAATAACTCTACTTTTTTAATAAATTTTAAGTTGACTCTTTATGAGTTGCATTATTTTATCTGAAGTTGCGACTATATCTTCACTGAGTTTGTGTGAACTTTTTTTATGAATTGGTGGCTTGCCTGATATAAAGTTTGAAACAATACTGTGCATAATGTATACTTTAATTTTAAAGCAGAAGACTTGAGAAAATCCCATGAGATTTTCTTGCAAGATTTCATAGAGGAATCAGTTTCAAATGGTCGTATTAATTGTTTATTAATTATAAATAGTTACATAATGTATAGTTTTGTAGCGAATATAGTTAGAAATGTATGTATTTTAAACATTATATTCATAAAATTACCATGTGATTAAAAATGACAAAAAACAATATTCATATAATAAATATACAGGATACTAGTGTGAGAAAGTCCCGGTTTTAATTTTACTTCGGTTATATGGTCCATAGAAGTGGTAGAGGTGCCACTGGGTATTCCGTGTAACATGCACACTTAGAGAGTATGCCAGTGTAGAGCCCAATGGGGCATTTTGATTACAGAAAAAGGTACAATGACAATTGTTAGTCAGTATTGCGATGTGGTAGAGACACCTAGGTTCTTTAAGAGGGTAGTCTCGACATAGTGTATCTTTGGATTAAACCAAAAAAAATGGTCCCGCTCTTTCTTTTCTAGTTGCACAAATAATTTACTATCATCATAAAAAATATTTAAGTGCCATTGTAGCGAAATCGGTTTTAGATTTGTGTGTATGGGCAACTTTATTGTTTCTCCTTTTATTTACCCCAACTGCATTATACTGGGGTGACTTATATAATCTTAAGGTGGCCGATAAAATGTAAAATCGCCTTACCGAGAGCAGCTCATAAAACCTGTAAAGTTCCTCCGTAGAGAACCAAAATGGCTTAAATTCATTTGTAGTTAATGAATTTTAAGCCTTTAGGTTATCAGATATCTCTGTGTTGGTCTTAGTTGCAGTAACCTACTATAAATTGACCTAATGATATATATATATTTAATATAAATATATATATTTAATTTATAAATTGTTTAGCATCTCTCAACTTTCTAAAAAACCACGTTAATTTTCTCATCCTTACATTCCTTGACTTAATGTGTCAGTGCCAATTTAAGTGCTGATCTAAGATAAGACCCCAAATATTTAGGATATGACTCAATCATTACTACATGCACAGTGAGGAGTAAAAGTTTTCTTGCATTGATAATTTTTTAAATATAGGTAACTACAAAACTAGGTTGATACTGGTTATTAATAGTAAAACATATATAATAATTGGCTTTCTAATTTTAATTGTTAGTTTAGTTAACGGTGTCGCAAAGTTGTCAAAAAACATTAAGAGTTAGATTAGCGTTATGTCCTTAATAGGGATGTAAAAATACAATTAAAAAAAATATTTTTGAAACAAGTTTGGGCAGCCTTAATACAATAATTAATATATAAGTGTGTGTGTGTAGTGGCCTTAACACTGAAAGCACTGCATGATGCGCCATTACTAACCACTGCGAACTAATGGACGGTACGGTGTGCCGAATATTGGATTTTAGTCTTAATGGGTCTTAAAAGACAGTCGAAATTGCTAATGGCTGTGATAAATTATTCGGTACCAGCCATGCTATTGACTTCACAACGTGTTTAATGTTAATTTGATTGATATAAAATATTGGTTTATAGTGTATAAACGTTTTATACAAGGAAATTCATTTATATAATTCATATTTACACCTTTACTTTCATATTGTATTCATAAATATTATTGGCTTAAATTATTTTTACTGTTGATTTGGCATAAGCATATTGAAATATATATTTTTTAATCATAAAAAGTACAATATTGTGTCTTGATTACGAAAAATATACGTCAATATGGATCTATAAACTATTTTCATGATATTGAAATCACCGTATTCCTTACTTCATTTAAGAAGATTTTAAAGAATATTCCTTATATTATTAGAATAAACACAAATAAGGTTATTTTCAAAGTCGTAATTCTTCCTTTTACTTATATTCATCAGCACAATTCTTGTAAATTAACATTCTGGTACATATACTGAAAAAGCATGCTTATCATTATAAGCATGCTTTTTCAGTGTAAGATTGGTTCACAATATAATTGATTGATTAGTTAACAATATAATTTTTCTAATAAATGTCCTACAATGATCTTATTTGCATCAGTCTGTCGAAAGAGACAGACGAACGGTTATATCCCCGATGGGTAAAATTTTTCATTTTAGCCATTCCACGAAACAAATATTATTGGTTAGATTCTAATTTACGACTGTCTATCTTATTTTATTCTTCGAGGTGGTTATTAGCATTTCACTTAGCACGTTCCACAAAACATAATTTATTCAGGCATATTGCAATCGAGCTGGGTAACGTTTCGTCCACATAGCCAAGCCTACCTATTGTGTAGGTGCAACCATCAATCATTTTCTCGGTCCGATCGCGTGTACGCCTAAAACACATACTTCATATGTACATATAGAATATAATATCTAAAGTTAGGATTCAATGAGCAACAAATATTTCTACGTGTTTTAAGATAAGAAAATATTTTTAAAATTTTGAAACGATTCGTTTCCATTCAATTTCTGATTTTTATAATCTCAAATATAAGTAAGTTATAAGTCAATAAGCTGTGAGGTTCCTTGACATTTAACTTAATGAAGCGTTTGTATATTTTAATGTTCAAGTTTCGAATCCCAGTTGAAGCGGCTATTTAGATTTTTAGTAAAATGAATTTTTACCACAAATAACGGTAATTAAGTATCTTTAATGTCATTACAGTTAATTTTAATTAAATATATTTTATTTCTTTTATCTAACATTTATCCAAAGCATACTAAAAGGAAAAAAGTACGTAGTTTCAGACCTCATGTGAGCGTTAATAGCATAGTCTTTAGAGCTTTTAGTAATTGCAGAGTTAAAGCGACGACGACTGCTGCGCATTTTATTACCATTAGAATAAAATACATTTCGGTGTTTTTTTAAATTGATACTATCATTTTCTTTTATCAGGCGTTCATGTTAAAAATTTTATGTCGCAGTAAAAACCATCAACATAACACTACATTCCTTAACACTACAATATTTAAAACAACTTTCAGCAGAAGTAATAAATATAAATATGTTAATAAATTAGAATTGTGGGCGACGATAAGGAGACCACGTGGAGCGGGTACGGTACGTGCGATCGCGGCTGCCGCTCTTTTAGCACGGATACATTTTTACACTGCGTGTGTGTTATGTGTGCGGTTTATTGTAATGACGCACACTCAAACAAGCCGTGCACACTGCATTAAGCGCTTCACTTACTGGAGGTTTTACTATGTCCTTAGTAGACTAAACACGTATGACTGAGAATTCATTACAATTTAAATTAAATACAAACATATTAAGAAAATTAACTACTCCCAATCTGTTGTTGACCGAGAATCGAAAAGAGAGAGAAAAAGCGTAACAGCATTATTTATAAATATGAAATTCTTATATTATATCTAGTTTTGTCTTGTTCGCGCTCATGGCTAACTTAAAAACATATTTTAATATTTTTATTAATCAATCCACAAAAGTTTACACTGACTCGCTATTATTCTTCAAAACTAAAACGGTTTTTTATGATTCCTGTTCTTTGCAATTATAGCATACGAAAGTTTTATCAAGGAGTTGTAATACTGCCCGATATGTCTTCCGTGTCTGTAGTTAGCTAGCGAGCAAACAGATTGTTTTTGCTCCCCACAAGCAAATTGTATGATCAATTTTGGTGCAGTCCCATCTCCAGGAAGAAGATTGATGTGTTACCGCGTAATTAAATGTGTGTTGGTGTTACACGTCGACTTTCATTTTCACATTATGAGAATAAATCTGTTATTTCCACACAAAATTGTAATGACTTATATTAATTGTCGACTTTGCAGGTTTATCAATTTAAACCTATTTGTTATTTACTATAAGGTTAGTATTAAATACATTTTAATCTGGTGTAAAAAAGATGTTAAATAAGCCTTCAAAGCCGCCAAATTATAATAGTAATCTTTTGTTTCACATTCCTATTAGTTAATATTAATTAGTAATTATTTGTTGTTAGTTTACGGCAAATGTGTTAATTAAAAGTATTTCTTTTGGTCGACGTTTACTATTTAATATTGTAGGAATTTTCAAATAGTAAACTCATTTGAATTTTTCGAATTTAATCAATGAAGTACACAGACACTGTATCAGAGAATAATCCGATCTATCAGCATGCCAGGATGCCATATTATTTTTACACTCAGTATGTTACAGATAGTAGATAACGAAGAAATATGATAAAAATATATTATATATAATATGAAAACATGTGAAATAATATATTTTTATCTAATTATAATAAAGAAATACACTCAAATAAGTATATAAATAACAATGACCACAGCTAAAACGGCTGTGCTTATCACAGAACCTTCCCCGGCTAAGACTGGACCCAGGAGCCCTCACCGAGTAGTATTTAGTTGGATCACACGGCTTACTTCGAAAATGAAATGAAAATACACTACATAGTCAATCTGTTACATTGTGATATCCAAAGTTATACCTGACTGCGCAGTAAATTCCCCAGGTGTCCAATATTGACAATAATTTGAAATTCATCGCGTCGTGACTTACCACTCTAGGCCAGATCTATAAGCCCAGCTCCGTAATCTAAAAGCATCACCAATGTCACCATTTGCATTTTATTGCTAAAGTTTCTGGCCGCACAACGCCTATTTTTATGGTAAACTTATTCAAATGCACGGGGATGTCATAAATCGGGTGAAGGGGTGACTGGCACGGCAGGCACCAAAAAACTTAGGATTAGGGCTGTCTTCATCACCTATTTCTACTAAATTAATTAATAAACAATGCAATTATCAGTTTAAAGAACTATATTTATATCATGAAATATATTCAATTTTGATCTGAACCTATAAAAAAATCTTAGTAGGCCTTCTGCAATAATTAATTGATTATAGTTATGCACTAAAGATGCAATTCAATCTCAATTTTGATGCATAAATTCATACAGTCTCCCAGATCTTTCACCATAAATCAACAGCGACAGCCCTATTATTGCTTGAACGATGGTCGCCATATTTGATATTACAGTTTTGATGTCTCGATTTGGCGATGGGATGGGTAATATGTCACCAACTTTGTCACTGCTGCCCGTGTACTAATGACGTCCCTTTATTATAGAAGAACAGCGAACAGAAAATGTGGTCATCAAGTCATGAAAAAAAGGTTTAACATTGACTATTTGTTTACATTTATCATTATGTATTTATGTGTATACTATGTATTACATTTGAGGACTATATTCTTATCAACGAGACGATTTTCATTCTTAAATCAGTTAAGTAGTAGAGGACATTCATGAAACAGTTGCACGTATGCAATAGCCAAAAAGGCTAACCAATAAAACACTTTTTCTATGACAGATTTGATTGATACAATTTATATAAGTCACCCGAAAAAAAATAATGAAAATTACTTTTCCTAACGCTGCATCCTAACATCCTAATTATTTCATTAAAAATTCAAAAAATGATTCTTGCTTCGCTTTACCACACTAAATCTTCGTTGGCAGTTAATTCAGTTATCTAAAGATATAAAAAAATTAAAATATAAAACATTAAAATTTTAACTATTATGATCCGTGGATTGACTTCATTAAAATCTAATTTACACTTTTCTTTACACATCAGGAGTAAATTTTACGCTAATTAAGTATTATTAGTAATGATAAGATACATTTTTAAACAAACTTGTTAAAAGTCGTCCCACATAAGAAAAACATTTTCAAGCAATAATCGAAAGGTCAAATGAGAAAAAATAGTTCCTTACATCTAGGTAAGGAATTCTATGTCAAACTTTTTTCATGTTTGTTTATTATTTAAAGAATTACGAAAAAATGAGCATTTAAATGCTATCTTGTGGAAGATAAAGATGTTTCGTAACTCAGGCCGCCCCAAATAGCGTAATATGTTCGGAAATACAGTTAACTTTTCTTTAAAAGTTTTAAGAGGTGCCCGAAGCGCTACACAGTTTTGCAGAAATTAAAATTGTTACGTCGTTTTTAATGCTTCCAACTCGGATGATAAAATTAATAAATAAAAGCGATTGTTTTTAATTTCAATTATTTCTTTTTACTACGATGATGTTTATTCAGACTTTATCTCTTTTTATTTGTTTAATTAACGGTATAAAGAAATAAGGTATAGGAAATTCACATGCTGATATCTTCTAAATAATAAATAAATGAAAAGTAATAGTCATTTATCTTTAACTTGTTAGTAACATAAGAATCCGTATAATCTTATATTAATAAAGTGGTTAATTATAAATTATATTTGATTCATTAAATTACGATATTCAAAATTCCCTATTACCTTTGATATCTTCATAGAAAACAAACGCAAGCTATAAGTGGCATGTCTACGATAATGATACTATTTTATCAAAATTAATTTGATTTACTTCGTTGGAGGTAAAGTTGACAGAACAGAAATATTTAAACTATCGTGCTTAATTGTTACCATACAATTCGTCTGCAATTGATTACTTGCTTAAGGCTAAATAACTTTTTCAATGCTATTTATAATTCCCGAATGTAAACAACGCAAATAATATGAAAAATTCATATCGCAATAAAATTTTAATAAGTGTATGTATCCAATGTAATCAACAAACAACGGTTTGCGTACAAAACCTTGCTTGAGGTTTTGGTGGAAAATTTTCCGCCTAAAAGTTATATTGACTTTACGTAAGCGTACCATAATATAAAATGTAAGAAGGCAACCAATGTTCTGCTCTGAATGGAAATCAATTTTCTACTGTTGAGAAATGGGAGAATTCATTTATCGACCACCTGCGCTCGGGTGCTCAATCAACTGGAGACCAATACAAAGGAACCCACACTGAAATCTCAGGGAAGGTGCCTTTAAAAAGGCTCGTAGCAGATTACGTAGCATGGGGTCTATATTTCAAGGAAAGTTACTTCGACGCCAAAACTTCGTAAGCTATTTGCATCTTTACCTAAAATGTTTTTTAACGATACTTACATTTAAAACTTGTGAGTTTTGCTTTCAAAATCTTTGGATATAGTCTCAATTGTCTTAAGCGTTATTACTCTTCTGAATAATAAGCTAGCAAGTATTAAGTATTAGGTTAGCGGTTTCTGTTTCACAGGTAAGGACTTATTTTCTTTGTGCCATAATATTTATCATAGTGCAAAATAAAATATTTGAAATTTCATTTGTATGTATGACATGATTATTAAAAATACATGGAAATGTTACAAGGAACAATTTAAAAATTTCTTTTCTTAAATATTCTTCTCTGGACTATTTTCAGCTTGTGTTTTGTGCTTATGTTTCCTTTCTTTATTTATAATTATAAAAGAATAGAATTGTTAGTTGAAACATATTTAATTATTGCTCCCGATCAACAAACAATCTCCTCTATAACATTTCCATAAATACTTTTTCTGGAAGACATAAAGTTTAAAAGTTCCAGTTATGATATTTTGTTTCAATCACAAAACTTTCACACCAAGTCATAGAATTTAAATTTGAACAACAAACTGTTAAAAAATCTTGCACTTACATTATATAAGTTGTGACAATGTCTGTGATGTAATTTACTTTATGATTTGAACGGATGTACAGTCTGTGATAGTGCGGAAGTTATAATCGCTGTATCTTTCCGTTGTCTCCATTGAGTCGTTGACTCTAAAGTAAGTATTGCTTTTACCCAACGTGCAAATAAATTTTACAGCTAGTTGAAATTTATAAGAATTGCAGTCTTATAATACAGAAGCATTCGGTTATTATTGCATTTGCCCTAGTTTATATATCACTGTAATACAAATACCTACTCATAAATTTTGGTGATCTGGTTAGAAAGAAGCCTAGTGGATTCCCACCTCCACAGAATATGTTATCGTTTCTCTGTCACATTAGTTAACTATAGAACCTTCTTTACATACGACATGGGTTCTTCCAGAAGAGGCGTGGAGAATTTCCTTATGTGATAACAAAGCGGGGACGTCTAGTACTGTGTAATCCTCACTGCTCTGCCTGCCTCTGTAATAGACACAGAATGTGTGTGTGTGTGTATGCGTGTGTGCGCGCGCTCTTGTGTGTGTGTGTGTGTGTGTGCGTGTGGGTGTGCTTGTGAGTGTGCGTGTGTATGTGCGTGTGTGTGTGTGTGTTTTTTTCGTTGCACCAACGGCATCTTAACATATTAAGTGGATGTTTAAGCTACAGAGAGTAAAAAAGCTCAGATTCCTTTAAATAGCAACTTTAGATAGACGAAAGACAAGAACAATAAACATCTTAATTGAACTCGCAATGTATCGTTAGTGGATTTTGAACTGTCAAACTTTCTGTTGCCTGCGAACATTTAGCCCGCAAACCGAACATCGCGAGGTTATAACTGTCAAAGTTATTATTGCAGTGTTTCCGTTACAAAACGGGCCGACTGAAGGCGAACTAACTTTATTCAATGACAAAATGAATCTAATTAAAGTACGACTGATGTTTGGATCTTCCACGTTGTATTGAAAGCAGTTGACATTAAGCCGTAGATCGGCATAGTGATCAGTGATCAGTCTTTATAACAATTATATAACACCTTCAGAATTGTCGAACAAAATAGTTTGATGACATTTATCACTTTGATACTGCTTCTATTGATAATAACGTATGTTTTGCTGACATGTTTCCCTTATAGCAGTCCTATTTGCCCCTAATAAAAGTGTCTCACAAAAAAAGGGTCTGTATCACAATCAACCTTGATTGTTACAGTCTGTTTTTCTGTTATTTCACCGTTTTATGATATAAGGTAAAGTGAAATGGCTATCGTACCTTTCTGTTGAATTCCCTCTAAAATATATGAAGGACATCTTATTAATTATGTTTAGAAGGTAACATTCTCATGGCGACTTTACTGATTTCATAACGGATCCACCTGTTACAGACTCTACCTTTAAAACTTATCTCTGATTAACTGTGATATTAGATTTTTTTGTATATTGTAAAGGTAGGTATTGTATCATATAGGTTTTGTTCAAGCAGAACACAGAGAACTTTTACTGAACAAAGAATGATCAAATGTAGATAAAATACTTTACAACTGTGCACCAGAACACAAGGTTTCAAATAAAAGCTGCGCCACTGCATTCAACTGCTATCAAACAGGAAAAACGTTTATAAATAATTTTGTTGCAAGTAGTTTTGATATATATTTACAAAAAAAATTATTTAAGGCCTTACAAAAATATTATTTCTTATATTAGCCCTTTGTTAACTGTAGTTATTAAACAACTTAACAGTTAAAACTTCAATAAAAATATTTGTACTAGACAAAATGAAAATATATTGTTAAGAAAAAGTGCCTATTGAGTCACGTGATGCCACTAGGTGGACATACCCAATCCATTTATCAAAATACCCGTCACCCACACCTTCTACGTGAAACATCTGTCACAGTGTCATAACTTATGTCATGATTTCAACATAGAAAATGTACTGGAGGTCAAAGGTTTACATTACTGTTTCATATTGGGTCTTATATATAATTTATTATTGTTTACTGCGTCTTGCCCATTTCTTTTGGTAGCGTCTATTTTCTTTTAAATCTTTAATGCAATCCAGGTAAATTGCCTCCCCTTGGCATTGCTTACTAAAAAAGTAACGAGATCTTTATTCTTACTTTTGGGGCTCCGTTTCTCTAAAGAAAAATGGAACCCATATAGGATTACTTCGTGGTAAGTCAGCCATAATCATATCTCGAAGTAGAAATTAATACCGAAAGCTATTGTTAAATTTTATATAATTACAGTGTTGTAATTTTTTTCAAATTTAATATGTCATTCGTAAAACTAGACGAATTTCATTTATATTTATAAACCCTTAAACAACGGGTATTAATAAGGTATAATCTGTATGTGCGGTATAAAAAGGGGTAAGTTATCTGCGCAGGAAAATTTATAGATAGAATTACTAGTGAAATCTTTTTTCTTTATAGATTATAAACTGAGTATATATTTAAATAATTTGAATACTTTTTGGAGCCCAATATTTACATTATCATACAAAATTAGTAAATTTCAATGAAAAATACTCAACTATTATTTATTCCAAGATTCCCATTTTTATTATTTATATGAAATACAGACGGACCATTTAATAAAACATAAACATAAATAAGCATATAAATATAATTTAAAATTACTTTTATTTATTTTGGAATCAAAATTTTATTCTTCAGAAGATTTACTTACTCTATCCAAGCATATAATAATAAATTAAAAAAATACCATAAATTTGAATAAAAGTTAAAAGATGTGACACTCATTCTATTCACTAATAATTGTTAAAATTTAAATATTTATGGGATAAAAAAAATATCTAAATTAATATAACGGACAGAATAAGGATTAAAGAAACTATCGTTGTTTCAAGGACAAACTACCGTTAACGCCATCTATTAAAAGAAACCCGAATAAGTGAAGGAAGAAATGACAGGTTTAATGTTTAGAAAATCGACTTACTGACATGGTCAATTTTTCACACTTAAAAACTAATTATCGTTTTTATATTTTTGTAGCTTTTTTCTAATATCGCCAATTATTTTTATTTTTAAAGTACTCGTGTATTAAACTAAACCAACACAATAAATTTATTTAAATCGGTAAAGACGTTTGTTAGTTTTAACGAGACTTAAGAACATCATTTATTTTTAATATATAATTAGAAGAAGAAGAAAGTCTAGTTGACCAGGTCAACCCCACGTAGCACGACAGTTTTAATGTTCAGTATGTAAATAGTTTTTCGATACTAAAAAAACAATTTTCATTAAAAAGAAAAATCATTTCATTTTATTTAGCAATTTCCCATACATATTTTTATTTTTAAACAACCGAATAAAACACAATAAACATTTTTTAAATTGGTAAAGCCGTTCTTGAGTTAGCGTAACCAACGAAAATCAATTCATTTTTATATATAAGATTTCTTTTTCTTAAATTTGTTTTCTCTTTCAGGCACAATGTGGCGACTAGCGCCACTGGTGATGCGGCTAGCCGCCGTGTCACTGGTGGCGCTCGTGCTAGCCGAGCATGACACCAAAGGGAACGCCATAACACAGCAGCCCGAACGGGTAGCACCACCCCCACCAGCGCCAGCACGACAGACCTCCGCACCACGACGGCCCGAACGCCGTCAGCGCAACCGCAGGAAAACTACCACAACAACTACGACTACTGTTGATCCAGAAGAAGAGGAAGATGACATTGACATTACTACTCATATGACCACAACCACAATTGACCCGCGCACTTTTGATCACAGTAAGTTTATTCATTTATCGAACAAACAAAAAAATCAAATTGAGCGTATTAGTTTCGAATCACTTTCCGAGAACTCTGATTTTGATTACGAAAACCTAGTGAAATCCAAATACGACGCTACATAACTCGTCGACTGTTTTAAAACATATGTGAAACCAACTAAGGATAGTATTTTTTCCATCCTTTCGTTGATCATTATAAAAAAAGACAATTTTTGTTGAAATTTTCAGTTAATGTTCTTCTTCGAGCATAAACATTTTGAACTTTAAAATCATAATCGTAAAAAGCGAGCGTATGAAGTTGTTAACGGCGGCGCCCGGTGTAATACAATTATGATTCGAAAATATACCCACGCACATACAAGGGACTCCTGAGTAAAAAGTCTATAACGAAGTATAGTTACCTGCGAAATTGCAACTTCAAGTCTATTTATTTTTCTGAGCAAAGACTTTCCCTTGTTGGATCTTGGAAGATGAAGGCTTGCATTCCCTCTACACCTTAGGTACCATTGAATTAAAGAGCTATGTACATTGAAAGAATCAGCTTGTCTTATGATATTTTATCACTACACACTTTACGTTTGGTTTCTAAAGATCAGGTGAATTAGAAAGATTATATAGTTTTATATTCCACAAAAAGAGTAAACAAAAGAGTAAATAGATTATATAAAAGAAAATAACACTCACAATACGGAGCGATAGTTTTATGTAAGCCGCAACATCGAAAAAGCCTTGGAGCATCTACAAATATATGGTTGTTTTTGTCGTTCAACCCGAGCGATCAAACAAAATCGAGCAAATGTTTAGATAACGAATGATCAAATTTTGCGACGATTGTCACCACGAATCTTTCCAGGTACTCGATACAATAACCGTTATGTACTCTATAAGATTATATTGAAAATCGAATCGAAACCGAATTCAAAACGGAATTGTAGGTTCAAAATGAAGTGAAAACTAAATGAGAAAAGTATATAAAGGATACACATGTTAATGAGGTTTTGAGAAAGGTGTTTCTTTAAAATTAGTAGTAAGTTTAGCTTATTGACTTGTTAGGAAATGGCCTGAAGATAATTTATGTTTTCTATAATTTACGCTTTGTAAATTACAAAATATAGTCAAAGTTTTTGCATTGTTAAAAGATCCCGAGACATTTTTAAATCTGTTATTAACCAACGTTATTTTCCTTATAAGATTCCTATTTAAAACACAAAAAGCACAAAAATAAGTAAATTAAAGAAGTTAGTCGGCATAGAAGGAGTTGGTATTTCCCTTTCTGTTATTGGATGCAACTTAATACCAACTCCAAAAAATAATATTTAACTTTGGATAACTTCTTAAATTGAGAAACTTTCTTTTCACAATTTTGAGTGTTAAGTTATATGGGTGACCGTTAGTATTGTAATCTTACTTGTTAGTCGTAGGTTAAAAATACTGGAATAGTTTTAGAAAAAAATATGAAACACATAGTACGTGCTATTCATCCTCAGATCCTCAGCGGCTGACAATGGAACCACGTTAATTGTATCAATATAAAAAGGGAATTTTTAATATCAGATTACAACGGACAAAGTAATACATAAACAATTATACAAAAATAAAAAACAGTGAAATATACCACCTACCCCTTTCATGAAGTCGGTTAAATACAACAAACTCTTGAATTTGTTATGGAATTTCTAAATACATATAATAAGGATGTAAATTTATAAATTTTAAGTAAAACTGTTAATAAATATGGGTCATATATTTAGAATACCTAAGCCCTTTGCTTGTCATAATTATGTCGGGATTAACGTTGGTATGCTTTCCTGTATGTATTTTTAAATACGACAAAACATTTTCTTACTAAGAAGATTTTATAGTAACGTCTTAAGTGCTCTGGTTATAAGTACATTGTAAACGAGAAATTAAGTAACACATACATTTAAAAACAAATTGTATACGTATGTTATCTTTATAGGAAGAACATTTTAATTTATACAAACTTGGCGTAGGAATAAATATTGAGATAATCACGATCCTTGATTAGCGAGTGTGTGGTAAACATTAGCTTTATTAAAAACAATATGGACAGACGGATAAGGCTTGATGTGTCTGTTGTATGGAGAATAAATAAAAAAATATGAAAGAAAATATAAAAAGAAAGAAAATACGTGTTGATTTTTCTTTAAAAGCGTCGTGCTTTAAAATTTACTGTCTCGGTATGAGCCCGTTAAGTTCATTTTCCTAGTAACACAGTATAATTAAACGCTCATTACCGAGCACGTGGTTGCCTCATTAACCGATGCAACAAAGCTTCTCACAAGCTTTGTTGCATAGACAAGAACACAGAATACAACGAATGCATAGAATTACATATAATTTTGTTATTTTCTTATTTAGTTATACAAAAGAAAGCTAGAAAACTATTTTCAGCTGAATTTATTTTTATTTTATGTTTTAAGTAGTCTCACGAAATTTAAGCTGCTCCCTTCCATGGATTAATTTAATTATGACATGAGTTTATCTTAAAACCAAGTTTACTTATCCAATAGTATTTAGCTTAAAGTAAATTTAAATATTACACTGGAGATAGATTTCTTAGAGAGATTAATTTACACAAGCTAAGATCTTGTACTATGTATTCTATTTTGAACTTTAGTAGTACATATTAAGGTATTATTTTAAACAATATTAAAGCATATATTTATTGACTATTTCTTAATAGTACTTTGGTTATTGGGTAAATATTTTCTATTAAGACTTTATTTATTTTAAAACGAAGTTTTTTTACGGCCTACATACTTTAAATACCCAATATATAAAACGCAATGAATCGCAGTGATTGATTTGTTGGATTCGTTGATGTAAGACAATACTGATATATCGTAACATTTTTTAAACCAAAACTTTAAAAAAAGCTCTATATTGCAACCAAAATTAATTTTAATTAAGGAAAGTTGGAGAGTTTTGCATTACTAATTTAAACTGTCCAGCAGCTCTGTCATGATACAATTAAGTAATTTTTTCTTGGAATGAGAAACTTGACCTGTTACTATTAAATATTTTTTCAGATTAAAACTTTGAAAAGTCAGTGTAGCGATTTATAAGATCTTTAGCTTTTTATACAAAGTATGTAGTAGTTTTAATAGCGATATTCCTATCGAAATTTTTGAACCAGGATGATATTATTGCTGGTGAAATAAAATTCGATACAATCGGCAACAAGCACTATCAATAGTAACTAACTGTCGATAATACGTGTCGATGGTACTGATAGTATTGATTATTTTGCCCTGTCAACAATCGAACATTACTCGATATTATATTCTTACTCATAAAACGTAGTGTAGGTCAGCTATGTTGCGTTCTTATCCATAACGTCGATCGCTCGCAAGCTATTTCATAAACATTAGTGTATTATATCTGTGTCAGTTTTACCGACCAGATTCTACCGTTTAATATACGTACCATTCAATTTATCAGCGGTAATCTTACAATACTAAAACGATAACGTTTACATCAGTCTGATGGCACTATTATATTTTAGCACAGTTACTTTCTCTGTCCAAATCGTTGTATTGTCAAGTTTCACTGATCGTATTCCCAAAGGGCTAGGGTCTAAGGGCCGAATAAAAAGAACAGACAGAAACTTGGCTCAGGTGATCAATCTTTATCAACAACTTTATTTTCTGAAGGCCAAAGTAGCAATGATGTACACGTTAAGTTTCATTGTCACACTCAGGTATTCTTTATGTCGAATTAATTCTATCGGTTAATCTTTCATCGTCGCTTTAGACAATTGATTTATTTTAACAATGAATCGATAATACAAATTATTCTTTGCAGAATAACTGGAACATATTTTTAATTGTACTATTTAATTTATTTGAGGCAAGATGGATCCAATTTAAGAATCATAATAGAAAGCTCTTGTAACAATAAATCGGCGATAATGAACTTGTTAAATTTGTTTTAAATTTGAACTGTGATCAAAGTTAAGACTAAGTTCAAGAATATTTTGCGATCAAAACTTATTTCCCAAATCTGAATTGATCGCGTCATGAAATTGTTCTAGAACAAAAACGATATTCCGTATGTCATAAATATGAATTTTATTTATCAGACCTTTCTTAAGTTCATCGTGAAAACTTTGCACCTACATTACCTTAGAACGACACGTTTCGATTACGAAGAACCTTTCCAATAACAGGCGAACTCTTTTACTCGTTCGCGATATAAATTAAGGAGGCCACATTTTGTATTTGGGCGAGAAGGACGAACTGTCTACAAGTCGTGCGTGTTAACTCGCGTCGGTGTCGTATTGCCATGCCGTTTCATTTTAAGTCACATAGTTTCCCAAGGGTTCCTTGAGGAATGCTGCCGGAGACGTGAGAACGTTCAAACTGCTTGTCAGAGGGGACGGTGACCTATAATTTGAGAAAGTAACTCTTCGGTCAACGCTGGAATTTGCTGGAGAGTTGCGAGAAACGGAATTACACGCTGCTGAAACGTCATGCTATGTTACTTGGAAACCGGACAAAAGGGTGTCGGACGCGCACAGCAATTTAAGACGAAAACTACTTTGCTGTACTTGTATTTCTAGCTCAATATTTTTTGAGGATTTGTCTAACGGTATAACAATTACTTAACATAATATTACGGTTGCGTGATATCTGAACACGGCAACTTTTAGACAGCACAGTAAGAACTTAAGAATAAACATTATTATTATATACAGTAAAATTTTGCGGATAATTGAATAGATGTTCTGTTATTAAGGGTAAAGACGAATCCAACAAATAAGTGATCATTAAAACAGCCTAGCCATGCTTGAGTCGAAAATGGTGTCACTAATCCGATTTAATTTATGTAGAAGATCATATTGCATTGAATACAAATTTGATTAAACAAACTATTGACAACCTTAAAAGTTTTATACCTTAGGCGAAGTAGGTTATGATTTAAATACGCACATTTATTCAGATAAACATTTGAATGTAAGAATTAACAGTAAAGTTATAAGTAGTAAAGTATATTAAATTAGTATGACACTTAATTATTTTCATTTTGAATGGTGAATATTACCCGCAATTCCAGCTATAAGCAAATTGAGTAACACAAATTAAACTTCAAACAAAATAAGTAGCTTAGATTTAATTTTGTCATTGTTGTTTGTAAATAATGAAAAACCTACACGATAAATTGTAGAGGAAAGAAAAAATCTCTTTTACACGCCAACTCATCTCTCTAATAAACCTAATATTGGTTCGATACGAGCTCAAGCGGCGTGAAATGACGCCCCTCTCACCGCCCCAAGGGGGCCAATCCTGACCAGCGGAGCAAGAGCTCTCTTGTTTTATTCAGGAGACCTAAAACATCATCTAGCGCGCGCTTAAGAATGAAGGATCTTGCTGATTGGACGGGACACTGCACGCTTTCTTGTGATATGCAATTAAGACCTGATAATGCGGAAAGTAACTATGTATGGGTTTTAAAGGAGTTATGAATTAAATACAGCTTCTTATTTTAGTTTTACAATGGAAATGAATAGGAAATCTCGTGATTTTCCACTATAATATTTCTCGCACTCACATTTGTTATCATACCCATATCACCTTGTATTATGGGTAAGTAATAATAAATATTAGAAGACAAAATATTAGAAATACACTTAATAAATATCCATGACTCGTGGACAAATATACGTACTCGTCACACAAGTATCTCCTTAACTTAACCTGGCTTAAGTAGACTGGCTAAGTAGGGGTATTGACCGGTCGACCAAACGGCCGCCTAATAATATAATGTTTGAATACAAAGAAGAGAAAAATAATAAGTTCCTTCAATTCCACAGACGATTGTTATTGTTTGGGTGTTTCGTGAATAAATTCTAGCTTAATTTACACCGCGTTATGGAATAAGTGCATTCTTATTACATATGAATTTAACGGGAACTTTACCAGGCGATTGTTTAAAACGCCAAATTAGCTCTAATAGTATTATGCAAACGTTTCTTACACGAACTGTGTGAAAACGGATTACACAAATTCGCGATATTTTTTACCATTTCATATTTTGTGTACACAAAAAATAAATACACTAATATTTATTTACTTCTCTTCATCAATTTAATGTGTCTGTGTATGTATGTATGCGTGTGTGTATTTCTCCGTGAATATCATTAACAACTAATAACAATAATTTGTACGCGGATTTTTGAAACATTATACATTTGCGTTAGTATTATTTATTTAATATTTATTGTTTACACAATAAATTTTCATATAAATTGACTATTAAAATATCACTTTAAAAATCACAACTTACTTTACACGTAATTTTTTTTTTCTATGTACAATCTTTAATGTGTACTACGGTGAAATAGTAAGGCTTCGGAGACAAACGAAGTCTTGAAGTACGAAAGAAGCAACACAAATTTACATCAAACTCTTGGATTGACAGAGAACATTCATGAAATGAACGGAGGAATAGATTTACCTAGTTAATACGTAGATATCAAGATTAAAATGTTATCCGAAGATTTGGACCGAAATTGAGGCTATAATTTTAGTCTAAATCTGTGGATAACGTTTGATAATAAGCCTGCTCATTCTGGCTTTTGACGATTCAAAAGATTTTTCTTAATGTTATTTACGTTGAAATCAATACATGAAATAAAAATTTTACATGCCGATGTATGTGAAATTACAAATATTGAAAATAACACATTTACACACACATGGGGAATCTTTAATATAGCAACAGAAGCCAAAAAAATATCTTTTAGAATTTGTGTCTTTGAATTTATAGATGTATCTCGCATAAGCTGCACGTAAAAATTTTTATTCAACTTAATTTATGAAATTCAGTTTAATGGTAATTTTTACCCTATGGTATTCCTTGAAATCTAAAGCCACATAAAATCTGATTGAGTCTGAATTGTACGGTTTTATAGGTCTAAATGTCGGATTAAAGAGTTCTGTTGCGCTTATCGTTATCGCCACTTAATTTCATATTAATTCTTTACACACAATGGACTTATTGTTATATTCTAATAGCTTAAATATACTCATTGTTCAAATGGAAATCACGTAAAGTCTTCTCCTGTATAAAAAAAAACTACAGCAACAATAGAATTTCACAAGGAATAACGGGCAGCAACTAGTTAAGCTGCACCCAATTCAGAGTAAGTCTGCGTTTACCTTTGTGATATATGTAACTTCCATTCTAAAAAGGTGTTTACAATTTTTCATAACATTCAAATTTTCGTGCGAAGTGACAGTTGAAAGTAAACAGAACCGTTCTTGATTAAGAAATTGGTATTTTGACAGCGGAACTAGAGTTTCCGTTGTCGAAATACTAAAAGTTCGCAATGACTGCCCGTCTGGCTTTGTTCATCAATATACATTGAATATTGAAAAGTGGGGCTAAAATAAATATGAAAAGTATAACAAAGGCCAGTCAAGAATAACAGGCTCTCCCGTGAACTAAAGAAACAAAAATTATTATGTTTCATTATCAATAAATATATATATCTCTCTCTCTCTCTCATTTTATATTTATCCTATTTATTAATTTTATAATAATAATCCTATTTAATTATAAAAAATAAGATAAGCTCGATGACGTAACAGATTGAGCGCTCTGATTATGCCATGTTTGGTCCCTAGATCAAAATATGTCATATTGAGCTCCTCCGTGCTTGGAAGGCACGCTAAGCTGTTTGCTCTGGTTTTTACCGCAACCTTTTTAAACTACCAACATGTATTGGGTTGGTGTAGTGGTCTTAATAAAGCATCAAGGGCGTGAGATAGAAGTCAATAATTTATTAAAATTCAATAAAGACATGCATATACTTTTGGGTATAAAACCACTATAGAGGTTCATATCCTCTTCAGGTCTTATGGTCCTAATCCTCATACTACCATGCAAGAAGACCTATTATTAGCTGCAAGACATAAGAAGGTTGGTAATGATGATAACTAAATATAACATTTTCAACAAGTCGGTCGTCATAATATAAAATATTTTTTTCGATCTACATATATCGATATTTATATCACCTTTGTGACTATAGAGTCACGTTTCCTTAGTTTTACCAACATCACTATTTGACTTTTTGTCCTTCGTGCCATTTCCGGTGATTATTTATTATTAACCTCGATGGTTCCATAACTTGTACAAAAAAGACTATAAATACTACTAAACAGTAATGTATTCGACATAAACTATGATTTTTATGTACATTGATTTGAAATTCTGGCAATACTCCAACCATCTTTGTATCACGCTACTAAAAACAGTTTGTCCCAAGCAGTTGGGTGTCATCTATATTTGGCAAAGCCATCTAACCAATATATTTTATCACAGTCCACTGAACAACAATTTTAACGAATGTTATCGTAAAGTTTTGACTGGTATCAAAATATGTTCGCATACTATTGTTTTATCATATTTAAATACATGTACACAAAACCATTGATAAATCTTCTATCAGTACAATTTAGCTATGCTAAAATATTGTCAGAGAACATAAATATTTAATGATAAATTAATCCAAAAAAAAGGATCCTGTTGGCATTCATAATTACAATAATAATAATAAAATTATTTACTTTAACCAAATTCACGTCAACTCGTCGTCTTATTTTTGCCTTCAAGAAGACTTCAACAAATATTATTGGAGTATGCTTATATGAAAATGTTTATACCAGAAAGCTCCGCTCTTCCAATTTCTATTATTTGTATTATATTTATTTTTTATATTTTATATTTGACAAAATAAATAATCTTTAAAATAATACAAAATGTAAAAAAGAATTAAGACATCTCATAATATTAGGTATATTAGCTTGTTCAAAACAATCGAGCATTTCTATCTATATTATTTAACAGAAAAAAAAATGGCGAGCTGAAGTTTGAAGCCGTGCACGGATTAGACAGCCTTGGTTTCAGTAACGCTTGGCCCGTTTGTTTCGTGCGTGACGTGTTTGAAGCAGTTATTGCTGTGCTTTTTTTAAAACTACTCATCCAGGTGAATTTTGAAAAACCCTTGCAATTATGTAAATTTATTAGAGAAACCGATTCACGGTGCAGACGATATTGTGTGCACATCTATTTTAGATAAAAATATGACTTACAAAAAATATATGGATCAGTCATGGTGTCTATGCCAAATATACGAAAAAATTTATTTGTTTTATCTTCATTACCTTCTAGTCACAGCGAGCACAAAACTCTGCATGTGATCCGTAAAGTAACAAAATTATCATGTCAGGAATGTCTCATCAAATACTGCATAAGTTCGTAATGGTGATATCACTCCGTTCCTGTTACGTGTTTACGTAAACACGCGATCCAATATTTAGTGGTTTAGTTTAATTTAAGGCCCATAATTATATTTATTAGTATTATGATCAAATGGATGAAATTAAAATCTATTTTGTGCAATCATTATTGCTAATAATTATTAGTGACATTTCTTGAAATAAATCCGTTCGCATTGAATTATGCAATAGCGATGAAATCAAAAAAGTTTTTGATTAAACGGTTACAATGGCGTTAGTTAAAATATGCGTTTATATTATCGACCAAAACCGCTAAATGAATGAAGTTTGTAATTGGTGTATTATTCCGTGTTTATACATGCATTATTTACTTCAAATGCCAATCAATTTGTCACCGAAACAAAACAAAGTTACCAACAGACGCCGCTACTCATGACAACTCGCACGTTACGCTTTCTGTCCGTTTTAACTTTGCCTCTCTAACTCCTTGTGTGGAACAAATAAGAATTCAAATAGAAGTTTTCATCTAGTTTCAGTTTGCGTTCAATAAAAACAGGTCCCGATAAGCCGATCGAGTGGGTAGATTTATAAAACTTTTATTTTCATATAATTTTTATAGACTTAGAGTCGAGACGCGTGACGGGTGATTCGCGAGCAACTGGCGTGAAATAAGGGGCTACCTTTCGTGCTTCCTGACCTATTTTCTTGCCATCATGAAATCCTTGGTGCGGTTAAACGCTTCACGTGGCATTGTTGTTTGATATTTATACAAGATTTTCGTAAATTTGACCATTTTTTTTTCGATTAGTAACACACTGTGATAAGTTGTTTTTCCGTTGTAAAGTTTGTTTATATCAAATACGTAGTAACGTCTGTCGACTCTAGCAATTCCCCTCGTCAGCAAGGTATCTATTAGAATCTAGACGCTGTATCGTCAAACGGAACTGATAAGCATTCCTAAGTAGATCAACCGGTCTAAATGAAGACAATAGTTTTTAAGTTAGTCTTAACTTAAGATGTTAGTGAATAAACATCTTAAATTAATTTAAAATTGTTTTTAAGCGCTCTCGCCCACGTCTCTATGATGTTTATCGTTATCATTGTGTACACCAATGTGTTTTATTTATTTATTTATTTATTTTAAGGGCAGTCAACAAAAACACATACTAACAAAAATATTGAACTGTAGCGTAGACATTAAACATACATTACATTTACATTTTACATTACATTACATGACATGACATGACATTACATTACATTACATTACATTACATTACATTACATTACATTACATTACATTTTATAGTAGATAACAATAATAAGGATCACAATCTTAATCTTAGGCGATCACCTATACTATTTCTGAAATGTGAGGACTGAGGACTTTTACTGAACAAACGTTAATTCACTGTTAACATATTTATTATTACGAATTTCTAATCACTTTGTTGCACAATTTTCCTTTTAATTGAAGATAGTAACTATGAAATTTGTATTTTTGGAAGCAAAATATGAATTATGATAATTATAAAAGAATTAATGAGTTATTTTCAACTAAAGATGTTTGAAATTTAATCTTCACATTAAAATAATTATAGTTTGTAAATGGATTTTCAGATATTAAAATTAAAATTTATTTTTCGCATCTTTCAAGTTCTAGAACGAATTTAGAAACAAAACTTAATGAGGTTACGTTAAAAATATTTATTGTTCGTTGAATATCTAATATCTTATATTTAATATCTAATTACATGAATTGTTTTTTCCTAACGTTGCAATAAAAGGTTATCGGTTTTTGTCTGGTACAACCACTTGAAACTGGTACAACAAAGAGCTGAAATTAAATTTACGTGGCGCAAAGAAAAAACTAGTTACAAGAGGAAATTGGTGGAGACAGTGACAAATTGTTCCCGCAAGAGCCGGATACTTTCATCCTAGTCTGCATGGTGTAAAAGTATATTTTGTATTTTTCCACGTCGAGTATGCGCCGGTTACACGAAATGTGCTCAAATGTAATTATTATTGTTATTTCTGTAAGTTTTCATAGCTCTATGTAAATACAAGATTTAATATTATACACGTTTTTTTTATCTTTATTAAATAATTCAAATAATGGAAAAAAGAAAGGAAAAAACGTGTCTATAAAGACAAAGTTTAAATCAAAATATTTTATTCAACTTTGGTGTGAATGCACAAAAGTGTAATAAAACAAGGAAATAAACGTGAACATTCTAACAATGGACGCGTTTCAATAAATAACAATGGAGATTATTAAAATGGCCACTTTTATTTCTTTTAAATAAGACACCAGATAAGTACTGCTCTCGCAATTCGTTCTCTGAGATCATGCTGAAGAGCCCTTATAACCGTAGTTAAATTCAAACTGCGTTATAAGTTCCAAGTTTTGTTTTCAGTATAAATTAATACCTATTAGAAACAATAACTCAATGTTAACGTCAACCTTTCGTGAGAATAACTCAGATCTTTTTTTTTATAAAAAAATGTGGTTAATTTGTCGCTGAAATATATTAAGTCTTAATATATATGATGTAAGGTGAATTTATAAAAGCAATATCGACGAACCTGCTGTCGTTTAATTTTCTCGTCTAATCGATAAAAAGTTTTTATATTATGAGTATCTCTGATTGAAACATTTACGATTTTCATAAATAAGCCTCCTTTTATAAAAATATCATACCATTTATGGATAAAGTTATTTAAGATATCAGAGATCGTGCCATTGACCACATAATCGCATACAAAACCATCAGTAGATATATTATTGAAACTCATCCTTCCAACATATATTAAGCAACTTTTGATCTTAACAATTTGACATATGAGTGAGTAATGGAAAAAGAAAAATCCTTATTTAACTAAAATAGGTTTGAATAGCATTTTAAATTAAGGCTATTTTTGTTTAAATATACATATTAATAATAACGCTTTAAAAAGATTTTAACATAAGGTACCAAGCCTTATGTTAAAATTTAATTTAAAGATAGTTTTGTCTTTTACTTACAGTCGCTTTGAATACGACATTGCCAATTAAAATGCGAGTGGTAAGCTGTAAGTAGAACAATCCTAGAAAGTATGGATGTTACGGTTCCCCTTCAGAAGTTCCTACCTTCTGTGCTTAAGTAATGTTACTCTAACTTACAGGGAAGAAACAATAAATTACAGAGAAGTTTAGACCGCTTAGGCTGATACCATAGTGTGAGCCATTTCCATTGTAAAATTCATTTAGTGCACACGAAAATGTAATCATTTAGAATAGTTAGTCCTTAATTGTTGAATAGTTAATCCTTGGATCTTCTTTCGATCTTAGAAGCTAATTTTGAAATATAATGCTTTAAAATATTATTGAAGTCAGTTGAAAAATTGTTGATTGTGTAAAACATGAAAATATGTACAAACAAATAACTAACATGTTTATGATCTTTCAAATAAAACAATATTATTTGGTCCCAAAACATTATAGTCTTAAAACCTGAAGTGATTCAATTCACATTTCTATGACAAAAACAGGAAAAAATAAAGTCAATTACATTAGAATTTACATTCTCAATATTGATTTCGAGTACTTAATTATGATTCTATGCAATTGCGTATAGGATAGATTTAATTAACTAACAGCGTCCTCAGTCACTTAGAAATGAATTCCTAATCTATTAAACTAACGTAATAGAGACGCAACATTTTTGATGAATAATAAAGCCAACAGTCTTTTAATATGTAAATGAAAATTCAAGGCGCAAATTGAATAATATAGATTGTGTAGGGAATTAGATTCCTTTGAAACATCTTTCCCTATGTTTCTGTGCATGCGCCATGGCAAAACAGAGTAATAAACCTTTTCTAGAGGCAGGTCTATCAGAGTTCTACGCTCGGTGCCACATTATTAATTTCTACTTAATGTCTATAAACGGCACGACGTTACCACGTTTTGTGTTCACATACACAGCAGTACATTCCCCTGGATATATCATATTTTACAGCAACGTTCGCTTCTTACAATCATTATACATTGTAATGAGGCGAATCGTAACAACGTTTAGCTAAGAATTATGACTTCGCCGTGCCTGAAATATTAGAGATACTTTTTATGAATATTAGTATTTGCATGATTGAAATCTGACAACTTCTTTTACCTTCCGGAATATCGGGGTTTTCTTTCAGTTTCTTCAGAACAAATATTTCATTAATTTTCGTTGACTCAACCAGTTTTGAAATGGCTACTTATATAGAAACAGACATTGACGTATTCATAATTCAAAAATTCTTTGTTTCATTCTCTATCGCATTTCAATCTTGATGTGAAACGATGTATATGAAATTCTTAATATCAGTGCTAGACTGAAGACAAGTCAATTAAAAACATACACTATCAGTCATAAACACTTTATTTCTTACATTTAACCAAAAATAAAATTAGGTTTTGCTTATGAATCAAATGTTTCCATTCACCTTTCAAATCTTAATGCAACTTTTTTATATTTCTTTCAAGACTCAAGTCAATGAGCGTATTTAATTAACTATTTATCACTAACACTTCTCACAAATTTATATCCAGAATGACGAAGCAAGCGAATCCTGTTTGTTTCACACGCTGAACACCTAACCACGTTCAAGTAGGCTATGAGTGCGGTTACGCTGTGTTAATATTTTGTGTCTTGTTTCCGACAAGTACCTGCATGTTTTCAAATGAAGGTTCTGCTGTCGTTTTTGACGTTTATTATTTTCCGCGACGTTTTTCTTTGATCTCTCAGTGACATTTCGTATATTCGAGACTTTAACATTACAACGCAAGTCAACCGATAGCATATTTTGTATATAGAATCTTTTGTATTCGTACAGGAAAGGGTGAGTCAGATAAATTGTCTCTACTTCCATTGCTACTGAACATCGTAAAATTATTTAATAGGGTTCTATGACCATGCTGTTACGACGAATTTAGCTTCTATCTCCTTCTATTCTATTACATATTTACCGGAGCGTTTTGTGGGTATTACCAATATTACTATTAACAGGCACTGGGCGAACCCCACATACACTTCTTAACCAGGGGCAGGAAGGTTTGTAACCAGATTCTTTATTGAAAAGGGTCTTGTCTTCACTTTTTATGAGTGCCCAAGGAAGACATCTCTTATATCTTAAATATTTTGGAGCGTCGAGTTGAGGCTAACTTGCCCGAGGATCAAACTGTCTTGATAGCATTATATCAAACTGCAGCTTCAAATGTAATTGGAATGAGATTAGCTATTTAGGGACATTTTAAAAGTTTTCTGTCAAAAATTCACAATTTACGTACGAGTGCACATCAAACTTAGTCATACACTATCGTGCCCAATAAAAGGTAAGAATGCAACGAGACCAAAATTTTAATATTGCATATAATATAGTATACTTATAAACTAATATTTGTTTATTTATAACAGGTGAATGGTTGTATTAAACAGTTTGTTTGAAATTCAGTGAAAGTACTTTTGTTCAGCACAGGGTCGTCGAGAAAATGGAATAACTTCAATTCGCTTGTTTTTGTTGTGCATCAACATACCGCTCTGTCATTACTCAAATACAAGTACATTTTTAAAAAAGCAACTTTGTAGGTAAATGTCAATTGGTCACGATGCAACCACAGCCGACAGCTTACTAAGTGTATCAAAAACAATTTTATTAGCAGATATTTAGATTTCGTAATTGAATATTCCGTTATAACAATTCTCTTGTATTCTAGACATGCAAAGAATCTCTTTCTATAAACTTGAGCAAAGCGGGAATTCCCACTTAATTATTCGCAGTCGAATCCACAACGTTTTGTATCACTATTGGTACCTATCACTATATGTACCTCCTCCGCATTTGTTTACAAACGATCGCCAGTAAATACCAGTTACTGGGGCGGAATTCTTAAACACACTGAATTAAAAATGGAAATGCGAAGTCGGCAAATCGTTTGTCAATTGTTTTTACGAGGCACCCTAGTTGCTTCACTGATTCGACGGAGAAATAATTCTTGTACGTAACTGTATAGAAGAGGAAAACTTTTCTAATTATCTTGTTATTTAATTCAGCATAATTTTACATTGTATATTATGTTGAATTAAATATAATAATAAGATTAATAAAGTAATATATAAATTATTATAATATATGTTTAATTATTTATTTATTTTAGACTAATTGAGTTTCAAATTTTAATTCGTCTTCAAATGTCAGCTCATCAGCTCATGGAAGGTAAGCCAAATAAGCAAGACTAAAAGAAATTTAATGTATGAAGACATTGATATTAGAAATTTTTATTCAATAAAATGATGATATTTTGTTTCTACTAATAAAGTATGAAATAGGATGATTGGTTGGTAATTTGTTATTAAGATACAAACGTGCATGTGCCACACTCTGAATTGAAGTTTTTTAACGAGTAAGTCCGTGTAGGTAAGCGAGTGAGCGTGTTCACCTGCCATATTGCATTCAAAAATGAAATGAAAAGCGAATGAACCGCGATTTCACAGAGTGCGAAATATAGCAGTCGAAAATTTCATTTAATTTCATAAAATGAAATATCATTTATAAAAATTCTATAAATGAAATGTCATTTATAGAAATTTTCATGGAATATTGAACGAAATGACGAAAGCGGTCAGAACTTTTTCTAATAAAAAGTTTAACAAGTCTACTTGTAGATACATATTTCAACGCTCTCCGTTTATTTTATCAAAACAACCCTGCGGCTGATCCTCAATGCGATTTTTTTTTATATTTTAAGAACTGTTTAAAGAAATATTAGGAGATGAGGTGAGATTTGTTTTTATACATTATTTAATTAAACTAGACCTCACAGTTAAAAAGCTTTTGAGATGTTTAATTAGTAACCGATATCTTCTTCATATTTTTCTATTGATTTCTTTATCTGTATTAATAATTCGTTTACATGTTTAATAAAAGTTATTTAGCTTATAGTGAGTAAGCATGTAAATTAAATGCTCTGAACGTAAATTTCTTTACAATATAATCTATAGAAAAGATACAAATATATAAAAAGTTTTTAACCAAACTTTCTTTTTGCTTCTTTGAAAAGCTGATTTGACTATTATACATACATTCCTGTTAGCATATTATACACACAAACATACATTTTAAAAAAATTAAGAGAGCTATTTTGTGGCCAGCATTCATTCATCATTCTCAAACCACAATCTTATCAAATATTCCATTCAGGTAAACAAGAGCCTATTGTAAATGTTACTGAAATATAATAAGCAATTAGTACGCCTTACGTTTAACGTAATATGAATATAAATAATAGATGATTCAATTTGCTTACATTGTTAATGCTTAGCTACTCCAAAGCGTGTAATTGAAAAAGTTATCTTAAAGGTGCGTACTCTGTCCAAAAATTATATAAACACTTTTATTAGAAGACAATATTACTGCCTTAATAACGTAGGTACAGATTAGCAGTGAAATTAATAAATGTTTTACGTACAAGAGATCACGCATGAGCGCGATTAAAATTTTGAATTATTGAATTAATTTTTATGGCGTGGTCTGAATTTAGACTTACTGATTTAAGTAATAATACTTTCTTGATTAATTATAGTGAGTCTTTTTTTCTAGTCCTATTTACCCTGAATTAATTTAAAGTAGGATCACGTGACAAGAAAAGAACGCAATTATTTATTGTGAGGTCGAAATAAAAATAGACCTTGCATATTTTAATAATATAATATTAAAATTAAAAAGTTAAGTATCACAAAGCTATTAAATACGGCTTCCTATTGTACCTGTAGGACGGGTAATTTTCTTTGTTATAGCCAAGCCTATGGAGCTATCCCTTTGATGTGCTACGGAGGTACTCTATGATCTGTGAATATTAGCTTTGCAGCGTTTGACTGGGGTAATTCAGTCAAATTGTGGAACAAAGAGTTTATTATTCCAATAATCAGACTAAGCACTTATTGCATATAATGGAAAATTAGACTTTATCCCTAAACAGTCACGGTTTTATATACTTCGCTTTTTTTAAGTTAATCTAAATAAAATACAAAGCAATTAAAGTATTGATTTCTACTGTAATTTTTTTTACTCACCTACTCTTTAAAATTCTTTATACTAAACTAGAAGTTATTTCTAGCATTTTAAATCTAATTAATGTTATAAAAACCAAACACTCAAACACATTACTGGTAAAAGAACTGCTCAAATACTGCAATGTGGTCAATTCAAAGTACGCAAAATAATATTTTATAATATTAAATAATACTTTATGATAATACGGACACAATACGATTTAGACTTTCATTTTGACTGTAAGTCATTAAATAGATAAAAATTTATTTTAAAGACTAAAATATTCCCAATAATTTGTTCCTTTTCGAGCTCTGACCTCTGTATCTAGCAACAATATTACAAAAGGAGTTTGAAACACGCTGCACACAGGACTGCGTGGAGTAGAAACAAGCGAGTTATGTTAATAATAATAATTTCATGTAAGTCTTCCTTATAAAAATTCAAGCAAATATGGTTTATTTATTTTTTTCACTTAATGAGTGGTAGTTAAAACGTTGTTCTAACTAAATTAGGGTCAGTAAGAGTTTTTCATCATGAATGATAATAGTTTATAGAACGATACGACAAATAAACTCAATTACAAATCATTTTAGCAATATTAGGTACCACGTTATTCGCGGTAATTTAATTTCGCCTGTTTAATAGAAAATGGAACAGGTAATTGCAAAATGTGGTTACAGTGACGAATCTTAGTGAAAACTAATCCGGAATGAACATCGACTGAGATTTGGTAATGTCACATGATTGTGTCTTCACGTTCAATTTGAATGTACACAGACATGTTAATTAGTAATCATTGAAGCATTATACATAATATAGCACTAGTTTCTGGATGATCTACTATATATATGGACAGGGTTGTCACTCAGATGAAATAATAATTTTAATTTTCTTTTCAACTTGTTCAAGATTTGATGAAACTGAACGTAAATCGATCTTAAAAATAGATAATTAAAGTATTAAATTTGTGTAAAAAATAACTGATATATATTTTGAATATTTTAGATTTGGACATTTGGATGCCATATATTAATAAACAGTACACCTATTTGCTATGTAATGAAGTTTACAGAAGTAATGACAGGATTTTTCCGGGCTCTTAACATAAAATATTCGCACACAGATGTAACTAGCTCCGGAATGCAAAAAAAGTTTCCAAGCATATTTACTTTAAGCCTCGTTCCACTTCTGAAATCAACAAGATCCTCAAAGGAAAGTATTTTATGAAGAACCTAAATTGCAAAGGTATCTTTATTATTTTTAGTCGCAAGACTACTTTCTGTCTCGCGACTCTGTACGCTTCTCTTTACGCTCCATTAAGTTTTAATCTAAACATTTTCGGCATGAGTAGAAACGTTCGTCTCCAAATATGCATACTCAGCAATAACAATAATATTAAGTCTGCGTCAGAAAAATATTTGAAATCGTTTGAACAATATGATCTTTAGTCTTCACCTACGTGCTTCTGTACCCAATATCATTTACATTACGAAATAAATATCTTACATAATAATAATCTTACTTACTTTTATATATGTAAGAATTTGGGTGGATGTTTCTCAATCATGGCTAAATTTATTTCAATGAAATTTGGCACAGAGTTACAGTGTGGAAAAGCACATAAATTTATTTCTCACAATCATATATCTAGCCTGAATAAAGCATCATTAAAAACTCCTGTTATAGAAACTAGATAACGGAGAAATAAATTATTACTATATGTGTTTATGAATTACAAAAAAAAATTACAAGCACCCATGTCTCGTGTACACAATGTTTCGTACTCATCTCATACAATCTACGAAACCGGCTAGAAATTCTTGTAGTTTAATATTAAGCAATAGATTTCTAGCAGATTTTTTAAATGCATTTATTTAATAGGTTAGGGAAAAATTATCTTTGCCTTTTATATGAAAATTCAAGACATTTTTCAAAGTTAATTGGCATTTAATTACACTATATACGTGCCATTTTATTCCTAAACTTTCTGCCATCTTATAGGTAGAGGCATTTGCATAATCTGATTATTTTTTGGAAATCTCACCTTTTTAATGTCATGAAATCCAGCCAGATACAAATATACTACATACTCTATGCGAAAAGACTTTTTCCTGACTTAACTTTTTATCATTTATTGTGTACACATAAACGAGAAAAAGATTACCAGAGGAAAGCTTATTTCCAAAAGAAATTTCTTCCATATATTTAATAGAATTAGCGCTTGGGAAAATAGACGACGCGTGTACTGATAAATATAAAATAATTAATTCTAATTATTAAGATTGTAATAACAACTAAATGCGTAATAATATTAAAATAAATATATAATAATATAATGGAAGGATTAATGTTATAAGCAAGCATTCATGATTTAATTGGAAAGTGTAGTTCAGTGAAAGGGGTGCAAAATGATTGATAGAGTGAAATGTTTAGAATGTGTGTGAAAGTAAGCTCATGAGTGTGAAATTATTATACCTATCAAAACTGTTTTTCAACTTAAATATCAGTCGACAAATTGGTAGGACATTTTTAGTGGTTTGATAAATTTCTTGTTGCAACTAATATGATTAGACTTGCTAGTTAAAGGGCGAAAAATTTGTAAAGTTCTTTAAATCCGCCATGAATTATTTATCGAGATCCAACGGTTAATACTTGCCTGGTACCTAGGCGCGAAAATTCATAGTTTCACTTCGCTTGGCACTTTTGCTAATTTAAACTTTTCGAACACTCTAAAGTGAATCGTGGAAAAAGTTGCATTCGCATTGCCCATTTTGTATGTTATATTTATGGCGGAAATTCGGAACTTGTATTTGTGTGTTTTACAAAAGATTTAGTGTTTAAATTGTTAGCATTTTATTTATATCTCACGGCAATAGAATAAAGCGCCCTTTACTAAAGCTACACGCGTTTTCAAAGGTGAAACTAACATGGAAAGACTATTCGTTTACAATTTTATTTGGCAACGCAATACGTACGAGGGTCGCTCGTTTAGGCTACTGCGGTTTCGATGCGGCACCGAGGAAAATTTAGCACTGTTCTTGCAAGTCTAGACAAGACACGGCATCGGGCCGAGCACTTTCTTACGCAACAATATTTCCAGTTACTAGCTACATTGCTGGTTTTTGGATATCTACTTCAGTTACATCACAAGCTGTCGGCACCATCTAACGCAAACAAAAGAGTGTCACGGAAAACAATATTTGTGTACGCACGGCATACTCCTCGGGTTCATTCTGTTCAAATATTAAGTTTCGTAAGAATTTTAAATAAGGACATTAGACCTGACGCCTGAACAGGATTAAATATTAATAATGCTATTGTAGCAAACTTGGAAGAGGGCCGGTAACAATGAATTTTTAATTGTTATTCTCCTTGGCGACTAGCAATTAATGTAATGAGGAACAAGTTCAGCCCTACTCAAGGGATGTCTGCAAATTATAGTTAATTCTCTACTAGATTTCCTTTTTATTGCTGTGTAAACGGTATGACAGTTCCGATTATTTTCACGACTAATTGCCATTGTCAAGCCACCGTCAAGTTACAGTTCATTTATTACTTGACATCTAGAAAAAGCTCTGCCTCTAATTTGATAAAACGTGGCCCTTAGCATTGTTGGCAATAGTGCTGTAAATTTTCATTCTTAAAATTTTTGGTACCTCCTATATTTTTTGATTGTTGTGTGTTTATTGAATAAAAAAAATATTTAAAAAATAATTATATATATTAGTCCTTAAAAATTAAATTGGCGTTTTGGCAATTTCTTTCTTTATTTTTTCCCGATTAGTTTTTTATAGTCATTCATATCGTACAATAGAAATCATGAAATATAGCTATATTTTTAAGTGAATCAAACCAATAAGCTAGAGTCGACTGCTGTGCATTGCTCAACCGACACAGTAAGAAAGGGATTTTAAATCACCTGTAATGAAAAGTGTATTCTGTACGATATTCGGAGGTGAATTTACTTTGAATTCTACTGATATTAGAAATTAAGCATTACTTTGTGCATAATAATGTTACATTGCTCTTAGCTCGATATCTGTTTATTTCATTTTCTGAGTAGTGTGGCTCACTCTTACATTTAGAAAAGTATACAAATTATAAGATTTTGCACTAAGGGTAAGTTATTTTAATTTAACAAGTAAATTTAAGTAGAAATATCGCCATACTTTGTCATAAGTAGGTTCACGCTTAACGTCTAGATTAAAAACTACAAAATGGAGAAAATAATGCTTTTATGAACGCTGTTTGAACTTCTGTATGAGTGTCTCTTTACGATACTTGTTTTTAAATTAAAGAAAATTCAACCTTTTCTCAAGTACGTAATGCTTATATTTCTCATATGGATAGCACATACAAAACGAAACATACGCATTATGCTTTTGAGATAAGTGCGAGTCTCCTTTATAGCGCATCGATGTGACGAAAGTATTATGTAATATTAATCAGGTAACAATAAGTACCGTTCACGACTGTTGAAGATTAAATTCAAACGGAAGTTCCTGTCTCAAACAAAGCAAGTTTCATCACGTACACATATTTTTAGGATTCCCCGTTAGATAAGTTTAGGATTCCCCGTTAGATAAGTTCCCCTCATCACGTGAAAAAGTTTTAATTACATTGGGATTGCTTAACTACACAGATGCGATACTTTAAACGTGTTTAAAGTTATCGTCGGGAAAGTTATTTTTGGATAGGTTCTTATGGACTGTTAAGACAAAGGTTAAAGGTTTTTATTGGTCGTTGATGAATCTTGACATACCCATGCAGGTAGGTAAGTGACCCGAGTCAACGTTTTTTCATGTCAAAGCCAATAAGCTGATATCACACCCGGCGGTAAGTAATAACAAGGGGCGAGAGACTCAAATAACAAGGGACGTTACAAATGACGTAATTTTGAGGTAAAATTAACGTAAGCATATCACAAAATTCGACGTCAAAGATGAAGTTAAATATCACGTTAATTTCACCTGTGTATTATATAGGAAACTATTAAATACACAGGTGAAATTAAATTTATCTAAAATAAAGTGCCTGTTATAAAATGTACGTCGCATGATGATGTCATACCTCGTTGGCGTGACGGTTGCCGTAACCTGCATGCCGTCGAATATACGTGAGCTTCGACGTAACTTTATGTGATTAAAGTCGTTATTAATACGTCACGTCATTGCCATTAAATACTATGGATGAAGACGTAACTAATGACGTAATCTTTTATTGTACGACTTAAAAATCAAGTAATTTTATCGTCACATTATTACTTGGGGACAGAATTTTTTCCGCCGTCGCTTTTCATACATTACTTACTATTTAATAATTGAAGTTCCACCAGGCTGACCACCTTGTAGTTATTACAAGGTGGTACTAATATCTTGAAATTACAGCGGATTCCGTTCCTTTCATAACTAAACACATCAAACTGCTACGCGACAGTAATAAGCATTGTTTTCTACCCTAAATAACCGTCGATTGTTTTGTTTAAAAGATTATTTTCAAATATGTATATGAATTAGATTTTAAGTTTTTTTTTTATATTTCAAGCCGAGTAAATTTGACGCCTTACGTGTTACCTACCAAACTTTATGATTGTTTCTAATTTCTAACGCAGTCTTTATTGTATATAGAATGTACTTAGGTCGTCATAGTGACCGTGGTATCTATCTTGTCTCATAAAAATTATGTTTGTACCTGTTGTTATGCATTTTACTTATTAAATTCCTATTGATTCATCATCAGTTATTCCTTTCCATTCCACAAATCCAACAGTTTTCTCAATCCTTGCGATGAACTCCACCGTCCTTATATGTAAGGACTCCTAATTAAAAAGTTAAAAACCGTTTTTTATACTCATAAATAGCAAGAAGTTATGTTAATACTTCTAGTAACTTTATACTAGAATTATGATCTTGCATCATTTACGGGACTAAAAAGGTTTATCACTGTCAAAACGTCTCTAGATCTAAGCAAATATTATCACACAACAGGTACCCAAGGCAAACAGTCAGAAATATATCCACGTATTATAATTAAAATGCTTCTCCCAGCTAATTTGTCTTCTTAATAAATTGTTTGTTTTTCTCACGTAATTTGTACCGGTGTAATTTATCAACATGTCATACCGTCTTGGTTTGAATTACCCGGGCATCCTTCAACCGTGAGGTTTAAGAACATATGGATGTATCATATTCAAAATGATGCATCATACCAATCAATCTAGAGTCCAAAATATTATGAGGGCAGGTGCCGGATGGTTACAGGTAGGATTTTCTTTTGTTGACATTTTTTTTGTATCAAGTATATGTTATAATTATCATATAATATATATAGGTAGTAATGTCAAATCTATATCGATACACGATCCAGCATAAGTTGTTGGTAAATTACAAATTGTAGATATCACCCAAAACAAAATAAAATATTTTTAGAGGTTTAAATGTTAAAATTGTTATGATTAAGCATAAACAAATTCCACGCAACTTATAAAGGTTATTCTCATATTAAAGCTCGAACGTATCTGATGCATAATTTTTAATGTCACCAAGCCGTTAACGACGCAAAATTCAGCACGAAATAATAAAGTCATTAAATATTCCCAATCTGGCTGAAACACAAATAAACGTCATAAAGAATGAAGACAACAATTTGAGCACGGACCCAACAATATGCTCGCGAGCAAATAACGCAGATAAATAACATTTTACCTTTGAGAAAGAATCTTGAAATGCGATTATAATGCGAAGGAGGAGGTTGCGAATAAATAAACATATGTATGTTAAAATAATTCCGCTTGCGGAACCGAATTTGAATTTTTCCCTTTGTGCGTCACCACCATCGCGTATTGTATTTTCGTTTTATTAAAAGCGGGAAAATAAACAAAAATTTGGGCTCTCGTACCGGAGCTCGTTCGCGTGCCGCGATCCCTCCCCTATGTACCAGGTGGGTACAAACTTTGCCTGTGGCGTACACATAACGATTGACTTATGTTATTAAAATTAGAGGGCGAAATAAAAATGTAGGGACAGGTCATTTTAAGTTTGATAAATTTAAGAGTAGACATATAAGAGTGCAAAATTGGAAAGGTTTTGTAAATTTATGATTTTTCGTTTTGTCTATTATTTTATGGACCAATCATAAAGCATTCTTTCTATTTATTTAACATAAAATACACTCAAATCTGTAAATAAGAGCGTTCAAATTGCAGCGATAAATCGAATTAGCCACTCATTGTTGGCAACGTAGAAAAGTAAACAGTACTACCAGGGCGATAGAAACAAGAGAAGCACGTATCAGACGCCCTTCTAATGAAACCCAAAAAACGCTACATTCTAACAGTGATACAGTTGAAAAATTTCAGTAGAAGAATATAGTTCCTATAAACTAATAGGCAGACAAACAAGAGTAAGGCGTATCTGACGGTGAGCGGATACCGTAGATTATGTTGACAGCATAGGATACTAGGGTAATATAACATGTTCAATCAGCGAAACTGGTTCAATTTCCGTTTTTTTGAAGTTGGTTTTCTGTAAGCTCCTAAATTATTGCCAACAAAGTTTCTAGAATATTCCTATATATCATAGCATGACTATGATTTACTTGATATTGTAATTTAAAAAAATAAAATATTAAGTTGGTAGTTGCACAAAAATCAAATATATTCGCTTATATTTCTCCTCTTAACTTTAATATGATGTAAGCTCATTGAAGCTGCTACTATCCCCTGTACGTTAGCAGACGACTCTCCCTGCTCTAAAGAGATGTTAATGCCTTCCATATTCTGTGATTATATATGCTACTTTCCCCTTTTTGACTAAATACAGCAAACTACATCGCAGCTAAAATAGGTGAAGCAATATTATTGAGTCAAAACTAAATCAATACCATAAATCATATTAATGTGTTTCATATGAATCGGATAAAATAACATTTTATTTACATATACAATTACACATATTTTAATAGATAAAACCACTCCTTAAAACATGTCTATGATCTATTTCCACTGCTAAAGACAAGGTGTTCTACAGATGTAGTTCCTTTTGTCTTACTTACTCTTTCTTTCATAAGTCTTTCTCCTTCTCTCAGTGTCAATCTTTATGACGAATTAATTTGATTTCATTTAAACGACTTCTTATTGTTTCTATAGAAATCAATTAAGCCAAATCAAATTAATTTAAGCAAACAGATACCTACTGTACTCTCACTTCACTACGTTAACACACATTACCAAGGAATGTTTAGTGTTAGTAGTTTTTGCGGTCGTGACCGCCCGAGGGAATCGACACGTCTGCTAATTAAACGAAAACAATACCATGTAACTCACTCAAAGCAAGTAACACGCAAAATTCGTACTTTTGTTCAGTATCAAATTCTGTGTCATAAGTTCCAATGCATTAAGGTAAAGTAGACTCTCTGTAGGGAAAATCTGAAGATTCCTAATAAAATATTTTTGAATATACCTTTTAAATTTTCTTAATTTTCATTACTACGATTAATCAAAAATGATGTGTTAAATATTGTTATCGACCTGAAACACGATATTCCAAATTTAAAATTTCCAAAAATTCATTGTCAATACTAAGAGTTTACTTGTATATAAAATACGTAAAAATAAAATTCATTTCATATAAAAATGAAGCTCGCCGTGGTACTTGACTGCTCTATAGTAGAGTGTAATTTAAAAGCCGGAGGCGGAGTGAGAGCAGTCCTCGCCCGCAGTAACGAAGCTCGCTCCAGCTCGACCAGGCGCCCGAGTTTTGTTATTAATACGTGCCCGAATGCTTGCCTGCCTTCAGGCATGCTTCAACGTATGCACGATTGCGTTCCGATTCACTTAACAAATTTTACAAGGCGTTTTTTTAGGGTTTATGTGTATTCTGAGTTTTTTTAATCGGTATTCGTATTTATGATATTAGGATTATTATTAATTAGAATTTTCGAAGTTCACCATTCTGACAATCGTGATAAGCAATAAAAATTTTGAATTTTATATTTGTAATGATAGGATTTATAATAAATCGGATATCTGATATCCGTAATTCAGAATGAAAATCGGTTTTAAAGAAAAATCTGAATAAAGTTTTTCATATTTAAGTGGTGCAGCCGTAACATAAATGCGCTTGTTAACACTAAGTGCACCCACACGTTTCTTGTGTATTGATATAAGTAAGTTCCAGCAGTTGCACTTTTGAAGAAACTCAAAGCATATCAAATATCTGAGCGAATTTCTGAAGCAGAACACTCGTGACCAGTCCAGGTAGTTTTATAACAAACGGAACTAAGAACTTCTTACAATTTTATAACTAGCTTCGACATTTCTGCTCACTAGATTGCAATTTGAAAGAGTATTGTAATTTGTAAATCTTTCAATCCAGAAGTACTTTATATAAAGCGAGCTTTTGATTTTCTTTTTCAGCGCCTTCACAATAAGAATCAAACAAAATAAAAGCAAGCGTCGTACTACAGTAAAATTAGATACATGCAACAGACCGATTTGAAAGGCTACTGATACAAACTTGAGAGTATGCATGTATCGCACCCCACTGTTCATTTTACCTCAACATGCTGCAGACATTCAATGAGTTCCAACTTGATGAAGACATATGAAAAGTAGGTTTTCTGTAGTGTTATAATGGTGCCTAAACTCTTGTAGTCCATTTTTATTACACATGACAGCCTTTATTATTTAGCACTGCTGAGTACAAAACTTATGTTAATGTGTTTCTGAAATTGGTTTATGTAAAATATTGTAGAAAATACTGTAAAACAGTGAAATACTGTAGAAACTGTGTTAAAATAAATAATTTTTAAATAATATGAAGGGAATATGGCCAATTAGTTTACCTCTGCACTAGCTCTATGTGAACTGGTTTATAAGAACGGTTCCCATAACAACCACGATCAACGGTGCCATTATATCAAATTTTGATTGACCCATCCGGGACAAATCATGCCGAAAATTGCTTTGTCATCGTGGAGCTCCTTATTTTGATGTGTGTGCATCAATATTTAATTTAGTATCGTCCGACCTGATCTAGATTGAGAGGAGCCTTTGGATGCAAATTGCAGTTGCTCAGAAACAGTCATAATAAGCTATGAATACATTACGGTTTGTACTGTATTGGTCTTACTTTATTTATTGAAAATCCATCCTTGTTGAGTTACTGTCTAAATTGGATGATATACTGTGGCCAGTCCGTATAATCTTTGACTGCCCCTGGAGCAAAGGGAAATCGACGCATTCGCTAATTGAACGAAAACAATACGTTTCCATAAAGCAGAGGGGGAAAACGGTGGAGCCAATTAAATTAATTAGGAGCCCATTTTATTAATTAAATGACCTTTTTACATTTCTATTTAAAGATTTTGAATTCATAAATTCGTTCTATAAACAAATACATGAACTTTCTGCAATTCATAATTAAAATATAATAATTAAAAATACTTTGTAGTTATAAGACGGAAAACTGGAATAAAATTATTAGTAATGCTTATTTTTCCGAAATAAAATATAAATTCAATATTATTACACTTAAGCCCAATTAGCCCAAAGTAATCATCACATTCAATATCAAATGTTTATATTTATTAACTTATTCTTCACTACATAAAATCACAATTAGAGGACTTAATGCCTAATATATTCTTTACCAGTCAAACACTAGAAAAAGACATATATGGCGAAATCAATTACATTAAAACTATTTAAAATTAAAATATAATAATAATAATGTTATTGTAAAATATTTTACTTAACACTCATCTTTTTATGTCACTTTTTCTTGATCTGCGAATAACAACTTTTTTCCAGTATACACAACAAAAACTTGAGTATAATGTTTATTTATTATTATTTTTTTGTTTTTTTTTTGTTTTGTTTCGGTCGACATTCAATTTCGGTACTTTCCGCTCGGCCATCCTTTCATCAGTTATATAAAGATATATCAGACTTATTATTTTAACTCTGTGAAGATTCAATACTTTATTATGCTTGTTATGGTATGAATAACTAAATACTAAACAATAAGTCAATACTTATTATGTAAATAAAAAAGACAGTTATATTGATTTTTTTTTGTATAAAAATTAAATTTCAAATGTAAACTTCACTTAAGTTGCGTTTGCGTAACGTCACGGGACACAATTAGTATCTTTCTTTGCTTATCATTCATAGATTATATAAAAATAGCGCTTCCCTGAAAATTAAGATTAAAAAGATTACCTTTATACATTTTTACAATGTGTATTTATTATAGATGCAAAAAGCACTACGCAAGTTTATCTAGTATTTGTTATGCCAATTCTTAGTCTTCTTCGAAAAGGTTACTGCATAAATCTTTTTTTAATTTATTTACAATGTATATTTTCCTGTATACTGATATGTATTTATACAAATATACGTACACAGACTCCCTTTGATGTGGCTAGGTAGTAGGACATCAAAAAAAAACCATACGCACAGCCCGATGCGTGGGGTAAAGGTTTGTTTCCCGATGATTCACCACCGCATGCCCCGGGCGCTTACAAATCGAACACAATAGAAACAATGGTCATTGCTTACATATTCCAGATTCGTCAAATTAAATGAAGTTTATATTACGCATCCGATTCTTTTTATATTAACCTGTATTGTTTATACTTTGGTAATTTTTGGACTTATAGATGTTTTATTTATATGTTCATTCCGCAGCCTATAAGTATAACTAAACGTAAAAGTTAACAGGAAAATACTACATCATTGTAAATAAATTGAAAAAACAGATTTGTGCAGTAACCTTTTCGAAGAAAAGACTAAGAATTGGCATAACAAATACTAGATAAACTTGCTACGAAAATTTTACTTATTAAACAAATTACTAGCGTAGTGCTTTTTGCGTGTATAATAGTGTAAAACTATAAATACCGTTATGAGTGTAATTTTTTATATAATATCCATTGATATTTTAATAATATCATATTTTATGAAATGAAATATTTTATTCATTGCCTTTTGGCAATCATAAATGCACGCGGTAGTTCAAGTTGTCCACTTATTATGTTCTATAAAATTATTGGTTGGGTAGATACCCTTGCTCATTACTTGTTTAATAATTTTATAATGCAAATTTAATATGCACTAAAGACATATTAGTAAATTTTGATATGGCTTTGGAAAGAATATATATCTCAAATGAAGAATAACTACGTTATATGTGACGTTATTTTTTCTATTTCATATTTTAAAAAATAATTACATTGACATTAATAATGAATGTGAAGAACTCTTTTTTCAAGAGAAATTTAGTACCTATTAATATATATATATATAAATGCCTCCTATAGGATAGTTATGTAATTTACCCTTCTAATTGCGTTGGTTGTTTTCAGAATCAACCAAAGATGTTATAAATTGAAGTAACATTTTGGAATAATTAGGATACCGAAACGTTACAAATCGCCACCACTTACATAAGTAGTTAGAGATAGAAGATTTTTAAAGTTGTTTTTAATATTTGAGGAGTCTACGTATGCAATATCAAATAAAATGTGTGAAATTTCTAAACCATGAGGATTTTCTGGTAAAAGGCCATATTCTGAATATAGCTATGTACCTTCTATTCCACTGCACTGAGTGAGATCTTGCATCTGAGAATGCCCACTTCTCAGTGCATAATACGTACCTATTTCTTATTTATGCCTTTTAGAATATTTTGCGTTCCAAGCAAGCCAATAACGTCAAAGACTTAGGTAGCTTATTAAATATTTATACCTGCATTGAGCAAATATTTATATCACATGTTTTTGAATTTAAGTATTTATTGCTTTGTAATCTGATAATATCTCTGAGTGACAATTGCAGGCTTAATTATAAAAAATATGAGATATATTTGCTATCGATAATGATTATTTCGAAGAAAAGAACTAATACGAATTCTAAGAATTCCTGTCACAGGTATATTGCCATTTTCGTGTACATAAAAAAGTGAATTGATAAAAATAAATTGATATTACTTAAACGTTACATAAAAATACGGTTTATTATAGTCATAGATTTGTATAACAGCATGTCGCCTACAGTTCACGTGTTTAAATAGAAACTATAGTAATAGTCTAATGCGGGAGATGTCAGATCCTAAGTTGTCAAGGCTAATAATAATTGGCAAAGAGATTAGAAATTAGAAGTGAAATCAAAACACTTATTGTCTTTAAGCGCGTGAAGTATGTTATTTTACACGAGTCATTAATTACCTTTTCTATAAGAAATAATTGTTCTTTTCTTTCCTCTTTCTGTTCTCTTTATGACTTTTATATATTTACTTATTAATAATTATTTTGTCCCGACAGCTGAAGTGGGCAACTGCGAAGTTCCACTTGGAATGGAAAGTGGGATGATATCCAACGAGTCTCTATCGGCCAGCTCCAGTTATGACCAAAGCGTGTCACCATTGAGTTCGAGGTAATTATTTAATTTTATTAAATTACGTTATATTTGTACATGGACCACTATATCAGCACGTTTTTTTTATTTATGGCAACAACCAATTTAAAATGTCAAGACTACGGCAAGACTCAGACGAAACACCTGCTTAATTAAATTTTCAAAACTACCTTCACATCAAAATTGATAATATATAGTAGTTGTTTAATCACCAAATTGAAAACAAAACAATGCAATGGAAAAACTTTCGAAAAAAGTATTTATATAGAGATACGATTAGTTATTAAATAACAGATGTCTAATAAAGAGTTATCAGACATAGTTTAAATTCGTTATCGTAATAACTAATGCATATATTATTTATTAAATTTTACTAGAGGCATGTAATAAATCAGGCAATTAAAAATTATATAATAACATTTTATATTATTATATTATTCATTTATTTATTATTTAGTTGTTCCGGTAAACTTTATTTCACTTACAAACTACCACAAACGTCATCTATTAAAAGAAACCCGAAGTATCAATGGAAGAAATGACAGTTGTGATCATGTCAGTTACACGAGTTTCCATACTCAATAAATAACTTTTATTAATTATTTTTTTGGGGTTTTCTTGATATTTTCTTTAGTACTATTGTTTTTTAATTACCCCTGATTTAGAGAAAACAAAACGTAACAAAATATATGTAAATCGGTCAAGCCCTTTTTTGATTTTAAGCGAGACTAATGAATAGCTGTATTTTTTTTAAATATAAAGTGAAAAAGAAGAAAGAAGAATTAGTAATATTTATCTCCAATATACACTCTAGTACGAATTAATAAGCTTTGAAAACATATCTACAATAAACCATAACTTTATTTGACATTAATTAATTCTTAATAAGAAAGTAACGAAGTTCTATCTTTCATGAAATTATAATAATAATATTTGATTGCCTAAAAACTTTGCACTAGCATTTCGCTCCTGTGTCAAAACTTTTTGAAACCCTCGGACAAAGCAGTCCATAAAGTGGTCTATAATACAATAAAATTAAAGGTAACCCACACACGAGTGTAAACAGCAAGCGTGTTAACATTTTGCGCTTCAAGCTATTGCTTAAGGATTTCCATATCTAGGCATCTTAAATGTTCCTTCAAAAAAACAGGAATTAAGAGGCTAACTAATTGAGTTATACTCATATTCATTTGTAGATACTTGTATTCATTTGCTTTAAACCAGAAGCCCTATAATATTTACTTAATTAGTTCTGTCTTAGTAATTATAATATAATTATTTTTTTAATTCTTAGACATTTGAAGATAACGATGCAAATATTAATAAAAATATTTAATATCGAAACCAACTGGGAAATGTTTAGCAAATACTAACACAATTTAAACGTACATCTCGCTTGCTCTTACGCAATTTACTACGTCAAGTATGCGTATGTGACGGCAAGTAAAAATGTTTCTAAATACATATTGCGTTGCACGCCTGCTCCTTTACTTCACTTGTGTGCGGTCTACTTTACAGGTTACCTGGAGCAAAACTCTTGTAATAAAAGAGAGTGTAGAGCATATTGCTATAAAGTTTGAGTAGCTACATTACTTTCCCTGCGTTTTAGCATCTAAACATTTTCTGTCAACCGTGAAATATTATAATAATAAATTTACGGTCAAATAATGTGCTAAAAATATTTCACTAAAGCTATTTTTAAATTCGGAACGACAGTACCATACATATTGCAATGGTATAATAATAACACGTAACGTTACGTAGTAAAAACAAATCAAAAAATCCAGTCGTCATCAAGTGTAAAAAAATGCAAGCAATTCTAGATCTTAAATGGTAATTATTGTTAGTTTATGAAAATTACTATTATTTTACATAGAAGGTTTGGTCTGGCTTAAAGTGTGACTAGTCTTGACGATTCGTAGGTATTGATCGGGCAATAACGAATACATAATTAAAATAGTTTTAATTTTCTTACCAGATCTCCAGTTAGATATCAACATTGGTCATGAATTAACGTTATCATTTGAAAAACTGATTTATAAATCATCCTAAAGCAAATAGGCGTAAAGAAGATACACAATAACACGTTCATTTTGCATCTATTGTTTAGCGACAATAAAGAGCTATGATACGGCCAAATTGTTACAATAATTGCGAATCCCACAGCCGCAAAATGCTCATACTTAGCTCAAACAATTAACAGAGGGTCTCACATTCGGCCTTAAGCCCGCATAAGCTCAGTGCGAGACAATAGCGAAAACTCGGCTCCCGTTTGAGAAATTCGGGTACAGAAAATTAAATTTTCATATGAATTCGGAGCGACCATGATCCTACAAAAGCTTTTCGAGGCTTGACTCCCCAAAGATAACAAGATGTAAGTACGGATGGGTGTACTACCTTATCACCCGAGCCACTCCATACAGGGTCAGAGACGATTAAGGAAATGCTGCGTTAATTCGGCGTTTAGCGCTCTTTGTATCTGTACCTAGCGATGAGATCGCTATGCACGATATTCAAATGAGACGACCGTGCAGATAGAACCTTATATTGCTTGACAAACGAAGCTAAGAAACAGTATTTGTTCAAATTAAAACGTTAATTTTATTTGGTTATGCGCAAGCTTGTCGGCACGTTTAATGCAAGAACATTGTTCACGGTCTCATACTTTAAATACTGCACTTGCATAAAATAGAAGTAGATCAGAAAGGAATGTAAAAAATGGGGTTCGAACAGGGTTCTTCTATTAGCATTACTAAAGATTTACGAGCTACTTATATACACACACTTATAAATTTAGTTAGTTCTTCTTGATGTAACTACAAAGAGGAAAAAAACTAAAGATACAATGATACATACAATGTAATTAAAAATACTTCGATTTCCATAAAAATGTATTATATATAAATTGGAGTTTATAAGACTTAAATTACACTTTATATTTTAATAGATAGGAATATTTATGATATACTAAACAACATTCCGCAAAATGCAAACATTATCAAGGTTTTAACCAAAATAACATTTCGCTTTCTTTAACAGGATCAGAACAGAAATACGGGGTGGTGCATGGTGCCCCAATGGACTCATATCACCCCGGAGCCGCCAATACCTCCAGATAGACCTTCAGCATGAATACCTCGTCACAGCCACCGAGTCCCAAGGCAGGTTTGCCAATTCGGTCGGCGTCGAGTTTGTGGAAAGCTACTCAGTGGAGTATTGGCGGGCTGCTCTCAATCGCTGGGTTAAATACAAAGATTTCAATGGCAGCAGAGTAAGTAACCTTCTTTGTACTATAAACACGAATGTTTATTTCAAATATTTAACACATAACCTTCTGTTAAATTATAGAAATGATATAAACTTATGGTAATTATGTAATTAAAAATTAAAAATTTTCAAAATAATCATTTTACTGAACACGTTCTAAGTTTATTTAAGCTCTATGATATATAAGTTTTTTACAAGAGATTCTTCATAAAATGATAAAAATAAACATTTCTCTATAATAATTGATATTTATATTGATTTATTAGAATCATATCACACATTTAATATTTAATACACAAAACAAATAAAAAAAAAATTAAAAAAAAAATTAATACGTTAATTTCATATATTTTTTTTAATTTGTATAGTGACCGCTTGAACTTGACTTGAATTTTAGTTAAAGTACAGTATCAACATCTGTAGCCAAATCCATTTAAAGTACTAGTTAAATAATTTTTGTTATCGAACAACTACTTTTGGAGATTTACACCTGCAGCAAGCTTAAAATCATCTCCTGTATTATATTAATCGCAGAACAAAATCACAATACCTTGTTTAATTTCACAACGTAGCCATAAGTCAATCAGTAATTAAGTCTAAACGAGTTTCCTACAGCAAACTTTCCCTTCCGTACAAAGATCACAGGCAAGTTACAGCGAGCTCAGCTTGCAGGCTCTAGTTACTCGGAATTAGTCCCCGAGCGTTACGGAACCCTACTCCTACGACCGACATTTGCCATAATTACAACTCAAAAGAAACATTAATTTCAATTATAATATCACGCTTACACGAAATTTTACTTTGTACGAAATGCCCTTTGAATTTAATGCAAAATAAGCTTGCTCGCTAAATTCTTATCTAAGATATTTATGAGTAAGAGACGTTACTTACGCGTTAAGACTTACGCGTAGAGAGTAGAATATCTATTCTGATTTCATTATGTTACTGTACCTGTTATTAAGTTAAATAACTTTATTTTTTGATTTGCTTACGGAAACATAAAAAGTTTACACAACACTTTGGCAGTTAAAAACATGGTATCAAATGCCGGGTAAAATCATTGAGTTTCATATTGAAATAGTATCAATACAGTATTTAATGATTTCAAAATAAGTTTTAAAAGTAGTATAGAATAAAATACATTGTTTTGGTGGTTGATATTTGTAGTCCACATGGCATGCCTTGGCTGTCTTTAATAGAAAACTACGCTTAACTTAATGTTTAAAAGCTATTGTTACATATTTTCTGTTAGTATATATTAAGTTGACAGCCCTTGAAAAAATAGATAGCTTAACAAACTATAACAATATATTATCTCATATTCCTGTAATAATTTTGTTCATAAAGTTTTTAATACTCAATATATAAAAATGTAAATAAAATAATTAGTTCCACTCTAATCTTATTTCATAGTAATGCTTCTAACGTAAAATTTTAAGCAAAGCATCTTCTGTTGAAAGAGTTAAAAACACTTAATTAATAATATCTATACTATCAATAGAGCAAAAACAACTGAACAATTCTAAGCATGAATGATGATGATTCTTTGATGCTTTTTTCAGACTTTAATTAAGTAGGTTAATGTATTGCTATTGAAATCCATATAAACCCATAATTTTTATTTCAGTTGATACCTGGCAATGTGAATACGTACACGGCTAAGAAAACAGTGTTGGAGGCTCCGTTCATCGCTTCAAAAATACGCTTCTATCCCTACGCAGCACATCCGAGAACGGCCTGTATGAGGGTCGAAATCTTCGGCTGTCGATGGAAACGTACGTATATCTTTTGTTACGGCTGGCGTAGTCCCGGGGCTAGATATAATTAATACTGCATTGCGAGATTTGCTTACGCTGCTGTTATTCATGTAACCCTTTTGTCGTGTATATGCAAAGCGAACACCTGCCGCCTTTGGCGGTCTATTTATCTTAAATATATTTCTGCAGAGGCTTTAGTGGCGTACTCCGCGCCCAAAGGAGGAGATATGCAGTCGATGACTGGAGGCGCCAAGTTCGAAGACATGGCGTATGACGGAGTTTTACGAGATGGGAAACTGACAGATGGTCTTGGTCAGATGACTGACTCTTTGACTGGTCCTAATGACTTTGAACTACCAGACCCTTCTGACACGAGAGGTAACAAGAAACTGCCAACAATTGAATTTGTTGTAGAGAACTGTACACATGTTATCTTCAAAACACTTTTCTTATAGGAACCCGATGGGTCGGATGGAACAAGTCGATGTTACTGGAAGACGAAGTCGAGATCACATTTAATTTTTCAGACACAAGACTCCTCAAACATGTAGACATTCATACGAATAACATGTTCACTAAAGATGTTCAGGTAATTTTTATACATTTAATCCAGGTTATTTATTTGGGCATTATCAAGTTACAAGAACAATCAAAATAAAATTGCTAGTGCAAATTGACTAGTAATTCCAAGAATCGGATTCAATGCTTTAGTTTTACTCACAAATTGAAATTTACTCTCTCTTTCAGCTGTTTAAAGAAGCCGAGATATATTTTTCATTGGAAGGAGAACGTTGGCAGGAAGATTACATATCATATGAACCGAAGCAGGATAGAGTGTCTGAGCACGCTCGAATCATTCATATTGATTTGCAAAATAGAACTGCTAAGCACATCATGATGAAATTGAAGTTCCAGCATGAATGGATCTTGATTAGCGAAGTTATCTTCAAATCCAGTAAGTCCAAATCACTTTTTTGCAATACTAACATATATAGATATATCACATCTGAAGGACATCGCTGGATTTACCTTTCCTCGTCTAGTTAGCACATGTAAAAATGTAAATACTGCATTAAGAGTCATTCGAAAAATTAAACGAAAAAATTTTAAATGTCCTATTAAGACTTGTTTAACCAAATTAATGTTATTTAAGATTTAATTTAAGTCTGCTTATTTAACAAGCCGTATTTTCCTAAGAAGTAGTTTCATAACAACTACTTATTCATTCACTGCAATGAAAACATTTACGTATATATAAATGATATGACACTAACAAGTGCTAGCTACACTTAACCCGTGTCCAATCAGCGCTGAATTTTCAGAATAAACATCTCTAAAATAGGAATCCAAAGCAGTTTATCGAATCAAATATTTTATACAAACAAATTATTTGGGGGGAAAAGTAAGCAGCAAAGATTCATAAGCACGATTGGGTGATTTTTCGCGTGAACAAAGAGGGGGTTGCTCAGAGGGCACAGGAGCCCCAGACACGCTAATAGATCCATTACTCCTCATCGAGCTTCCCTTATCTGTTCAGAGCACTCGCAAGCCTCCGGCTATTTCACAAATTTTATCTTTCTCTAATTAATCCACAGCTCTTTTGAGGAAATCGCCTCTTAAGTGATAAATCGCCGCCCGCTTAATGAAGAACTTGTAATTAAAGAAAATCTTTGATCCCAATTATTTCGTTCCCTCAATTATTATATTTGGGACGGACCGCGACGTGTTACCCATAGCCATTATTTATTAATATTTAGGCAGTTTAATCCAAAATAAATTTCGTTTCAGAATATTATTAAATTAGCGTTATTTTAAGGCGACAGCGACAGCTGTCGTTTATCAATTTTACAATCTATTAATTTTAAATTTTCTTCTTCGGAAATTCGTTATTTAAATCAGGATCTTATATTTAAACTTTGATGGATAATATCATGAAACCGTTATGTTCCCAAATACAACAATAGTTCGATTATAAGTATATGACACGGTCAGATCTAAACAATTTGTTATTATTGCAAAAATGATCTTTTTTTAATTCTTGACGGGGTACCTCTTGGCCTTCGTCTCACCTGATAAGCAAGGGTTGATAAAGACGAAAAAAGAAGCAAACTACAACCGAATGCCTCAACTACAGAGGAACTGGCTATCCTAACTTTAATTATCGGAATACAACAATGCTGTTACCATCTTGTTATGACGGGAGAACTTAATATGATGGTGGATAGCTTCAGGCAGCATAAGAAAAAGCCCTATCACTAACAAACCGAGCAGAAAATTTTCGTCCCCTCTGGGAATTAAGACCTTGACCTCTATCTGAAGTAAGTGGTGTCAGCCACTAGAACACAGAGACTGTTAAATTAAAATACACGGGACTTTTCAGACATGATAAAAATTGGTTAAGAATAAAAAAGCAAATGTAACAAAGCATACTTTATGATTAGCCAGTGCTAATAATATCGTATTTTTTCATATGGTAATATTTATGAGAACGGGATTAAAATAATAATAATATGTCAGCCCTGGTGAATAGCGGTCCAGCCTCTAACCTCGCGTCAGTCCAAGGGTAAGCCTTATGTCACTAAGGTCTCCCATCTCCATTAATCATATCAGGGAATTACCCACTGGCGGCTCCTATGGCGGGTTTTATCTGCATACTTTAAAGATTTTCGCAGCCATTTTAGACATGTTTTAAATAACAAAACTTTTTTCATTCGTATCCTATGGTTTTACAGTGTAGCATAATACATTAGTCAATTCAATTAATATAATAAAATATTTATTCAAATTTCAAATCAACAATAAATAATATCGTCTAAAATATAATGAAAAGTTACCCTGCGATTACAAATTGAGCCAAATGCCATTTTATAACATTATTTATAACATATTAGGTGTTTTATTTTAAAGAATGTAGTTTTTTCATTTACCGGTATGTATTGCCGGTTGTGGTTACATATATACATTGTCCAGCATTGTAGTTTTCAAGCAAAAACATTAAAATTGGAATTTATACTTAACTCCAAATATTGTTCTAGCCAATTTGAGAGAGGCGTAATAATTCGATGTTTGTAACGTGGCGTTTTCTCACTCACTCACTCAATGTGTCGTCTTAAACTTCTTGCAAATTTTTTGGTGAATTTTTATCCTCTTTTAATTTCAAACTGTGTAATATCAGTCTGCAATTATTAAATAAAAACCCTGCAGATAATACTGACATCTTCGATGTTGAACCGTAAACTCAATCTCAAACAAGAACAGAATCACGAACGGTTGGGTAGCATTTATGGATACTGATTAGCAATAAGAATACAAACATGGCAATATAGGCTCGTGAGCAACTATCTTTTCATGCCCTAACCGACTTAACTAGTAAGGAATTATAATAACATAGAAACTATTACATTACATTTATTGAAATTAACATAGTTCTGACGAACGCACTAGGTTGACAGTTTTGTTGATAATAATTGATAATAATGAATCTTATTTTCACTTGATTTACAAGTCTGGTTATTTTCTCTGGTTTAAATTTGGTAATAGAGGATACCATGAAAGAATAAGAAAATCAAAAGTAGACCCTAAACTGTAGAGTGTACGATGCATGAGAGCATTCGCAAAACCCAACCTGTAATACCTTCCACTTTATTGAGATTCGTCAAAGTGAAGCCGAATATCAGAGTTAGAACCGAAAATAGTTTGTAACGTTAGACGTTATAGGAATGCATTCATACTTCTTTCAAAGACCTTATCCGTTCCATATCGGAAGGTTTAGAGTCGTTATAAGTAATTGAATATGTTGACGCCGTTGATGTGTGGATACGTGACAGTTTTTTCTTATTTTTCACTCCAAAGTGCTGAACAATCCTGGCCAATTGAGATGAATGCCTTTTAAAATCTCTATAAGGTCACTTCAAACTGTATTGGGAAGAACTGGGTAATCTAAAGGGACTGATTGGGGACTATAATACGGTTAGCATACGGTGGCTGAAGATGGAAGAGTGAATTTAGTAAAATGGGTTAGTTCAGGTTAGAACAGTGGACAGAAAAATAAAATTAAGACCACTATATGAAGAGTTGTATCATTAAAAAAGAACTTGTTTTCCGTATTGTCTATGAGGGATTCAATATAAATGAGCGGCGATGCTGACTTAGTTCAAAAAACATAATATGTATGAATATTACTTTAAATTTCTATACAGTTACAATGCTGGGCAAAAGCCTCAAAAAACGAAAGCAAAGGTAAAATGAAGGCAAATTTCTTTAGCACACTAATATTAATTGAAATAATTCAAACACACAACTACTCTTTTCCAAAACTTAATATATACCAATAAAACCAGTGTTTGCTGCGTTCTCTCTGAACCTGAATATCTCTGTCGCGTACGTATATTTTTGTAGGTGACTCGATAGTCTAAAACATATAACTCTCGATTATATTCTACTTTCCGACTGGTGGAGCTTTGAGCCAAATTGGAACCATCGAGCAAGACATTTTACAATTATTTTTTCACTTACTTAGAGACAATATTTAGGCCTTTTACCGTGATTTCTAAAAAAATATTCCGCTCAATGAAATGAAGTTGAGCAAAAATCATTAATACTTCAAAACTTATTATTACTTACTTATTTTCCAACTTGATAAGCAAGAGACATAAAAAAGTAGAAAGTCGACTGTGAATTTGATATATTACGCGGTAACGCGATCTCCCAAAATAAATAAGTTGACTTAAACCATTTACATTTTTCAAACTTCACTGAAAATTGACAGTCTCTGAAGGTATATCATTTATGGTTATCGCCTTTACACATGATAAATGTATGTTTAAAGCACCGGGGAGCTTTGAACTAACTTAACATGAGTCGAAGTTTGGCTAAACTTACATATACAAACGTTACACTAGATTGACTCAAGCATGATTTAAATTATAATAAACTGCTGTGTCAGTAAGAAGTAGCTGGTTATTTAGTAGCTTTAATTTTGTTGTCAATTTTTCATTAAAATTACTTGATTCTTGCTGGAAACGAAAAGAAGAAGACGTTCTGTATATTTTATTATTATTTCGGTGTTAACTGTGTTTTTTGATAATCAAGTCTATCAGATAGTTCTTTTTCACTGCGATCTAAGAGATCTATTTGCCACCAACTGAACTTCCAATTCAAAGGGCTCATAAGACATGTAAAATTATAAGGTTTACTAATAATTCAACTGAAAAATAGAACACTGTGGTAATTGTTATTTTGAGCCACGGAAACCACGATATAGATCAAATTTAATTTTGTCTGGACTTTACGAATTAAGAAATTAAATGTGTAAAATTTTCATTATAAAACATTTGTCAGTGGCAGTTCTTATCGTTGACATTTACACGTATTATATAAGTGCACAGATACACATAATATTTCCTTTTTTGTGTGCTTACTTAGTCCATGGATACAACCGTACCATTTAATTAAGTATCTCATTATTTCCTTTTTCTACGCAATTTCAATTCTAAAGAGTTCCGATTAGAATATAGACTCAAACTTTTTGTATAATTTTGTTAGATATAATACTATCTACCTACAACAAAATTATATAGTGCTGATGTTGAAAGAAAATTATAATATTGGGTCAGTCACCCATTACCTCAGTAAAAATAATCTTAAGGGTAAAAAAATTTTAGAACTGTCAAATAACTTTAACATAAACTGTTTTAAATAAACCCTTGTCAATTCGAAGTCATTTACGTAGATGCTTAAAACCTTCATTATAATACTTTCATTAAGGGTGAAAATTGAATACACCTCCATAATAACCTCACATTTACATTCCAATTACTTTACGAAGTAACATTGCCACTTCCAAAAACGGCGCGAGTACGAATGCAAAATATAGGACGAGAAGTAAGAAAACTACTTCGAAGTAAGTCTAAGCTCAAACAAAGGTGCGGGGCAGTGGCGGGGTGCCAGTGCATTAGCTAGTAGCTGCCAAAACACAGTTAATTTTGTGCTGATTCCAAATTGCTATTTGGGCAGTTTATATCAGAGTGTATTTAAAAAAGGTTAAGTTGTAGTTTTTGTAATATTCGCTGGTCTGACAGACAAGTGACTAATTTTTTAAATAATTTATTTTTTTTAATTGAATTTTCTGATTTGTAATATTAAGTTCTATTAAAAGTCATATTTGTATTTCATGTAAATAATTAAACGCCATCACCTTTTTGCAATCTGATTCTAAACAGTATCTATTTCAATAAAATATTGCTCCAAAGACATTTCTCAATTATACCGTTTAAGATGAAACTTGTTACAATATAAAAATTAAAATTATATCTCTAAACTAACATTATTAAAAATATTCAATTGAAAGATATTAACACTACTATATTACAGAATATCGCAATAATAATTCAATAAAGCATAGATTATGCCAAATTAAGTTTGGTAATAAATCTGAATACCTTCAGAACTACTCTGCCATGTTTTGTAGACAATCAGATAAACAACGCACAATAAGTCGGTACTTGGTTGCTTCCATTGAGATACTGAGCCTCGCGGTCTCCAGCTAAGTTTTGCACCATTGTAGTTCAACAATTAGTTCTGCTCCCGACACCTATTCATTTCCTCGCATTGTCTTAGCTTTCGTGCCAACGTTTTACCTTATTCAATACCGTATCAGAGATCTGTATCTAAAAATAATATAACTCCCACATCAGAATCTAACATCATAAACAATGATTACTGAACTCAAAATGTCCAATGAAGACGAAGCACTGCAAAATTTATATTTATATACTTGAGTTTAAAATATAATTTTAGGATTTCTAACTGGTAATGAATAATGTACTAATATTACTGTAATTATCTTCGAAAGATTCTCTCGCATATTGGCTCGAAAGTCATTTTTTCTAAATTGGTTTGATTTAGAAAAAAACGTCAAAAGAAGAATTAATTGTGCCTTGCTCATTCATCTATTTTTGTTCACAGTTCCAACCGTAGTGAACGCCTCAACAGAATTCTTAGACGAGTACTACAGAACCGACACACCGCCATCATCAAGAAAGAAACGAAACTCATCACTGCGAGTTTCCGTAGGTCTAGCCTGTGGAGCTCTTGTAGGCGGAGGAGCATTCATAGCTGCTACTGCCGTGCTTTTAGCCAAGAAGACTAGACGAAGAATTCCGAATATGCTAAAGAAACCTTTCTGCCCGTCTTTGAGAAATGGGAATTCGAATTCGAGAAACAATCGTAGGGCTCCTCGATTGGCATTAGCACTAGCAAACTGTCCACCAATACACATGTTGCGGTGAGTTCACTAAATGCACTACAATACAATGTATACAAAGTCTCAAGATGTACTGAAATTTATAATCAATTTGTATGGCTTTATTCCTTACAGTACACTAATAAAGTTTGTAATCAAGGTCTTTGTAAGATATCCTATTTCGAATATAATTAAAATAGCAGTAACAATTCTAAAATCCAATGTAACGTCAGCAAATATTTGAAATGGTCCCCAGTGTTTAAGCAAAGTAGCCTACGCGTTTGTCCGTTAAAAAAGACAAATGTTGTACGTGCTTTAATTGAATTAGTACGCTTTTAAAAGGGGAATCCGTTTAATACGTTTTTTATGTAACATTAAATAAAAATATCTTTGTTTTCAGACCTGCGGTTGTTGACGAGGATTACAGGGAGCCCTACAACATTTGGAGAGAAACACTGGGTCGGCGCGATAAACGAGAAATACATGACCAAAATGAATACAATGGTAAGTGCATCAATAAATTTAATATTGTGAGGAATAACAATAATAATTGTAATGTTAACCTGTCTAAGTAGCTAAGAATATGTACTTTTAATATCCAAAAGACAGACTAAAAAATAGTATTCCGATTCTGTTTCTTTTAATACACAAACTGAATCTCTTTCGAATATAATAAATGTAATACCAAACAAACTATTGGCCGATCAAAGGCTATTAGATATCACGCAAACAAGCGCACAAACAGAATTAAATCCAATCAACTCACGAGATTAACAAAAGCGTCCTCTCCTAAATAAGGGATATTCTATCAACAAATGGGGCTCTTTCAATAACGTAGCCACAAAAGTGGAAATCTCTGATTCAATCTGTTTACATATTGGCTACCATTACGTTATTTGCAATGTAATACAAATGAGTCAGCGGTCTGCAAAAATGACTAGCGGCAATGTTTTTAAGTGCGGGCTAGATGAAACGAGTACGTACAAATAAAAGATGAAAAGCGAAATAAAGTCCGAAACATTAATCCATGGGGTTTCACCCTAATTGTAAACAACGCCATCTAGTAAATGAAAAACCTGGTTGTGTTGCTCAGTTTAGTTTTAAAACAGTAAAGTTCAAAACACAAAGATATTATCACTAGTTAAAAAAAACTATTTTTTTTTTATGTTACGGCAAAAATACTGTCAGAAAATACAAACACTGCCTCCTCTTTTATAAGCACTTCCAATGAGGATTATTATAAAGTGTTATGGCTTTTATACGAACCTCTTTTTGATTGCTCCATAAAAATTGTAATGTCAATTTCTCGTAAAGTCAATGAAAGATTACTTGATTAGTGAATGTAGTTTTAGTTAAATACAAAAAAAAAAAATTTACTTTTTAACTTTGTAACTTTTCCCTAAATATCAGGATGATCCCCTACATCGCTACATTTGTGTCAACTGTTCAAAACCACAGATTTTCCGACTGACTCTAGTTAGCTTGTCTGTGACACTCGACTTGCCACTCAACTGCACTTGTTGGCTTCCGAGTACACTTACCCCCAGATTGTTACTTCCCTTGCTCGAATGGCAAACGAAACGGCCTAATGATTCCCTTAACGATGTTGCTTTTCAAAAACTATTCCTCATTTTTCTCGAAGTATTCAAATTTGGACCCCGTAGAAATGATAAAAGCTAAATAAATTTAATGAAATCGCGGTATTATAATTAGTAACTGGAGACTTTTTAATCAATTACTAAGTTTAAAGCTATTTCTTAATATCTTTAAATTTTAAAGTTTAAAGTAACATTCAAGTAGCTTCAACACATGATACTCAATAATGTATAAATGCAAGCATGTTATCCTACACGTTCAAGTTTAGTCAATAGAATATTGTAAAGAAAACTCTAAGATAGGGGCGTGCTCGTTACGGCGGCCGGACATCCGGTCGGAAGGGTGGCCATTGTTCACCCGCCATATTGAAAAGATGATGTCCCCTAAGTACAGGATAATGGGTCCGGATTTCGTGCTCTGAACGACGTCGCACGCTAGAAAATAGACGAGCGCTGTTGCACGAATTCAGATTTTAATGCATTTATACTTTGGCCATGAATAGACGTAGAACGGCACCTTGATTTCAAAGAGCTTCTTTCATAAAGGCTTATGAGATTTAAAAGCACTGTGTCCATGCACAGTAAGCTTGCATGAAAAAAATGCCATTATATAAATGTTACCAAGTCATGGACTTATTTATACTTAACATCATATTAAATGATGTTATCATCATTATTAACAGCTTATATATAACAGCTAATATTCAGCATGGGTACAAGCCTTCATACATAAAAAACACATAAGGATATTAGTCCATAAAATCACCACTCGGGCCCAAATTTGGTGGGTAAAAGCGGTTGCCGTTACAGCCTAGACGAACGGCTTAACGTACCATCCGAAGCTTGGAACAGTTAAAGCACAGCCATGGCAAAGATAAATTTTATATTATATTAGACCTTTAGCAGTACGTCAATGAATGATGTCTTCAGTTCGATCCAGTAGTTTTGGCGTGTACATGACAAAAAATTATAAAATATTTTTTCATATCTTTAATGTACAGACATTGGCTTGATATTTTTTTTTTAAATATATAGATAGCATGATTGTATCGCCTGCAAGGGCAACAAATCAAAAACAAAGTATTGATTAATTAAATAACGAATGGAAAAATATAAAAAAATATGAATAAATTTTAGGAATAGTCATATCGACGAAAAAGTATTGATCTTCCTATCAATTATTAATCTTACTTGATAGAAGAGGTTCTACGAAATGTCGTTCATTGGACGAAGGATATCTTGACAATTTCTTATATTATAGAACCCTAGAGGATTGTGAAAGACTAACAAATGAAATATGTAGAAAGAAACACTTCTTTAGCCTTGTTGCGGACTGCCTAGTTTTTGTGTAATTCCATATTATTGTTTTTATATTTTTTCTTTGTTTTTGAAATATACTTTTTGTTTTACTGTCATTTTAAAAATGAGAGCTCACGTAGCAGTTTCATTCTCAGCAAGCCTCTGTTCACAAAAACCACTTTTAATTTAACTTGTACATCTTTGTACTTTCTAACGACTTGTTCTTATCACCAGAAATATGCGAGGATCCCGAGTTCCCCCGTCCGTACATGATGAAGCGGCCCGATCCACACGAGAGTTTCTATGCTGCCACGGATATAATACATCATGTAAGTACTGCTACTTCTTATTAAATTGATAGAATTTCCTTGGCGAATATGCTGGATTCAACACTTGTTTAACCGAATTTCGAAAGGGTAATTTTTAGCCATGGAGCAAAATTGTTAATATATCAGATTGAGGTATTGATAAAATTAAGTACATTTTGCAATCAATTTTGGACTTAGCATGGTAACAAATAAAAGTATATTTTCAAAGACTCCATATAAAAATTGCTCTGTCTGCGTCATCGAACGTAAATTTTCGTGTATTATAATTTTTGTTACAAGGAAGTTGTTTTCGTGTGATATTTTACGCAGGAAATTTAAATGTTTAGAAAATTATCGTAATATTTATGTTTTACAGCAGAGTTATACCATTACACTAAGAAAGTAATCATCATTTATTTATTCTTCATTGCACAAAACCACAATTGACGAACTTAATGCTTAAGGCATTCTCTACCAGTCAACCAGTAGAAATAATAAAAAACGGCATGTATGTCGATTAAATGTAAGAGAAAAAAATAAAAAAAATCAAATCTATACGATACATTTATACTAAATACATCAATATTATAAATATATAATTACTACAAAATAATAATAATACACGATTAATATTACTTAAGTATCTATCTTATACATAATATAATATCAATTCATAAAATCATAAATATTAATAAATAAAAGGATAACATTATAAAAGGATTATAAGACATTGTCAGACTTTAATTAATAATCGCGTATAATATATATTTTTAATTAGAGTCTATTAATTCCTTTTCGAATATAAGAAGGTAATGTGTTATATGGAAAACCGCCGCCTATGGGCGGATTACCGTAAGGTAAAACCGTAAGGCTGTGAGACAAAATCCGTAAGATGAGCGTATGTATACGGATATAGGATAATAATAGTATGGATACGGACTGTGTCGCAATAACGTGGGTATCACGGATATTTGTGAAAATTATATTAAAATGTAACATCTATAACAAGCTAAGTTACCTTTACCCTATGTATAATAGTTGCAAAACACTCTTACGGTAGGGTATAATTAAGGTGGAAAGGATCCTATGACATCTATGTTCCGGAGCTGGAATAAGCGATCTCTTACACGGGTTTTCTTTTTATGCAAAATAATCAATTATTTCTCTTTGATATACATCCGATATCATAAACTTCAAATACGGATGTAATTGTAAGTGACATTTTATACTCTCCAAACACTAAAAGGATATTCAAATCAAATCAAATATTTTATTTGCAAATGTAAATGTAAAATTAATTTATTAAATGTTAATAAATATTTCAAGATCTTACACTGATATTCAACATAATACTATTATGTTAAAATATGTAATTAATTATAATAGCTACTGCATTTCGTATGCAAATCTCAATATTCCATTGAAATCGGAATCGTTACAAAGCTGATTTGATTGATAATACTATACTTCAATTAATTATCGAACCAACTGATCAAATAACCCATTTAGAACCTAACACCTCTTGAATTTCAGTCAGGGAATTATTCTAAACTACCCGTCGGATTTAAGGTAAGGTAAGGATTAAAATCAAAGTTTAACCTAATAGCTTTATAAATAATGAAGATTTTATCTCGTTATAAATAGCCTGCTTTAAATATTTATTCTCGCACCAGACAAGTATGTCGTCTTATTTTTATATTTAGTAAAAAAATGTAATGTCAACTGTCATCTTAAGACTGGGTAATCTCACAGATAACCTTTTTTGTAAACAATTGTTATTTTTTAAATTTATTTTTGTTTATGAACAATTAAGAATAACATTATTGCTACAGTTTTGGTAAAAGACAAGAAAAAAGAAAAGAGAGTAGCCAAGCAGTCCCCATCAGCTAAAATAATATATTATAACCAAACTCCTTACGTCTTGGATCTAGAGATTGAAATTAATATATTCTTCTGAGATGGTTTTAAAGTTCTTACCATTTTAGAAACCATTCCAATAGCTCGAGTTAAGTTTTATTCTAAATTCAAAATTATTTCTTCTATACAAAGATATAATAGAATTATATGTATAGATTGGGTCATACCTATCTATAAGAACAGATAAAAACTCAGCTAGGTAATTTTCCTTGCCTTATACAAATATATGTTGAACGTTAAAAATAAAATCTAATATCAAAACACAAAAAATACAAATGAAATTTAATACTTTTCAGCTTAATAATGCAAAATAGTCCGGAACAAATTCAAAGACATGTGTTCAGTCTTCCATTTAATATCTAAAACATGTTCATAATATAATCTAAGATGTTCCATATAGCAAAAATCGCGTGTTTGAAATCAGTTTCATGCCGCTATATATATAAACCTGACCTTTCTATATAAGCACTATTAACGGGGTGTATTATGGTTACTATATAAATAATAAAACAAATAACTAACTTCCGTACGAATTATCTTACTTTATCCGACAAATATAAATACTAGCGTAAGTGGTTATAACTGTATCACTGAAAACTGTAAACAGGTAAATTTTTTCTACTATTAAAATAAATTTTGTGATTTTATTATATTAACTTAAAAATTAGATTATAATTAAATTATTTGACATGATAAAATTAATGATTCTCCAATCCAAACTTCGGTTGTCTTTTATTTTCTTACCGCTTTAAATAATCCATTTTCAACTAAAGCCTCTTTCCATAGAACGTATCGCATCGTTAATTATACCTGATCTAGGTAAAAGGCTGGGAATAGTTGGCGCAGGAGTTTTGTCTCGTTTAAGAGGATTGGTGGTCACTTGTAGCAGACGATAACAAGCGGCGAACTCTAACTCACCGATATAATCGGAGGAACCCTATTTGGTCGCTCTACACCCACGCTTTCGGGGAATAGAGATTTACTAGCTGTATTTCGGAATAGAAACTGAAGATTGTAAAGCTTTTTATAGAATAGGCATTGTCTTTAGGGATAAAGATTAGCTTTGTCAAATGCTTTTGTAACTTTAACTAACGATATATTGTATAACAAAGGAAGTAGGAAGCGTAGGAGTGTTTTAGTGGTTTTATTTTGAGTCACTTTCAACTTCAATGTATGAGTGTTTTAGTGGTTTTATTTTGAGAAAGAAAATTAATTTTAAAAGTGCCACGTAAGCTTTCTCGGCTTTTTTATTTCATAAACACACGCACACCGTCTCCCCCAAACACACAAACACATAATATCTCTCAAACAATTGAATAATCTTGGAAGAGCCATTCCATGTATCCCGATGTTTCAATGCGGAATTCGATATTATGGCAGAAAAACAACAACTCGAATTTAATCCATGAAAAATCCAATACGTTTTTCTTATTAATAAGACCGTAAGAGTGATATCTGTCTATGAAGAAACAAAAGAGAGATAAATGCCATTTAGCATCTTATAGGATACTTGAATATAGGCATTAGAATTTTTATAACCACACCGACGTTACAGATTCCATTAACATCATTATTCATCTAAACTTGAGACTATCAAGGACCGTGCTATGAGCACTGATAGCTTATGATGCGGTGTTCAATAAAGCCATTTAGGGCAGCTGTGGTTAGAATTGTGTGATGATTACAAGTAAATTCAATAGCATATGCTATTTGGGCTTCGTTAGTTGCTATCACCCATTTAATCAGCCAAATTGGATTAGTTAAACGCGGTTAATTGAAGAGCGAGGTTGTATTGATTCTAATGGATCTAAATATTGCTAAGTGCATAGAAACCATGGTCGGTTGTTCCTTATAAACGGGTGGAATTGGTAATGAGTTGACTTGATCCATTCGTAATCTCATAAACAATTGAATGCTATTAACAGCCAGAACATCGGTATTCTACACCGGGAAGTACAAATGGACAAAATTTGAAATCATAAGATGAAATGATTACACTACTCAAAAGGTCTTGTGTATGTACTTGATTTTTGGAGTTCATTCACCCTTTCTTTACAAACTTATAAGCTATTTTGTCAATTGAATATGAACTTTATCAAAATGTCATTATACAAGGATTCTGATTGGCTTATATGCGTGCACTGCGGTTTCTTAAGATGTTCTCAAATAATATATGTCATCATAAAAATATTTTTAAAGTCCCCGCGCCAGCTGCTTTTTAAATTAGTTCACTCATCTTTTCTATACGCATAAGAGTTAGTGTATACACACTAATTTTAGGGTTTATTCCAATCTGACGCCCTGCTCTGTCCCCGTATGTGGAGAAACTGGAATAAAAAGTGTGATCTGACAACCATTTAACGACGAAGTGACGTTTAGAACTGTTTTCACACGTTCGTGGTTACATCTGTCCCTTACTAACTTGGATACAGATCAGACATTTTATTCGTATTTGTCAACGTAATGTTAAATAAATCCTTTAAGGTATTATTTCACCTTAAAAAATGACATAATAAATAAATATAAACCTTTTCTTGGTTTCGTGCGTCCTTCGTTCAGTTCGGTATTATAGTGTATACAAGCAAAAAGACGCTCTGGAGCGGTGTGATTGTACCTATTACTTCATCGTTCTAAAGTTATAGCTGAGTTTAATTCCCTTAAAAGACTACAGAAATTAGATGTTTGCATTATACATTCACCTATACATATATATTCTAACATATAAATACTGCGACCTCTTTTATTTATAAAAAAAGAAAATTATGTCACTAATTTTATTTTATTTCTTGATTTATTTGATGATTACAAAGAAAGTTCTAGTAATAATGGTTAAAGAGCCTCGTGGCCGAATATTGGAACGCTTCCAACTGTCATAGATTTTTGGATATATGTTTTTAGTTCAGTTATAAGAATTTATTGATAAACTAAACAAATATTACTATATTTATATATGTAAGTTAATAATTTCTCTTTGATTAATTACTATAACTCCTAAATCTAGTGATACAGAAATTGTATCATTTTGCATAAACTATTATCTCGCTGAACGGTATGGCTTATTTTTGACATGTTACTATATACATACTATATATATATATACCTTATACATTTATACACCTTATACCGTATATATAAATATATATATATATATATATGTTTTTACTCAGCAATATCCTTCAAATGTCAATGTATCTACTTTGTTCACTTTTGTTTACCCTAATTAAATTACTATTGTACAATTTTGCAGAGCCTCGATACTCTTGGGCCTAGGGAAACTTGACATAATAAGAATTGACGGTTGCCATATTTTTACTTTGACATTAACATAAATATTTAATAATCTCTCAATGTTTCAGTAACTTTTTAGTTGTTTTCCATGAAATTGGTTCTTACTTATTCTCAATACAATGTTTCGATCATAATAAGCGTCAGGTAAATAATGGTTTGGAGAAAAAGTAATAAGCATTAGCAAACTCAATTACAAGTTGGTCGTTTTTGCAATGTCACTCATTATAAATTTACGATCAATTGAGTACACCCTACGTGGTGACGCGGGGTCTCGCGGGAAATCATGAGAGCAAGCCGCTACGCCACGGGAATCCTATACTATAACTTCACGTTTTGTTACACATCCGATCCATGTATTATGTACGCGTTTTTATTGTGACGGTTCGAGAAACATAGGCGCTTTAATCCCAGGCTTTGCTGTCTTGCTTCAATGCGCAACAGAAGAAAGACATTTTTCAATAATTTTTATGTTACAGGAAAATATATTCCTTGTAAAAATGTTTTCCTTGCTGAATTTACCTTTTTATTGATATTATGACCTCAAAAGTAAAATACTTCCTCTTTTTTTATTAGTAGTTCTCTCCCAGGTAACCTCAAGATTAATCTCAATGTTAATTATAAATTCACATATAATTTTGACCATCAAAAAAACGAATATTGAGTGAAATGCTTAGGTCTAAAAACTGTTCGAGTTTTTGAATTTTTATCATTAAAAAATTAATTTACTACCGTCGAAATCTGGATCCATGCTTCAATAGATTATTTTAAAACTCAGTAACTTTTAAAGGCAATAATTTTAATAGCGGATGCAATGTGTAACTGATATTGATAAGGTATCTTAGTACTTTGTTGTAAAGTTCAATTTTAAGCGTATTACCATTTATTTACGTCTGTTCCTTTTATGTACTTATGAAAATATAACCTGACTTGAGAACTATCTAGAGATATGTAAACTTATTGTCTATTACTTAGTGAAACTTTACAAATTTGAATATACTGATACTGACATATTATTATGATATTGATGCCGACTGAAGAAAAGTTTGTGACTAAGGGCTTCTTCACAAAATGTATGCACAAACTAGGATTTAAAGCGGTCCCTCATTTTTAATCTCTATTGAATATAAATAATTTGGATTTTCGACAACTTAATGTAGCAAGAATTTACATTAATTCTGTTCAAAAATTATGATAATAAAACAATAGTTTTTCTAAGAACAGTTGGTATTAATAAATAATCATTAAGTTTCAAAGAATTTTCAAAAGGCTGAAACTTTCTTAGTTGAGACCAAGTCAAAATACTTTGGAGCGTTGGAGATTTACTGCCAACATAAATCCAAAAAACAATCCTTTTATGGAAAATTTAAAATAACTGCAAACTCTGATCAAATTACTACTACTGAATAATTTCAGTATTACAACGGAATACTTACAGGTGTTGATTTGAGATTTGTTCACTGCAAATCTCAATTCGGCCTCCGACCGTGTAACCAACTATGTTGAAAATCTTATATTTATGTAAGTAAGTATACGCGTTAAATCTTAATTGAAAAGCAGTTCTCAATGTTATATTTATCAATTGACAACGAAAAACAGCTAACAAACAGTTTGCTTGAAATGAGAAAACAACGTTCTAGAAGCATTCAAAACGTTACAGAGGTTTCTATGTCGTCAGTTATTGTAAAATTAGGCTGGAACTTAATTTGCGTACTGTGTTTGTGCTGAGAAAAACGTTTTGTATACATATGTAATAAGTTCTTAAGTAATTTGAAGGATAATAGTTATTCTTATTTAGTTATTTAAAAGATAATTTAACACGAAATAGTAAATTTAAAAAATAAATAACCACACTGAATATGTCTTAATCTCTGCCATCCTTTTCCAAAAAAAAGAGATGTACCTAAATTCAGATTTTAAAAAAGTTCCACTGCCGCCGTCCCTAATTAATCACTTTATTTAAACCAAACGTCACGACCGAATGACGTGCTTCGCAGCGGTGAACACGTAGCCTATAGTAAAAGTATCGTTATATTGTTTTTGGTGGATCAAACGCTCTTACTCTGCACTGAATGATTGTACTTTCTACATAACTGCTACGCAATTGTAATTTAAAAGGTGCACTGCGCAGGTACACGTCTGCGGTTGGCGCAAACGTGTTGTATTGTAATGACGCTGATTCGGTGATCCTTTGTCACGCGAGATACACAAACGTCCAGCGACCAAATTGTACAATTTCCAATTCTGGCAGACGGACGCCTAACTGTTTCCGTTGTTTTGAAATTGTAATTTTCCCCGCAAGGTACGTGATTACAGAAATGTCATATTTTCTGTGCTGCATACTGTGACGTGAATATAAATCTTGATTGTGACCATAAATAAGAACACTGTAAATCGCTTAGCCTGTAGGGAATGAAAACTTTAAAAGACTTAATCAATATGGATTGAAAATTTTGGAGTGGAATAAATAATAATGAATCAAACAAATGCTTTTGAAAATTTCATGATCAATTTCATAAATAACTAAAGATTTTAGTTTTTGAATGTTCAAAAACTTTTCTTTTGAGAAGACTTGTCATTAAATTATGTTTCACTCGTCACATCAATTATTGAACTTGTAATTCTTATGATTGACTTTAGTTCTTAACATCTCAGTATAACCATTTAACTATCCATATCGAATACATATTGCATATTGCAGTTACAATTAAGCTACAATAATGACGACACTGCATTCCATCTGAATAAATGAATTAAATATGTCTAACGCCAATTGATTGTAGGTATTATCTTCGATTAATTATCATATATGGGATATCGGACGGTGAATCCGACGATCGGTGTGGTCTATCACTCGCCCAGTACGTTCTATTGATTTGATACGATATGTTGTGTTGATGAAACACTGGCTGTGTGTGTAGGGTTTATAACAAATTAAGGAACTCATAAATCAACAGTGCATAACTTTTTTGTACAACAAGAAAACAATATACTTCAAGTTGAATCACCACATCAATTTATTATATTACACAATTTATATGATATAAATTTTGAAACAGATTATGTCACATAATTTTGTATTATTCCTTATCTTAATACGTTAGGGTCTGATATATTTTAACGTCATACAAATTGATTTACGTAATAAATATCAGTTTGATTCAATTAAATTTTCAATTCCTTTTTTCTTTTTATCGAAAATTTAATTTTATCTTTATTTTATTTAAGTTTTTTAAATTTACTGTATATGAGTCAGTTGTTTTGAGATTATTACATTTCATTCATAGCATGCTTGAAAATAACCAGTCCGCCATTTCGGGCGTTTAATTTTCTTTGTTAAATTGCATCTTAATCTGCAAGGATATCTGCTTTAACCTAACAGAATTTTGCCTAACAGAGTATAATAATATAATAAGTTAAGGTACTAAATAAACACAAACATCTATCACTCGGGATCCAATATTCGTACTCATCATACAAATGTCTGCTTCTACCGGCATTCGAATCCAGGACCTCTGGCTACTTGTACTAAATGTACGTCAAATATGCCTTCCTGGTGGGACGACTTCCAATAACACCTTAAATAGATGTGAATAATTTAATTGGGTTCGCTACTTATATCGTCATTTATTTTTAATTTCTCATGTAAGAGACTGTATAGTTTTTAATGAGAAATAAATATTCCTAATTATACTTTTTTACGCATATTATTTCAATACAGTAACACACAACTTATAATTTATCGCATTATTTTTCGATAGATTATAATTTGTCGAAGTGACACTTTTAAATCATAATCTGTTGCGAGTCAAATTATCGACTGTCCGGTCATCTCTGATTAATCGGCCTTATTTGTACGTTGTAAATATTATTACATGAAATCACAAAGATTCAAACGCATTAAAATATTATAACATGGAAAATGTATGTAAATCAGTGTTTTTTTTTTCTTTTGCATACTTCTCAGGCCTGAAAATAAGTATTAGTCTATATAGTTCCCCAATAAGAATAAGAAATATTATTTTACCAGATTTCTGACCAAATAAATTCTTAATAAATTAAATATAATAAACAGTGTCTTGTTTCTTTTTTATTAATGCATATAGAAAATCCCAGGTATCCTACAATCTTTTAATGCTTAATTTGGCTATATGATTAAAAATATGTGAAATTTCAATCCATTCTTTAGTCGAATTAATCTAACTATAATTCAATCCAAATTCTAAATTAAGACGTTAATGTCGATTTCGAACTCAAGTTACTTTCGGCCTGAATTATATTATACCACCTATGAGCCCAGGGAGTCACAAATTGCATACATAGTGGCCACACTGGTAATTAAACCGAAGTATCCGTACAATGTTGCTTTGCTTTATCCAAACCATTAGGTATTTAATGGGGTATATCTTATTGAACAAGTAGTTTACAGTTAACGGATTCAGTATTGTCTTAGAAACATTATCAGGAAATGTGTTAATGTCCCGCTATTACTTAACAATCATTGCTATTTAGATATTAATTGAGGTATTCTTGGTACGAATTTGTTTTATTATCCACGTTCATCGTTCAATTATTTAAATAATTGACATATTCTTATGGCATTGCTTTTATTTGAGATGTTTTTTAAAGTTATTAAAACAAAAGAAGGGGATTTACTTCTACCGTGTATTACGTATAAAGAATGTAAGATATTTTGAACTTTATTATGTTCAAATATAAAAATATTTCTCATAAAAATCTGTTCCAATCACTTGCACGAGAAAGTCAAGAAAAGAAGGCTATTAATATTTTCGTAGCGTAGTTTATAGGTGGCAAAAGCAGTTAGTGTAATATAAATTTGATCCGAATCATTAAGTAAGATACATTGTTTAAGTCTTTTTAAAATACTGTTTAATTCTGCGTCCTAAGCTACTTTTATATCTTTTTTCTGTTGTTGATTTTCGATTAAGATAAAACCAACCAAGGCAATTCCTTGAATTCTATTTTTATAGACGTATTTTTAGAGAATATTTTTAAAATAATTCTTAGAGTATTAAAAGCGTATTATTGTTTAATATTTAGTAAAAGTGGTATCTATTTTTTGTACTATTTACTGATCTTTCAGTTTAAATTTAGGTGTACTTCCCCATAGAATGGCTTTTCCCTATCGAAAAGCAAGTGAAGTGTGATATGCTACTCTTCATGGGATGCATTATATGGTGTGTAATATGTGATACCCAATAATCAGGGCTTAAGGTTATTTAGGGACGAAATTAGGATTTTATATATTTTTATGATAAAAAAATATACTTCCTACTATATTATATAAAAACGAAGGTAATACACTAGTTCTAAGCTAGCCTGGTGCTATGAAGATACGAGCGAGCGCCATTAAACGCTTGAAACTGACAGAGTACTACTTTCTACTCAACTTTGTTTTGAGCCTCCTTTGGTTTTACTCTTCCTGTATCCAGAATATATTAGCCGTAAGCTGAACTGTCACTGTGCAGTAAGAGCCAAAAGTTCTCCGGCGTCAGATGTGCCACACTTCTATGCCACGTGTCTTATACACAACAACCGTTTTATATTCTATTAACTATTAAAATTGACATGTATTGATAAACAAAGGAGTTTCTCGTAGAATAAACTGAACAGTGCTCAGATAACTGTAAAGAAATTTCTATTTTGTATAAGCAAATTACTTTCATTACAAGCTCCAACAGGCTCTTCAAACATGAAGACAGATTCGGATGTGCACGGACAAAAATAAAACTTAATTATTAGTGCTAATGTTTCATTATAGTCTGAAATAATTAGTCGAATAGAACGACTAGTGTCGTCTTTTGACTGTTGTAAAATAGGGATATCCTCAAAAATACCAGAAATCAACACTTTTGATTTAGTTTTAGAATTCAAGAGTTTATATATTGATTAAACTTAGCAGTACACGTATTCCCTCCTTTATACCACATAGATTCCTTCAGAAGGCCTCTTCTGCGAATGATTTGACACAGCCTGGTGGTAAAAGGCAGTTTTGGGCCAGCAAGTGAGAGGTGGCAAGGACAGTATGTCGCTGTACTGTCTACCTTCGCATATGGACTCCTTCTACTGATTACCATCAGGCTGTGTCGAGTCATTCGCTATGCTTTTTATAATAATAAAATATTCATTTTTCTTAAAGTTTTGTAAATACCATGGTTGTATATTTGCATAATAATTGTTACAATACTTAATTCATACTTTGGTTTCTATTTTATTACTGATAACTTATAATCCAAATAAGTAATAATAAATGTTATCGAATGTAGGCCAAGTATTCACTATATTTATACTATTTCTTTCACAAGTGCCATACATGTATATCATATTTGTATAAAACATTGCAACATGGCGTACGGGAACTTGGAATAGAATTTCTCGATGCGAATACAATATTATCATACCGCTTACGACGTTCCTTCTGAGAAAAGTTATCCTCACTAGAGGTACATCAAGTTAAACTTATCATGTTATTTCCAATTCGGTATAAACTCGTGCCATCCATTGTGGCAACTGTTGTTTGTGTGAATAATCGTTATTATAGTCATTTGACTTAATACTGGTTGTTACTATATCGTGTTCTGACATCAAAATGTATGCTGCTTTCTTGAACATGAAAATGAAAAAAAATGAAATGAAATGAAATGAAATGAATGAAATGTATTCTGCTTTGAACTACATCTTTATTTCGAAAGTGAAAGGAAAAGATGGCTATTAAGAATATAAAAATAACGTTTATAATGGTTTTAAATCTAAAGACACTTACAGTAAATGGAAAATATTTGACAAAGAGCGTGAATAAAGTACAGTAGATGAATATTTATATTCCATATCTTATCAACATTTTTCAAAAGTTATAAACCTCCAAATAATCCTATCCCGTGTTGCACCTCAAGATTTCAAACTTTGTCCAAGATTACACAAGAACAAAAATGATTGGCAGTATTTTAAAATCACTATTATTATTTCTTAAAATTATAAGTAAAGTAGTAAAATCTAACGTACGTTTCTGCTTTCATACATTTGAATGCTTTTGCATGGTATTCTATACACAAACAATAACATTCAAGATTTATGTATTAATTAAAAGAACATTTGAATGATTTATCAATTAATCAAACATAGAATGAGACAAGGTTACATGGAAAATGTTGCTCTCAGCGATAAAGCCGCCCAATGTACAAACATTATCTACTATTTAAATATATACGTAAGGTGCTTTGAAAGGTATTGTCCTAGAAAGTCTTCATCCAGATGGTACAGGTGACAAGGTCGCAGCTCAATGACGCATTAGTGACGGTCCAACGGGATGAGGTGGTATTATTCCCACGCCATTATACTATCGACGACACATTGACGTCAGTGCGTTCTACTGAGAATAATTTAAATTACTCCTTAAACGTGACCCTCGAGCGATAACGACTTGACATTGTAAGTATTTGGAATGAAACTTATATTTTGAATCCAATTTTCTTCATTTTAGCTAACGCAACTTTTTTTGTTGACCCGTTTCGTTTCGAGGTTGGCTGAGTTTGCTAATTTTAATAATGGGACCTTATTATTTAAGGCATCTTCTAAAACGCCTTGTTGATATTTACACTTGGAATTTTGTAAAGAAGTTTGAAACACTCATTGTTTTTTAAGTAACGCTCTTATCCAAATTTTGATTAGTTAGTTTAGTCAATTTAATAAATTTTTAATTCTTACGGTCTCATGTTAGAATCTGTCTTAACGACTTCGCACAGATTACTGCATCCTCACTATAATATAAGCCTCACCTAATTTTGTTTTTAAACAACTCGTAACCTTAGTAACCATGGTTTGTGTCATGGTATGTCCCATGGTAAATGGTATTATTATACTAGCTGTGCCCGCGGCTTCGTTTGTGTGGAGGTTGGAAAACCAGTTTAAACCAGTAGTTTCCAAGATAAGCGCATTCAAACAACCAACAAACCATTCATCCTTTCAATACTTATAATATAAGAATAGATTTAAGCCAAATTTCTCACCTTTTCAGTCCATCATAGTCTTCAGTGCTCATTAAAATTAAGTCCTATTAGACTGTCTGATAGAATATATAAGGTTACATTACCTGCAGGTCAAGCTGAGTTCAAAAAGTAATTGAAATTAAAAGATGTCAATAAATTAAAATAAGCTCAAGTGACATCTCATGTCACGTGTTTCCTCCAAATCTCTTGCTGTTTCTTATTAAAAAAATGGCTGATTCTATTTTGAATAAAATAATTATTTTATTAGAAATCTCTTGAAATCATTTCAATCAAAATATCACTATATTGCCGTCGCTATCGGTTCCCAATGTTTGCTAAGAACAATCAATGCACAACCCGGCCTAATCCACACATAAGTCGGCAAACAGGAAACCGCTAACTTAACATTTGCTGAATGTACGGCTTACCGCAACTAACAAGCGAATATCAACAATTACTTTGAGCTAACGCAGTGGCCCGTAATCAGAACTACTTGACTTAATACAGCTAACTGAATACGGTTACATACACACAAACCAATCAAGTCATTACCAACTTAGCAATCATGTTAACAATAACTTGTCATGTATTCGAGCGTCTATAATTAAGTATATAATTGTTGAAAAGCAAACAAAGTAGGAATATTGCCAATTTAATTAAAGTACGATGCTTTATAAGGAAGCTATTCTTAAGTCGAAAAAAAAACATGAAACTAAATTGTGGGAAAAAATCAAATAATTAACAACTGTCCGCCACAATGTCGTCAAAATGAATCCATCTGGAAACACGTCTGAAATTACGTAATTCGTAAGAGAGAGCTCCGGGACTGGTTCATTTTTTATATCAAATACAAGTGAAGCGTAGTTCCAAAGAGTTCTATTCTATTAAAGAGCTTTAAATTTCTCCGAGTAGACAAGCATATGGTTTCACACAATTTGATAGTTTTATCTTTAAAAATAATTCACTGCCATACTGTTACACACGTGATTCCTTTTTCTACGCCAACGGACGCAAATATTTTAACCATGGGCCAGCTTGGTAGTTGTAACCTTGATCTCTAGACACTTTATTCCATGAAGATTTATTTGAAAATACTTCTGAACGAGTTCTGCATTCCTAATATTTTTTATGGTTTTATTCGTGTTAAACGGCATAATTGGTTTTTCTTCTCATTCTAGCGCTTACAACTAGACATGTATTGATTATAGTTCAATGTTTAGTTTTATTAAATGATATAATTGAAATACTTAATACAAAATTTTCATCTTTAATATTTCTTGAAATTCTGAGAAGGAAAAACCGAATCATAAGAGGATATAGTTTGTATATTAGGGGTTCTTTCTCAATGGTACTTTAAAAGTATCCCAACAAACGGCGATAAAAGCTATTTTCACATGCAACAAACAAGTATCGAATTCTATATTTTTATTATCTAATAGTAAATTTATTATTATGTTGAACTTTATAAACTCACGATTTAGATACAGACTCAGAAATCTTTGCGGCGTAGGATATACTATTAATTTTTACCTTATATAATTACTAATAGAAATAAGATCCGTAACGGCAAAAGTCACCGTGGTATTGACAGGATCCGAAGATAATAAGGTGAAATTCCTTAATAGTAAATTGTCACAATATATTAATACATATAATTTCGTATAAAGAAACGTATTCATTTAGTTGACTTGTGTGTGTTGGCTTAATGATTTCTTGTGCGAGTGTATGCCCAAACCTAGTATGTGTCCTTAAAGGCTTTTATTTATTGTATTATATAATACAACGCGTAGAAGGACACAAATTTCAGTTTTCCTACTTAAATGACATCTCCAAAACTCAGAATCAAATGGTATTGTATCTAAGTATCCCGATAATTGTATTTCAAAATATTCAAATTAGAACACAAAACACGATCACGATCCAACAAGATCTGTACGCCTAACTGCATCGGTTTTGGAAACCAAACTTTGGCTATTTATCGGTGCAAATACCCTATAAACTTCCGGCTATTACAGCTCTATTGTCCAGCTTCAAGATTCAATATCGCGCACTGTCTTCAACTTAATATAGAATAGAAGCGAATGACGTAAATCACAAAACTAATTTCCGTTTAAAATATGGTAAGTAAGTATAGTAATAAAATTCTACTTCCATTTACTCATTAAAACTACATAAATAATCATCTATAAAGAAGTATTTTTATGCATAAGATCGATTAGGTAAAGTGAAATATTTAATATTCTCATAAAACACAGCATTATCGACAATTAAATTATCGTACAAAATCCAATAATTTAATTTTTATTTTTGAGAAACTTAAGTCGAATTCATACTATAACTTAAACTCCACTTCTATAAGTTGCATACGGCATAACGCCACTTTTTTTAACCCACTCATATTTAGGGAGCTTGCATTTAATATTCTATGTGTATGGGCATGACATGAGGAAGCTTAGATTTTTTTTTATAGTGCTATGACTATTTTAAAATTATCACGAGAACGGAATTATAAAGAACTTGGCAAATCAATACTGACACTCAATGTCACAGGTTATGTGCAATGGAAGCAAATGATTACACCCATAAAGTATGTATATAAAGAATAACTACTTAGTCTTAATTATATAATATTTATTAGGAGCCATATGAAAAAGTTAACTAATGCCATTAGCAAAACATAGATATCCTGTGAAAGCTGAATGAAATATAAGATACGGCAAATATACCTTCAGATGCAGCTTTGCTAATTAAATTACAATGCAAGCGAAGTGAAAACCTAAGCAGAGTTCAAAAAGTTCATTTTGAGTTTCGCCTGGTTCAAGCCTCATCCCACTCTCGACGGGGCGGGAGGAGAGAGGCAGACACATTTTTCAATCCATTCGAAGCCAAAGCAACGGTAATCGAAACATATTACGGTATTCTCCGTGCACGGATTCAAAAAGATGTAAAAAGTGGAACACATCGTTTTGGTCGTTGCCAGTCACCGTCTGATTCAGTTGCTGCGTAACGGTATTGCTTGAGTAATAGGTAATGGAATTGTCTGAAACACTGATAAAATAGCGATTATGGTAACTGTAAAGGGAACGTATGAAATCTCTTTTGATTTGTAAATTAAATATTAAAGTTTAAAATATTCTTAGTTCTTGGGTATTCATGCGAACTGCCAATAATTTTTCAAATACCTATTATAAGATTTGCGTGTTTAGATAGAATAAATTTTAATCAATTATGGTAAAACCTTTTATCATTAACAAATTAATTCAATTTATGATTAAAATTTTATTTTTGTGTCATTAATTCACGAGGATTATTTCTTTTTTTACAAATAAATATATAATTTATTTTGTGCTACCCTTTTTAATTAACCAATAATATTTTTATATTGCCTCGCAAAAGGTATGCTATAAGAGACATGTTACACTGTCAACGTAAATCATTAAAGCGATACACAGAACCCTCGTAATCGACTGATCTATTTTAACCAATAGTTTGTTCAAACTGAAATCAGTTCCTTAGTTATTCATAATGTTAAGCTGGAAAATAATAACCTAGCATAGCTCTCCACCTTAACCAAATATGAATCTGAAATTCACTTCGAAAACAGTATCCCCTAAAGCTATTTGAAAGAACAGAATCATTACGGAAATTAATTTTAATTATCAAAATATTATAAGAGCTACATAATTATATTCTAATAATCAAAAGCCACATAACATTATGGGTGTAACCATATATTAGTAACAAAATTCAGAAAATAGTAGTATATTTATTTCTCCAGAAAAAAATGAAAATAGGTATATATACCATCCCTCTCATTAGAGAGAGAAAAAGGTATTTCACTTGGCTATTGCCAATGGTAGTTAGAACTCTGCACTTTAATTTAATTTTAATGGCGTGTGTATGTTTCTGATGTGTGGGTGTGTATGTGTGTGTGTACATATGCGGTTTTGTATGTGTACGCGAACGTGTGTGTAAAGTATAAAAAACACAAGGCCACTTTTAAGATCTACTGCCGTGTAACAAAGCCGTGTAACAATATGATCAAATCCAATACACAGAATTTATTTCCGCAACAATTTCACACCCGATCTGCAAACAGCGGCTGGATGATACGTAATAAATGAGTACCTATTTATGTAGTTCACAATATACACCTTAAAATGACAGGGTTTATTGAAATACATTGTTCGAGTTATGTAAAGGGCAAGGGACGTTCCAACTAAGTACTCGAGCAAAAACTTTTTTAATTGTCTGCTTTTTGGTTCATTGTGAAAAGTTTGAAAATAATTCGGTTACAGGATATTGTAGATTTTTCCACCTTTGATGTGAACCTTTTGAATTAGTGAATAAAACCATTAATTAAATTAATAAGACTACTAACGACAATTTTGCAAAAACTTTGATTGCATATTAGATATTTCACCTAACTAAAGCTTGAACTAATCTAAATTAATGTTTAATAACTTCAAAGATGACTATGAAACACAAACATAAATTATTATAATATTTATCAATTAAGCATTCTTTAATTATAAAACAGGCAAGATTTTATAACATGAAACAAAAATATTGTTAATTAATTTTTGTTACTTATTATTAGTAATAATAATAGCTGACTCGATGAGCATTGTATTCCTTATAATGCATCCGTACAAATAATTAAAATATTAATACTTTGTCTGTCTTTCCCAAATACTATCTAACAAAAGTAATTCGTGGTGGCGATCGAAGATATAACACTTTTACACTTAACACAAATATCCATATGGAATCACCAATTTTCCATGTAAATATTCTTAGCTCTTCTTTGGCATTTGCAGTACTATGTTTCTTTTAAAAGCGTAGAAAAACGGTTATTTAGTTTCTGCTATATTAATGAATAACAATTGTTTATATTGATTCAATAAATTCGTATGAGAGAAACACTTCAGTATTTCAGGTCACAAAATCACTGTTTTACTGAACAATTTTATGGTTATCTGTCAGAAAACCTAAAAAAATAAAATCGTTGAAAGCTCACACGTACAAAATATTTCTACTAACACAGCCTTCACTACGCCATAGATTAAGTGAGGGAAACTATCAGATTAGATACTTATTACGAAGTTCACTTGCCTGGCGACCAATTAATCGATTTACGCCGTAATTAAATCATGAGCTCGTCACAATCTATCGAGTCTAATAACATGAACATACTTCAAGCAGAGTACATATCACATACTTTTTTGACGTTTGGGATTATGGAGATCTTTATTAGGAATATTCGTTAGTTCTGTTCAGGAACGTTCTCTATTTGTCTTAATATTAGGTTTAAAATCGAATGAAACTGTGCAAATGCAAATGCTGTGAAATTGCTTTGTGTATTCAATTTCACTGTTTCGTTCGTCTCCGATATTCCCAAAGCAATAAAAAATCAAAACATGCCAGTTTAAGAGGTTGATTTTATCATTTTGTAATTTCCGAAGGAGCTGTTTGCTTCACGTACACATTGCTTTTGGTGGACTGACGTTAACGTCAGTTTTAATTAATGCTAATAATAGCATTAATTAAAACCGATCTAACCTGTGTAATAAGAGATTGAGAAACAAACAAACTGTCAAGCGAATCTTGGTGGTTCACCACAACAACCATGTCAGGCACAAAACCGTATTCGAATCATTATCAATCTGTTTTAGTGCTTAGAGATCTATATATACCGTAGTACAGGAGGATGGGCGAACGAACAGTACGATTACAGTATCTATTCTAATTATGGTGCCCTTTGGAATACGTTTTGCTTCTGGACTGTCGAAAAGCCTGCCAATGGGCATTCGATTACACTGTGTACAACAGTATAGCAACTCACAAATGAAAATAGATTTATGAGCGTTACGCCAAACATCCATTTATCGCGGTAAATAATTTTAAATATGAATTGTATACTGTATCGTGCTTCGGACCAATAATGCGTTAATCAGTGTCAAGTGTGGGGTAAGCCGTAGGAACCGTTTACTGCCACCAACCCGCATTGGACCAACGTGTTAGTACTTTCTGTATTTGATTAATTGTAAATAATTGAAATCAAATAATAATTTATACATGCAATAGTAGATTTCATTCATATCTACAAAAAGTGGGTGCAAAAATTTACAACAAAAAATCTAATTTTGATTTCTACGAAAAGTGGTTCGATATAAAAAGTTTACATTATCATCCGACTAAAATTAAATATTTGGTTCAGGTATTAAAATAGTCATTTTTTAAAAAAACCTCTTTCTATGTCTAAAAATTATTTGTTTGTTGGAGTGTCTTTGAAGGTGTTTTAATAGCAAGGATTTGATAAATCATGACAGGCCTTTCATCTTATGATGGTAAATTACAACGCTGATTTGATACTCTTTCAGAACATCTAAACACAACTAGACTTTTATAAATATTACTCTACCGGGTGGCACATTTATATCGGTCAGAATGGGAAAGTCAATCATCTAAGAGCTGTTCTTAGGAACCAAGTCAGTGATTTAATTATAAGAAAATTCTATTCGATAAATTCCAGTTTACGGAGAAATTAAGCTTTTATGATACAGAGCTATATAATTTTTGATTTTTGATTGATAACAGGAGTTAGTGAAATTGATATTTTATGTTTTTCATACTAAAGTATAAAGTAAGACTCAAAAAGGTTGTACCTAAAGACAAAGCCTTAAGTATTCCTTCTTTATCTTCTTATTTATAATATCGAATTACTATCCGAAAAACTTAGCACGTCATTAAAAAGTGTATCGTATGTAGGTCTCGCCCGTACCCTTTTAAAATAAGTGGTTTATTTCTGTGCTAACAAAATACTAGAACAATATTCTGCGCTGTAGCTACGGAATATTTGGCCGGCCACACCTGGGGAGAGCGTAAACAAATTACTGGGAACACTACGACCACGCCATGTCGTAATATTGTTACGAGCGACTAAACAAATTATTATTTTAGATGTAAGAAAATGAAAATGGAAAGTTGTCGTATACATTCTAAAAAAAGAGTTGGCAACAACTCCGATCAATAATTGGAATTGGTTAACTGCTAACAATTTGCCTTTTTAGTATTTTACAGTCGGATTTTAGTTTTGCTTAAAGTTTTTTAGCAAAATTTTGAGTGTTAACTTACTAAAGGTAAAGTAGGATGGGTGACCGTTAGTATTTTTTAACAGGCTGTATGTTTGTCGTTTGTGAATACTCGAATAGCTTTAGAAAAAAATATGAAACACGTGCCTATAAAATTTGAACGTTGCCCTCGAGTTTCCTGGGTTCCTATCATCAGATCCTGACTTAGTGATAATGGGACTACCTCAGGAGTACACTCTATCAAATCAAATACTGGAAGAGCTCTAGGTAACAATATGAAATAAATGCCTATATAATTTTGCTTAATTTCCCGGAGATTCCATCAAGAGATCCTGATTTGATAACAGTGGGAGTACTGAGTACCTCTATCTTATAAAAGGTTCACACTTGACAGAGAAATTGGATAACGAACATACCAAAAAACACAATCGAATTAAGAATCTCTTCCTTTTTTGGTTGTCGGTTGAAAAATAAGCCGATTTGTGATAGTTTTTACGGCTGATTCCATATCTAACAACTACTGAGTCTTCTAAATCTATAAAGAATTCTAGGCAACACAACTTCAGAAACTTTTATAAAGCCTTTTGTCCACTGAAGCATAGAGGAGCAAAGTGGAGCTATTCTTAGCGAACTCAAACAATCCTGTTTCATGGCTATGTTTCGTGTCATTGTAAAACGGATGGCACACAAACGATACTCATCGCTTCGAATGCAATGAATGTGATAAGTCGTAATGCTATTAGCAATAAAAGTCGTTGTTATTTTTCGCTTTAATAGACAAGTAGCCTGATTGTAAGGTTTCTATAAGGTCATTTTTAACAATTATACCGCGTTACAATTAATTGTACAATTATTTCTATTCAATTCTTTATTTTACTTTCCATTACATACATTACTACGTTATTTATATAGAATTTTGAAAATTAAATACAATTAAGTTTGAAACACATTCTGAATTTTTATTAACCCCTCATATTTATATGACTACGTTAACTTGTACATGTTACGGCTTGATAGGATATGAAACACCCTTTTAGTAGTTATACATTATTATTTCGTTATCTATTTAACATAAATAACCACTTTCGAACCACTTCGGTAATGATCAGTCTTCTAAACCCGGTCTACTAAAGAGTTCACAGATTAGAATCCCGCTGGGTAGATGATTGTATGATGTACACAAAAAAAATATTCTCTCAATCCTGGATCTGATCTAGAATGAATATTGTAACGTCTACAATTTATTTACGTTTTGCTGTTTGTTAGCCTTACTAAAAGGCTTCTACGTATGCTGACCACGAAAGCTATCTCCAATCAGAAGTAATTTAAAGTAGAAAAAATGTCAACTTTTTCTTTCATTTTCATACATACTTATATTATAATGATCAATACATTAAATAAACCCGTCAAACTCACCTAGAGTTCATTTCATAATTTTAAATGTAAATATAATCTATTTTTCATTAATAACTCAAACTGGAAATCCGGCTTAATTTGGGAGAGCGATTATGGTATTATTGTCTGATATAAAATTATTAAAAATATTTATTTCAAAAAGTCCTAATAACAAAAATAACGTATGCGAATCACAAAGTAAACGGCAGTTGGAATGAGAATACTCATTACAAATCCCATCCTTTTAAAACTACCTTCCAAGCCATAAATATTACGCGAGTGACTTGGAAGCAAAAAGGAGCCGACATCCGACTAGAGATACGAGGACCCAGGTGTTCTCGAACCCGCTCTCTATTTCTCAAAGTGGATTCACATAGCTAGCCGTATTTTATAATGACGCAGGGAGTTCTCTGGCGTATGCTAGCTGCCCACTAAGGATTACTTATAGGGCTGAGCTTTTTCAGGAAAATATTGTTGAAAAATTTGTTTCCGCGGTTCTGCTCACGTTGTTAGTCGTCATATACAGTGGATAAGAATAATACGTAACTAAAAATAAAGCTTCAAATATAAAAAGGGCTACTGTATCTTATCAGTAGATCTTTCAAAAACTAGGGGGTAGTTTAAACTACGGATAAACTACGAAAGACTTAAGCACTCTTTATTTGTAATGTGATGACACAAAACAGACCTTCCAAAGAAACATTTGCATTTAATACCATATCAATATTGATGAGCGTTTAACTGCTGTATATTTAACGGGACAATATATTTAATTGTAAATACAACCATGAGCCAAGAACAAATACTCGTCTTTTTCTCACACAATCTATATGGCCGAATAGTTAACGCGTAAGTAAATTGATAAAAAAACATCAAACATAAATATACTTTTAGATTAATTAGATGTAAAGGTGTCGGATGATTTAATATTAACTATTAAGCTACGTACTATAGAACGTGAACACAGGTAATTAATAATCCAGAATATTAACTTTATAACATAAGCTATGCATTCTACATAATTATCCAACCACAGTAAATGGGCTTATGGGCGACTAATTTCTGGTCATACAATTTTTTAACATTTAGTAATGATAATTTAAAGAGCTATTTAAATATCACTTTAGATGTAATTAATGTAACTGGCGCAGGTATATTGCTTCAGCCATGCGTCATCTGATATCAGGAACTGCTATTTTAATAGCAGTTCCTGATATCATATGAACAGTGTCTTACTTTATTTCATTGTATTCTTTATCGATCGTTATCATTAAGATCGAAGATCGCATATCTTCGATCCAAAAGCCTATGGCGCCATCTGCGAGGTCTAATAATTAAGATGCGTCGAATTCGGCAACGAAAACAGATCCCACACATTTGCCTACTCCGTGTTTATCCATATTACTTTAATTTCACTTTTAACAACCGGCAACAACCGAAAACAAGTCAGCAACAATAATAAAGCGGCGTACGTAAAATGCTAATCCACGACCAGACAATCATATAACGGGTTAAATCAAGTAGAAACAATGTTGAACAAGAAACAAAGTCTGCACGATATGGAACATATGGTAGTTAACTAACCTAATTAGTGTACTTTGCACGGCTTGTTTAAGGTTTTTCCTCTCATCTTAATTAATGCATTCCCCTCAAGCACACCTGAGCCAAGCTCTAGTTAATTTTTAATTATATTCTAGTGTCTCGGCGTGCGTTACTTTCGCTGTGTTCTCTCCTCAGTGTCAATTTTTAGTTGTAAAACATTTTAAATAATTAATGAGATTTTACATGACTCCTTACCAGCCCACAAAAGAGAATCTATTTATTATAGATTAAACGTGTGAATTCAATCACACTGTGTACAAGCATTCTCCATTTAGCAGTCTGTTTACTTGATTGGTCTTAAAATATTCATAAGAATTTGAGTCGAGTTTCATTTTCTCAGTTTCGATATTAATTAATTTTACGTGTCAATGGCGCTTTAACTTTTACTTATCTATATTTTATATTGTGGAATTCCATTATTACAGGTTTCTAGCATTACTTAATAAAATATGTTGTCGTTAATTTAATTATGTCTAAAATTCACACAAAAAAAATTTAATAAGACGTTAACTTTTATGATGATATTTTAAATGAAAAATCAATTATATTTTGCCAAAAGGAATCTAAAATACAAAGACTGAAGAGTGTTTGTAAAATATCAATCATGACATTAATGGCCCCTTTTTTATAAACGAATTCAAAGAGGAGAAGGTTGTTTATTCGGTTAGCATGTTTCTTTGTGTATGTACATTGATTACGCCGAGATTTCTGATCCGATTTGCGTGATTCTTTTTTTTGTTCCATGATAAGTGGGACCATTTGGTCCCACAAAATTCAATTTTGTTTTATTTTATGAGCAGTTTTATTAAATCGGGACAATGTAATTTTCAAGGTACGTTGTTTATTAATAAGTAAACCGATTACTTAAAGATTATTTTTTCGATCAATGTGGAATAGATACGAGCATTACCAACAGTAAATGAAGAAGCAAGTCGACAGTACTATCGGTTGGCCATCTAAATTTTACATAACTTAATTCAATTTAATCAGTTATACAATTTAAAATTATTATTTGGAGTTTTTGTCTTAGTAAACCACTTAATTTCCTGAATCAATGAAAATAAAGCTGCAACTTCAAAAAATAAATTCTAATTGGAGTACGGTATATTAAATTAGTTTTTCCTTTTTAGTATTTAAGCCAGTTTTTATTTCTGTTTAAAACTTTTTTTATACCGTCCAAAAAAGTTCCTTCAAATTTATGAAGGAACTCTTTTAACAAGTTGAATTTATTTTTTTCTAAAAGCAAAACACATGATTCAAAATGTTAATTTTTGGGGTTACTGTTAGTTTTATTTTTATATCTTAATTATATTCAAAATAAAATAAAATAAAGATTAATTAATAATGATTACTTAAATATTTAATACAGAATAACTACAATAAAAGTTTAATACTTACTTTAGTCGGTAACTGAGATACGTAAGCCATGATTAAGCGTTTTCCAACTTAAACAATATTTGCTTTAACGAAATTCGTATTATTATAGACAGAGAAACGGAATATTGCGTGGCGTAAATTATTACAATAAATATTAGCGTGTTAAGCACATTTACAACGATATAACGTTTGTTATCTGTAATCGGAATAAGCCTATTAAATTTACTTTCAACAGACGGGAAGTATAGAGTGAATATTCAGGGATTGAAATATGATATTACTTATTTATATTTCATTCATTTAACTTTAAACACTTATCAGCCCCTAGGTATTCAGACATAAATAAAATTTATGTGAATTGAGTTTGGTTTTAGATATTATAAGTTTTATTGTAACTGTATGATAGTTACTGTAGTTTTTATATATAACTTGTTTAAGAGTGGACAGTAATATCCTAGACATCACATTCGATTAAAATCGATTTTTTCCGTATATTTTACATATTTTTCATTTTGTTATTCAAATGAACCCATATACCCTTATAGCTATTGGATATCTTATCTATATAGTTAAAAATTTTCTATATAATAATATTTTGTTTGAAAATGACGAGTGATTGATGGTCACTTAAAACTAATAAAAGCGGTAAGTACTACGAGTTTCTACTTACTTTTTAAGTACACAATAACAATAATTTTTTAGGTTTAAAACTTTATAAGCGAACAACTATGAACTATACATTCAAGTATACATTTTTAATGTTTTACTTTCCTGAGTGCAGGCTAGCATCAGGCTATTGTAACAACAAGCTAGCATCAGGCTATTGTAACAACTGGTGAAAAAGGGCTACTCCAATAATTCTTAAAAGGAATGTTTCTGTGAGGCCACCCGAAAATGCAAAGCAATTTTCTGATACGTTTTCATCATGCATCTTTCTGCACGCTATATGAAATACCCACTAATCTTGTTATTGACATTAGTTGTTAGGGTTGTTCTCTCATCTAATTCGATATTGCTTTAAAACATAGAAAGTTTGGACTATCAGTTCTCACGAGAGACCTTGAAACGGCTTAGAAAGCCATTAGTGAGCCACCAGACCCATACGATGACTAGCTACAAATACTAAAAGCTATATCGATGACTTCAGTAAATTTAATTTTTTTTTTGTTAATAAGTTACACCAACAGTCTAAACATAGTAAATTTAACCGTAATAAATAGTTATTATTCAGTATAAAACCAGAGTACATGATATCCTGGCTATACAGATTAAATAAAAAGTAACTTTTATTATAATGGTAATGAAACACATGAGATTTATTGAAAAAGCAGAGTCCTAAGCGTCTAGCTTTTTATTATTTATCAAACCTGATAAGAGGATTGCACTGAAAATTGCTCTTACAATATAATGGGCATCACATAATTTTATTTTACAGAAATGGAATTGTCTGATAGAAACACGAGTAGAATACCTGTGGTTTTAGCTTAAAGGAAAATAAATGCCTTTTCTTGAGAGAACCGTTGAAAATTAAAACAATTCTTTGTGGCTAGTTGCGGGTAATGTGCAGCTCGTTCAAAAATTTGGAATTGAATATGTCATTTCAATTGCAAGCGGTAGAAGATTACCTCTTTTTATAACCGTGATAATTTGAGTAATTCGACCCAGTTGCCTATGCGCTTATGATAACTGTCGTACTCAAAGAAGAAGAGTCATATTATATACAGTTTTATATTAGAACATAAAAAATATATATTCATAAATATGTAAACAAACACGTAATGAAATAAAATATTTTGGTTTAATACATAAAAATCACCCACACACTTGAACCCAGGACTCCTAGCCAAGTTGACAGAAGCTGTTGTCATACATGTAGGTTTATAAATAATAATAATAATAGTTATCGCATTCACACGTATTGTCTAACCCAAATAAGCCATCATTAAGATCATGTGTTATGGATACTAGATAATGAAATATGTAAATATAACGTAGTAATATATAAATATCCTATATAAGCCTCGAATTAATAAACTACTTCATGTTGGCCAAATGGAACACATCCTATGTAACTGTGATGATCTTCTTAGAAAACGAATAGGTCTCTTTCTATCTTCGATCTTGACTTCGATCCAATAACTTGCTTTCAATAACAATAAAGGTATAATATTAAACACAATAATGAATATAATTATTAATTCTTTTTCAGCAATGAAATTTGTTTTTACCATAGCTTGCAATTTATCCATTGCGTATAAATTGAATTAAAAGTATTCTCAAACTAATAAGGTATGGTGTAACAAGCAAGCAATTTTAAATTTCTCGCAAGATCCGCTCAAAGAAGTCGAGTTTACAGCAGCTATGCAGCAACGTGAAAGTTTAAGCCATATTTTACGATCGAACAGGCAAAACTTCTATTGTTAGTGTTATAGAGTACCTCCAGTGGTTCTAATTCCTTACAATTAGTTTCAAACTACTATGACCCTTTATAAAATCATCAGTAATTTTAATTAAAATTAGTTTTAGTATAAATATTACTTTTTATATTGGTGGTGGGCGCATGTAATTTTAAATAAGTAATATAATGTAAAAAGGTAAGACCAACTAGTTACCAATTCCTAAAGAGTAACTATCAATATGTACTTAGCATCTACTTGAACTCAAGTCAGTAGGGTTTTTGGTTTCAATAAATAGTTTTCGTTAGTTCATTTGGGCCGGTTTCTTTAACCATCAGCTTATTACGTAGCTACACTGCTAAAAGCATTGATTATTACTTTATGACTTCATTAGAATGTTGGCTAAAAATTGGTTGGATAGCGAATAAAAGTCAGATGAATCTCAATGTCCATTGCTGTGTTTCGAAAATCTATCTTTAGACGGTTTAATTTATTCACATTTTCCCACAATCTGTTTGAATGATAGAAAGGCCTAATTAACATATACTGAATAGTTTAATGTGAAATTTTATTAAACACTAATACATACTCAATCAAGGCGTTACCTACCCACCATAGTCATATAAAAATTTATTTGTAGACTTATTTAAAATTTTCTCATGTTTTAGTTTTACTAAACGTAATTGTTGTAATCATATTAAAAATAATATTCACTATTATTATTGTTATACCATTTTTCTTACCCCTGACAAAGGTTGGTATATAAGAAAAATAATTATTTAAATGACAGTGGCAGACCGCACAAAAACTTATTAATCAGAAACTCCGCTAGAGCCTGCATAAAGTACTTACATATTAACAGACAAGCACAATTTCATTCATACTTCATTCATTATCTTTCATATCAGTATAAATAATTAATAAGTTATATTCGGGTTCCTTTTTGTCTTGGAGTTCCCGATAATTCGGAACTGTTGCAAGCACCATGATAATAACTGGATGTAACCGAACGTTACAGATCTCCATAGCGGTTGCTAGGAAACGTGTTGTCGTTGAAGTTGCATTGCTTTTCATTATTGATGCCATTATTATTATATAACATAAATTTCATTTAACTATCCCTCTTTTATTACCATACACTCCATTCGGAACTCTAAGTTCTAACAGTATTAATGATGGTTATAATTAAACATCCTCCCCACATCAACAAAGGCTTAACAAAATAAACATTGTTTCATAACAAAACCATCTTTATAAACAGCCAAAGGCTAAATCAATGTTATTGGAGATAAATTTTGTTTGTTCACCATAAATAGACAATGGTGTCAATTCTGCTGTCGTTTTCTTAAATTAAATAGATAAAAGTTATTTGCTCTTATTTATTATATATTATTATTAATATAAGAGGGGCCACACTTATAGGGACGACAAGTAAATTGACATTTGAAGAAACATACGAGCTTAAATTATTTAGTATGACAATATTTATAATAACAATTTTGCCATTTTATAAATGATATTAGTTATCGTCGAACCTTTTCTCGATAGTAATAAAGAGTAGAATTGAACTTAAATTTAATTTTAGTTTGTGTACAACAGAATCGAGACCGGTATTGACATATAACAGTGGTAAAATATTTTTGTTGATAGCATAGGAACTCTAGATATTACAATTTGAAAAGCACATATTTTGTTTCGCCCGAAAAGGCTCTTAAGTAACGGTTAATGTAGTATGACGTCACGCCGTGGTATTTTGTATGCATAGTAGATCAACTATCGTCGACAACTATATTAAATATTATGTTAATGTAAATGGATTCATAATAACATTTCATAGATGTCGTATGGGTATTGGTATTATTTTTCAAATTTAATTCTATTTACCCAACTTTGTATAACTATAAAACAAATTACCCAATACAATTCAATCACTTCTTTATTTTCTTTACTCGTAAGCTTTCAAAATATATGTATTATTACAATCTACCAAATCTGTCAAGACACCTCAGACGTTGCTAGAAAAAAACATCTTTATTATAATAATACTTTATTTTGATATTGCGTCAATTGAATGAATATACAAACTTTTCGTCACAGGATTTGGTTGGAGCACTGCCCTTTTGGAGGGTTTTTGTAGATATACTTTACAATGTATACAAACCTCAATACATATTCCACGAAGTGCACTATTATAACAGGAATAATATATGCGGGAGGCAATGTCCCTCACTCAGTTGGCGATAATGTATTCAGGGGGAGGTAAATATTTATTATAACCTAAGTATTTCTTTGAAACTTGCCAAGAAGCTCCCAATGGACTTCTATTTTATTTTCCCGTAAGTTATCGCGTTACTCGACTGATCTAGAAGGTTCACAACCTTTAAAAGTTTCTTCTGTTATGGATCTATGTTAGAAACATAATGGCGTAGGACATTGTTTCAGGTTATGAGGTGAAATAACTACATACATATTTCTTATAAAATTAAAATGTATAGTTTTAGAGGTGGGAGAGAGGTGAAATACTGAATTAATTATTTCAAACATACCCTTGACATTAATTTATAATGGTAATATAATTGTGATGGTGAAGAATAATCATTAATTGGTTACTTTTCAAGAAGATTTGTAGCAATAACAAATATTATTTGAAAAATATTACAGCGAATTTTTAAAAACCGCTTTTAGTGATTTAACGCTGTTCTGAACTGACGTTGTACTTTAACAAAGAAGTAATATATACTTTAAAAGGCCAAATTTGTAAGTCGTTAAAAAGGCTGGAAGTCGAAAAACCATCAGACGAAATACGAGAACACTAAAATACAGCCGTCAGAAGAAAACTGTTCGCTAATGAGTTGTACGGAACAGGCTTATTTTGTTCCTTCCAACAGAAAATAATTCCGTTTCTAGCTAGTTACACTGTTAGAATCTTAGTAAAATATGTGTCAGTATTTTCGTATGCTGTACAAAGTTGTTACACAATTATGGTTATAAAATTTTTATAGCAAAGACATAGTAAAGCAGCCAGATTTATCTTGTAGTTTTGTCAAGAGCACTATATTCGGTAATTTAAATATAAAATATATTTTTGGTACAATTTTTTTACATTATAATACTCGTATTAACATAAAGGTAGTATTACCTTGCTGTACTAAATAGGAACGAATCCCTCTGCTACATTCATAGTATAGTCAGCAACTACAGAAACGATATTACATAATTTAAATGACTTACAAACATAATATGTAGGTAAGTACTACGATTGCATAACTTACTTTGAGATATTTTCATGGAAACTAAATATATTTGAAGTAATTATGATAGAATTTACTTCTGGCAAGATTTACGTTTCTACTTTAACACATTCAATGCCCAATAAAAATATCCATGTGTGCGTGGAGTATGTTAAGGAGCTGATTGGCGTCGTGGTTCGTGCGCTTTACTTTAAGGAAACAAACCAACTTTCATTATGGTTGGTCGCTGGATGGGTCAATCAATATTTGATATCTTGACTCTCTCAAATCCACGATAAGCCGACGGTCCTGGTTGTTATAGCAACCACTTTCCGTCGCCAAACTGCATTGAGCCAGCGCAGCGTGGTGATGCTATTTCCCCTATAACTCCTCAAGTGTTTCTCTCATGAAGGTGTTAATGATGATGATGAGTTCTACATTCCTCGCTCTTAATCTGTATCCTGCAAACTAATTAAATCTTACTATTACCTCTATTTGGAAATTAATAATAGAAAAATAAATGTAAATACATTTCTTGGATTCTTTAAAAAAAACTAGCCTTTGTTATTTGATATCCAAAAAGGTACCAAATGAATTATAAAATCTCGAGCTGTCTGTAGAGCAAACTAATAACCGAATTAAATCGTTGTTTTATTCGAAAATGCATGTTTTGTGCATCGTTTTTGTCTATCATACTACTAAAACTCCATTACAGGAACAGTACCGCTTTGCTACTGTAAGTACCCCCGAGCGATGCGGGAATATGTCACATATCCCTGGGTATATAGGGCTGTCAAAGATTTACCAACAATGAAATATGTAACGACATGAAATCTTCATATCCCTCTTTAAAAGTCTTCTCCATTAACTTTATCCATAATTTTTTTCTGTAAAAAATGTAGTCAGAATTATTGATAGAATTATTATAAGACTAGTATTTATGATGTATTGTTATTTTTAAGACATTATCATTTTAGTTGTAAGTCTATGTATTGCCTCTGTGAACCTTTAAAACATTGTCTACCGTTCGTCACCACCCAAAGACTTCTTGTCACATCTACTAGAAACGAAATTTGTTACGTTAATTAATGTTACATTGTTAGTGGCAATGAACACACCGCTTTATGTGCTAAAAAAACAAAAGTCGGTTAAAACATCATTTTAATTTAAAATTCGTATCCATATTGCTTTCCCAAAAATAGACTTACAAGTTTGTCAACCCTAAAGCCGCCATCCGAGGGGTGTCGCGTCTGGACCGAATTAAATAACGGATCGCTTTGCATAGCCACCGGCTCACGGCCATTAGTCATAAATAATATAATGCGTCAACCAAAGTGACTTTTAATGAAATATTCCACCTGTAATGAATAGCCAAAAATAGCAATCTTTAATCTGTTCAATTGTAGAAAATGAAATTAATGTCTAAAGAAGGATTCAAAACAGAGATGAACTGAATATTCATTATTTGCAAGAAACTTCTTTGAAAAACCAGACCTTTTTTCTATTACATTTAGTTGTTAAATATGTATCGATGTAGAAAGCCAAATTCTCTGTATTCGTGTAATCCAAGTGCCTACATTTAAATGATTACCAATTTTTCAATATTCAGATTACTTTTACTCGGGGAATTACTTTGACAGGTTGACATTTAATCTTTAAAACGACTGTCAAAACGTTGAAAAATAATATCTGATTATTGTCAAATAACTCAGAATGTAAAACAAAGCTAATGTATAGTAAAAAGCTACTATAGTTTGATAATTTATTATGAAAAACAATGTCTAGAAGATAAAAAAGATGACAGTACCATTAAAGAGTAGTAGAATTTAAGATCTTTGTTTCACGGAATTCCTGGTACACATTATAAATAGGTAGCAGTTAGGTAAGCCGATTACATCGAGTTGCTCTCAGACAACCATCGATCGATATTAAGTAGACATTATTAATCACCGCTAACTCAATCAATAGCGACAAACAATAACATATATAGATCAATTGATTACAGATCAACCATAGATTATGTCAGGTAAGAACAATTAATAACGTCTATTAGATATTAGTAAATAGAAGAATATATCCTGGTACAATAATCAATGTGAAACATAAGTATCACTGCTAGCTTTTCTATAATGAATCAATCTACTTATAGCATATTCATTTTTATTCATATTTATATTCAATCTTGTTACCAAGTTAAGAATAAGTACTTTAAATAAATAAAAATATTTATCAAACCTAAATGAAAGAAATAAGCAAGACTTACAGCGATATCAAAGCCAGAACTCGGCCGTTTAGCCACGTGAACTCATCAACTAGTCGGAAATAATAACAATTGGAAAACGTGAAATCACGCTGAGTTCAATTGTGAAATTAAGTAGCGCTCTTTATATTTTCCCTAAGGAACTAAAAAAATTAATACATATATATATATATATATATATATATGTATATACATAATAAGCTTTTTAGAGTCATGAACGTGACAAACTTTTTAACTATACAAACCTTTCTAAATGGTTAACAATTATAAATATCTTACTTTATCCATTTCTCAAATAAATAAGTTCAAACCATATAATACAGTATTTGGAATCAAATAAACTTTGTGTTTATAATACGTAATCCATGTACAATACCATAACAATAATTATTCCAAAATTTGAACTCATATTGAAATAATTTGTGTGAGTCTACTTTTTCACTAAAATATAAAATAATATTATTTACAATTAACTGAAAAAGTAAATTTCGAAGGTAAATTTCAAAAGATGAATTAAAATATTTGATATGACATTAACAACTGTAAATAAAATAGTCTGTAATAATCATCTGACATTGTAAGTATTTAGTTTTAATAATGATGGGTGGTATAATATAATTTGTGCTTACGAAGCGACCCCTACAACTACAAACTAAACCCGAAGCCCGTTCACATCTGTAAAGGGAAGAGACCGAGCTCGTAATATTAATGGTATTGCCTAAGGTATGCTTGGATTTTACTCATTAGGGGTATTATGCGGCCGTTTTCGAAATGATAAATGAGTATAGGACGGCATTATGAGACGACCAACTTGGACCCGCCAGTGTTTTGTTAATGTTGGAAGGCTTTGAGGGGCTTACAAATAAGCCAGCAGCTTCGCTAGCAAGTAATTTTTATTCAAACGAAATACTTTGGAAGTGCTTTTGAAATATAAAAAAAGCTTCAGATGTAACTGTAACAAATAAGTAAATAGTGCTATAAATTTTAATTACTTCAATGGTGAATGCGCTATTTAATAATCTGGGAATGTTGATGTTCAGACACAGACTTTAGGACACACTTGAAATGCATATTCGCAGAGAGTACGTAAACTTACAGTTAATGTAAGTGCTACTACTTCAGTAAATACTAATATTACTGTTGGCTGAATTTTTAATATTCTATTAACATTTTAATGTTTGTGGGTGTACATTAATTTGGAATATTTCGTCATTATATTTTTATAAGCGTATTTTTCAATCTTGTTTTCTATTACAACTGTTATAATCTTTCACTATAGGGAGCCGAATGTAACAACATTATACTCTCATCATAGCCCTAGTAATATAAGGACACAATCCATTTTTTTTGGAAAATCGTGTTTTAAGATTTTGTGTTCCCATATTCCAGCTTATATTCTAAATTAATAGTTTTTTTATATATATTTGCTTATCTTTGACAACTACATTATAACTGGTAGAGAAAATTATTTTATGCTCTTAGTATTTAAAATCACACTTCACAAATTTTAGCTTATTTATATTATTAAACAAGCAAAATAAACTATCGATTTAATTGAGGTTGAATTTAGAAGATCTTCCAATAGATAAAACAACTAGTTAGTTTATAAATCACGGGCTTTAAAAATGAGAACATTAAAACAATGCTCGCTAACACTATTACATTCATATTGCCTCAAGATTCATACATTACTGCGTTCCGCTCATATCACACCTCCAGGTATACAATATTTCATAGTGTACTATAATACGAGTACAATCTTGGGAGGGGAATAGCAATTAAGAGGAGAACCTCGGTTATTTACTGGCACATATAAAATGTGTGGTATCGGACATTATTAACGGTGTAATATCGCGACATAGACTAATCGATACTGCTAATAACGAAGGACATTGCCGATATACTGGGGAGAATGAAAGTCTTTCTATTTAATAAACTTTGATAGATTCTTGGACCTATTGAATTTGTTTGAACTAATCTTGCCCTAACCCATACTGCAGTGGACCCTTTGGGGTCTTTTGTCTGATTTGACCCTTCTAGCGTCCTAAATATACCTACCATTATCCAAGCAGGATGTCAGAACACTTTCGGGTGCTTCTTCGGCAATATTACAATCAAATAAAAACATTGCTAAAGTGAAGTCGAAGGACAAACAGCGGCCATATTTTTTACTAACTATATTTTTTTACCAGATTGCCATTTGCGAAAATGTACAATTCTATAGAAAAATTGACATTTTAATTTCCTTTTTAACATCTCTTTCGAGTTATCATATCCTTGACGGATAATAATCAATATAAAATTTTTCACGCTTATACCCATTATCTAGCCCAAATTAAACGTCATTAAGACCTTGTGTTACAGATAATACATAAAGGATAAATGTATATAGAAAAATGTATATTAATATTAGAAAAATACATACAAAAATGAATCGTGAACAAATATTGGTACTCATATAAATTTCGACCCATTCCAAGTATCGAACCAAGGAAAATTATGACGCAATATTTTTTTGAAAGTATTGATATATATATAGTTTATTGAACAGGTAATATTTACAATTTCCTGTTCTTTATGAAATGTCTTGTTGTGAGTCTATTGTATTGAGAACTAAGAATATCACATTATTTCTTTACTTCGTTGTACATATATGATTCAACGTATTGCCTGTCTAATAAAATAGCACAAAATAAAATGATAGTCATTATTAAATTGAGAATTTTTTGAATCAAAAATAATAAATGTCGACCTTCAGTGCCATTTCTATCCTATTACTGTCTACATAATTTATCACAATGTAAAACCAACAAAATACAACAGAACTGCTTACAAATAACACAGAGCCTGCTGTCCTGTTTTTGTTTTATCTACCATTAATAAATGTAACAAGACGCTACATTTTATATTTATTTATTCTTATCTTGGAAGCTCTTAGTCTTAATCCTTAATCTCTACTGATTACAAGATCTCGTATGATAACAGAGTAATTCAAACATACACTTAACTGCTGGAACACTAAATGCTGTTATTTTTAGTTGTTAATATTTCTTGGCATACATGAATATTCTTGGCTGTGATTATGGTAGCTACTAAGAGACCTTAAAAAAGCAGCAGGGGCAGGTCGTTGAACTTAAGATTTCTGTCTTTAAAATTTTGTATCTATTTTTACATTAAAATTGGATGCTGTAGAAAATTCTAATCTGACCACGTTTTCCACAGACGTACCCTGAAGAGCGGTCGTGCCGACGCGAGCGACCGGCGCCTGGTTTGTTCACCTCGATCAAACTCCCCGAAGCAGAGCCCCCAAACGGAGTGGCGCCCCTGCTGGATTTCCCGCGGGGGCGCATGCGACCAGTCACCTTCTTGGGAGAGGGCCCACATGGCAGCGTGAGTAGCTTTAATTATCACTATTAGTTCTTGACGAATTATCTCATGTTGTTAAATGTATTTTCAGTTACACAATAATGGAGTAATCGTTTTTACTTGACAGATATCTTACATTTCTTAATGTATGGGAACATATTATCACGACGAGTTTACTAGTATCCCTATATTTGTTTTACTAAATTATTTAATATAAGATATATTTACATATTTAAAATAAGAGAACATGTAGGCACATCTAAAACCCTTCACGGGAGCATTCCATAAAGACTTCTTTCTAGTCAATCTGTCAAAAAGAACGTTTGTAAACCTCTCAGAACAATAACATAAACCTATTTAGGAAAAACATTCCCCTCTTTTCAGAGAATAATATTTTTGTTGGATAAAGCAAAAATCGTGTTATCTTGTACATTTAAATATTTGACAGTGAGGATTAAAAAGTATATTTGTTATGTCAAAATAAATATATGTGGAATACCAAAAACCTTGCAACAATAGCCAGTGTTACCATCAAATATGTTACTTGACATTCATATCAACCCACCATAACAATAAGAATATCCCAGAAAAGCTTAGGTTTACGACGAGAAAAGCTACCATACGAGAAAATTAGACGAAATCAAAAGCTAAAATAAAGCCGAATTCCTTTAACAAGCCTTCCAAATAATTTAAGCCATACACAATAATCCATCAAAAATTGATAGATTGTGTATGGCGTAAATTATTTAAGTAACAATTTTCTAACTGGATGCCTTTTGCATTTTATGAAATCCCTTTGCAATTCATGTATTCTTGGGAAAGCCACATAGTGCTTTCAAAGGTAAACAGGCTTATTTTTATGTTTTGCATTGTACTGTATTTTTTATCTCAAATATCAAAGTAACTTTCTCGGCTCCAAAGGTCTCAGGCCGTCGAAACCAAACAAATCTTAGCTAAATAGAAATGCTTTGATCAAGTTTGTGAAATGCGAATAACTGAAATGACAGAGAAATACAGAAGTGAGTTTTGTAATAGAAAAAGAAACACTTCCTGTTTCTTTTTCTATTACAAAACTCGTTATTCGAGAACATAACAATTAGCAGACAATTGGGAATATCATCATGATCAAATGTTGAAATAAAAAGCAAAGAAATATGAACTATTTATTAAACCTGTGAGTTTCAGTTTGGAACATATCAACTATAAAGTAGGATTAAATGGAAATTTTCAATGGAAGTCATCGTATAAGTCAAACACGTTATCCTCCTTTCCCAAAGCTTCAAGGTAAGCGTTCTCATTCTTTGGTTGCTCTTTTTCGCTACTAGACATTGTTTCCAAGCTTGATTTAGCTGCCTCTATTATCTTTTTGCTAGTGGAAGATTCTGGTTTTGCACTGTTAATATCATTAGATATCTCGTTGAGCTTAGCTGTTATTTCCTCGATATCCATCAGAGAATTTGGATCTAGTTTTTGGAGAGTCTTCCGAACTTCATCTTCTTTAATAGCTTTCTCGTCTATTACTTTGGCTGAAAAAGAAACAGTTGTTTGTAGAATAGCCTTATTCGGATTAGTTAAAATTTTCAAATTGCAATACAAAGTAGTGATTGCTCAGGTAATCATGAAAATTCAGACTGCTTTTGTTAGTGACTGGAAATTTGTTATTTCAAAACTAGTTTAGTAACAATCTCTAAGATTCATTCCCCATTATAAATCGAGTCTAGCAATTCCTTACTTTAAATATAGTAATTTAATGTTACTTACAATCTTTCATCATATCAACAAGATTATCTACGGATAGCTTCTGCTTAATATTTTTTATGAAATTGTCCATTTTTTTTTATTTTTGTGAAATATTTAACTAAGAATTTATAATAGAAATACAGACATTATGTTGAAATATTTTGTTGAACTGACGGTGTCAATGTCACCGTTGATCAAATTATTTATACTTTTTCACTTTCATTACAAATAAAGGAAGAATACCAAAAACTAAATGCAAGTTAATATCACATAGAAGAGTATTGGTAAAAGGAAAATAAAATAGAATCTTTATGGAATTTAATTGAAAAGTGAACCTTTCAATTTCGTTTGAGGCATTCAAACATCTTAATAATTCTTGCCCAAATTCATACGTATAGACATTAAACCATATAATTGAAACATCAATGCCATCTTCAGGCACTGGTCTGCATAGCTAACCGTAATGAAATACCTTAATATCAAAGCTTCAAAGGCGACAGATGCGATCTATTCAATAATTATTAACCTGTCAACCACAGACTAGGAACCAAGCCACACACTATCTAGATAAAATTAGTTTTGACTATAGGCTCCCCTCGATCTGATCGGCTTGTGTAGTAACATAGTTTTTTGTACAGAGGACTGGAAGATTTTTAATTTGATGCTACTGTTGAACTAAAAGGGACCTTATTGTAAATCTTCATATATATCATAACGGGGCAGTTTTCTCAATACTTTGATTTCAGTTGCTTATAAAAATTGTATAGTCTGTTTTTTAAATGTTCGGCCAATAGGTAACTATTAAAAGCCTTTGAAAGTTAAGCTCAAATTATTAGCTTGAATATTTTAAGCTTCGTCAATAAATGTATGTAAATGTCTTATTGAGAACTACCCTAATCTTTGGCTTTCTTTAAAATCCACAAGAAGTTTGAGTATTAAAACCATAAATCATTTCAAGGGAAATTCATTCGGAATCTGATCGATTGAAATCATCAAAATACTAATAGCTTTTTGGTTTATCCTATCCAAGTAGATAATTTTACACTAATCCTAATAATTGTCTTCCCAACTTGTGACATAGATGTAAAACGTCATTTATGCCTGGCAATACATTTAGAAATTATGTTAAGCCGGATGTAATTGCTTTTATCAAGTTACGTATTGTTCGTCTCCGACCTAGCATCACATATCAACCATCTCATATTGTTTTGTTACTACGTTTCAATTCAATCAAATGAATCAAAGCAATATCCAAACAGTATCAGCTGATGAATTATCAAATGATGTCTTTCAAGCCACACTTTCATAACACAACTATGATACCTTATTCTTTCGGATAGAGTATTAGACTTCAATGATTGTGTCTTTTCTGGCGAAAAAGTTACATAATCCGAGGTAGGACAGTAATAATAATAATCAAAATTATTCAAAATTTCGACAACTTCAGTATATTATACATAATGATAATAAAATATATAAACATCGCGACTTAAATATATCATATCAGGTATGAATATAATTTTTCATACAATTTGCACCATAAGTTATAGTTACAATTTTAATAAAATTTCTCTCAAAGGAAGTTCGTTTTACTACTATCATGTTTGAATTCACAATAAAATTTGATAATACGAAACGAGTACACGCTTGTCTTTTGTCTTATATTGATGTAAAATGAATGTTTTTGTTTCATTGTTCTTATTATATTTTTATAAAAAAGTTAACTGTGTTAATTTTTATGAATCATGTTACGAATTGACTTCGAGAAATTTTTGGTCCAGAAATTATATAATAAGATTTTTTTTATCTTATCCTTTTTTGCATAATTTCCTTTTTCAAACTAAGACAAAATAATGATAGGTAAATTATCATAACCTGCGTAAATCCCAAATGTAAATGTATGATATATCAAATAGTCAACAGATCTGTCATACCAGATAAACACACACAGCGCATTAGTGGTTTATCTTATTGTTATGCGTTAATGACAATTATGAACTTAATGGAAACTGACGTAAGCGCTATTAAAGCAAGCAGTGATTAAATACAGCTGACTACTTGTCTCTACTGAAGCTTTTAGAAGACAATTATACACCTTTTAACGAGAACTTAATACAATTTGTGCGTAAAACTTAGCTCTATCGTACTATATTCGTAGGATTTTAATACTTCTTTCTTACTTACACTTTTTTGAGACATAAAATAATTCACAGTCGTGTTATATTTACTTTGCACTCTAGCAACCAGTTTAAGTAAATAGGCAATAGGTATATTAGTTTGAAAAAGGAATCCAGTCACAATTGCCGTTAAAAAACCTAGCGTTTAAGAAGTAGTATTGCTAAGCGACACAAACTCGATAAAACCTCAATGACAAGACAAATTAAAACCAAAAAATTTAATCGTGCTTTGAAAGTTTGCACGAAGCAAATTTGTTTTAAAAAAGTCGAACAGACCTATCATCGGGCAAATGAGAGCTAAATGGTCTGGAACTTCAACGTTTTGTTTTCGATCTATTCGATCGTTTTCAATTTGAACGCATACCGTGGCTCGATTGGTAGGATCCGATATCAATTCTACGTGGAAACCGTTACGTAGCACTTGAAAATTGGGACCCATTTATATTGCTTTTAACATTTTAGATGAAGTGCAAAAGTAATGGAGTATGCTAATTTGGTTTCATTAAGGGTAAGTTGCTAATGAAAAGCACCTTAATGTAAACGCAGGGCACAGTCAGTCAGTGACGAATTTTGTTTTTATTCTTAAAGCGCTGCCGCTTAGTCTTCATTTCGTCTGATGGTAAGTCAAGATAAGGCCGAAGATGGAAGCAAACTACACCCGAATATATGTTACTTAGAACTGACGGAACCCAACAATGCCGTTAATAATATTATTGTGAAGGCAGACTTAGGTAAGCTGGTGGTAGATAGCCAGATGGCCTTATAAAAAGCCCCACTGCCAACCCAATGAAGCAGCAAATATTTACCTTCTCTGGGAATTTAACCCCGGACCTCCAGATCTGAAGTAGTTGGTTCAATTTTATAAAATCTCTTAGGTGGGGATCTAATGCTGTATTCTTACCACATACTCCAACAAATAGTCATACTAAGGGAACATATTTGACTTAAGAGACATTATACTTAAATAATAAGCGCGTGCAATACGATACATTCACATGTTAAAGGAAATAAATAGTAAATATTGACGGCCATCTGGTCGAGTGGTCCCCTTTCCATTAAGCCAGAGGTCCCGGACTCCAAACCCGGTAGGGTCAGATATTTGTATGAAGAGTACGAATATCTGTTCACTAGTCATGGATTTTTGTGTTTTTATTCAGCATGTTTCCGTTATTTGTATAAATGTAACTGTTTATATTTCAGTTATCTAGTATCCATAACACAAACTCTTAATGATTTTTACTTTGGGCTAGAATCAGCTAGCTCAAAACTATGGCCCGCGGGCTAAATCCGGTAATTTGTAAATTAGATTTTTAATAATTGAAATGCAAAAAAGCGTAAGTTTGCTTAGGGCGAGCACTTTGCGTCTATTCTAGTCTAGAAATATAGTTAAGGGCAGAAAAATTAAAACTGGTGGCCCTTGGAACAAACTGAAAAATCATTATGGCCCGAAGGCTTCAAAGTTTGGAGACCTATGGGCTAGATAATGAATAATTAAGATGTGAGACGGAGAAAAAATAATTTTACAAAGTTATATGATATAACGTGTAAACAACAGTGACAATATACTAATTTTTGGACAGTTAAAAAACATATATTCTTACATAATTAAAATAAAACAGAAAAGTAGTGGTTTGATACAATAATTAATTCCATTTGGAAAAACGCCGTTCTAACCAGTTGTTCTTTACAAAATATTTAGCTTCGGAATTCTGGAAATACCTCATATTTCATCTAAACGATACATCATATTTCACTGGTTATTCATTCATAAAGAAATATGAACACTTTCGTCTCTGTGGATACAATGATTGGCTTATAATTTTTCTTGTTACTACACATAATTTGTTACTGATATAAAATAAAAGAAATGAAAATATTCAATAGGGAATTATTAAAAGATTACAATGAAAATATTTATTTAAGAGCGTGATAAATTTCAACACATCTAGACATATTTCGATAGAACTGGACAACCAAATTATACTTCAACAAATTATAATTCTAAGAAGAACCGTAAGAAAAATAAACATCAAGTCTCTTTTGTATCTAAACCCAGAATCAATAAGTCAGATAACTTGTTTCTAACTTAATTAGAAAAATCCCTTATTTATACTCTTCTGTTTGAAGAAGGATACTGCGGCCTTACTTGTATATAAACACTCATTAATCTCAAAAGAGAGTACACTCTTCTATTACATTTTGTTTATCTCACTCATCTTAGTGAAAAAAACTAATGAAGTTAACTTACTTGTCTAAAATTTTATAAAACAAGTTTAAGCGGTACTGGACCATTAATGGACTATAGATATTATAGTACTAACTAGTTAGTACCGTTAGTGCCATTTATGGTAATACTGGTGCACATTACTATCGCTTGTACAATTGCCGGTACTTTTCATTTATCGTAAGTGATTGGTGTCTGTTTCTAGAGAAATATTACTATTGAAAGATGCTCGAATTGATTATATTTCAATAAACATCACTAGTACTATTTATATTACTGGTTGTACTATTTATTGTACTGATTATACTAAATAGTCATTAGACTATTTAGTATAATCAGTACAATAAATAGTACAACCAAAATACTAGTATAAATAGTACTAAGACAATAAATTAGAAATAAAAAAAATAACAAATTTAATGCAAAAATTACAATATAATGTAAAACAATAAATGCATTAATGAAGAAAGAAATGAATGGTTATGAAATGAAACTCCATATATTAACTCCCAAAGATTTGTTTGGAAATAGCAAAAGAAATTAAATTTAGTATATATATTAGTAGTAATTTAGTATATATATAATGAATCACAGATTAATAAATGATAAAAATTAATATTATTTTCATTGATGAACTTAACATAAATGACAGTTAATGTAAAAAAATAATACTTCTATCAATAGTTACAGGCTAGTGGTAATTATACGTTTCAGTGGTAATACATGATTTAACTGTATCACTAATACAGAATTAACCGAAACTATTTAAATAATAATTCCATAGAACAATGTCATACAATTCACTTTTTATATCTATCCTGTGCATAGACTGCATCATATTATGACGATTGAATTTTATATTCAGACCATTCAATAATTAAAACGAATATAGTTTATTTTAAATATATATTACGTTCGGCAGCTGATCAGGGAATCCCCTAAATTATAGTATTATCATTAGAACTATCCAAACCCCGAATAATTGGAGCTATCGGCGCCTGTACGAGTATAGCAAACCGTGTATATGAGTCCTTTGATATATTTTACGAATTTTTTAATCTAGCACAATGTTAATACAGTCGCATCGCGAACCAGAATTGAATACATTCTCTTTTACAACCACACGTAGATTTTCCGAGTGGACAATTCTTCCTGTGCTATACAATGTAAGCCGTTGTAACAACTTTTATTATACATACATATATTGTAATGTATGTAAAAAAATTCTTATCTATTACCTTTATATGGACACATGTTTATATACGTACGTATTTAAGCACTACGGCTTAAGTATAAACCGCTACAGCTAAGTTAATTGTTAACGACGATCATCTGGTCGCGGAATCAGTTCCCTTGTTTACTTAGCCAGAGGTGCCGGGTTGGAATCCTGGTAGGAGCAGATATTTGTATGATGAGTACGAATATTTGTTAACGAGTCAATGGTGTTTGTATGTTTATATAAGAAGCGATACAGATTTCAAAAACACCCTTGCTTGACCTACAGGTATTACGTCATAACACAGCATCGCTATCGCTATCAGTATTATAGAGCTCAGAAAACTTTGGTTCCAACCTCGTATTTCCTACTCAAAAGTAATCGTGGCTCTCCATGGAGTCATCAATTCAGCCTTTACAACTGTCCCACTGCCTCACTGTCATCTTGCACAAAGATTTAGTGACCCGTTTCCTTGAAGCATAGCTGAGCGTAGAAATCTAGACTGGAAGTCGTAATCCCTCCTTCATACTTTAAAAGAGGCCCCCTTTGGGCATGGTGGAGGTAGATAGGGCAGTATATCTTACGTTTCATTAGCTATCTTCGCATATGGACTCCATGTATTACAGACGGTGTCGAGTCGGTTGCCGTATTTTTTTTATATGCCTACAAGCCAAGATTCAAAAAAGTTTTGAACAAAAATATATAAACAATTTTCGTTTTATGTGAACTTTTAACACTTACTGGTACACATTAGTAAAAGTATTCGACTAAAAACAATATATTATTTGCTTTAAACGAAATAAGTAATTCATCTTAAGTACACTTGCCCTAAACGTACCTGTTAATTATAGTTTCATTCGCAAATTACGGACGCAGCTGGTCTTGAGATTAAGCTGAAACTGTTTCGAAATTACTGCCGAGGCCCGATTAGTATTACTTGTGATTAATGGGAAACAAATAAATGCGTGGGCTATCTCGATAAGTATTGTACTAATAGAGTACTTGTTTTTAATGTTCCAAAGGTGGCATGGAAATCATTATTATAATGTCATAATTGTATCTTGTAAGCTATCGAAAACTTCAATAACTCTTTATTCTCGTTCTTTAGATTTTAATTAGATTAATATTGACAGCCATCTGCTCGTATGGTCAGTACCCCTGTCTACTTAACCAGAGGCACCGGGTTCGAATCCTACGAATATTCATGAGTACACTTCTCATGGATGTTTTTTTGTTTATTTAGTATATTTCTGATATTCATATGTGTTACTATCTATATTTCTCCGTTGTCTATTATCCATAAGAGTACAAGCTCTACAAGCTCTTAATTATGCTTAATTTGGGCTAGATAATACGTGTGAGTGTCAAAAATATTATGATATTATTATAATAATATTTCTTCAACTGCAAACATATTATTCCGTTACTTTTGGCCACCTTGACCAATATAGATCTTGTGTGGTAGCCCTTTAGACTGCACTGCCTCGCCCTGTTGATTCAAGAAATTTCGAGATTCTTTGGGCAGTGATACGTTGCACCACCACAGGATTCACTGTACTTCCCTAGGTAAATGCTTCAAATATTAAAGGATCGCAGGAGCAGATAACTTGCATTGCGGTGACAGAACCTACATACCGCGTCTGGCTTCATTCCCATTTGAAACAAGTGTTGAAACGAAAAAACTAAAGAAATTGAAACAATAATTTTGGTTAAATTTATTTCGAAGTCAAACTGATTTAAACATAAATGTATGAAAACGATATGTAGGTACTTAAAATATACATAAATTTGCACTCTAATGAACTAAAATAATATTCAAGCACGGCATAAATCTCCCGTACAATAATTATTACACCCCTGTATTATGTTGGCGTCAGTTTTACACACGGCGCGTACCGATGAGTATAGAAGCCGTTGGTCCACGAAAATGCTCATAAAAATTGATTACTAACCGTAGCAAGAAAATGCAATCTGCCCGCGACTGATGTCACCATGACAAACAATAAAAAAGTCAGGAATGTAACACCTTTAATTAACTATATTTTAGGGAAATAATAATCATTTTCACGACAGTAAATCATTCAGAAAAGCAGAAAGTTTTAGTTTCGTTACGTCAGCTCAGCTCAACTAATTTCAGGTCATTTCCAGCTTAGCTTATAGGCTCAGACCTTATAACCAAAGCTTTGAGTTAGCGTCAACATATATATTGACAACATATATATGATTAACGATAATATTATCTGTATTTGAATTTTTTTTAAATTGAACTCAGAGTGGAACTGAGAGTGGAATAGTACCATTTAATAAGAACTATCCAGGACTCAAGCATTTTCGGAGACAAAATCTTTTGCTCGAAAAAAAAATATTCCAGGATAACTGGTTGACTTGGAGAGAATACGGAATAGCATAAATCTACTTTTTGTACTAATAAATAATAAATAGAAAAGTGGCCAGTTACTGATAATTGTAATAAAGATATAATTAATCTATAAATTCTACAGATCACGCAGTTTGTTATTCAGACAGCTTATGGTAGTTATGGTAAACAATGACTTCATTCGCGGGTACAAAAAAATTAATGGTGTTATTAAAAATATTAAATGACAACTGCTGATGCGCTGTTAGCTTTCTGAAAGTGAGCAATGGTCTACTTAAATAAGTTATATATTACTGTAATCGGTACATATTACATATTGTCTATTAATATATTTTATATTTAACTCTCTCTTTTTCCTGCAGAGAGGCAGATAACATTAGTAAAAGACATTTGAAAACAGTTGGTCAAATCAAGCATGAATCAAGTAACCACATCTGTATATTATATCATAGAACCTTTTTTATATTGTAACCTATTTTTATATTTTATTTGTATAATATCCCAGCCCCGTTAACATCATGGATACTGTGTCCACAACACGGCACCGCTCTCACTCGCGCCCGCTCTCCCCGCGACGCTCCTTAATAGCTTGGGGCATTTATTTTTCACATTTTTATTATATTTACGCCTAGCCTAAAGTATATTATACTTAATGGAAATCGAGTGGGCCATCTAAAAGAGCCATTTGATTGATAAACGTCTCATTAGAAATAATGAATGAATATTAATGCTAATTAGTTTAATCTGTTAGAAGAATGAGATATAAGATTAGGTAATTTAAATACGGTATTATTTTTTCTCGGATATTTAGTTTATTGTATTATAATATTTTATGATTATTTATTTTAAGTCACAATGCAATACTTTTTTAAAGATGACAATCAATTGACAATATTCAATGCTGAAACCTTTTAATTTGACTAAACTATTCACTTAATGATGAACCGAACGATAAAAGAGAGAAATAGTTTTCCAATTTAACCGAAAACTTTTATAGTATTTCGGTGACCAGCTTTAGCTTAGTGAAGTGTAAGAGTCAATTTGGAACTTTGTTTTTCCGCTTACTTCAGTACGAAATGAGAACACGAATATTTGAATATATTTTATATTTTCATGCTGCGTAATCCCATCCTTTTTAATTTGGTGTCTATTGCTGCTACAATAAGTGTATTTGTGCCGTTAATGCATAATATAGCAGTGATGCATGTATAATAACTAATAATACTCCTCACAGTCAAACCTATCATCTAGCTCTAATTAAGCATAATTAAGAGCTTGTATTATGAATACTAGATAACGGAATAATATAGCATAGTAATATGTATACAAATATCAGAAAATATACTAAACAAACATACAAACATCGATGACTCGTGGGCCAATAATCATATAAATATATGCCCCTACCAGGGTTCAATCCCGGGACCTCTGACTGAGTTAACTGACTATTCGCCCAAAATATGGCAACGTAAATTAAAATAAATTTTGAAAAAGTCTGATCAAACTACTTGCCTGCAACAGATACTTTGAACAGAAATTACACGTCATGGATAAAAATTGCCCCAACAATAACCCTGTTTGTTAAATGGTCATAGATAAAAATTGCCCCAACAATAACCCTGTTTGTTAAATGGTCATAGATAAAAATTGCCCCAACAATAACCCTGTTTGTTAAATGGTCATAGATAAAAATTGCCCCAACAATAACCCTGTTTGTTAAATGGTCATAGATAAAAATTGCCCCAACAATAACCCTGTTTGTTAAATGGTCATAGATAAAAATTGCCCCAACAATAACCCTGTTTGTTAAATGGTCATAGATAAAAATTGCCCCAACAATAACCCTGTTTGTTAAATGGATACTACTGATAGTTTACGATTGCAAACTAAGACTGAGTCAAGATCGACCATCGTGAATGTTGCTTGATTTTTTTACCGAAACTATCAGACCGTTCCAGCTATAGCTTCTTACGACGGACGTCGAAGTTCCTTGTTCCATTACTTTGATTTTCCATTACAAATCGAAATATTACTAACAGAATGGGATTAAGAACTAATTAAGATGTGATGCCGGCGATTCGAAGGAATACACTGCAGCGCTATTAATTCGCCAATTTACCATGTATCTTATAAAAAAAAGTGTAATGAGAATAGACACGTATCTAGATCACTCTGGTTCTAAAATCCGTTATTCAAATATTTCAAATAGAATTTAGTACAATTTAATTAAAGTGAATACAATACATTTAAGTTACAAAACGATGCCATCAGTTTTTTTTAAATAAATCTCACAGCAAATGAATTGACGCAATTATGATAAATAGTAGGGGTCATCCATAAGGTGTAGGTAGTCCAGCATTTACCTTCACTTTTTTCATGCATCTTTGAAAAAACATCAAATTCAATGGATTTCATTACACTTTGGTTCCTAAGTGTAATAAATATGATTTCTTGTACGTGCTTAAAACCCTAAATATTTCCCGTCCCCTACAATTCGTTCTATTATATTTAGACAACAGACTTGCAATATCCATAAATATCTTTTACAGCAACGTTAAAGCGAAAAGTCAATCCTTGCATACTAATACCAAATTAAATGTATACGACGATAGTCTATAAACACCTTTCGCTTGTAAAAAGCTTATCCAAATCACCAATCGGCTCATAAACCGCTGAAATCTCTACAACCTTAGCTTTGTTGAAAAAGCCTTACCAAGTGCCATTAAGTATTTTCTAAAGTCGTTTACATAAAATAAAATGGTTTTAATGACGGTATCGTATCTAAAAAGAAGAAAAGAAACAGGTTAGTAGGTTGAACCCTAAAGAATAGATAATAGAAGCTACACTGGTTTAAAATTTAATCACGCCCTTCTCCCTCTTGCCGAAGTGAATATTGCACGTGCAAATCTCAATTGAAAGGAAAAGTATATTGGCTATATTTATTTATTCAATTAATTTATATATTTATATACATATGACAAGAAATAAATGTAAATGTATGTAATTAACAAAAAAAAGTCTTCTGTACCTATAGACAGCACTTATCTGTAACAATACCAAATTTCCAACCCACTTTGAAATTAATTCGAACATTTTATTGAAAATGCTTATTAAAATGTTCATACTTTCATTTATTACATTTGTATATGAAAATATTTAAATTCTCGTATTGAAATTTGGTGATTAATAAGACACAGATTGTCGACGACTAATTATGCTTATTAAAATCATTTCAATCAAAGTCCGTGCGAATTAAAACGTTATTGGTTCTTAGTTTTGGCATTTGAATGTATAATTTAATTTTATTGTTATACATAAATGAGAATATTTGAGATGAAACTGAATTCGAATTCAAATAATAGAATTTCTCGTTGAATTCGATTCTGTAAAGCGCTTAAGACTTCATTCTTAAAGTAAAGTTCAAACGTTAATTTATCAAAATTATTATATCTGGATCGATATAATTATTTAATAATTTGGCCGTTTTTGTTTCCTTGTACTACTTGTATTTGTTGTAATTTACTATAGTTCCAAATAAAAAATAATATGTCACAGGAATTACATTAAAGTTTTTCTTGTTCAAACTAGTAGTGGTCTAGCAAGCTCTCGGGTATAGAAGTGAAAATGTATAATGTTCCCTACCAGAACAAGTATTCACTTCTCCTTCTTTATCTTTAATGATTGTACCCCAACAAACAGAAATATATTTATTATTTATATATTATATTATGTGTACTTTTAGTTATTATTAACATTTCAATAATTTCTTAACGTTTTTCAATCAAAACTCTTATTAATTAGTATATGATTAGTTTGCTTTAATTGCTGGAATAGTTTATTAACAAAAATAATTAGCAAAATCGAATATCATTTCTACTGATGTATATTTTTCGTCTTACTTGGCGTTATATGAAACTGAGGTATTTATTTAATAATATCCAAATGAATTGTATTTGTAATATGAAATATGGATACTCTAACTTATTGATTTAGCAAAAAGGTCTTTACAAATATGTAAGTTTTGTATAAACAGTAAACAAAATATATTTGGTAAGTGCTTGTAGTAAGAACATATTAGTTAACATTGACTGTACCTACTGACTTTTATTATTAATAACTTAGATTGAAATTCACTATTCATTTTAAAACAGTTACCAGCAGTTTCTAAATTGTTGTGAGTACTTACGTATTTTATTATCATACGTGCACACCGGACTTTTACTATACGAAAAACAATGAGGAAAATGCACGTGGTATCCCGTTGTATTTGTTGAGAGCTATCAAAATAAAAATTTTGTTTGTTTTGAGGGTATTTGCGTTGTGCCCGTGTAGTAAGGATTCGGTTCGTTCCACCAACCCACGGGGCAACTGTTCAAACAATACTTTAATTCCATTAGTTCCCGGATCGCCAGGGATTTTCTATATCTATTTTTACATTACATACCTATTTCGTGTTTGTCTTATCACACAAAAAAAAATCAGTTTTCAATTAAACGAAAGTAACACGCCATTGATTCGATACATTTTTAAAGTATGATCAGATAATACACTTTGGCAAGTCGTCATTAACACAAACTGGCGATTATTATTTAATTGACATTTTTTTACATTTGCAAATGAAAGAAATGAGAAAAATCGACGGTTAACACGAGCCTCAGTATACTTCACTAATAAATATTTCAACCACTACTAATACCACAATACCTACAATTGGTAAATTTTGTATTTATGAGAGTTCATTAAAATAACAAGTGAGCCTCTCTCACGTTCAGGAAATATAGTAGTCAATTTATTTTCACGCTTATACAAAACATTATACTAATCACTCGACTAGTAATAGACCTGTTACTGACAGTAAAAGGAAAAGGCTTGGACCCTGAGTTTATTGGTTAATATATAGTAATTTCACTTGCACAAATTTTCTATCAATACTTCACACGGTAAATAAAAGATCACTAATAAACATGGAACGAAGAAAGAAATAAATATTGGATAAAATAAATCACTTAATGTGTGTGTGATAAATGTTATAGTCAAATCCCATCAAATGACGTCCAGGCCACTGTAAAAAGCAACATGAGTGTATTATGCTAACTATTAGTGACATTCAAAATGTAATTTTGTGGCATTTGCCTCTTTAATGTTAGGCAGTTCTACGTACACCTGTAAAAACTGTACTGTCACTGTGTTGACTGTGCCATTCTTTATCCTGGGTGAATTTTCTTTTTTAGGGTTTCTTTCGCAGGATTTTCTAGAGCTATCCTTGCACTTAGTCTATTCTTCAGAATCGGTAATCAAGAGCTCTGAATGCCCTTTCAGAGTCCATGTGATCGGAATTGTAACTAGAAAGCATTTTATCGGCGCCCCTACACCGTATTATATCATTTTAATGTAACGAGAAACAACGATAACGCTAAAGCTCTTGATATTATGTTAAATTTATAGATTCCCTCTTACATTTGAAAGTTCTAGTTGGTAGAAATTATTGAAAGACAAAAGGGATCGGTTTTTAATTAATTAAAATAACGTTTCAATTTATTTCTGAGTTATGAGTTATTCAAACAGTAAGCCTAATGTCAATTGCCTAAAATATGATTTTTGTAATGAGACCAACAATTTGTAATTACAATAATTATCTTTTGTTAGATATTACGTTCGGTAATTGTACTGTACTAAAGGCAAGGTTTAATTTTTTGGACTTTGAAGTAAAGTATGCTGAGGGTTTTAAAACAGTGAAATTTAATTAGCGAAATCAAAAACAGTTTCGTTTATTTTGCACAGGATAACAGGATAACAGACCTTGTTTTAATTAAACAAATGTGTATGAAAGCAACATAATTATGTACCTTCCTAATTATTATTTGTCATTAGCAGAACATTATTATAATATTTTATCTATTAGCTTTGTAAAATTAAGCTTAGCTCTATTTAAATATTACGACATTAGAAATTCATACAGCCGACCCAATACTTTAGTATGTCAATTTCTATTCAAACACACCTCAGTCAGCTCGAGTATATTTTTCTCAAAGCCTGCAAATCCGGTACGAAGCCATTTTCCACGCTCCGTAAACTTAGAAACTGGGACAAAGTAGGCTTCTGCAAAATATACAGGAAATTCTGCCCTCCCCACTATATTACGTGCTTAAGAACTATTTCCTCGGAAAGAACCCACGTGTCTTGGAATAAAGACGTAAGTTCAGAACATCCTTTCAAAGCCAGTAAATGTTCATTATTCGTAAAGGCTAAAGCTGATTTAACTACGTCTACTCTTCGCCTGTTGGTTGACTAAAACAATATTTTTTCTAGAACAAAATAAACAATTGAATACTTTTCCAATTCCATTATTAATTTTATACTAATCAATATACGATAGGCGCGACGGAGAAAACAATGTATTAAAAATATTTCATTGACATACTTATCAGTTGAAAATATTAAATGTTGATTGTTGAATTAATTTTTAAACCATCCAATAGTAGATAATGGCATAAATATTTGACTAATATTTATTACAGTATTTTTATACTTCGGATTTACATTCTTAAAACCTAACTTCAGAACACAAAAAATAGGAAAGTCGGCGGTAGCTACTCACACGCTGCGGTGTTTATTTGCATCAACGAAACCATTTACAAAAAAAAAATATTGAACAAAATTTATTGTTCGATATTAGTTAAGCGTTAACTAAAACTATATGATGGCATCTACAAAATAGGTTATTTATTGGACAAATACAAACAGAGAAACAAATAAACCAGTGGAGTACAAAATACTGCTTATTTTAATGAAATTTGACATGTTTGACATCTTAATTATTTATACGCTCCCATGTTGTGGAGAGTGTGAAAGTAAAGATATGGAAAACTTTATAAGACTTTTTCGCATTTATCTAAAATTCCAGAGGTTGATGGAATTATTATTATTATTATAACGAAAATCACAATAATTAAAAACAAACCCATGTAAATACTTTACTTTATAAATGCCTATTATATACACTGTGGAGTTCTTAACACATGCATAGTTTGATTAGTAAAATTTGCTCCAAAATCCATCATGCATGTGATTAAATTAATGACGCAATAATTGTTAATGCATTTTTATTTAGCATTTTAAGGAAATTTCTTAACAGCAAGAAAATTATATACATTATAAACTTTTAAAATAACTAACAGTTTCAAAATGTGAAAAGTCTTTTGATTATTTGTAAATAGGAACCCTTCGTATTTTGTAAATTACAAAATATAGGTATCTAATGAGTTTTTGTCCCTTGTCCACAGCTCCAAATATGCGAGACAGGTGGTATCGAGGAGCTGAACGACGAGGAGTCCCCGAGTGGAGGCCAACGCCACCTTGTTGTTGTGAAAACTCTGTGGCGCGGCTGCCATAGCGAAGTCAAGTTAGTATTTTTCACAGGAGATCCATTATATGTACCAATAAGGTACTTTCAGTCATATTAAAAATCAGAGAAAACTAGTGTTTCGTAATTTAAAAATTGTTCGAATAATGTCAATTTTGAAGACAGTAATCAGCTTATCTAACCGAGAAAGAGAGACATAAATGTCGATAAATCATTTAAACCAAAGGCCTATTTTTTAAAAAAGGACGTGTTTAATTTTGCTGTACCCTAATACACCAGTAGCGGTACCTTAATTCGAAACATTAATTAAAATGGCGTTATCTATACATAACACATTTTATTTCGGCAAAATAAAGCGAGATGGAACGTGTTATTTAGAATATAATATCCGAAAAATCGTTATGTACTGATCTAAAAATGTATGTCTTGTTTCAGGGCCGCGTTTGCCCGCGAAGCCACGTGGGGAGCTGGTTTGAAACACCCTCAACTAGCCAGGGTGTTAGGTTTGAGTCTGTTAGAGCCCCCGTGCGCAGCGCTAGACCGCGGCGATGCCGTTCCTCTGCCTACGATATTGAGACTGGACAGGAAATTGAAGTAAGTCAACCCTTAGTTAACTTCAAGTGCAATGGGTAGACGGACATCGAATCAATCACCATAGAGTTATGTATTTAGATGAACTTGTGAGCTTTTGTTTCGAAAGATGTTTTGTTATAATTAGTGCGTTGGTCAATATTATGACAATAATCACCTTCACCCACAAAGTCGTATTGGGCCAAAGTGTAAGGCGTAACGTATATACGCTCCATTATTCCCCAATTATGTCGCGTATATGGACTGTTGATGATAATAATTATATTTGTTACTTTACTACTGATTATAGTGTTGGCTGTTTCCGTCCCTTTTTAAATGACAGTAATTTGTTCATTATTGTTTGACATAAACAAAAAATATTTTTATTTTTCAGCTATTCGAGTTTGATTCACATATGCTGCCAAATCGCCGCCGGTATGAAGTATCTGGAATCGTTCGAGTTAGTGCACCGAGACCTAGCAGCACGGTACGTAGCTAATCAAATACTTGTCTAATCCAGTGTTACAGTTTTCAATCTGCCAACGAAACATCTGACATTAGTGCTCCGTAGCGAGGCAATAGTATAGTCACAAATTGCAATTATTAGATTTTGCATTTATATAGGCACAAGTTTGAATATATTAGATACAAAGAAACCACTTACAACATTTTGAGATATATAAAGAGTTATAACTTTCACAACTATATAGGCACTAGTAAGAATTATTAGATACGATAGAAACAACTTATACAATTTATAACATATTTTAACTGTTCGTATATGATTGCAACATTTCCTGTCCTTTACACCTCGTGTGAAAAGTCAGAAATATTTTACTATTAACTATGTACTGTGATAGTTATCTCGTTCTTTATGAAATATCAAGTAAATAGCTAAACACAGATTCCGTAATTATAAGATTTCCCTAATTACGCGGTAATGCATATTTTACTAACATTCGCGTTTACGCTCCGCTTAGATCCTTGACCTATTTAACAAGAGAGAGCGTTTAACAAGATCATATTAATATGGTTCCAAACACGAAAATACGTCCTTAATTTTGAATCTTAGTAACGTTAAAACAGTAAACATATTAATTTTTATATTGATATTTTTTGTTTAAGGTTTCATAATTTAATAGTGTAAATTTCAATAAACACATTTTTTCATTTCAACTTTAAATAAGTAATTTCTTTTTCGTTTTCAGCAACGTTACAGTGAGTGAAGATCTGAATGTTAAAGTATCCGACTACGCAATGTTTTGCGAGGAATTCCTCGGCGACTACAACGTTATGGCTAATGGGTCACGATTACCATTGCGCTGGATGTCTTGGGAGAGTCTTTTGATGGTAAGAACGTATGATTTCTATGTATTACAGGCGAACTGTCCCATTTCAAATCTTTTATCTACAAAACATTATCGTGTTATCTTTTTCAATAAATTTAAATTTTAGGGTGTATACTCACCAGCCAGTGACGTTTGGTCATTCGGGGTCACAGTATGGGAGGTCCTCACTTATTGCTTGGCTAAACCATTTGAAGAAATGAATGACGATCAGGTAAAAAGAATTAAAATTGTTTTTTCACTCATACATACCTATAAAACCTTATAAATGGAACGTTCTTAAACTGTTGTGACAATTTCTATAAATATATATGCTTGAAAAAACTTTAATTGTAATTTGAAATCTTTACAAAATTGTATTAAATATCATTGTTGTATCATGTTAATAAAACGCATTGAATTTCAACACCACGATACACCATTGCTATCTTGGAATTGAGGCAACCACATTTTCCAAATTAAAAAGCTATCGGCGTGTTTCCGTATCACGTATTTTCAATAGTCGGTCAGGGTTCAATCAGTTAATGGTGATCAATTTATAGACAAGTTCTAACGTGCAGCACTCATGCAACAATACGAATGCATTCCAGTCGATTGCACGTTATAATTGACTTAGGTGGATAATATGCCTGTGAATCTGTTGAAAAAAACTAGATGCGTCTTGTTTAATTTTTCTTCGACGTAGCTCCTACGTCGTAGCAACTTGCTACGATTGTTACACCGTAGCTTTTAATGCATCATTAGTTAATTGTTTAACTTTATACTTTTCGAATGTACTTTGAAAATAGGCATGTGAAAAACAAACGATTAATTTTCTTTATAATTTTTTTTATTGAAGTCACGTCTCTACTTAAAAATATCAAATAATTCAAATAAAATTCAATCTTAGGAGATTGCAATGACAATTGATTTGTTTTTTTATAAGAATGGAAGATAGGTTGTTTTTGGTGTTAATATAAAGCAGGTTTGATTAGTGTCTATAAGTTAGGCATAGATAATTTGGCGAAAATTTTATGAGTCTTTATTATTAAGTTTCTTAACGGAGATAAGTTTGTAATCTCACGCTCGTATTTAGTAGACGTAGATATGAGAATGATGTCTCTGCCGCTAGTTTTTGAGCTTGAGCACTTCGAAGTCACTTCAAAGCACAGAATATACAACTCGTTGAAAAGTTGTTTTACCTAATTTTATTAATAATTTTACTAATAATTGTTTATTCCTAAAAACGTTACGGTTGCAATGCCCTCTGATTAATTACGTACGCAATATTTTGCATGTCAATTAACAACATATTTTTAAGCCTAATTTTATTTAATCTCGTTAAGGAAATTTACAGTTTTTTAAAAAGCTATTATATCAAATTACCTTTACTTAATCAACCTCATACTGCTGTAAACAGGTAGTAGCTAACGCGTCCGAGTGGCGTAGTAGCGGTCGAAACGCACGCGTCCCGGCCGCGCCTCCGCCCCGCTGCCGTCGAGAGCTTTACGACCTCATGCACGAGTGCTGGCGGAGGGAGCCGACGCAACGTCCACGTTTCCACGACCTGCACCGCTACCTCGACCGTATGACTCACGGCTACAAGCCACCAGCTAACCAACATTAAACCAGGAACTACTGACGTAAGAACCTGATCTAATTGCAAGGACATATCAAAACGCATTATAAGAGGTATAATGGTAAACTTACTGGTCGTATAAAGCTTTTAAGTTTTTAACGACGTTTTGCCTTTTAAGTGCTGATAAATAATTTAAAAACAAGTTTATTTTTATAGAATCTTAAATCCAACCAACAAAATCTAATCCAATTAAAGCTATTCTCTTTAGATATTTAAGAATACGAGTACTTTGCGATGGTTTTAATTATATATTTTTTTGGTCCAGGTGTCCTGTGAGCATTTCCGAAGAGAATGCTACGTATTTGTCAACCTCTACTCACGAATACAAGTCATTAAACAGGCGAACTATATAGTACGAAACAGTATGGAAATGCACCAGCACAAAATCTTTGTCAAAGAAACAAAGACTAGCCGATTATGCAATTACAGTCTTAATGCAAAAAGTCTTTGTCATGGTTCCTAAAGTTAATAGTAATAAGGATTAATGAATCGTATAATATTATAGATCTTCAAGATCTTCGCTTACATTCCATTATTAATATCTCTGCATTCTGAACTAAATATTTTGGGTCAAACGCCATAAAAAATCAAAACACAGCAATACTGTAAAAAATCGAATCTCGGTCTAAAATAGTCACAAGTCCGAATCGAGTCGCGCATCTCTCATCGGAGTGTGGCACTCATTTCATAAAAGAACTCTAAAAAAACCGATCAAAGGTCTTGAGATTGTAACAAAAGTTACTTCATGGCAACTCGATGCTAAAAAGGCTTGATTAGAAAAATGTGCGCAACTTTTATAAAAAAAACTGAAATATTTTCTCTTACATACGTATAAACGCTCATTGAATTATAACAGGAAAACACTGCTAAGAATCGTTTCCCTTGTTCATTATTATGAATGAGAACAATAAAACGAAGTTCAACCGAGTTTTAACTAAGATAAGTTTACAAAGTTCTATAAGTGAGACGGCAGTACGATCAACACCAGCAACAGGAAAGCTTATCGCGTATACAATACAGACTATTATAGGCAGACAGGCTAGTATGCAGGTTTAACCTTCTGTCTGCGGCGCATCTAAGATTCATAGACACATCACAAAACCGTTCGGTATGTATTCACCACAGTCGAACGCGACTCGTAACATAAATAGATTTGAACTCCCATTAGACTCAACATTGAGCAGTAGTCTCTCTGAAGAGTCGGGTCTTAAAATATCAGATTCCTCGACTCGGGATTTTTACAAGCACAACAATTTCATATCTTCGTTAAAAGTAATGTGTAAATGTAAATTAGATTAGAAGATTTTAGTGAGGTTTTCGACTTATTTCAAAATTTTGAATGTTATGCGCACTATACAACCAAAATACCTAAACTATTTAGCTAGCTGTACTATATGACGTCAAGCCCATAAGTGTCGTATAATGTAGGTTTGAAATACCTATATTCTAGAATATTCTATAATTAAGTGTATATGAAACAGTCATAGTAAATAACATAACGTGCAATAAGTTAATCTTGTATATAAAAATAATATTATAGGAAGTACTTAAGCGTCATAAACAATTGGACTATTATTGTCTATAGTATATAATCACATGTAGTTATACTATCTGTCATTGTAAATATTATCATCTAAAGACACTAACATGTGTAACCACCGAAGTAATACATATCTTACTCGAAGAAATTTAATATGACGTGTAATTTATTATAATATATATAAAAAAATCCACCTAAGTGGAAATAATATTACTTGTACATATAATTAGGTAGATTTTAACTAGTTTAGTACTAGATCTTCGCGTTCATGTTTTTATATTTTTTTAATATGATTTCATGAATTTTATACTTTATGTTTATTAATACTTCTATCAATATTATGTTTGCCCGCTTTATGCCTTCCTTTTATTTTTAATGTAAGTTTTATTATAAAGAAACTTATTTCAGTGTTTAAAATACACATTTTCTACTCAAAAACAGGTGTCTGGTCACTCTTTCCCTGTCTCCACGTCTACTTTACGCACAAAGATAATTTTAGACTCCTTTCTTTGTCGCACAGCCAGAGCGAGGAAATCCTTACCATCTCACGTATTCCCTCGTTTTTACAATATGGGCTAGGGCATTAATTGTATGATGCACTAGCTACCTTGACATATCCCCCCCCCCCCCCCCCCTACTACTTGTCATCGGGCGATGTCGAGTCATTCTCTGTATTCGTTGAAAGAACTACGTTATAACAACAAAGTGAACTTCATCACCTCCTAGTTGATCTATATGGAAATGTTTAATTAAGGTGGGCTTTTCAGTAGTGAATACAGTTTTCTATAAGCTTTAAATATGACGTTTGATTGCAGATAAATAACTTACTTTGTAGTAGTGTTGGCAGCGGCGTCGTTCAATGCTCGTTGAAGTAACCCTGTTAAGAGCACGGGAGTCGTCCCTTTTTCTTGCCGCGCAACACCTACTACATTTTTTCAAGGTTGGAAAACACAATGATAGTTGAATCTTGCGTTATACCAACCTTAATGACACAAAAGTCTGCAACCATCTCTTTTTCAATTTATATCAGTCGGGTCACTGCGTTTCTCAAATTCACTTTATAACATGACGAAAATATTCATCATGGCCATTTTGAACAATGTAGGCTTTTCTCTTATAAAGTACTGTTCTTTCACGAATATTCAAGAATATCATCGAATATTGCACACAGAAACAGTATGCCTTAAAAGTAGTATTACTAACGTCTGGAAAACGAGTTCTGCTTTTAGACTCGCATTAAAATTCTGTCAATAGAATACCGAAATAACGAACTCAAACGGAAGCGTACTAAATCGTTCTTATATTTTCTTTCGTTAAGTTTTTTATATATTATTTAACCCTTACCGACTATTTATGAACGCCACGATTAAGTTATACTTATACCGTAATTATATTATGTACATTCAGCAAAGATGCAATTGATTCGCTACAGCAATAATGAAAGTAGATTTGTAACATACTGTCGTGAAACACTTTAACACATATTATTGTAAAGATAATTTAATTAAGATTATTTAATAAGAGACATTAGGTACTTAAATTATTACGAATTGAGTTCGGTTTAGTTATTTTTTTGTAGTTAAGTATTGGTCTTATAAACAATTGTGTAATAGATTTAATTAAATTAAGGTATAAACTTAACATTAAGAACGTTAAATTTCCATAAGGTAGTATTATGTCGTAAAAACATTTTCATGATGATTCATGATTCTTCTTTAAAACAAATAATTTTGTGTACGCTAACTTTGTTCTTCATTTAAACAAATGAGGGTTTAAGTATTTTAATGCAACGTTCAAAGTATTGCTTAAAGGATATTTGTTAATTATTTATGACTGTTTTTGTACGTTTAAAACTAATCTTCAATTTGGCTGTCGAAAATAACAGATAAAAGTAATCATTTTGTAATAAGTTTTGCAGTATTAGCGTAAGTCGAGATTTTAATTCGAAATAAGCACAGATTTTTAATCAACAGTTGATCCAAGATGACGCACCTCAATTTTCCACGGCGATAATGACAGTTTTGTTGCCTGTTTGTCCATACAATCACAGAGATATAGGCTATAAATTGCTCGGCAAAAGTTCTGACAACAATTATAATGATACCATACACCATTACTCATTAAAATATTCGCAAACTTCTACTAAAAGATAGTCTTTGTCATTTAAACTCGTTAGCATAAAATTAGTTTAGTTTAGATTAAGAATTTAGATCATTTGTGTGAGCCTCTCTAGGTTCCGACAAGAAGCACGAGCGGAACTCACAGAGGTGGGGTAGGGGAGGGCTTTTGTTTTTTTAGTTCAATGATTTTTTCTTAATAATTGATTTATTCCTTATTAATAATTTTTTTATTTATGTTTTTTGGTTTATGTTATACTTTGTTCAATATTTTTTCCCATAAGTAAAACCTGTTATATGTTAGTGAGCATCAAATACCCGCGGAGTGGGAATGGGGCGGGTGTTAATTTTATTTCGTTTTGTTTATGCCTCAGTGTCAACTAAATCGCACGTCTTCCATTTAGAGTTTTAACACATTTTTTATTATTGGGTGCTGGATAATTAACTGAGAAATTGATTCTCAGTTAATTTAGTACTGCGAGCCCTCTTTGTCAGACACGCAGGGCTGCGGAAAAGAAAGGCTAGGAAAGCTCTTATTTTGCTGGTCTCGAAAGAAGTTAAAGCGAGTTATTTTTTGGTTTTTCTACATCGTGATTCCATTACTGAACCCAAAGTATTTTTGAGTTTAGCCTCGGAATCGCTTTAAATCGTGCTTGAATTGGCTCGAAGGCCGGAAAGCTATACATGACTTCTATTTTTGGTATACAAATAGAACTTATGATGGCTTTATTGGATGATGCACAAAAGCAATAAATTGTGTAAAGCAGAGGAACTCGCGCTGAAATTCAGGAGATATTTCGTAGATTCTAAACGTCACACTCCTCCTGCTTTTTTAAGGCTGTTGCAGGAAGAGTATGATGTGCATGTCTGTATATATCTGTGTAGAATTTGATATATATCCTGAGATTCGGTTAGGAACTTTCACATCGTTTTTTCTCTCTCGTTTGAGTCGGAACATGCTACTGTTCTTGTCTGGCACTCTGACGCGAAAGCCTTCAAAGAAATGATGTCGAAAAGCAATTCTCTTCTTTACACATCGATTAGTATAAGTTTAACTGTAAGATATTAGCATAAAATAACTATTAAGCACTCGATATTAATCCCAATCACTCAGCACAACCATTCAAAAATAATTAAACATGATTTAATTATTTGTAAATTATAATACTAAAATACCTTTAGTATTGCTGACATTGAACTGAGAACCATGACAAAGAATTCGCAATTTATAACTTAATTGGCTTGCTGGTGCATTTCTTCACCTAGAATACGTGTCCTCGGCGTGAGTGTATTGATGTTGGTCATCTCACAGACGAGCTTTTTATTTCTATAATTATTTTATCACTTTACATAAACCATCTTCATATCGACAGCTTGTCATCTTGCCCGAGATCTAGTTCACATAACAGATCGTATGCTTGTAACGTGTTTATGATAAGTAGTGATCGAGGAACGAAAATTAGATAGAAAAAATTGATATTAAAATATCATAGGTAAGCATTGCATGATTTAAAGTCGTCAGTAATTTGACAAGTATATATTCTGTTACAAATAATCTAATCTCGGACAATTCGAACAGACTGCATAGATATACGATAGAAAATGAAGCAGTATTGATATCAGTATTATATAAGTTTAAACGTACTTGTCTCAATTAGGCTAAGTATTGCATGATCGCCGTTCGTCATGCCGCTTTTGCTATGTCCTGTCCACTTGCTGAACTGTAATAATATTTGAGCAGTGTCGGCAAGTTCACAGTAGCGCCATGTATTTTAGTAAGTTAATAATTGATCGTCGATAGCACTGACATTTTACGTCAGAACTCGACATGTAATATTAAGTGCGATGGGTAAACGAACGGAAACAGGAAACTTCGTATAGAAAGTAAGTAGATGTGTGTAAAAGTATTTTACATTACAGCTTAGTTAAAAGTGTTGCCGTTCGGATACTCATTTCTTTTACCGTGTAGGTCTCTGGCGATGCTGGCAATGGCTAATTCTAGTCATACCAGTTGCGACCAGGGTCACCAGGGCCCAAGCGGACACTATTTCACGCCTATCCCCAGCGCCCTTCGCCTAGCGCTCCCACGATCTTCCATTGTCACCGCCTTTATGGCAACCCCCCTGAAATGACACTACTTTAATAAAATAAAGAATGTACCGAGCATGCTTTTTAAATATGACACTTCACTTCATGCAACATGGTCGATCTTTGTTTATTTTAGTAGTGATCATGTAGACAGAGGGCCGGATGTATACTGAGTTATAATGAAATTTCCGATGAAATAATGAAAATCAAATTTCAAACCGACTTGAATTTGTGATATCGTATTTTGGAAATATGAATGTTTAGGACAATAGATGAATCGGAATATTTCTACTGGCATCTTTTATACGGGCGGCCCTTTGCCTTAAGTATATCCAAAGTCTAACTCCTATTTTTTTAACCTGTTTTAAATGTTAAGGTTGTATACTTCAGAGGAGGAAATGCCTCTAGGGCATTTTTGCCCCCTGTGCTTCTTGTTTTCTTCAATCAAGCGTTTAGGTTAAAGGTTTCGTCACACCCTGAATGCAGTCGGATCGAAATGAATTTTATGAGAGAGAATATTTTGGTATCGGGGACGATCGTCTTTATGTACTTAAATAGAGGGCCAATTTAATGAGAAAAGTGTTTTTTGTTCTTAAGACTGCGTTTTAGGTTGTGATGCGACCTGCACCCCATGAGGTTGACTAAAACCGAATTAATTAATCCTAAATAATATAATTCTACTCTTGGCCATCGCCTTGTGGCCATTTAAAGTTAATACCTATAGATACATAACACAGTATACTCCGTGTTTAAATGTCAAATTGTAATTGTTGTTATTAGGACCCAGTAACTCCTTTGACACTTGCCCCGCATCATCGATAATGGCACCTACAATTTTGTCTCTACACCAGTTTAATTATATTTCTGTGACGAATTCCCACTATCTGTTAGGTTTGAATTAATACGCGATTCCTTATCTCCAATTATTATGGAAAAAACGTCAATTTCTTCAATAATATAATTTTTTTATGATTTTGAAAGTTTTGAAGATTGATATCTGAATGTTATTTTTGTATATAAATATTTATCAATATCTAAATAGAACTGAGGGAGTCTTTTGTTCTATTAGGTACTTGTCTATTGATATGAACAGCTCAAATATTTGTGGACCGGCCTATATATCATTTGAAAAAAAAGGACTTTCATTCGATGAAACGGGGCGCTTTCATAACTGTTCCTTTAATTATCATCTAAGATATTTATTAATAGGTGTTACCTATCAATGTTTCCTGAGCTAGCGGCTTGACTGCAGAGGTGAATTTTAAGTAAATTTTATAGGGGATCAGTCCCCAATGATGCTATTCGTTAATGATATTATTATATTTATTGCTTGTTTCACCAATCGAGACTGATTCTAGGTAGTGTGCACAGTATAATTTAATTAATCGCTTTATATGTGTATATTTAAGTTAAATATATTTAACATTAAGTTTTTTAAATATAAGTTTGTAAGTTACGTGACATTCTCGTACAAGCAATACCGAAATTAGTTGTGAATATTACTTAAGATTATTTTAGGCACAATATTTATTACATTAATAGGTTGATGAACTCGATATGTTGCAGTCTACCGATGAAAATTAAATGCATTTTATTATTTCAAAACTATTGTGTGTGTGTATATAATGTTCATAACATAGAAACGATTTCAAGGACTTAGCAGTAATAATTACAATTTAGATTATAAGGATATTATTGATTGAAATATGATCTTGAACTTTTAATTATTATCTTCTCATTGTTGCTGAGCCGAGGTACGCAGAGGGAAAATAAAACAGATGTACTGCGAAAACGGAATATTAAATAAATTCAAGCTTAATTGCATATAAAGGCGACATGCAGATTCGCTAGTGTAAGGTCGCAAATTGACGTGCCACGCGCAATGCAGGGGCGGTCGTGAGAATTTTTAAATGCAAGAAAAAAAAATCAAATGCTAATATTTTTTAATTACCTTAAAATTAATTAGTTAATGAGCACGCCACTAACATCACTTTTATTTTGACCTATTACGGACTGCAAGATATTAAGTGAATCCCAATTGGACTCATGTAAATAAGGTTGTCAGGTGAGGCCATAGCCCCTGCAATATCATAATTACTATTAGTGTAATGTATATTGTGCTTACGTAGTTCATAGCGTCAGACTGGAATTAATAACTTTACAAGTTTTAAAAGCGTGAAAGGATTATAACTGCTCAGATTTCAACCTAGGGTAAAGATGTATTTATAACCAGTAATACGGATGTATTAAATATTACAACTGATCTTAAATATTATATGAATTTTCAGGACAAGATCCCCGATTTTGTATCTGAATAAAGTTTACTCTAACATGTTAAGCAACATCATAGCACGCGTTAAAAATACCAACATCTATTTTTCTTACGCTAAGGAATTATAAAATTACGTCAAACTTAATATAAATTTGCTCTAAATTTCAATAAATAGTCATTTAAGTAACTAAACGAATAAGTCGGTATTACACGTACCTACGAGTACTTACACATATTATTATTACGCAACATAATTTAACATTTAATACAGCCCTTAAATACAGTAAGAAGATATAATATGATTAGTTCCCTAGAGAAATCTGGTCATTTTGTGATCCTTGCGGTCTTTTAATGACTCTTGAATAGTTTTAATTTCAATTCGGTTAAGGGTGGTATCAATATCGTGCCAAAATTTACAGATTGCTTGTTGCAAGGCATCGCTCCTGTGTTATACGATTATTTATACCACCCTAGAAATTTTATTAATTATAACCAGTAATATAGTTAAAGGATGTCCTTTGCGGCTTATTTATAAGAGCGTAACATATTATCGGTGTTTACTTAATCCACTTGTATTAGATATTAATTAAATGTCTTAATTGTATTGGCCAATGCTTATATTATAATTAATATTAATTATCATTGTCTGAATTTGTTTAATGTAATTGGTGTTAATTATATTGTATTATTTAATGTGTGTTATTAATATTTCTGTAAACGAAATATTTCTTATAATTGTATAAATACTGTATGCACATGTGTCGTGGTTGTGATGCCATACGTTTGATGTATGGAGATTGCCGCCAACACCTCTCTGTCACCTCTAGCTCCAATCCGAGTCCCTCTGAGTGTAAACGTAATCATATTCTTATTAAAAGAAAACAGGTTAGCTAAGGAACTTTAGGTTAAGTAAGTCCTGCAAGAATATATTTCATTTTATAGAGTTTACGAGTGTAAACATTAATTATTGTATTTTAATCATAATTATGTATTGATGTCCAATGAAACACGAAATTTTTATTGAGGTTTGCGACAACGAATGTTTCGACTTATGTAAAAATATTGAAATCGTTCAATGAGCGTTTCTGAAACTGGATTTACAGACATATTAGCGTATATAAAATTGCTAGAATACACCTCTAGACTCAGGCGTCTAGCACGTAATATAGATTGAATAAAGTCTAATTTAATAGAAATATTTCAGAGCTTTTACGTGCCCCGCGTAATTGTTGCACTAATACTGAGACACATCATGTAGACAGTAACAATATGCCCTTAACCTTCACAATATGCGAGAGGGAGAGAGAGAAAGACAAAATACTACATCGTGTAAACCTGCAAGAAAGGTATCTACAACCGGAAACGATATTTTCCACTATTACCACAATTGACGACTATTTAAGGGATAACGGATAACGGTACACCAGTCTAGTAATCTACGACTAATATTTGTGTAAACTTTGAGAATTATATCGACGACTGGCGTGGTAATATGTTGGCATAAGTATGAAATCAAGTTTTTAAGAAACGCTCAGTGAACCTTGTGTCCTAAGTGTTTGGTGTTATTTTAAAGTGTTTATTATAATTAATTCATGTTGCCATAATATCTTATTCACTGCGATTTCATTAGCAAAGTTAAATTTTAAATAGTTACTTAAATATAAAAGAAAACATTCAATGTTTTTGACTAATTTAAGTGTGTCACATTCATATGATTAAGATATTGTTATAATGTAGGGTAATTTCGTCAAGATCACAGACCACGTTTGTTCACTCGACATCGTCTCAAGCATCACATTGGCCTCTTTAAAACACTCAAGAGCACTCTTAGTAAAAGTTACCTCACAATCTATTATATAAATACATAAATGTTGCGCTTTGTACATACATTAAATATCGTCGAGTTGAGTAAACTGAATCGGTTGATTGGTCGTTTTATCATTATTGTCATATCATCATAAATCGTATTAAACATCGTGTCTAAATTTCGTCTTAGTGTATTTTTCATGTTAAAAAAAAGGTATTTACTATATTTATTATACTCTCTGTATTTCTACTGGTTTAACTTTTGACGCGTTAATTGACGAAAATGAGGTCTAAAAAGGGGGAATACGGTCGAAATCAATAAAGTACAGACATTCTCATAATCTAAGAAGCTGAGCAGGTTACTGATAAGTGTAAAAACTAACGCTGATCCACGGATAGACCTATTTGCAAGTGTTGGGACCAATGATTCAAATAAAAGGATTTCGCCACCTACGCTGGCTGTAATAAGGCTACTCTATCTGGTATCATAAGGAAAGGATAAAGTTGGCGCCACACTGAGAGCAGTCTGTGTGCCTGAGCTCGCGTTCATGACAATATTCTCTTATTAGTAAAGTTTTGATTTTTTGGTACTAACTTTTTCAATCTTAATATTGCTCAGTGAATTGGCAACGTCTCAACTATAATTTCTAATTTATATTATGCAACATTGTAATGCGGAAATAGACCTTATGTCTGTTTGCGGTTAAATATTGTCTATCAGACTAAATCTTATGCAGTGTTTTAATGTACCTATTAAGATTATTACTTACGTGGTTTATCATGACACAAATGACATCTGACATATCAACTTATCAGTTTCTCCAGTCTGAAGTGAAAATAATTATAAAAAAGCTACCACAGTTTAATTCGTGTATTCAACAATTTTACAGAAATATCAAAAATTGTCAGTTTATTTTGGAACATTATGCGCAACATAGAAACGTATAAAAATTGATTGGGTGCTTACATTTAAAAAAATATATGTGATGGCATTTTGGACATGGTACATCTACGTAGCTATCACTGATCGCTCTATAAAAGAAATCAATTCGGTAGGTACATAAATAAATAATCAAAGACTTTTAAGGCAAAATGCCTTCTTTTTATGTAATTTTAAATGTTAAAATAAATAAATGTTGATTAACATATCAAGTAGTAGCGTTTTATTTACCGACGTATAATTACCCATATTTTAACAGTTACAATAGAATAAAATACCTTTATAAATTTTTTTATATAGAAGAGAAATACACAAAAACATTTCACTAATTTTGTACAATAGGCGACCTTATCGCTGAAAGCGATCTCTTCCAGGTAACCTTATGATGGACAGGATTAGCGGATAGGTACTTGAGGGAAGTTGGTGACGTACAACGAATACATACATGATAAAAGTTATTACACACAAATATTAAATATATACATACATAGGTACTTACTTAATTATAGCGTCTATACAGTATATAATATATAATTATATAAGTATATATCTATTAAAATACATATAATCACAGAATACTAAGCAAGATGAAGTATAACACAAGTTCAACTTTCACACATAAATTACTGAGTAATGATGATGACGTGACAAGAGCTCGTAGGCGAAGTTTTAGCGCTTGGGTTACAATAACAAAAACAAAGCAACTTGTCGCCATGTTCAGTACCTAGATGGATCATTAAATATTAGTTATCGCGACCTCCTCAGTGCTTTGAAGTTTTTTTCACTACAGGTGTTGAATAAATAATAAGTATTGATATATCTATTTATTTGTTGATTTTATTTATTCAATAGAAAGCAAAAATGTTGATCATATAAATAATTAAAAACTTTTAATGTAAGTATTGAACAATCGCTCAGGGTCAGCGTGAGGAAGGCCTGTGCCAGTATTACAACATTTATATGTTATTGAATATGATGATAGGTGAAGCGGGTATGTAATGTTTGATATAAATATATACTGATGATCCAACTTTCAAATAATATAATTTCACGTAATCAGATGGTTGAACAAAAGTTTTGTATTACGCCTGTTCGTTTTTTACGGTTCGCTCGCCACCTTGTCACCATGAGCCTTCTTGGCTAGGGTTGAACGTGAGTTCGGTGGTGATCTATACAATAAAAACATAGCAGCATTTACTTGCATTTTATTCGAATATATAACATAAATTAAGACGACATAAAAGTAGAAGGAAGAAGGAACCTTGGACGACCACCGTCAGCCTCGTCGGCGAGCGTTAAAACTACACTCTATGGTTAGGTCAGACCAGACTATATTAAGTCGGTTTTATAGCAATCCATTTCTGTTGCTGACTTCACGCACCCCTGAACCAAACCGTTTTTTAGTTTTAGCGAGACTAGTGAACTTTATAATTTTTTATATATAAGAATAGATGAAGATTAAAGACTATATAAGCAAAACAAAACAAAATATAATGCCAGCTCACACGAAACTGAAGAATTGCCCGATTGTATCTATTTACATATAAAGCTTCCATTTAAAAATGTGCTTACCATTTAAAAAATTACTAATATTTTATAAATGCATTTGTCAGTTTGATTCGACTAAAATATACAGTATTTATTTTAGGAGAAAAGGCATTGCCACCATCAAAATAAAGTTCACTAAACATCGAAATAAAAAAGGACAATGGGCGTCCACCTCTCAACTACCGTAAACGTAGCTTCGATACATTACAGCGTGGTCTACTACTACATAAGTACCCAAAGTGCGCGCATGCCGCATTGTACGGTGACAAACTTCGCTTAAGGGTTTTTTGGTAGGATACCTTAATGTGGACTGGATAAATAATATACAATAAAAAGTTTATAAACCAATTTTTATTGTTAAACGGTGACACCTTTTTAAATTTTACTATTTAACATGTTATATATAATTTTGCTATTTATGTTAAAAGTAAATGACAATCAAAACTATAATAATATAGTATAATTTTAAAAGAAACATATCCATTATTATTTAAATGTAAATAAAATTAAAACTTAGCAATGTATATACACAGGTACATAATTTATACTTTAAAACATCTACTTTAAAAAAGTATAACTTGAAATACCAAAAATTTAAAATAGGAACAATTTTTCGGAAATATCTAAAGACGGTTTTATTACAAGAATTGATTTTGAGATTCCATAAAATAATTGATTTTGATATTCCATAAACTATTGCATCGGCCACGAGTTGGATATAAGCCGTAATATCAAATTTGAAATTATCACAATATGTCAAGTGGCCTTGTCAAATTTAATAAGCTCACGAATAATATCATTGGACAGTATAAAAAATACTTACATATTTCGAGTTCCTTATAGGTAAGTTATAAAAAAAGATCTATTAGAAATTGTTTTTTACTAGATATTAAACTTTAAATTACATTTAATATTTTTACAAAATTTGCCACAGTACTACAGATGATCTCAAAAATATATATTCTCAACTGAAATAAATTGGGTTTTTTCCGAGTATGAGCTTTCTGTGTCCGGAACTCGTATGGAATGTTATATGTATAAAAAAATCTCTATCATTACACATTTTTTTTTTGTTTTTAAAGCTAAAGTTTTAAAATTGGTGTTTTGTATCACAAAATACTTACTAATTTAAAATACTACTCAATTCTCGTTTCAAAACTGATTGATCAACCACTTAGCCCTGTATTAGAATAGAAGAGAATAGATTCGAAGACGCGGGCGCACAATCTACAATTAGATATAGAGTAAAAACAAGTTGTTTGCCGCAATCGCATGTTCTCATGGAGTAACATAATTAGATTTTATTGCGATTTTCTAAATTGTGTAATTATTTTGGAAAAGTTTGGTAAGTACGAACAAACCTTTATGATTGGCATGTGGGATATGCAAATAATTAATCAGTTTTATTAATATCAGTTTGTCTTTTAGGCTTAGGTACTCCACGTCGAACATGTGCTTTACATAAGTATTTCTTCAACTTTGCTAGAGCATATGCTTAAATTTTCCACCGAGCCTTGTTCTGAGAATTTCCTTAAATAAATATCTTGAGCACAATGGTTTAATATAAAATTTTATCTCTGCCTACAACCGAATATAATCATTATTTTATTCAAAATAGTAATATACAATTTTTGTTATAATTTTACCAAAGTAGCGACGGAAATTGTGTGTAACAAGTAATTTGGACGTAACGGATTAAGTATCAACCACATATATTACCTGGAATTCATACAATGTTTATTGTAAATCCATTGCCGGTGTATTAAAACGTTATTGTCATAATTATCTTTCTCACGCAGCAATGGATAGACACTTATCGTCAGATAAAGCTCATTGCCATTATTTTATTTTTATTTTCTTATTATTACTTTATGTTATCATTGGAGTAACACACCTTCATACAATTCATACACGCACGAACCGGACACGGTTGTATGAAAAGTTCATATAAAATCATAAAGATTTTTGGATCGGAACTATGTCTTTTGCCTTTCTCGCGATTGAACAATAAAATGTTTTACTTATTCTTAAGACGTGTATACAAGCAATTATCTAACTAACATCGATGTTCTAACTAATACTTCAACATATCTAAGTGTTGAGAACTAATTTGGCTAAGGATATTAAATACGGCATCAAATTTAAGGAACCGTGAGACTTGTTTCATTGTTGTGTATGCCTGGTTCAGTGTTAGCAGAATATTTTAGAATATAATGTTATAAAGGTAGGCAAAGAAGTATTTCTTGGTAATAAGTCAGCAAAGTCAATAATAATAGTCAAACTTACGTTGTAGTATCAAACCTAACTATCCCAAGAAAATTTATTATCAACTTTTACATGAAAATTTCAGGAGAGTTTCGAGTATTGTAAAGCTTAATTACAGATAAGTAGGTTCTAGAACTAAGAGAGATTCGTCCTACTGGAAGAGACAAAACATGCATTTCAATAAGTATTATATGCTGAGTATTCTTATTTAAAAAAAGTGCAAATATTTTGTATGGATAATTTAACAAATTTTTATTGTGATTGAAGCCAAGTGGATTTTGTCGGCAAGGAAAGGCCTCTTCTCTAAGGATGAATTCTCTAAGATGCAAGACGTTAAACATTATACAGCACCTGGATAAAATAAGAATCTATAACAAAATTTGGGTAAATCTCGTTTGGGCTCATTTATTTCTTAAAAACCTGCGAGTCTAGTAAAACAATACTAAACATATGAAGATCTGGAGAAAAATGTGGTCACGTTTGATATTAAAACGTAAATAACAGTTTGTACGAGTCTGAGATAAAAATACAAGTTTATGATATCTGAGTGGCTCTCTGAATAGTGTACTAGCGACAAATTGGGCATGGAATTTCACATAGTTATGTTGAATTTCAAAATTAAGAATTAATACTGTTCTGATAGACCCTACGAATACTTTTAAATTTTCCATTTTACAGGTTACTTTAATAGTAGCTAATATTATATTCAGAGATAACACAAATCTTGGAACCTACTTAAAGAAAGAAAAACGAAACAGTAATACAAATATTAACACCATATTAACACATTGAGTTCTACATGAATTTTAGAGACAATATATAATGTGTGTACTACTGTAGAACATTAAAGTAACAACCTTAAGTTGGCACTCATAAATTTACAAATAAGAAGACAGGTAGTTGAGATTTATGTTTCTTAAATATATATATAATTATTTTAATACAACATGAAATAAAATGTACTTTAGCATTTATTTTAAAACACATCATACTAACTTGACAACCACAAGCGCCAACTAACCAAATTCTGTTATTTACACATTCATATAAGAAGTTAAATTTATATATACCACTATTTACCTAACTTATAAAAGTTTAGAATCATTACAAAGCGCATTATATGTTGTACATACAACAGTTACATATATTAAACTTATATTTATACTAATTACCATACTTATTCAATAATGTGATCCAATTAATGTCGATATGCAAGCAAGTGGTAGAACTCAATTAAAAATTAAGTTTCTACAACTTCCCACACATATCTGTTCTCGTCATATAGATAGACGATACCTCGAGAATATTATCTTACACGACTAAATCGATAAAGATTCAATGTAAGTAATAAGACAACAATAGAGAACTGTTCAGCTTCTCAACCGCTCAACACGTGCGAGATACAATTAAATTTTAATAGTTTCAAGGTTACCAGAAATATATCGCAAAATATTTTTTTTAAATTGTTTTTAAAAAATCTACAACTGTTCCCATACATTCTAGGCTTTCTATAATTCATTACACACTAAATTTAAAAAATATTGTATACATTAGTATCTATAATAAAGATCTCTTCCAGTCGAACAGTCATGGGTTTAATTCACACATTAAATTAAAATTATGGTTTAAAATATTCGTACGCTTGTTTAAACACCGAGGATCAACTTTTGCTTTTATTGCTGTAGATATCAAGCGTTTGTTTTTATTATTTAGTAGACAATTTTGAAAAACAGCTGTAGTCGAAAAACAGTAGTAGGGTCATCTTTATTAAATTTGCTCAATATTCACGAGGTATCGCTATTTTCTTCTTAAAATCATTGTTGTGACACTTATTTTGAGCATTTTGAGATTCAAAATCATTTTAAATGAGGTTGCTACTCCATTACCATATATTTGATTCACAGAAGTACAATTTTCTTAGGTAAATATATTTAAAAGTTAATACAGGCCACTAATAAAGTGAGTTATTCTGGACCCAAAAGTTTGCGGCCCATTAATAGTCCTTCGAGTCGGATCACAAGTCGTGAATTTAAGACACTATTTTATTACTAAACTTTTGAGTTTCTCAAATAGGACGAAGAACGAATCAATAAGACTACAAAATATTTTTTATGTCGTCGATAGTTCGTATTCCCCTTTACTAAGAAAGATAACTCAGTTACGCGGAATGGACACTTACTTCCAAGGCATTTAATATTTATTCGGAGTAATACTAATGGCGATATCTTTAACGTTGGCTCATATCAGGCGAATAAAGAATTGGGGTTGCTTTAAGTCATTTTAGTACAAATAATGCACTTAAAAATATCTGTCTATGGCTATCGACATAGCTGTTCAGCCAAACTCCAATTGTAATTTGAATTGAACAAAGTTATTTCAATTTCAAAATATTTGTTTTTAATATTATTACAATTTGTATATTGAACATATAACATTTAAAGCGTACATTTGTAAGTAACGTAGCAACGCCAGCATCCGCGCAATTCTTTATTAGTCAGATAATCAGTTTAAGACCTTACGAAGTCCCATTGATTAGTCGGTTGGTTATCACATATTACCATAAGCAATGGTTCAGACCTGTAAGCTCTTTCTACTCCGAGGCACATGCCCGCCGCTGTGTTGTATATTGGACTTCCAGCCTGAAATTGAAGTTCAATATAATATTGAGGTATTTCTGAAACAAAAGTACCTACCTTAATCTATCCAATATAACCTATCAAGTTTTGTAAATTGTTGAATATCATAATCTTGATGAGGTAAAGTCGATATAATGTCGATATAATCTGTTGAGTAAATTTAAGCAAAACCATCAGTAGTTACAGTATTGAAATCCAAAATTATAGGGAACTAAGTAGAAAGTAGAACACCCAATGTTACACTTAAAGTCCTAAGCACAGTATGTCGAAGTTAACTTCTAAACGACGTATTAGGTTGATAAGCACGGAAATTACGAGACAAAATAGGGTTGCGGAACGTTGTTTGAATTTTTCGGTTGATGTTCATACGTAAACTTTTGCTGAGTTTCAATAACAACGGATGGTTTTACTTACCAGGCGTTTTTAGATATATTTCACATATATACAATGTACATCGGTAACTGCCGTCCATCCTCAAGTGTCAAAACGAACTTCCGTCGCGTGTGGTGTTTTGTTATAGAAAATACTTTACTACGGAACTAACCCCCGAACGATGTTCGACACAACGTGATGTAGTTACGGTAAATGTGTTGGTAATCATTAATAAGCGCGTCAGGCTGAAGACGCGGCTCCCTAAATACAATTCAACTATGTAAGGGTGCTAAGTCCCTATGAAAACTTATCAATAGAACTCGATAGTACAGCTTCAAAGTTCAATATATAAAAATAACAGAAGTAAACGACGGAAGTCACAGATCTATGTTTCGTTTATAATTTCGTTTATACTTTGCCAGTTACTAATTAATTATCTTAATAATGTATTAGAAGTGTTTTTATGCATATAACTCGATATATTATAGAGAAATACGTAATATTGTCATAAAAATGCACCATTTTGGAAAGGAGAACTTACCGTACAAAATCCAATCAATTATATTTTTGTTTTAGACAAATTTTAGTGGAATATCTAACGAACCGTTTTCATAAATTTCATTTAAGTAGGTTATGTACAGGATTGCGAAAACAAATTTCAAACCAACACGAGTTTAGGGAGTCGCCTCTTAATCATGCCGAAGTTCGGTAGCATATTGCCAACTGTAAATACTTACAGCTCCTTTATGTTTCCACTCTTGTGAACCGCCCAGCTCGTGACACTTGCCAAGAATCGGGGCTACGTTGTTGGCGGCATCCAAGCACAGAGTACGACCCAATACCAGCTCGTGTCTGTCTGTCTCGAACCACATCTGTAAATTATGTCCTCTCTATAAGTATCTTATAATGTAGTTTTTGTTTAATTTGCAATTTTTAATTAATTTAGATATAATTGATTTCACGTTAATTCAAAATGTAATTTCATGGGAAGTCCAATTCCTGTAATAATAATAAAAATACAGTGTCGATTGATATTTAAAAATCTATTTAGTTAAGACCTCTGGTGAAATACAATCGAAGTTATCTTAATGTTTGCTAATAAAGTTTATTTTCATTAGTAAGCGCTAACTCTTTCCCGAAAAAGATGCAAAACTGAATCAAAAATACAGCATTCTTGGCCCACCCTTACTAAATAGCCATTCAAAAAGGATTTGCTGGTAAGAAAAGGCAGAGTATGTGAAAGTTAGTAGGCTTTCTGAAATATTTTAAAACTTACTTGGTTCAAAGTCCGTATACAGTTCGAAAGAACCAACCCACTGCCCTTAGTTTTAATATCCTTTGAACTTTGTACGCACAGAGACGTCTCCTTTAAACGCAACTGGAATGAGTCAGTATAATTCCTTTTTCTGTGAAAAAATAATACTCATTAACCTAAGAACAGTTGTGAAAACTATTGTTTTATTAATTTGAACATTCATTGATAAAGTTTTGTTATTTGACTATAATTGAGATTACTCATCTGTACATGGTTAAATTTATTTATTTCCCGTGATACTTTTAAATATTATATTTTAAATATGGCAGTGGCTCCGATTGTGGTGTAAGTGGACTTAAAATTATATTTCAGTGCCTCTCTTTCATGCAATACAATGATAAAAGTATATACATATTTAATTTGACCTGTAACGCAATTTAGCCTTAATTTTGACTCACATGTCAATTCAACATGCTGATTATAAGTTAAAACTGAATAGATTACTTATGTCAACTTACTGGACGTTTCTAAGTCACACTATACGTTTGTAAATGAATAAGAAAAGCTCAAAGCTCTCTAAATCTTAAATATAGATAATACCTACAGAATAGTGGCCATTATAAAGTTAGCCTAAGCTAAATTGTGTACGACCACCGAGTTCATTAGTAGATACACAAATACACTAAATTAAGCACTTAATCATCATCTTTACTAGTTGTATTTATGTAGTATTTCTGTGTTACTTTACTAGTTACTAGTTTATTTTAATAAGATTTACTTTTCAACTCCGAATTACCTTGAATGCCAAGGCTGAAACTTGTTCTTTTCCGGATCGTTCAGAAGTGCCATACGTCTCTTAGCTACTGTATCATCTCCCGTTTCCAACTCCGGATATATATTCTCCAAGTACCACTTGAAGGACTTGCAGTTTAAGTTTTTACGAAGTGACTGCCTCTCTGATATGTCCCCGACATCAATGTTTGCAGCGGATGGGTTTTGATGTATAACTTTTTTCTGTAAATTTAAATTAAGAACGACATTTAAAAAAAGTCTGACAAAAACCAAGAAGAAAATTTTCATTAAATATTATAGCATTGCTATTAAAAATTGCTATGCCGATTTTGCAATTCGATTAGTGAACGGTAAAAAATATTTTCGTTTATATTCGTAATATGTTCTAATAATTCGATTAGTCTTAATGAAAATATTTTCAAATTTCTGATATACGGCACGGGCTGTAAAACTTATAAATTCGCGTCATGTTCGCATCGCTTAAAATAACTGAAGTAGATATATCGCCAGCTTTTCAAGCTATGAAAGAATTTTTTGTTTCAATCGAATCGAATACTGTAGTAACTAATTGATTTGAAGCCGTCATAAGCGCTTGATTATTTTGTTATATTATGACAAGTTATTGTGAAGTATATTGTATTTGTAACATTAAATAGAGTAATCCATAAACCATTGTCACAAGCTTATGAATATAACGGAAGATAACGGACACACAACATTACAAATAAAAACGCCCAAACAGTAACGATTTTATACTGTTGTTTGCTTGACAAGTTTGACCGATTCCTTTTATGTGAATCTGTGTAGACGTGCGCCTTGACGGTTTGTTGTATCATCTATATTTCACTATTTTGAGATAAAATTGTAAAAAATCGCATTTGTAAAGTGAATGACCGCAGTTAGCTTGATGATTCCCACAGCAACAAAAAAACTTTCGCATTTGTACTAATAGAAAACTGTTAAAGAATATCAACGATTCAATAATACAATGCATACAATTCACTAAATAATGTGAATACTATAAAGGTCTATTCACACACCACAGAGCCGTTTGCACGATGTGGACAGACCGTTACACTTAGCAGTAGGATGCATGAATTGACCTCCAGCAAGTGTATCTTTATCTGTAATACTAACTTACCACATAATCATCCATCCACACACGTGCCATTCGCATGGAGTTATACATCATGTAGTCTTCCTTCTCGCCTGCACTATGCGGTCGACGCTTCCGGAATACGTGCCCGACTCGACTACATGGTATCATTTCTAGGACCCCACCGCACATCCATATCTAACAACATAAGGATATTATCATGAGATAATTGGTCAACTTAAAACGAATTTAATACAATATGTCTCTACCCCTGAGTGTCAAACATCCATACTCCATAAGATTAAAAGTTCAATATTTTGTATTTTAATTTTGTACACGAATGAACGATTATGTCTTATCGGAGTATCCAATTGTGGTCGTGATTAGTATAAATAATTATCTAACTCACCCTGAAGGATATTTCCAAGTTCTCTCCCCCCCATATATGCATTTTTGAATCATATTTGCCGATATAGTTGAAATACTCTCTATATATTGCAAACAAACCTCCGGCCATGGTTGGAGATTGAATCGGTTTCACGAAATCTTCATCATCTGAAATTAAAATAGTAAGTAGCTTGAGCGTAATTCCATAAGCGTAATATAGGCTTGAATGTTATTTCGCATATAAAAATAAGGAATACAAGATCGAAAATAAATCGTTGACAACTAAGTAAATATATCAACTAATAATTTCATGCTTGCTCAACAATAAATAATTAATTTCAATGTGTAAGAAATGTGATTTATGCTTCTTACTCTTCAATGCCCCCCTCGGCAAATTGTCCCACTTAAAATGCAGACCCCAGTTGAAGCCACCCCGCACCAGAGGGCTTGTACTATATTCAAAGGTGTCTGAATTGATAACGTCAATCATAGGCATGACAGCCCGATGCGAATAACGGATAGTATAACCATCTACACCCTCCGCTAGGCGCGTCAGTAGCGGCGGAAGCCAATCCACGTTTACTTCAATGTGGGAATCTAAGAAAACTAACACCTTAAACAAAAAACACAAACATTAAAAAATCTATCAGTTCTATTCATGTTAAAAAAATATGGTGAATTCTGAGTCACTTCATTTTGATGAACCATTCCCTAGAATTAACTGTCTATTACAGATATTTATTTCTGTCTGCCTGATACAATAAAAGTGAAATGAAGATTACTCTAACTGCCGACTTTGTCAGGGGATGTTTAATATATCTACCATAAAGTAAGCATCAACCAGTCAGCAGGCCTGTTTCTCCAATCCAAATTGAAGAATTGTTGTTTCCATTAAGATAGTTAAGAGTCATATAGTACTATATTTTAAACCAAATTTATCTATTTAAAAACATAGGATCTAAGTAAATAGGTCCTATATTTTAAAACATTCTAGTATAAGTCTCTTATTGTGACTGCTTTAGCATTACTTCAAAACTTGCACATAAGAGTGTAGCTTACTTTTTTGTTATAACATACAGTATTTTACACTTAAAACGGTACATTATAAACTCACATCTCCAACACTGTTATCAGCTCCATAAAGTCTGGCACGAATAAGACCTTCTCTTTTGGTAGTCCTCAACAATCGTATGTTAAAACCAGTTTTAGATAAATTGATATAATTTTTATCAGTCGTTTTTTTCTCCACATTATTGTCATCATTTATATAATCAACAACATTATCATCAATGTTATTCGTATCTAACATTTCTTCTTCTTTGCGCATGCGATTATTTAAATCATTCACAGCCTTAACAACTTCTCCATACAACTCTTCTATATCGCTATAATCATCAACTAAAATTATTTCTTTCAAATGTTTTGCATCTGTGCGGTCCAAAATGGAATGAACAGATCTCATTAGTGTTTCAAAATGTTCATTATAAAAACATATAATTATAGAGGCTTTTGGAAGCTTTTGGGAATATTTTTGTGTTCGGCACCTAAAAACATAAGTGTTATATGTCATAGCTCTTTGCAATTACTCAAATATAATTTGCCTGTTAGTGTAAACTATCATCCATAATACTTACAATTTATTCCTTGTATCTGGTAATCCTCTATGATTTCCAATTCGTTGGGATATAAGTGTATTGAATGCATGTAAATTGTATCCCTTCTCCCGAATACGCACATCTTCAGCATTTCTTATCAAGCCCAGCTGATTATCTAAAATAATAAATTTTAGATCAAATTAAAAATTAAGAAGCGGTTTAAATGAACTTTGAAATATAAATTTCCATAATTTCCTCATGGATGGTTTGAAGTGTCTTTTTTATCATTTATTAGCTGGAAATTACACAAAATATTAGAAATGAATATAGAATGTAAAAGTTTTTAAATATAAATGCTTTTCTCTCAGAAAATCTTTCAAGAACCAAACAGCAACAACCAGTATAAAAAAATTAAACATCGGGACCATCGTGTACAAGTATTTTAACTACTTAGATAGATTAATCAAGATAGTCTGAATAAATAAATATTCTTATTAAAATTCTTTTATTAGAATAGTAATTGCAATAATTACTAATAACTAAACATATAATAATTCATTACTGAATTTTACCATCAGTATACTTATTATTAAAGATTTAAAAGTCTTACCCAAACTCTTATCAGGTTGAGCAGACAACTTCATACCAAGTTGCTTAGCAAATTTTTCCTTCAACATTACTTTTCTTTGATAATCTTGACGGTTTTTGAAAGACTTCCACCGATTTGCAGAAAATCTATCATACACTCTTGGACTATCATAAAGTAAGTTCTTTCCTTCCAGTGCTGCAATCGATTTATCATTGTTTTTAATTCTGTCTTTTTCATCAATATTCACCAGGCGATAGTGAATTTTTCCATTCATATTACTTGTGTTGTTGCCTAAAATAAATTTTGGCAATATGCATATTATATCAGCAAGTACCTATTTCATATATACAAGTAGGGCTGGAAACATTCTATGTGAGACACCACCCATTACTGCAGCCCAAATAATGAACCCTACCATAAATGAAGTCCGCAGGACTCTAATGGCACTTTATGGAAAACCCAACCAGGTTATAAATAAATCCCATAAAAAAGTAATCCTAAAACAATAATATAATAGTTGGGGAAAAAGTTTCTTCACATTTTATATGAAAATTCAAAACATATTTTTTTAAGTTAATTTACATTTAATTACTGTATATATATATGGGCCATTTTGTTCATTGACTTGCTGCCATCTTGTAGGTATAGACATGATCCTGTTGCTGTAGAAATTTTGGGTCTTCTGATAAAAAAAACGCAACATGTATTTTTTGGCAGTCCTCTCTCTTGGTATTAACCTGACACTACCTAAAGAATTCTGAAGAGACTGAAAACAGGTGGAAATTTGAAGGTGCATTAACACCTCCCAGCCAAAGTCTTATTTTCTGCTGAGTGGCTAAAAATGTATGTGGTCTAGCATTATCATGATGAAGGAGCACACCCTTTCTATAAATAAATTCTGGCTACTTTCTTTCAACTTCTTGCTTTAATCTCATCCGTTGTTGGCAGTAGTATCCAAATCTATGGTTCTGTCCGAGGGCAAAAGCTCATAATGAATAATGCTCATCCAATCCCACCATTGACACAGCATCACCTTATTGTGAGTTAACCCAGTTTTGCCAGTCTGTGAAACCTGACCGACCTTTTTCACAGATTCTTATCATATGTGATCTACTTTTCATCACCTCTTCAAAAATGGTTCAGATTCATTATGTGTCAATAAAGAATCAAAAATGAGTACATGGTTCGTTAGGTTTCTTTCAGTGAGCTAGTCTCTAATTTCTTCAGTTGATTCACTCATTTTGACAGAAAGAAAAACAAATGAAAAATAGTGGAAACAAAATTTTCCTAATTGCCATTTATAAAAGAAGAAGAAGAAGAAATTTTTTTACAAGTTTATACATACTATATATGAAAATACTTTTTCCCCAACCTAATATAATAAAAAAAATGTTTCTTGAAAGTTGGTAAAAATTATAAAAAAAGATTTTGTATAATTTTTACCAACTTTTCTGATTTTTGACAAATTCTTACATTCTATTTCTGATTTACTACATATCCTTGAACAAGGGCAAGCCTAGGAGCCTACCTATTGAATTTATGAAATATCAATTAATGTCCAAATGACTTCTTTATAAAAAGCATATTTTTACAGATTACTGCAGTTAGTTGAAGTCAATGAATAATAGAATATACCAATAATATAATTAGCATGTTGAAGAGTAGATGTTAAAGAATCTCATCTTGAAAAATAACTCAGATTATGCTACAATATTGTCATAAGAATTTTGGGAAAAGAATATATGCTGGAGGTTTTCATCCAAATTCTGCCTAAATGGGTGTAATGTTGAGTATAATTATCAATCAATCAATTAAATAACGAAAACTAGAAAATTAATAAATTTCTTAGTTTAAGGTCGTGATATCAAAACCATACTTGAACATCAAAAAGTACTCACCGCTCATATTTAGCAACCAGTACAAATAAAGAGAAATGCTCCAAGTTGCTGATGCAATGAGTATCCCGCAAAGAAATGAATTATTTAATTTGCCCATTTTAAATTCGAAAGTGTTTATTTAAATCTATATTCTATGTTTCCACACCGCATTCGAAACGTTCATCAAAAAATATTGGGATCAATACATTTTATAATGACACGTTCACAAACTTTTAGAAAACGAAGAACTAATATGCAAATAACTTTTAGACAATTTAATTCAAATAAATAAGATGATACTATTTTTAGATTTTTAGGCATTAGAAAATTTTAAGTTTTATTGAGAGGTTTGGCATTTGACATTTTAACTTGAACAACATGCTGCATTCCGTTTCAAGCAAACAGTGCCATGGAATCGATAGTCATATTTTATGTGACCAAGAGTGCGATGATATTTGCTACCTGTTGGTATGATACTTATCGTTTTGTGAGGTTAATTCGGTTATTGCTTGTCACTTTACATATTATTATACGGTGTGAGGTATAAACTAGATTTACATATAACGCCCTGCAAGGGCATTGCAATTTAATAGGACTAAATAACACACATAACATAAGGCACATAAGTTGTGAAGGTAAGGTATACAACCTGCATGTATCAGTATTATAATAAATTATTTTCCCTTTGAAAAAATATAGCACTAGTGTAAAAGGAAAATGATTTTTTATTTATTACTCGTATAATTAATTTTGTGGAAAACGGATATATTAAGACTCTTCGAATCTAAAAAATTTATTTAGGAAACAGCTAGAAAAGTCACTTCGATTATAAAAATGTTCTCATTAATAAATTAGTGACTGAAGTATACTATAAAAATATATAAAGATATTTTGAATATAATTTTTTTGGGTAATAAATAAAATAGGTTTAGTTAGTTGGAATATTTTATAAAATCAAATGCCATAGAGTAGAGCGCATAGGTCCCATTTTTGTTTAGTAAGAGGGCTCTTTAGTAAATATACTCTTCTGACGGTCATCAGTTCTCCCCAAATATCCGAAACCAAAATTAAAAACATTTATGAAAATAAAAATTTAGTTAACAATGAAATAAGTAATATAATAATAAATAACTATATTATTTACTGAAACGTAAAATATATTTGTAAAGTTTACAGATTGTAACTAAACTACCCAACAAGGATTACAGAATCACTAACAAATTTATAAGGTGGAACTTCTAAATTCAATGGCGCCGGACCTTTGCGCGCTCTCCCTATATTATCATAATGGCTACCGTGGCAAGGACAGTAAAACCCACCAGACCAATCTCCAGAGTTCGGTATGGGAACACAACCTAAATGGGTACATATTCCTATGACGACCAACCATTCAGGCTTCACACATCGTTGTTCTTGAGTCTGTGGGTCCCGTAACAAACCCAATGGTGTCTTCGCCTCAAGCTCAATATCGGCTTCTGTTCTGTTCTTGATGAATAGAGGCTTACCTCTCCATTTATATGACATACAACCTCCCGGTGCTATCTTAGATATGTCTACTTCAATCGACGCCAATGCGAGGACATCCGCTGGAGCTGACATATATGATGCTAAGTCAAAAGCCGTAGTTTTTGCAGCATAAGATCCACAAAGGAAGCCGAAAAATCCAACAACGTAAGTAAAACCCGGTTTGCCATCACCGGAAGCCCAAGTTGTTTTTCTTACATCCCTATAATCATCTTTTCTATAGGCATCGAAGTTTGGGAAATCTATATCTCTGTGAAATTTAGGCGGCGGGCATCCTTTCTGGTAACGAATTTGCATCCAAAAAATACATATAGGACTGAAACTCAGACGTGGTGTGCATAATATAGGATTGATTTCATTGGGTTTGGTTTTGCTTGGTTTGTGTTTGTCTATTGTCCTTATAGCTTTTAGCTTGGAAGCTTCCCTAAAAAAAGGTGTCGACCAAAAGGTCACTTTACCGTTTCGCAACAAATAATTCCCATTTAAAAAGTTCATTTTAACCACTGATCTAGGTTTTTGCACATCAAAAACATTTTACGTTATTACAATTTTTCCATATAAAAATTATATATATGATAGATGACAAACATGCAAAACAAATGTCATTTGAGCTAAAAACAAATTCCTAAAGGTGTAAAAAGTACAAATATAAACAGGCCTCGGATATCTCCTTCAAGCTTCAAAAACTTTCAAAGCAGGTTATTATATTAAAACATTGTAATTTTTATATTTTTTTTTGTAGTCTAGATATTATTATAAATATCTTACATTAGCAGTTTAGGTATAACTGCCTTGGTTGGCATGTCGTTTTATCTTTTCTAGATAGGTAGATCGTAGATCGTAGATTATTATAAGAGTTCCTTCCTATTCTAAACAAAAATTACCTAATTAGTAAAATGTAGTATACAAATCTAAAAACTGCCATCCAAACTTGTTTTAGTCTTTTCAAGTCAGTTTTCAAGTGGTTTTCATATTCTATTTCCACTTTCTTTGACACTAACTTTAGTGATAAACCCCAAGAATATACACCAGGCATTTGCCTGGTGTATTGGTCACCGTACTTTGTTAAATTGTCTACAGGTTTATCAGTAAATGGTTGAAGTTTAAAAATATTATGCGGTTTTTACTATTTATATACAAATCTGATGAATAAGGGAACAGCCTCGTTGTAAAGCCTTTTTTAAATAATAATATATTTTTTTTATATATTGGCATATTTCGATATGAAACGGTGTAACAACTGTTACAAAGTTATCATATTGAAATATGCTAAACTTTTTCCAAACCAGACATTGTTGTACGTACATTTTTTTTAATACATCGGTTATTTTTTGTTGCAATACAAACAATGGTCGTGAATACTGTATGTTCTCTAGGCTAGGTAGATATAGCTAGGCCATGGCCGCTTATGCTCATAATTCTGTTTAAAAAAAACAAATAGCTATTGTTATGTATGTAAGATTTTGTATTAATTCAAGATGATAATATGAATATGGGCAATTTGTATAGGTAATAACAATATAAATAAATCTAATGAAAATAGTGGTGTGGCGTACGTTTGTTACTAAGAAGTACCTACCTACATCAACTTTGAATTTTTAACATGTTTTAACGAACAGATAGAAGACCATTAGCGAAATAATTGTGGTGATATGGCCAGCCTTATTTGGAGATTGGTAGTTTCTATGATTGCATATCCTTTTGGACATCCTTTTGGATTGCATATTTGGCAAGTTGAGTGTGTATCAGCACTTATGGTTGCATTCAGTGTCTGACATTACCTAATAATGGGTGACTATTACCCAGCCTTAGATCAAAGGTTGGTTTAATTAGGCTGCGAATTGTTGATGTCTGATTGAATTGCTGATGGCAGTCCAAATGCTTAACAAGGATTCTGCTTGACCTTATATTGAAATAGTATTCCTCTCTCGGATTAGAGAAATTAGTGAAATTTTATTGTAAGTAGGAGTAGTTAGCTTAACAAACTAATTCACAATATAAATATACAAAATATTTTATTAAATAATTTGTAAAAATTATCTAGCTGTAGACTGGATGCATAAGTTTTTAGTTATGTAATTACCGACAGTGAAATAAATCATCATCGTCTTTGATTTTATTAGTAAATTATTTTCCCGACTCGCAATTTCCACAAAGCTATTCTGTAATTATTGCGAGTGGAGGGAATGCAAGGAGCATGCATTTTTTTAAAGTAATTATTTGTTTTTTTTATGGATTTACTTTCAAGCCATTAGTTGGCATCCTCTTGGAGTATCGGCTTTCATCCTCATATCCTCATTGTTATTAGTATGAATTTAATATTTTTCTTATATTTTTATATATTCTTATTAATTTTGTAGTATATTTCAAATTATTTATGCACACATAACTAAATTAACATACAATTGAAAAGGTCGACAGTAAGAACGAAATTTATCGCACGCACACGAACGCGCACGCGCCGCTTACCCGTACGTACACGAATAAAAGAAAATGGAAATACAATATATAACTTATTATAGATAAATTGCATTAATTTAAATCAATAACAGTAAAATAGATAGTACTCCTTTATCCTTGTTTTGAAGATGATAATACTAAGAGAGTCACGGATGTCCGCTGGTACAGCGTTCCATAACTTTACTTTATGACCCAAGAGGGGAACTTGAGTAGAATAACCAAATATGTACCATAGACAATAACAGGTGAGCCTGCAAGGCAGTAACTGACATAGGTTATGTATATGTGTATGATACCTTTATATTAAGCTTTTAATTTTTCTGGACTCATCTCTCTGGTTTATTGGTAAAGAACGCCAAATGGCATAAAGTCCGCTAATTGTACCTTCATATGTCCAATAAAGTATTAATTTTATCTTAAAAAAAGAGTTTCAGGCTAGGAACCCTGAGACACGGCTGACGGCACATCAACCCAACCCGAGAACGATAGGATATGAGGTAAACCAATGGAAAAGGCCTTTTGGAATGCCAAGATTTTGCTTTGTTAAAAAAGTTCTTTAACACGTTAACTGCCAACTACGAGATAACTCGTAGATTGCGTTATAATGTGATCAATGCGTTTGTAAGTAAAGCTTTGATCACATGATCTTCTGTACAAATTACATCAACTTTTAACCGCCATTGTGGTCTAGTGGATGAGACCACTTACTTCAAATCCATCGATCCAGGGTTCAATTCCCAGTGGGTTTGTAATGTTTAGCAGCATTGCTGTATTCTTGCAGCCGCAGGTAAGATAGTCCTCTGTAGTAGTGGAACCCGGATGTAGCACGCTTACATGTTTTTTCTTATCATTTCTTACCATCATATATATAGTGAACTGTTTTGATATCTGTCTGTAGTTCTTAACCTGTGTTTTAAATCAATTTTGTGAAGTGCAACATTATACGATTGAACCTTGATTTGCCGTGCATTTTTTGAACAGGAATACTATTTGTCTACGTATCAAGTCACAAGTAAATCTCATTCTCTGATTGATAAATTATTTATGCAATATTTATCTATCAGCTTTTTTAATTTAAAAGGATTTGTTCAAAAAGGGTGCATCAGACTTAATATTGGTTTAAGTAGCCACAACCGGCTCCCTTCACCTTTAACTGTTGCTAGAAGTCAGTCTGTGGGAAATGGATTGGTCGGCTTTAGCTGTTACCGACCGTACCATCTTCACCCGTCTGCCTGAAAAGGAGAGCCCTCACCGATTATCTTCCAGCCAATCTGTGTTAATTGATCCGTCCTGATAATTTTATAAACTATAAACGATTTCCTTAGCATTGGCGTGTCCATCACACGTTCTTGGATTTCTCTTGCATAACTTCCCTTAGACCAAGTAACTATTACAAAGAACTACATAATTAATTTCATAACAATTAATTAACATGTAAATAGTCGTTATGCACTAATGCACGGCATGCTGCTCTCCCTATCAGAGATATGTGGAGGTTGTAATGATGGCCGGGAATCAATAAAACATCTATTATGTTAATGTGAAACTCTTGGAAAAGCCAGAATGGGCCTTCTGGTATTAGCTTATACTAAGCCGGAAGTCTAAGACTGTTCCAAACTAAAGATATACTGAGTCTTATGGCAGCTTTAGTTCAGGTAGAATAAACATCTGCGAATCACAAAAGATCCAAATGGCTAGAGGAAGTTCACAGTGGCATGATCATGCCTCATGATAAGTAATGCTCAGCACTTTGCATTTTCTTTTTACCTATTCTAGATATCTGTGTTGGAGTTTAGAAATTTGTCGCCGGCAATTTTCTAAAGGTGATACCAGATCTTTTTTCAGATCATATTTCTTACCTTCTTTATCATATTTCTACTAGAAAAATATGACATCAGTCAAATCCATGCTGATGATAGGTAAGTAGCATTCTAGCTATAATTATTATATTAGGTAGAAATAATGATTTTAAGTTTTATTTTTTTCCAGTTGTGGTTGTTGCATTTTTTATCATAAGGTCAGAAATATCGTTCATATCGTATAGTAGCGTTCGAATTTTATTTACTTATTTTACAGATATACACATTTACTTATTTTAAATATTAAATTCAATGATTGTGACAGATTATACTTCGAATATATTGTATAGGATGCGACACCGAAAAATATACATAATAATTAAGCAATAGATTGAGTAGAGGTAATGTCCACGGGCATTCGGTACAAGTGCCAAGGCTCTGTGATGTAACGCGTGAAAGTGTGGCGGCTGCGCGGGCGCAGGCTAGTCGCGTGCACTTCGCAGCACCACTACACACGCACCATGTGAGTATACCTTGCCCCTACGCTCGCGAATTCATTGATTCGTATTTATTTTATTTACTTTTGGTATCTGATAGTGCCGTACCTGCGAATTTTCAAAAAACTTCGAATACTTTTGTACTCGCTGTGCTTGTCATCCATTTGTTTATTCGGCATCATAAAAAAATAAGTAGAATAAACAGTCCAATTGCCTAATCATTCACTTTAATTTAACAATATATTTAATAATTATCAAGCAACGTCCTAAATATATTTTGACCTATATATTGAAGTAGGTTCCTTAAAAAATTTAAAAAGATCTTGAAAACGACATCCACTTTTTAAGATCTTGATCAATATTCTTGAGTACTATATAATTACTGCAAAATATAATAATTAAGAAATGATTACCTATTTGTAATAAACTGTTTCCTTTGATAACTAAATTAAGACATGATACTAAAAAATTTCATATTATTATCCTATTTACATGCGCTGCAGTTTTGTCGGAATATTTAATTTACTTATTACATTCCTAAAGTGATTGTCATTCCAGTTTTAAGAATGCTAGCATCCAGCCTAAATTTTATTTGTAGAGTCCAGTACTCCTAATGTGAGTTTCAATTGAATTGAACCGTCTCGTTTATCGTACATCTCTGTTATGTATCTCTGTTCATGATGCCTCTGTTAAATTTTTTTTTTATATTATATAATATTTGCGATAATCAGCTGAACACAACTACGATCGAACCGTCTTTATACGATTGTAACTCACTCTTGGGGTACAGGACAGAAATGAAAAATAAAACATATTAGTGACTGGATTAGAAATATTTACAGTTGTATGTACACATTTTACAATAAATAGTGAGTGTTTAGTCTAGTATTTTTATTTTTAACTGACTTTGTCAATTGTTATTGCACTAAAAAGGAGAAAATAAATAATAACTACATAGGTTTTTATAAAGTTAAATATCTAATAATTTGCAATTAAAATTCCAACGATTCAACAAAGAAAATGTTGTAAGCAGTACGTAATAAAATTAGAGATTAAATATACTTCAGGAATTTCCAGTCGGGTACAGTTAAAGGTTAGGAAAAGGTTGTAAAATTAAATAGAATCCTGACAACGGCGACGCAGACATAGAGCAACATTTTTGTTCCAATAAATAAAATAAATAGAAAATAGAGCATGCTCCATGCCTGTCGTTTACATCGTCCACGAGCAAAGCTGTCATAACGCAGCCCCAGGTGATTGATTCAATTAAAAATAGCGCATCCGTTCAGAGCATTAGCTTAGTTAGACCGTCAGAACGCTCGCTCGGCTGTAATTCAGTTTACAGAGTTACGTAGGTTTATCTACAGTATATTACAGAAATTGTTTATTCGTGCGTCGTATTTTTATAATTTTTTCCCACCTAAATAACTTGATAACCAAAATTAAATTGCATCAGATTTGGTTGGGAGTAGGGCTTTTTTAAATCCACCTGCCTAGCTAACCATCTTACCTAGGTATTACGCCACACTTAGGTAAGATGATGGTAGACTATGGTATGGTAAGCTGTTGTTATGTTCGGGAAGTTGTAGGCAAAATAGCCAGTTTCTCTGTGGTTGAGGATTTCGGGTGTAGTTAGCTTTCATCGTCGGGATTATCTTAACTAACCATCACGTGAGATGAACACAAAGAGCTACCCTGTTATATAAAAAAGGAGCGTACTGAATACAATGCTTAAAGTTTATGACAAAACCTTATCTTTATCTTGCCTTTAACCTAAGTATACCTTAATGGCTATCAAAAAATTCATAATTATATATAGTTTACCAACTTCCTATATTTTTTGAAAAACTAAAAACATATAACTACTTCGCATTTCACTTTTTTTAATTATATAACTTCAGCTTTTAATTATGATTTTTTCTTATTACTAATTTAGGCAATCAAACAAAAAACAAAGATAAAATTTAAATAAGAAATAAGTAAATTTAATAGTTATTACTCTTCTGCAAAAATTGATATTGTTAATTTTAATTTGAAAAACAACGTAACGACTTATTTATCTACTTTAAAAGTAAACCCGAGTTTGTTATCCAATAGTAAATGCCCGGTTGATACCCAGTAAAATTATGACTATTGCCTTTATAATTATATTTATTTGTTTTCTCATACATATTCCCTGTTGTGATGATTTAAAAGAGCTTAGTAAATAAGTCTATTTAAATAAAGTTATTTTTGACTTTTGACTTTGACTTTAATATATGATTAAATTTTAAAGTAAATCCCGAACGGAAATTCACAAGCACCATGCAGTCATGCGTGTGAACAAAAGTCCCTCTCACTTTTGCAGCGGAAAATACAATGAGGGATTTCAAACTGCCAATGTATACACTACCTATATATATTTTTGTGATCACTATTACTTTCTATTTATTAAGCGTCCGAGTAAATATTAATGCAGTTAAGCATCAATTTAAAGAAAAGTTAATTTCGTCAATTGAGTTTTATTTGAAATTTCAATTAATATCATGTACCTGCAATGACCATGATTTCTGTACCATGATTTTGATAATAATTTAATATGAATTTTCGAACAGGTTCGGTTCAAATGTAAATTTATCCAATGACTTGTTCTAAAGGGTCAATAACGTGAAATGGAAATTTGTTTAAATATCATAGACGTGCAACGAGACTAATAATACATAACAGTAATCGAAACGTGCTCAGATCAAACATAATTACGATTTAATTATTAATTTTCTTACGTTCTATAATTTTTATATGTACATTAAAGCGAATCATTACCACTATTTTTAACGTGCACTAAGGGTCTATAAAAAACAAGTAAGTTGTAAAAATATTTAATACAGAAATAACTACAAACAAATATAAATATTTCTATTAAAAGTTTACAAACAGCTGTTAGTATAGTAAAATGAATACTAGTACACAATCACAAACTAAATCTCTTGAGCAAAGTTCCAAGCTACCGCCATAAAATAAAACCAAATCTCTAAGTAAATAGTTGCAGTTATGGTTCCCAACGTTGTTAGAACTGAAGACAATTTTTTTATAAGACACGCTGATTTTATGAAGAAACATGACATTGGTAAAATTATGAAAATTGACATTATAATGAGACATAGAACCAGCATAATAATATATCCCGATACCACTGCACCAGCAGATTTTGTACTCACTCCGACGAAGAACAAAAAGTTCGCAATCAACGAAAGTAGCGACGACAAGCCTATACTTAACAGGACTATTTTCTTAATATCTTCGTTCACTTTACTTTTAGTTACAAAGTGAGATATAATACTGTCTTCTGCAATTCCGTAAAGAATTATCCCGCTTAATCCAACGCCACCAGATGCCATGCCGAATAAAGATATCAAATACGTAGCATACTTTGGTGGAAACATTCCGAAGCATCTGCGAACTTGAGGCATATCCATTATGATCAGAAATAGGAAAAATAATAGTTTTTGTTAAGATTACTTGAGCAAATTTCAATGTTTTTACGTCATCAAGCAAAAAGGTTTGATTGCTGGCAGAAAATTGACAGACAGTAACCTTTTTGATTTTAATTTATGTAAGATATTATTTTTGGTCTACGCTGAATTGTAAAGTAGGTTTATTGTGACGCCGTATTCATACGAATATATCTAAAAGTGCCTAGTAACAAATTCCGACCCAAAGAGTTATTTTAAGTTCTATGATTATTTCGTTACTACAGGATGACCTACAGAAGCCTTATCTTCACTCTCCTAGCAGCTGGTTGCTTATCTGCTCCAACAGATGAACCTATCCGAGTGGACTTACCAGTATATGACCAACCACAAGAGGCATCAAGTGGTGTACTGTTGGCTAAACCTTTAGAGCCTGAAAACCACGCTGGAGCCAGAAGTAGCAACTCTCTCCTTGGAAATGTTTTTTCACAAAAACTTAATACAGCAACCAATCTTCTGAGTCACAGAGTGACCGCTCAAGCAGTCAAGGTAATTCTAAGAAAATATGACCTACTAATTAAAGAAGCAACTATTCTACAGACAGTCCTTTGTTGCGGTGCTTCTCGTGGGATTACTTATGATACAAATAAACATGCAATAGCTTTGTAAACATTGCAAATAAACATGAAACTTAAAAACAAAATTCTTACTTTTTGTTTTCTAAGTTTATTTTATATCTTAACTTCTGTTTAATGTTATGTTGAAACTATTTAAATGGATATCTATAAAGTAATTAAGTTGCCGATTTTAGATCATTGTTATAGATAATTAAGTATCATATCATAGACTAAATAAGAAATATTTTCACCTACTTTTCTGTTTTGAAATTCTTAAAACGTGCTTATGTTTGACTTTTTCTAAACGCTTGTGCTTTTCTACGATATCGTATGGAACGTGAGGGGTGACTTTGTAAGAGAGTTACGAAAACAATTTTTTCTGCATGAAATCCACAGATAACGCTACGTTTGACTAAATTCATACACTAATCTAGGTATAGTTTTTCAGAACTGTTGTAGAGCAAATAATGTAAATGGTACTTTGCAGCCAACTTAGAGAGAATTTGTTAAAATACTTTCATTTAGGCATAAAAATAAAAATTTGTAATATTTGTTGTCCAGCCCGGAACCCTGAATATCCAAGGCGCAGATGGGTGGTTCGCTCCACCAGTGACGACTTTGGAAGGAGCGCTTCTTGAAACAGAGGACGCAGGTAGTAGAGCATTATCCGTCAAGGAAAACTTGCACCAAATTGTTGCTGGTATTTTCCAAGTAAGTAAACCACATACTATTAACATTATAGGTAAATTTAATGTAACGTCTCAACAACTTTGAACTCGGTATTTCGTAGACAACATTCTCTTTAAATATCTGACTAACTCCGTGCTTTAGAATTCGAAGTATCTATCCACTCCAGTACCTAAGTGAGATTCAGTATACGTGTACCCAACTATCTAATAGTTATGTAAAATGAATTACATACAAACGTATGTTGTAAGATCCTTCGTATATTTTTTCAAGCCTAAGCCGATTGTAGACACGATAACTGAAGAGGAAAAATATGGCAACTCTGGAGATAAGTTCTATACAGCGGGCAGAGCTGTCGTCGGTGGTGCTGAAGGAGTTTCCAATCTTCTCAATAGTGCCTTCGAGGTGAGAAAGAAAAACAGTTTTGTATAGGCAATAAGATTATCGTTTACGAAAAATTGTAAGCGATTCGATTAGTTACAAAAACTACTGAACGATTGGTTAAACCTTACTAGTAGGTAGACGCTATGCCGTTTCAAAATGAACCGAACGGTGAGGGACGGGCTGGCCAAATGCCTTCGCCCGCATTAAGTAAAACGGCTTAGATAGAGTTTGCAAGGTGTTATTGGTCTAAATTTAAATAGTTTCCTGTCTATCTTTCAAATCCGAAATTGTTATTGTTACTTACCATCATTTGAATCCCTATTATACGAATGATTATATTGCCTAGTAATAATATAACTCACAATTGATAAAGAGTAGGAATACGACTCTGTGTTTCGTCGAGGCAGTTAAATTAAGGGAATATGTAACTGTAAGAAGGACCTCTATACATTATAAAATAGAAAATAAGGCGTTATCAGATAAACGAGCAATATTGATCTTGCATTTCTATGTTTGAAGTACATACCTAGTTAGGCTCATTACCAAGTAAATTGTTCACGTACAAGCACTTCAAGGACTGTAAGTAAAATTTGAAAAACAATGAAGTCAAAGACAAAGTCGAAAATCAAAATATCTTTATTTAAATAGACTTATTTACTAAGTTCTTTTAAATCGTCTTAACAGGGAATATGTATGAGAAAATAAACAAATGTAATAGTGATAACTTTAAGTGTGTATTAACCGGGTTAATACACACTTTAATACACACATGATTTAACTAAGTATAAAGACTCCTTAGACATGTCAGACTCAAACTCTAGGGTTATGCTAATGCAGTTTTACAAACAAGTACGTACCTAGTTCAATCAAGTATTAAAAAGAACTCGAGTAATCGCATCATAGATTCAAGACTACTTTAAATTCTCGAGATAAAATCGAACCAATTCGTTAAAACGAATCCAGTCACCTAATAAGACGTACAGATACAGGAAATAAGACAAACTATACCGTAATAACGAAAAAACCAGTTATTTTAGATCGTCATTTCGTAAAATACAAATAATTTATCAAGTAACCGCACAATAAAATGATCAAATCTAAGATCTCACGATATTTGCAACACTAAACGCTTTTCGTACGGGCGCCAAGTCTCGGCGTACCTACTGCAACTGTTGAATTAGTTAGTAGCAATATGGAGACATCTTTTAGCCAAACGAGACGGGCTGTGTAAAAGTTATTCTATAGAAAGCTATTGAATATGTCAGTTCTAATTTTTACCTAAAATAATTACTACTTATATCAAAATTATTTTTTTACAGATTCCTGGTAACATCATCAAAACAATAACCAAAGCTGCTTCGGAGAAGTTAAATAATTTAGGAGGAAGACTTATTGGCCTATAAATATTATTTTGATAAGCTAGATTAAGTTTGTATATATTTGTAGATGTAAAGAAGCAAACACAATGTTCACCTTTACAAAGTAAAACTTCATTTTAAATGATTTAGTTTTCAATTCCAATTTTTATTATATATTATTGCTAATAGAATATCAGTACATTTTTCTGTAAGCAGTAATGCGGTGGTTAGTGAACGCAAAACAGTTGACGATTTTTTAAGTTTATTTATTTAAATCAAAATCAGTTTCACAAATTTTGTTTCCTTCTAATCAATAAATGAAATAATGGGGCATTAAATAGGCCCCAAAACATTTATTATGTCTACTTAGACTATTGTTATTGATGAATACCTAATCCTTAAATTTAAATGCTTTAAATTATTTACAAAAAGGAATCAACAAATGTATATAACGTACATGTAAATAAGAAACACAGGTAATAGGTAATATTAAAAATGTTAACACAAGTGATATCTTTTCACTAGGGAGCTAGTAGAGTTTCATTCCAAATTAAATAGAATATAATCTTTTTCGGGCAATCCCATGAGCAATTATGAACATATAAAGAGTTTAACATATTCATAAAGACACAAAGACAGTTATAACTAGAATAATAACGAGATCTTTTTATATTCAAATGTATAAAATTATACTAGCTATAGCTATATATATTGCGAAATAATATTGTAACCACTTAGAGCTTAGGTTTCAATAATCTTACTAAAGATGGTTTTGATAAAAAGCCTTTCAAAATTTACATATTACATGTGAAATTTTAAAAATGTGAAATATAATATGTAAAAATTGCGCCTCGCCTAAATACCGCTTTTTATGCAAACCACTCGCAGACAGATTATTGAAACTCAGCATTAGTGATCAAGTCAGAAGGGGAAGCTCATTAACTAAAGATAATATTAATTTGTATTTGTTAATTATAGATATCAAGTTTTAAATACATTATCTTCTCACATTGTGCAATAAATATTGAAATGATGTATCGAATAACCGATTTAATACTTACTGTAGTTTTTTTTAAAACATCATTGATTTAAGTCTCACAGTTTCATGTTTCCAGTCAGAACCAATGTCGGTGATCTTAAGAGACAGAAGTAAATCAGGCAATTACAGACTTTATAGTGTGTCCCCATAAGTAAAATAATGAAGTCACAAAATGTCGTCATATACAATACAGAGCTTTGCAGCAGTCTTTAGATACTGTTTCGAAATAATAAATAAGTTATAGATAGACAACAATTTATTTAGGATATTAAATACAACTATAACACACAAAAAACATTGACATACATTTCATATCAGAATTGATACGTCAAGTGAGAACAGTATTTGTTTTATTAGGTACTATATGTAAAAATGAAAATCAAAGTAAAATTTACATCGTATATACATAAAAGGCATATTAATACGCAATACGACCTACGGAGATTGCCCTCGTACTCATGGTAATACCAATATATAGAAATTATCAATCAATAATTATGTTTAATCGTAAGGACAGTTTTTAACTACCCGCAATAGAATGTAGCAATCTTATTTCTATATAATAACGTAATAATAGAATTTACACTTTAAGTCTAAATTATTTTGCACAACGCTTTCACAAACTGATCAATGACTAGGATACCGTGCATACTTAGTTAACGACTAACGTACGTCTGGGAGACGTTTAGACCTCACATTGAAAAGCAATTATTTGCAAAGTACAACATTTATACCCAATATATTACGTTCGCTTTTTAAAATAGTGCGGCAAGACAGGCTAAGTACGTTAACCACGTGTACACAATAAATGCAATTCAATGTCAAATCTGACGCAGGCGATCAAAAAGATTTGTACTATTGATTCAATGTCATATTATTTTCTGAATACTTTTATTTCATACCCCAAAAAGGCGGTTAAATTACGTTATTTCGATTTATTCAGTATTACTTAAATGGAAGTACAACGCGAACTCTATAAAACGAAACAACTAGACAGATATACGTTAGTTTTCTATGTGACGAATTTTAATTTCCTTGTAAATAAAGTCAGATTATGATTTCATAGTCTGATAATATAAAATAAAGTAATAGATTCTTTACGTATTTTCATATATTTAACACGGCATCCATTTTAAGAACCTAAAACTAGGTTTTTATTATGCGAACAATCATACAAAAATTTTATTGCATACCTGTCAGCAAAAAAAAAATTTTTAAACCTCATTTATATAAAAACTATAATAAACGAGTACCTATAACCTTTTTACTGCATATTCAGTAAATTACGAAAAAGTACATGATTTCTGAAGACATCGTGTCAAATACGCGACATAAACATTACTTGAAACAAAATACTTTCTTGAAGAGTCGCTAATTTAAATAATGTAAGATGTAAAAATGTCAGTCATAAAACACCACATTCATTAAACATCTTAGTGGATGTGATTACCATTTTCTAAAATACGTAATAATATTTGTTTATATAATATTCTCCTTAAAGGCCGTCAATATGTTTTCATATACCTTATATATGATATATCAATGAAAGCGTTGGCAAAATAAAGACCTCTACGAGATCTCTTTATTTACAGAAAACGAAAGTAAAGCATAAAGAATTATGTCATCTAACTAATATAAAGAAAATATATAACAAAAAATAAATATAGCTTGATGATACAGTCGACCCAAGTAATATTTGACACGTCAAGTTATTTATAATTCATCATTGACACAGATACAATATAATTGTAAAAGATATTAACTACACCCAATTCTTTTAGATCCAGACTTCCAATACGTCTACACCATACATGGAGATCAATGTAATATTATGTCCTACTGTTAAAGTATAATCTGTTAAGTTCATATACACCAAATACTTTTTAAATGTTTGTGCCACTAATACGATCGATTACATATGCTATTCTTCTAATACTATAGAATATTATTAGCAAAAATTTTATTGAATAACTCACTGATTACAGATAAATAAAACTGAATCCAGATACAAAGGACATAGCAAAAGTTTAAAATTCTCTCCAAAAGTGACAATAAGACTTTTTTAATATTTTTAAAGTCATGAAAATGAAAAGGGTGTTAGAATTATTTCAAAAAGTGACACAAATTTGTATAAATAAGTTTATCATCTATTATTATTATACGACGTGTTTCAGAGGATATGCACTAACTTCTCGATACTAAACATAGTATAAAAAGGTTCTTAAAATGATAGATTTTAATTATTTAGAGAATAAATTGAGGTTTAATAAAGTTCGTGCATATCTGTCTATACAGATATGGTCATGTGAGATGTGAAGCAAGATCGGCGGCATATTACTTATTACGATACTGCTTAAAAACTGGACTCAACTTATTTGTATTGCGCTGTCAAATATAATCAACATATTGAAGTGCAATAAGGAGGTACAGCAGCAAAAATTCGTCGGAAACCGTCCGCACGTACACAAACTAATTCAGTAAGTTAGTGCATAAGTAAAGAACACAGCGTTTGTATTTAACGTTTACCATCTACTTTTCGGATACATGTATTTTGATATTATATTTAAAATCTTACAACGATCATCTATCTTATATTACGACATATTATATAGAAGACAAACATCATGTGGATTGTTCGATACATACAAATCGATTTATATCAAGAATGTATTGTAGATTTGAATAAGTATTAGTTTATATTAATTAGCATCAACAACAACACTAATCCTTGTAAAACGTAATAATATTTATCCTTTTCACAAATACCAATCATGCTCCGGAGGGAGACATCATACCTGCTTCAGTTATTCTAAATAGTCAAGTAAGAATATCGATTAAATACTCTTAATAAAATTATGCACGTTTGTGTCACTTTTTGTTATTTACGAGTGTGTCAAATTCATGTTAGTATCCTGGTAAGCGACGTGGTCAAACACCGAGCGACCAAATGTACTGATTGGCGTTTAATATCAAGGGCGGCTACGCAGAACCATGTGAAGAGTCTCAACGCATCTCTTGTTGTGCGACAAAACGGTCTCCTGCAAGCTAGGCGGCATATCCTGAATGCTAGGGACGACACCTTCTTCGATGTCAGTGCGTCGATAGAACAGTATGTAGGGAGTACTAGCGCGTGTCAGTAGGTTCAGTTGACCGTTATTAGGATCATCAGTGACAGCGTCGTCGTTGTACGAGTACCACTTCTCGTTCACCTTGGCCAGGGTATGGTAATGGCCGGAGTTTAGTGTGGTGCCTGTGTGTATGATGACGGCGTACAGCGTGTACGTGGCGTGGTCAGCCTGAGAGCGTACTGTCGGCAGTACTACGGTGGAGTTGTGGTGAATCCCGCTGTGCATTAGCTTGGCCTGCACTTTCAATTTCGGGTCGAACCTACGGAAAAATATAACTTTTAGTGTATTTAAACTGGTATTACGAGTGTTTGAGGCAAACGGTCAATTTCCTAAACTATAAAGTGTAAATGAGTTACACCTTCATTTTGATATTACAGCAGACCCGGCTGGACTGTATGAAATATTGTTCGCTTTGTCTAGAGAATTAAAAAAAAATTGGCGACATTTAATAGCTTTGGCCCATATTTTCATTGCAATAATGATTTAGACTGAAGAAATATAATTAAATATTGTATAGGCGGGTGTGATGCTGCGGTAGGGGATGGATAAAGTTCACACTTACTTGAAGTTCTTCAAAACCAGGATCAAATACTTTGGTGGGCTCTCAACCAGAACGCTCCTCTCAGCATCTCGCAGTATACCACAGTCACGGCATGCGTATTGGTTCACTCCTGTCAAACGCTCCTTTGAGCAGTAGTAGTCTAGAAGATCTTGAACGCTGTGCTCAGAACCCTCAGGGTTTTCAGGGAAAGCTAGTTGAAGGTCACGGAACACATCGCGAGAGAGCGACGAAGAGTGACATTCGGTGCACTGAACGCGCGTGAGCAGCACACCACCGAATATGTGGTCTATAAAAGACTCTCTCTTTATTCCGGGTGCGGGTTCACCTTTACGCGGACGCTTCTTGAGCACCGCGTGGTTCTCTGAATCCGTCGACGCTCTTTTATTGCCTGAGCTTGATCCTGCAAAATAAAGCCCTATATAATGGGGATGCCCTAAAACGTAATATGCTTCGTATTTTTGACTAAAATATACAGTCACAAGTCTGACACATCGCATATAAGTGTGTGTATGTTTGTGTGTGTGTTTGTGTATGTGTGTGTGTGTGTGTGTGTGTGTGTGTGTGTGTGTGTGTGTGTGTTTGTGTATGTGTGTGTGTGTGTGTGTGTGATAGTAATGAAGAACTGTAAGTTGAGTGCAAGAGAAAGCAAATGATTAATAGAATTAAATGTTCATAATGTTTGTGAAAAGTAAAGCTAATAAGTGTTGTAGTGTGGAAGGAGATAGCAAATGAATGATGTGACGAATGTAAGAGAATGGGGAATGAGGGAGAGAGGAGTTGGAGGTTGTTATTTTTTGTTCATTTTCAGCCAGACGGTGTTCTAAGAGGTTATTTTGTTATTATTTTCTACGATTGTAAAGTTTGTCCAGTGTAAACAAATAAAAGTAGTTTACTCTTATATTCCAACACGATACTATAAACAACAAACAAAACAAACTGCAAACATGTAATCAACATGATAGTAACCTTCGAAACAAGTGCGGAAAGTATATAATTTCGTCACGAGTCCCGTTTTGTTTGCCCGAGCCTTCGCGCACGTTAATAAACAGAGTGCATCGATGACAAATTGAATACAGTTGCGAAAAATATATAACAACGAAAACACATCAATAAAAACAGTTTAATCCTTGGACAATATTACAGAGTTTTCGGAGGGCAACTTTAATATATTAAAAAAGAAATTCTTTTCAAATTTTATTTATGTAGTTATAGTATTAATGCTGTAAAATAGTTATTACACACAAACATTCTGTACAGAAAACTTTTTGCAGTACATTATAGCTTATATTTTTCTATAATTTTCCATAACAAGTATTATTACGGTAATACTAGGTATTATTTTGCTAATTAAACAGTCTTAAGTAAATAATATTGTTGTCTAATGATTAACTTATTCCGTTATGTATGTTTTAGATTATCACATTATCATAGGACTTACCAGCTGCACTGCTCCCTGGTCTTGGCGACGAAGAGCGGCGATTGGGGCCTACGTCACCGTCACTCTCGCTAGGATAAAAACGTCAAATATGAATCTCTTTGATAAGAAACCTATTTTTTCGTATTCAATATAACATAGTACCATTTTAACCTATCCGGCATAAATACTAATGGGACATTTTAAAAAAATATTTATTTAAAAGTAAAGATTTTAGTGCTAAATAAATAATTAAGACTACCTACCTACATCAAAAATAAATCTGTTATCTGGGTGTGCAATTTAAGATTATTTTCTTAGAATGGTTGCGTATAACTTCGTAGTTATAAAAAACAATCTGAGAATATATATAAATAAAATGTATACAGTGGAACCTCTATCTATCGTTTTGGAAGGGACCTATTGAAAATAACCATGAATGCGGGAAAACAATGAATGCGGGAATATAGAAAAAAACACATGAATATTTAAATGTTTAATAGGTACATACATATTCTAAAAAAATACATGTTTTAGGTATATAATGCTTCCATCAATCGGAATGTTTACGGCACGTGATTGTTGGTACCAGGAAAAGAGAATTTTCTCCAGCTCGCTAAACTTCGATTCTTTACTGGTTTTTCTAGTTTTCGATGATTTTCCACATTTTCGTATCTGTTCACGAATTTCATTTTTCGTTGAGTAAATCGAATTCAACGTGGATGCCGCGATTCCTAAACGCTTTGCTAGATCAACGCGTTTTTCAGCAGGATTTTTTTCCACTTCCTCGATAATGTTCAATCTTTCTTGAAGAGTGCGCACTTTTTTCACGGGACGGTTCATTTTTATGGTTAAAGGGCTCAAAAACAAGGGAGTAAAAATACAACTGCACCGACTGCTGTACTTGAATGCTTAAAGCCAACTGCCGTCGACATACCGGCGTGGGCGGCGCGGCAGCCGACAGAAGCGACAAACCGTTCGTTTCTCTCTCTCGCTCTTGAATGTTTTTGACCATTTACAAACGAAATTTGCCGCGTAATTTAAACGATAAATGCGGTAAAATGATGCATAGGTAAACGATCGATGCGATCTATTTTTTAGTGTTTTGTATGAAATAAATTGGGACCTGAAGAAATAACGATACATACGGGAAAACGATTATTCGAGGAACGATAGATAGAGGTTCCACTGTATATCTATCTATTTTATCTAGATTATTATAATTTTAATTTCTAACTTTGTTCCTAGTGCGTCCACTTTACTAAATAAGCCTAATTCTTCCCATCTTTCTAATTGAACAGAAAGGTAGATATTTATACCGATTTAATTATTAATCAGTAAAATTAAATAATACGCTGCATTCATATCAGTCAACTACTAAAAAGTGAACAACAAATGAAAAGGACGAGTCGAAAGATTTTATATTGTGCACTTGATTTCAATTTGAATTCAATATTAATATCATAGCTATTTTCATGATTTAGCAATATATTAGTCTCTATATCTATGTTTCAGATTATTCTTTATGATCCTTTTACTAAATAGAATGTGTTTGTGATTGCTAACTGTATGAATAGAAGGAAGATCATACTGCGCGCCGTCTGCAACGGTGTGAATAGTGAAAATCAACCGATATTAATCACTATTTGATAGGTTGTTAGGATTATATTTCCTCTCCAAGCCATTACAAGTTTAAAATGATGTATTCAGTCTGGATAGTGAGGCATTGGTGTTAGTCGAAACACCGAGCAAATAATATAAAATATATTCTTGTTTTTAATTTCTTTGTTTATTGTAATATTTTAAAAGAAATTGCTATATATACACAAATAGTAAATAAATAATGTTTTTAGTTTACGCTGTTAAAAATATGGTAATAACTAAATAATTAAGGCAAAAATATATCTAAAATCTTAATGTTAGATCAGTACCCACAAAAAGCGGTTAGTTACGGTAGTGTTAAATACCGACAAAAAGTCAACGTTGCACAAAAAACAAAGGTATATCAATTAGTTTCATACCTTGACGAACTACCAGCATGCGAGAATTGGGAGATAGCTTTCACACGACTCGCGCCAGCCGATCTCAACACCGCCGGTCGAGAATAATCAAAATTGATGTCAGACGCGTGCTCATACGATTGCAAGAGCTCAAACATATATCTGTGAAAGAAAAAGACTTTAAATACCTACTCAAAACTTCGTGAGTTTATTAGTGTAGTGAATTGTTTGAACATCATAAAATTAGGACTATGTTTCTCGTTACAGGGGTTGTGGTCCCAGAATAGATTTAGAAAAGTTACTTGACCCGGTGAACTTTGTATCACCTGTAAACTACAACCAACGCGAAGTTTCAATGGGATAAATGAGTTTTAATGTGTATCATGTCAGTTACACGATTTTATATAATAAAACAACAGTTTTCAGTTGTAGATATTTAATAGAAGAAGAACATAGAATTGATTATTAAAAAAAAGGAATATATTGAGTGTAGTAGAAACTGATTTAACTGTTTAATTTAGCGCGATAAACCAATATCTAAATAACTATTGGTGGGTTTTTTCCAAATTGCGAATTTTCGCTAGTGCGAATCACATTAACGCCTAATAATATAATCGAGATTATATTATACATAAATAATTTAAACAATTTAATTTTGCTGATCGTATCAAACAAGAAAATTATAAACTAAAATAAAACAAGCCATTTTGTTTCACAAGTAACGCATTTTTATACAGTCTTAGCCTGCTTTAGGGTATATATATATTTAGAAAATACACGAAAACTTGACATCTGTAGCTACCTCGCTAATTTTCACACAGTAATTTCAAGGGAGAATAAGAAGACTAGCTCCTCGCGTCACTTCTCGCCTCCTGGCCGACCCTTTGTGTGCCCCTTCCCCAGTCGCACAGTTTGATGTTGGTTTGTCACTTTAAGTGCTGTCGAACATTTATAATTCGCACTTACGTCAATTCGCAATTCAGTATGCGACTTACAATAGTACACTTACAGTAGTGTTGACGTTTTTTGGTAAATCAATATTACAATAAGCTCCTTTTAGAATAACATTAGTTTGTTTTAATGACATTTAAACTATTAAAATTCCAGTACTTTTGTAATAAGTTTTCTGGAAGTTGGGTCTTAAATCTGGAATACATTGAATGTATACAGGAAAAATTAATCAAATTCTTATGCTATCGTTTGAGGCTGCCCTATAGTTCTAGTAAGTGTTTGAGATACCACCTCCTTACATTACATAAGTGACGCGAAACCTTAGATATAGTTTTTATGATGTAAATAATTTCAAATAAGAATAAGTCTGCTAAGCTTCTTTATAAATCTAACTTTGATGTTCATTCGAGATCATTAATCTACCACTTTTATCAACTAATTCATTCCTACAGCAAGCTGCAAAGAACATTGTATTACCACAGGAGTACGAGTCAGAAAAGTACTTTAGATTAAGCATATTTATCCAAATGGAAACTATTAAATCACCAAAATGTAAATGCTATGGACAGTTGGATGAGCTCACGTGGAATACCCGCTAAAACTGTGAAATTAATTTTCTAAAAGCTAGATGCCACTGTATAACAAAATATTACGAACAACGTAATTATTAAACTTAACTTTTATTACAACTTCAACTTAAGCTAACTGTTCGGAATATCAAGCCAATTTAGGTTCAATTGTTATATTCTAAATTGCAAAAACATTAATATTTTACCAGGATTTATTTGAAAAATTTATATGTTACTATAAATTCAAATAAACGATTTTGTAGGTATGTTGGGTTTTCATTTAAAATAATGTTTATTAAATTAGTTGGTTCGTCGTGCTATGACGTGCAAAGACCTGTACTGTAAAAGTAACTTAATTCACAATCTAAATAATAGCAGCATATTGCGCAGCGGCAAAATCTCAGAGAAAATTTGTTCATTTTGTGGCACAAGGGTTAATAACTAGATGGCGTTACGGTGTCAAAAGGTGACAATAAAACAAGCTTAGATGGCTCTCTTTCCTGTACATACATTACTCATTGTTAAATGCATAGCTCCGTTAGAACATTGTCAATATCGTAGTTAAACAATTCAGCCTAAACTGAAAAACTAAGTCGTGAAAGACTAAAAGTATAACTATAATATAACTGGTCAATAAAAACGCTTTCGACGTAAATAACCACTATTTCATGTCATTTCATTATGTGCATTTCAACCCTGAGCACCAGACACAGATTTTAATACACAAAAAGTTGTGAACTTTCAATGTGTATGTGAAGTTTGATAAAACTGGTGCGCTTCACATTGCGTGTCGGTTTTCGAGCGCACGCGCAAAGCCTACAATTTTCAAAGTTTGTACATCCTGCCTTATTGTGAATAATGAAATAATCGTACAATGCCAGTTAAAAAGCAACAGTTCCATGATTGCAAGCAAATATCAATCTTATTGTCCGAATTCGTGTTATTTACAGTTGCAAATCAGTTTAACACTGTTTATATATCAGTTCATTTTTCTACATTCTATTCTAAGTTAGCAGTTGTCAAATTTAAATTACCTGAACTTTTTATTTGTTAATATACAACAATTGACTTTATTAGGTATAAGCTGTACTCCTAGCTACAAGATATAATAAAAAGGCCAAAAACATAGTGTAAAAGTACGAATTACGATTTTTTTAAGGACGGTTAAAAAAGGTTCAAGACCTCTGAAGGTTGTGAGTTTTATGATAAAATAATAACGTCGTACGAGTATCATCCTAGCCATCGATGACTCCACTTACCACTTCGTGAGTTAAAAAGTAGGAGTAAGGTAACTCCTACTTTTTATGTTTTGATGTCAGGAAACAGGCCTTTAGCGCTTTATATTTAGAATACATATTCAAAGTACTTTTCTTATGGACCGAAGTGTTTTCTAAATAGTTTGTGTTTGTGTCTTTGTAATGTGTTTTCTTAATAGTTAGTTACTGGGGAGTTTATTTAGGTAATCCTAGTACTACAACTAACAAGTACTGAGCCCTGTTCCTTAGAAATTGCAACAGCGAGTACGAACCTACCCGCTGTTGCACTGGCTAAGGAACATAGGTCCCCTAAGCGCATTAATCCTCGAAAAATGAACTGATAAGAAAAAATTAGTGGGTCAAGGGATAAGCTAATAAATCAATTTTCTCCTGCTCAATTTTTCGGATAATGATTCCTTTAAGTTCGCATTATAGTATCGCAATATTCATCGGGATACAATCATTGGAACCCAGGATTCCTATTTCTTGTTTTATTTGACTGTTTAATTGATACCATTTATAACCTAAGTAGTTAAATCATAAGTCAAATACTGGAGTTAATAATATGTTTAGTATTTTTTATATATATAATGACTGCAAACAAGCTACGCCTTGCCTGCTGGTAAGCGATTCACGTAGCCCACAGACGCTCATAACAATTTAAATTAAGGTTACCCTTCGCTCAAAACTACTTTATAATTCTAAATTTGAACAACACCATAAACTTATATTAAGTAGTAGAAATCCTCACTTACCCCAGAAATTCAGAGCTGTCGTGCTGTTGGTTATTAGTGAAGAACGGAGGCTTCATCGCCTTGAAGAACTCATCTGGTGTGATCTGGTCACACATAGAATGTGTCATCTTAGCGAACAAGGTTGCCATCTTCGCCCAATATGCTATAGTATTCATTTTTAAAATCACATGGGTACTGAATCTGTCAAAATAAAAAAGGCTATTTAATATTTTTTCATACAAAACACAACTTTAGCCCAAACATACAAAGTATACATTAAAAATAGTAATTTTACAGTCGCTACGGTGAATGCTTTAGAGACGGTGAATGAAGTAGAACTCCGCATACGTGGCACAGTAATGCATTCGAGACAGCTGGAACGCAAATTAACGTTAGCTGGTTAAACATAAACTGATAGCCAAGTACTATAATTAATGTAAAAAAAAAACAATCACACAAAGTTTAGGTAAATACAGTGCTTAGTCTGTGGATCTGATTGATACTCTCTAACGGATTCTGTAATATGGAGATCTCCCTTTGTGGTCAACATATTAGGCCCGCACCACTGCCTGACTTCAATCCGCATAGGTTCGTCAAAAAACGTTCAATAAGTATTATTTATATTGAAAATAATAATAAAAAACTCAAGGTTTTCATTTGAAAAAAAAATATATAACAAATTGATTTTTTCCCTGAAATGATACGATGTCACATATTTGGCTGCATACATACATATTAGATACCATGAATTACACATTTTATTACATTACACTTTGATATTAAATTTTACTTACTTCTAAACATGACTCTTTTCACAATCGATCGAAATTACCACGAAAATTATTTATATTATTTATTTATGCACATTTGGTTGGTAACTAAAATATACAATTAATAAAAACAAAAGTAAGAATACAGGATTTTTGAATTAATTGCAAAAGCAATACACATCGATCATGAGAAATTAAATACGAATTTTTTTTTGGTTACAAATATTGAATAAGGCTCGTGGCTCGTGACATTTTAATATCCTACACCAGAAAGAAGATTATCGCCAGTTTTAGTATGATTTCTAGTATCTATACTTTGATAGGGAGATTAATAACAAACCGGTTTTAAACGATTCTGGTTGGTTCAGGAATTCCCTGCCGTTACAAGTCGGTGAATACTAAACAACCCGATACTAAATTGACAGCGATAGTTGATAGACAGTTTACGACAGTCGCCACAAACAATTATAACATTATACTTCTGTCTGCGGAACTGTTAATACTGATTACAGTTTGATTGTTATCTTTTATTGAAAACTCCGTTGCATATAAAATTTTAAAGGGCTTCTGCACGTAAATATATGATTGCTTTGGCGTAGAGAATAAAATCCATAATCGATACGATTGTGTAAAATGGCAAAATCAAAAACGAAGAATTTAATAGGATGAGCATTAGTTGTCAATTGTAATAAATGAGCGTAATTAATAAGCGTCAAATATGTATGGAAGTCAGTACATAGAATTGTATTTTTAATAAAAATCTATTTTTTTCAAGTCAAAGTAAAGTAAAGTAAGGGCGGTCCATAACAAATACCTATCTTATAATGTCTTTGGATTTTATAATTATTGAATATCTTCTACGATTTATAAAAAGCATGTCCTCATCTTTGTACTTTGTATATCATATTAAGAACTTAAAGGAAAACCCTTTTCGCTACACTTAAATAAGGTTTGTATTATCATATTTGAACTTTGTAACAACAAACGAGCCGCGGGGCAAACTCATTTCTATTTTCCTGCAGCCAGTTTAACCATCTGAGTATAAAGTAGAGCACCGAATATACAAATATCAAAAAGCTAATTTCAAATGGGAGGAGGGTTATTTTATGTCTCGAGCAGAAGTGGACGGTCCGAAACGCTTCTCATCTATTCGCTTTACAGCTGAACTCATTAATGGTTGTAATGAGCAAGACGAGACAGTGCGATTTTTTTAACTGCTCTTGGAATTTACTTTAAATATTGAATGTTTTTCAGGTCTATGAGAAGATTAACGAAATAATGGATGCATCGCCAAACCATCCAGATTCGATTAGGATATTCTAAGCATACGGAAATCAACCCAATTTTAGTTGACTTATATCTCGATATTGTACACTACTTTTGTTTGGTTGTAACTGCTACGTCTCTGCTATTCTTCGCTTTGCATTTAGGTATCGAAGCTTTTTAAATAGTATTACAGATACAATTACAATAATAAAATAAACATGGTTAATTAAAAAAAACATAGCTACGCTCGCATCTCGTAACGCATCGCATTTTATAACTGAATTCTAGAATCCTGAGCCGCAGGGGCCACAGGCACACGCTGATCATGTTATCTGTTTATTAAAAACAATACAAATAGGCTTTCAGTACAGCAATCAATATTTTGCTTAAATTGCTCGTGTATTAACGTGTTATAACAATGTAATATAAATGTGTCAATTTCGCTATGCCACTTATAATATATAATTCACAACGCATTAAAGGTACTGAACATTTAAAAGGAGGGTTAGTGTAGGAAAAATACTCACTGCCTCGTAACGAGAAGAGCTTGTACCACGCTATTCATGTAGCAGGTGTTGCCGAGGTTCAGTAAACCAACTTTGTGTTTCGGAGTTTGGGTATTATTCGACATGGCAACATCACTAGCGCGCCAGGGTTTATCCTCTTTCTGGCTACCACCTCGTGACGAAGCCATATGACGCTCAAGACACAGAATCTATTGAAAATTGTAAACGTAATAAAAATTTAAGTAAAGGTAGCAATTAATTGTTTGGGTTATGTGATTCACACTGGATGAAATTAAGAAAATTGCAATACCTACATTTTGTAAATAATATTAGTGTTTCTTAGTTTTGATTGAAATTAAGTACAAAAAAATGCCATTTTATTTGATATTTAAATGCACTTATTTGGATGAGAAGCAAATAATAGTTAAGAAGGAAATTATTAACAGGCATATCTTAAATCGAATAACCGTAATGGTATGCTCCACCATGTTAATGACTTACAATAAAATTATTGAAAACGGAATGCACTGTGAATGATTACGATGAAAATGGGAATGAAATGATTACGATGAAATTATATGAAAATGGGAATGAAATGAAACGATGAAATTATATGAAAATGGGAATGAAATGATTACGATAAAATTATATGAAAATGGGAATGAAATAAAACGATGAAATTATATGAAAATGGAAATGAAATGAAACGATGAAATTATATGAAAATGGGAATGAAATGAAACGATGAAATTATATGAAAATGGGAATGAAATGATTACGATGAAATTATATGAAAATGGGAATGAAATGATTACGATAAAATTATATGAAAATGGGAATGAAATGAAACGTTGAAATTATATGAAAATGGGAATGAAATGATTACGATGAAATTATATGAAAATGGGAATGAAATGAAACGATGAAATTATATGAAAATGGAAAAGAAATGAAACGATAAAATTATATGAAAATGGGAATTAAATGAAACGATGAAATTATATGAAAATGGAAAAGAAATGAAACGATAAAATTATATGAAAATGGGAATGAAATAAAACGATGAAATTATATGAAAATGGAAATGAAATGAAACGATGAAATTATATGAAAATGGGAATGAAATGAAACGATGAAATTATATGAAAATGGGAATGAAATGATTACGATGAAATTATATGAAAATGGGTATGAAATGAAACGATGAAATTATATGAAAATGGGAATGAAATGATTACGATGAAATTATATGAAAATGGGAATGAAATGATTACGATAAAATTATATGAAAATGGGAATGAAATGAAACGTTGAAATTATATGAAAATGGGAATGAAATGATTACGATGAAATTATATGAAAATGGGTATGAAATGAAACGATGAAATTATATGAAAATGGAACAGAAATGAAACGATAAAATTATATGAAAATGGGAATTAAATGATTACGATGAAATTATATGAAAATGGGAATGAAATGATTACGATAAAATTATATGAAAATGGGAATGAAATGAAACGATGAAATTATATGAAAATGGGAATGAAATGATTACGATGAAATTATATGAAAATGGGTATGAAATGAAACGATGAAATTATATGAAAATGGGAATGAAATGATTACGATGAAATTATATGAAAATAGGAATGAAATGATTACGATGAAATTATATGAAAATGGGAATGAAATGATTACGATGAAATTATATGAAAATGGGAATGAAATGAAACGATGAAATTATATGAAAATGGGAATGAAATGATTACGATGAAATTATATGAAAATGGGAATGAAAAGAAACGATGAAATTATATGAAAATGGGAATGAAATGAAACGATGAAATTATATGAAAATGGGAATGAAATGATTACGATGAAATTATATGAAAATGGGAATGAAATGATTACGATGAAATTATATGAAAATGGGAATGAAATAATTACAATGAAATTATATGAAAATGGGAATGAAATGAAACGATGAAATTATATGAAAATGGGAATGAAAAGAAACGATGAAATTATATGAAAATGGGAATGAAATGAAACGATGAAATTATATGAAAATGGGAATGAAATGATTACGATGAAATTATGTGAAAATGGGAATGAAATGAAACGATGAAATTATATGAATATGGGAATGAAATGATTACGATGAAATTATATGAAAATGGGAATGAAATGAAACGATGAAATTATATGAAAATGGAAAAGAAATGAAACGATAAAATTATATGAAAATGGGAATGAAATGAAACGTTGAAATTATATGAAAATGGGAATGAAATGAAACGATGAAATTATATGAAAATGGAAAAGAAATGAAACGATAAAATTATATGAAAATGGGAATTAAATGATTACGATGAAATTATATGAAAATGGGAATGAAATGATTACGATAAAATTATATGAAAATGGGAATGAAATGAAACGATGAAATTATATGAAAATGGGAATGAAATGATTACGATGAAATTATATGAAAATGGGTATGAAATGAAACGATGAAATTATATGAAATAGGGAATGAAATGATTACGATGAAATTATATGAAAATGGGAATGAAAAGAAACGATGAAATTATATGAAAATGGGAAATGAAATGATTACGATGAAATTATATGAAAATGGGAATTAAATGAAACGATGAAATTATATGAAAATGGGAATGAAATGATTACGATGAAATTATATGAAAATGGGAATGAAATGATTACGATGAAATTATATGAAAATGGGAATGAAATGATTACGATGAAATTATATGAAAATGGGAATGAAATGAAACGATGAAATTATATGAAAATGGGAATGAAATGATTACGATGAAATTATATGAAAATGGGAATGAAATGATTACGATAAAATTATATGAAAATGGGAATGAAATGAAACCATGAAATTACATGAAAAAGGGAATGAAATGAAACGATGAAATTATTTGAAAATGGGAATGAAATGATTACGATGAAATTATATGAAAATGGGAATGAAATGAAACGATGAAATTATATGAAAATGGGAATGAAATGATTACGATGAAATTATATGAAAATGGGAATGAAATGAAACGATGAAATTATATGAAAATGGGAATGAAATGATTACGATGAAATTATATGAAAATGGGAATGAAATGAAACGATGAAATTATATGAAAATGGGAATGAAATGAAACGATGAAATTATATGAAAATGGGAATGAAATGATTACGATGAAATTATATGAAAATGGGAATGAAATGAAACGATGAAATTATATGAAAATGGAAATGAAATGATTACGATGAAATTATATGAAAATGGGTATGAAATGAAACGATGAAATTATATGAAAATGGGAATGAAATGATTACGATGAAATTATATGAAAATGGGAATGAAATGATTACGATGAAATTATATGAAAATGGGAATGAAATGATTACGATGAAATTATATGAAAATGGGAATGAAATGAAACGATGAAATTATATGAAAATGGGAATGAAATGATTACGATGAAATTATATGAAAATGGGAATGAAATGATTACGATGAAATTATATGAAAATGGGAATGAAATAATTACGATGAAATTATATGAAAATGGGAATGAAATGAAACGATGAAATTATATGAAAATGGGAATGAAAAGAAACGATGAAATTATATGAAAATGGGAATGAAATGAAACGATGAAATTATATGAAAATGGGAATGAAATGATTACGATGAAATTATGTGAAAATGGGAATGAAATGAAACGATGAAATTATATGAATATGGGAATGAAATGATTACGATGAAATTATATGAAAATGGGAATGAAATGAAACGATGATATTAATAAATAGACTTATTATACAAATCAATGAATGGTAATGAAACACTGAAAAATCTCACGTAAGTCACTAATCAACGCTGAATGATGTATTCCATATATTACACGAAACTACACCAACTTCACAATAAAAATTCACAAATAAACAGCACCAAACCAATCCCGCCATTACGCGCCAAAACACCCATGTGGTAGATATGAATTTTAAAGACATTATGTTGTATAGGGTGTGCATATGGTTTAGTGATGGCGTTCCGTTGCAATCGGCGCCGGTCGCGATTGCACATACGGCAAGATACCTTATTATGTTCATATTTTCATTTCGCAGAAATGAAATATAAAATAAACCGCTATCAGTGAATTTACACGGTACAAAAATTAGGATTTTAAATAATGGAATTAAATAATGTAACAGATACAGGTTGATTTTAATAGCAAAGTTTTTATGTCGATTCTGTGAGTCTTCTCAGCAGGTCATGACAAAAGCTGTAAATTACCTTAATGTATAAATGAATAAATAAAGTGCATGAAAAATGAACATGTAATAAATTTAAAAACTCTAAAATGGTTTTATCACTTACGACATCAGCATATTTATCTTTGAACATTTCTTGGGCTTCGCCTTTTAGTGTTTCAACCTGATGATCGACCATGGTAGTCAGGATATCAACGACGCTCTGTAACATGTGTCGGCTCCACTGCCCGCTGTCAGCGGCCAGATTCACAAGAACACGGCCCACGTGAGGGGAGATCTGGTTCAATTAAAACATATTTCGAAATTTTAAAATTGACGCACGAGGAACCTTTACTGAGCAAACATAATAGTAAAACTATATATTTAACTACTGTAATTATTTTAAATAATTATGAAACAGAAACCTATTTATTCTTATTTATTTGCTAGATGTAGACGGTTACCGCACCGAAACCTGTGCTATATTGGATTTCATTCAATATTTTAAACAAGTAGCATAGTGCTAAAACGGCTGCTTATGATTCTTTTGCTATCTTCTCCTAGCAAAGATTACAGAATCTAATTAATCTTTTATGAACTATAAAAATTCAGTCAAATGTAAAATATTTTACATAGTTAGAAAAATATTAAATTAAATCTACCGCGGTGCTACGTTTGATGGGATAACCGCCTGTAAGAGCGAGACGAATCTTATTTTGTCAAAGAGCTTCTGTTTTACATCTACCCACATAAATTTATCTTTATGTAATATACAGTATAACAACATTTACGCTGTAATTTTATATACGTTATATTTGCTTGATAAAATTTATACCGTTTATATAAGTTGATATGGTGATACAGAAATACATTCATGAGATAAAAATAATAGTATAGCTTATTCTAAATATCTATTTACAAACTTTGGTGTAGGGTAAAACTTGAAAGAGTTTATGATTATACCTCATCGAAACAATCGCTATTGTTTTTTGATATTAAAACGTATGAAAAATAAATTTTTTGGCTTACCCTATCAAGTGCCTCTGTGGATTCGCGAAGTGCAGCCAGAATATGAATAATGACATTAGCTACCGACTGGCGTTCCGATAGTGGGTCCTCTAGTGCCATAAATAGGCGGCTCAAATTGTCTACTGACACTTCGATGAGAATATTGTATCGTTCGTTTTCCTAAAAAAAAAAACACAAAAAAAATATTTTAATAATCTAGGTATTAAACACCTTAGCAAAATTGCGTTGAGAGAGAATTCGACAGAAATTTTTACAATACATCGCAAGCCTAGTAAACACTATATATATTTATTGGAGCAGCAATGGATATCTAATTGTTATTAATAGTGATGTTTGAGTTAAAAAACAAGCTTGTTGTTCACCGATCTTAACTAGACGGCATACATAGAATTAAAATTAGCTGTTCTTTAAATTACATGTACATAAAACAAAATTGTAGTAAAACTTACTTCCAGAGCTTTGATATAAGCAAGTACCCAATCTCCAAGAGCAGGAGTGCCATGCCATTCGTACAGCCATCGGTAGAGGCAAGATAAAGAAGCCCGTAGGCCCGCACCAGCGGGACCGTTATCCCCTTGCTGCACCAACCAGCGAGCGGCACACATAGTCGTGAGACAGTTGTTGGTGCCCAAAACAATAAGCACCACTGAAGTAGCTGGGCATGCATCGGATTCTAAAAATATCCGAATATAAATACATACAAATCAAGCTTAAACAATAATCAAAATATACCCCACACATGATAGTTTCTAATTACTCACGCGGATCCGAAGTGTAAGAATAGAACTTCTCAAGAATTGCTTTGATCAGCTGATTACGTAGTGTGATGTGAACCTTGTTCACGAGGCGTAAAAGGAACTCTTCAACAGACTGTAGCAGTTCCCATAACTGTTCCTCGTTACCAGTTGCTCGGGCTAAAATTAAGTGTCTTTTAATATTTGCATTTCCAGATTAAAAAAACTTTTAATGGCCACGATTCTGTTGTACTCGAAATTTTAGTTAAGAACTACTCTTTCCTTACAATCCGACAAGAAAAAGACACACGACCGGTGAATTTCTAAGACGTTTATAAAATGTCAGCCTTTATGAATATTTGAGTTAAACCGCATCTTAAAGCATCCCGATCAATATAAGTCAAAAGTGTATAGACTGTCTTATTGATTGAAAACTAATTGAAAGTTACTAAAAAAATATTCTATCCTTTACATATTGAACTGGAGTGAATAAGGGGCAAATATCTTAATTTTACCACCAATATCTGACAAAGATATAATATTATGTTGATTATATAATGCAGAATACTATTGTATTATATTTCTGTTGTATTTCATTAAATGACATCCAATTCCAAATTCTGACGTATCCAGTTCACTTTATGTCCGATTCTCCACCTATCTAATTCCAATTATGGTAAATGTCAAACGAGCCTTTGTCTAAGCTAGTGCAGTTTAGGATCGAATAATTGTCTTTAGGGAAGTGAATCAAAGAGGAATGTTACAGTCTGTTTATACAATTACTAATGATCATATATAAAATATAAAAAACCATTTTAGTAACTAAAATTATATTACACCAATACTTAAATATCCATGAAGGACTATAATGTATTGTGGTATTCCTGAAATCGCAGTAATTAGCGTGTGTATAAATGGAAAACTGAAAATCACACTGGAAAAACCTTCAATTAGAAAATTTTATACAATCACTTTTCTTAATAAAAAAAACTCATGAATTGACTTAGTATTTAAATGTAATTACAATTAGACGAAGAATATTTTTATTAACCCTAAATCATCATTTTGTTGAAAAAGATTGATAAAGAAATAAAATAAAAATGTGGATTTGATTCTGCAGACCTACTTAACCTTAATTAGGATCCAGAGTCCTCTCTCTCTCTTTACCTATTTGTAAAAGAAGGACAGAAAAAGTTAGAACCGTCAGAGTTTATGGAGTTGCTTCCAATAATCTAGAAATACAGTAACGTTCGAGAATTTTACGTTACATTCATTAACAACAGGGCTTTTTTCAATACTTTTTAGAGAACGTGATATTCTGTGATTATTTAAATATAGTTTCAGAAAACGTGTTGTACTTGAATTAAATTATGATAAAGTATCTTAGTTAGATTCAAACCCACTAATATAACCCAATATTTTTATAAGTACTTACCTAAACATTTGATTATATCTTGGCAATGTTTCACCAGGTCATTGTATGGTGGTAAATAATTAGGCTGCTCATTCATCAACTGTATGTACTGCGCCAGCGCAGTCAGATCCAGTTGATTGCGATTGTCGTGCACAAGCTCGTGCTTTTTCACTGCCATTTCGCTAGAGAATGGAAACAGACATATATATAAATAAAAAAGCACTCCACAGAGAGTATTCGAGAGCCGGATAGATAACATAATATACTTGTAAACCTATATATTATCATAATTAAAACCCGAATGTATTTTGCGGTAATGCTGCACATTTTTATTTTACCTCCACATAGATGCATAGGTTATTTTACCTTATTTAATATTTGTTTTGGTATTTAACAAATTATTAACATAACTATAAAGATAGATGCAGTTATATATATATATATTTGGTAAAATAAGAACACTCTGTTTTAGACTATTATAGAATACATCGGAATTGGGACCTGATTTTCTTAGATGACATAGGTATAGTTGTTAGGACAGGAGATAGTGTTTAGGGGTAATGGCTGGAGAGCTTTCTCGCGTGCTAGAACAGTTGGTGGACCGTTTAATGCACTTGATGACATCCCCATTCAGTGTAATGGGCGGTTCACCAACGTATCCAGCCGGCGTACCCTGGGCGGGTACGAAACAACAACCGGAACAGAACCGGTAATGATTTCGTGGTCGGCTAATCACCAGCAAAAAGGATCTGTTCATGGCCACCTGGCGGGCATTTCTCCGGACCGCGGAGTGGACTGTGAGCTTGTAGTTTGTGGCTTCATTGCCCTGGTTGGTGGGGCCTATAGCCAGTGGACCCTTTTGTGGTCGGTGATTGTCTACCCGTCGTAGACCTAGGAGTACGTCCTAGGTCTTGGGGCGCTAGTCGTAGTAATATGTCAAAATTGTTGGGTCAGGGCAATTTTAAATAAATAAATGAAAAACTTATGAGGTAGTGTAAAATAGGTAACATTACACTTAGCTCATCGTACAGGGTGCTACGAGCTCCTACAGTAGCAAAACAAACCACCTCGGAGGTTTGTTTGTATATATAAAAATTCACCAATCATACAATTTGTATGATTTAGGTAATTTTTGCTATGCAGTTATTTCGGCGTACATGTAGCATTTTGAATCTAGATTTGTTGTTGTTAATCTCCATTTAAGCCTTAACCTAATTCGATATTTAAGGGCTAAATTTAGATTTAATAAATCTACATACAATATTTTATACTATATTAATTTAAATTTAAAATAACAAATATAGTATTTATTTATTTCTAACCATATTCTAGGAACCGCCTACCAATCACACTATTTGGATACCTAAATTTAATAAAAAAAAGTTAAAATTAATTAAAGAGAAATAATTGGCACAGTTTGAAATATATATCAGGTATAATCCAAGAACAAACCACTAAACAAATTAATTTATTTTAATTGGTACGAACGGAATGGCCGGTAAGATCTACGGATCTAACGCTGCATTATTTATTATGTGGGCTCGTGTAAAGAATTTGACGAACAAAATATACTATAAGTATATTATAAGTATATTTTGTACATCAAATTCTAAAATTTTAGGAATTGCAACCCGAAGTTCAATATATTATTTTAAATATTCATAACTCGATACAAAAGGCGACACGTAGCGAATTCAGTCGAAGAATACGTGTGTGCATACGTGAAAGTGGGTTTCATTTTGAGGATATTCAGAAGTGAACTCTTTTCTTTAGATAGTGAGCAAAAAATATTTTTCTTTCAAAAAAATTGAATGACTAATATTGTCACACTCCAAGATGGAGGATTACATATATTTTGCAACCCCCTTAAAATGGGTATCAAATGCATCCATCGTAAGTTCTCTAGCCTATGGTCTGAAAAGTAAAAAATGATAATAATAGTAACTTCAATATGGCTGCTATATATTTTCTGAATCTCCTTAATAAATGTATCAAATGAAAGTGCTTGAAGAATATGAAACAATAAATTAGTAACATAATACTTATTTCGATATGGCCGCTACTCTAAGATGGCGGATTACTTTTTTTAAATATATAGGAATAATAAAGGAAATATATAGGAACTAAATAACATAACTATTGTAAATATAAAAACGTTTTTATTATACATAAAGTGTTACATAATATATTCGGTTCTATATCAAAAGGTATAAGTCTAAGAATATTATTAATATAAATTTAACAAACTGAACGATCAGTGGGATGAAATTGTCAATAACCTGTTTTTTACAGCCTGTGCTTGTGCACAGAATGTTGCAGTATTACTTCCTTTTGCTAAAATAAATAACGAATAACCATGGTTTACAATATTCAATGCTTGGTACAGGTGATACACGCGAGGTGTCATCAACTGCCGTCATTTCAACCAAACATTCGATGTTATAAAACATAGTTATTTTTCTGTTATAATAAATATTTAATTCAAACATTTATTTTAAACCGCAGTCTATACAGAGAAAACATATTTTCATATTCTCAGACTCACACAGTAGGTATTTTTAAATTGTAAAACAAAAATAATTATTGGTCTGTAAAATGAACTAATTTAATATTTATGAAATATTACACTGAACCAATTGCTTCAACCAGCTACAGCACGCAGGACTTCATGAGAGCTCTCACGCTGCAATATTATGGAACAACCACAGCACCCCTGAACGCGTACTTCCCACAATCGGAAGGAGTAGATGCATAGCTAAATATAAGCTAAAAGGACTGTAAAAAAGCTTTTTTTTATTGTTTATTTTTCTTTATTAGGATAGACTTAATTATTACATACATTCTACAAGTCAATTATAGTTATCCACGTACTTACAAATCTATTTCATCAAGCTTCAAAGAAGAATAAAAAAATTAATAAAATGGCTTCAAAATGTGAATTTAAGGATTAATGCAGTAATTTAGTCCGTGATAGATTAATATATGGTATACAAAAGGTTGCTGAGGGAAAGATCTTACAGTAAAAAAGCTGTAAATATACACAGGTTGGCCGAGATTTCAACAGTACGAGCAGACAATATAAAAACAGAGAATAACGAACACGATATACACGAAATAAATGCTTTGGAAAGTAACTCCCAGGGTGAACAAGGTACGGTTGATTTTATTAACCGTCAACGGCGAGCGGTAAAAATGCGCTCGAAAGGTAGTTCTTTCAACAAGAGCGACGCGGAGTTATGAACTTTGTCAAGCAACATGTCTTACACAAAACAGCAGTTTCATCGCAACAACATTTGTGGAAAATTTAGAACGAAACATAAAATGTACTAATGGTCAGCGATCGGGTGTAAATGTAAAAAACGTCAACGTTACAATCACTACGCGTCAATGTGTAAAGTGTATTTAAACGTAACCAAGTGTCAACTTGTCTGGGTAAAATGTTTGTTATTGTATGAATTATTTTTATATTGTTAAAAATGCTTAGGTTGTTTATGTTATTACAGTCAAAATATCATTTTGTTTTAACTAGTCCTAAATTGTACTTATTTAAAAATAAATACGAGTTTGTAGGTATTTGTATGTAGTTACAAATATAATTATAAATGTATGTGAGGGTGTTTTTATATAATAAAGTCCCAGTTGAACTCGTTCTTTGATTGCCATAACAAGTATCATCTTTACAGGTTCTGCACAACGTGTAAACCTTCTAGCCAGCATTTTGCATCTCATCGCTAACGCCCTTTCAATATTTTTTGACAGAAAGGTCCTCCGTAACACTTATAAAGATAAGTAATTATACAACTCATTTTTAAAAACACAAATACATTTAAAGATTGGACACAACAAATGGTCGTCTCATGTCCCGATTCAAAACTTCTTTTTTTAAAGCAAATGAATAAATTGTGTAGGCAGTCAAGCCAATTGTTGTATTGACAAAAAAGACCACCAAGATAATTATATATTATATAATTATGGTGATATATTATCAAGGCAGTTTAGTTAGCAGTATACTTTTGCGATACCTCTGCTTTCGCTGAACTTTATTAGCTAATCGTTTGCTGCGACGGCGTTCTATATTTCTTTCAGGTAATACCGGATTTCTATGGCGGCTTAGCCTGAAAGATATTTTAAACAATTAAATATAATCGTGTTTGGGTTAACAATAATTTCAAATATGAGTTAAGTCTAGATAAAAATTACATTTCACAAAATATACAGGTGTATATAATAAGACACAGTATACATACAGAATGTATATTATACGAGTGCTGCCATGTCGGTGGGTTCACCAAACGTGAACGTGAACATGGAGACGTTTGGTTGACCAACTGTTAGTTTAATATATCAACGATGATATCGATATACGATACGAATATGAGTGATTTCAGATAAAACTAAAAAAATCACTTCACGCGTTTGGTTTCCACGTACAATAAAAAGTAGTTTACAATATTTTAAAAATCAACAGAGGCATAGCTGAAGGCAAAGAAGGGACTCGTGTGGCAATTTCTGATTTTCTCAACATAATGTGTATGTTATATGTGTTGAAAGCATATAACATAATGTGTATGTTATATGTGTTGAAAGCATATCAATTAAATTGTGTAAGTAGTGAAGTCAATTGTTGTATTGCCAAAAAGTATTGCTTATATTTTACAAGGGTAGTTTATTTAACGTACAGTTGGCTTGATTATACCTTGGTTTTGGATTCACTTTATTAGCGGTTGTAGTGAGTAAACTTCTGCAGCGATGAATCACTACCCAAATTCTGTCAGCAGGGATTATTTTAAGCTTAATCCAGTTTTGCCCCCTGTAAGGAATTACATAAGATTTAACAACTTTGAGATATTTTAAATCTATACATTCAAAACAGTTATTAAAATCAAGTTACTAATTTTCTTTTTAGCTTATTGAAGGAAGTTCCCTCGGCTTAAAAAATGACATAATTTTTTTATATTTTGTGTTGATTATTTAATGTTAAAATGATGAAGAAATGTATGTAAGCCGTAAAAAGAAAAAAGTGAAAAGTAAGCATCCCTAAAAGCTTCTCTGATTATTATTTGAATATAAATATGAGATGTATAAATCGTACAAACAGCCATAATTGGTGAGTATATCGTAGTCATCATAAAAATATCTGCCCCAACCGGAATTCAAAACTCCGACCTCTGGGGGACCACAGGGATAATAACCACTCAACCAAACGGTTGTAAAATATATATATATTAAAACAAAAAACAAATTGATTCCATTGTTAACCTTAATATGACATATGTTGCCGCGGACTTTTCATTCTAGTACCCGCAGAGTTCAACATAAGCCTTACTTTGGGCTAGATAAAAATGTATGAGTATAAGAATATTATTGTTATTCATTTAACAATTTCACCCCACTGAACGAGTTGTCAAAAACTTTATGTTGGCAGCCTATTCTAGTCCTGCACTCGGAGCCAGAACATTGCAGTACTTGCTTTTCCAAAATAAATAGTGGATAATCATGTTTTACAATAACAAATAACGCGTAACAGATTGATCTTGACACCTGTTCGTAATAAAGGCAGCTATCCTACTGTAGCTAATATAATATTATAGTTCTATACACATTTTTGAGCAATTCACTAATAATATAAATTTTGCACGTTTCCTTAAACAGTGCACTATAATAAAAAAAAATACCACAATTAAAAACTTTTTAGCGATTTTGTTATCAGTTTTGTTGTTATTGTCTTGCAAAAAATAGTACAACTTATTTTTAAAAACACAAATACATTTAAAATTTAGAAACAACAACAAAAGTTTCATGTCTTAATACAAAATTTTTTTTTAAAGAATTAAATAAATTATGTAGGCAGTCAAGCCAATTGTTGTATTGTCAAAAATTACCACCAAGATAATTATTATCAAGGCAGTTTAGTTAGCAGTATAGCTTTGAGATACCTCTTTAGCTGGATTTTATTAGTTAAACGTTTGCTGCGGCGGGGTTCTATATTTCTTTCAGGTAATACTGGATTTCTATGGCGGCTTAGCCTGCAAGATATTTGACACAATTAAATATTTTTCCGTGTGATCGTGTTTGGGTTAACAATAATTTCATATATGAATTAAGTCTTGATAAAATTAACATTTCACAAAATAAGGCATGTAAACACTTTTTGGTTATGTTGTGTTGATTATTTGTTATAAACGTTAAGAAATGTTTTTGTGTTGTACAAAGACAAAGAAGTACCATTTTTAAAAGACATGGTATTGTTTACGTAGAGCGAACTCCTAACGAATCAAATAATGAAATGTGAAAATAAATGATTGTATCAATTATATCCTATTTTTGTAATTTTCTATAAATAAAAAATGAAAAAAATAATAATTTATGTTTTTTTTTATCAATACCTGGTAGTCATCTCAACTGGTAGTAGGTGTACTAAGACAGAAGATAGAAGATTCCGGGATTTTTCAACCACAGAAGAACTGGCAATCGCCGGAACACATCAATGCTGTTAATATTATTACTATGGCGATGAGCTTAGATAAGGCGGTGCTAGCTAGCTAGGTAAAAATAAGAAAAAGTTGTACCACCAATGAAACTGAGTAGAAAATTCCTGGACCAACTGGGAATCGAAGCCCGGACCTCTATCTATACCACTAGACCAAATAGACGGTTAAAGTTCTACTAAGAAATAAGAATCTTGAGACAACGATGACCTTATTTAAAAAACTGAAAATAAGAAAAAGTAAAATTTCACAAAACAAACAGAATGTTTAATCATATTATACATACTTATTTCTTTGCATACTTTGATTTTATGGGAATTCGCGGGTTTACCTTAATAAGACAGTTACAGCGGTTTGTTGATGCAACAATAGAAATATGGTGAAAATTACGTACGATATATATATTTATTATTTTTATAGCACACATAAAGAACGGATAAGCGTATGGGTTTCATATACAAATAAAATGCAGTTATCAACACCTAACAATAGCTTAAGGCAAAAGCTATCGAGAAGATATTTTCATGCATTGTCAAAAGTGAAGCCGCGCAAAAAGAGTTCATAGCTTTGCGAAGCCGGAACTCTTTTTGCGCGAATTGTCGCCCCGTAGTGAAGCTTAGCTATACCGAACTTAGCTATACCGAACAGCATAAGCGACGCGTAACGCCAATAACTTGGAATTTATTGGTTATGGTATAGAGAGTATGCAGCGGTGAATAGATTCTATGTTCCTAATGAAATATTAAAAATTGTTGTCATAAGATTATATTATATTTTAAATATGCAATAAATATATAGGTAAAAACTGGCGTTAGATGATGTAAGTGTTCTGTTAAAGAAAATATATAAAAAATCAGTGTCACCAAAGCCGTGCGATACTGATTTTCGTATTGTTTTTGTCTGGAATATCAATAACAAATATAACATACTAGGGGACTAGGAAAATTTATGAAATTCGAGTGATTTTAATTTAGCAGTGGATGTTTAATATATAAATAACCTTATTCGTTTCCTCTCTTTATGGATTACTAAGTTTTTGTTATTATTTCATCATTAATTAGTTGGTTTCTTTCCTAGTCGACAGAAGTTTTGATCTCTGGTTATTAAGTTAAACTCGATGATGTAAATATTTCTATTAATTTAAATAACTAAATCTGTTTATTAGTAGAAAATGAAATTACGTATTATAATCTCAACCCCCTCTGTTACAATATTATATGTAATCGCGTATGTTTACAGTTACAAAATTTTCAAATTATGTTCTTACCAGTTAATTTATTAAGCAGTACAATCTGAACACAATTAAATCTATTCAGCTGAACAATATAATAATAATAATTAAAAAAGTGATAACAATCTTGTTCTTGTTGTTGATTTGTTTACAGGAAAAAAAAAACAGTACGTCTTTTTAAGGATACAACTTCAATTCTGCGATTCGACTTTTTACAATACTTTTTGTTTGAGCATCTGATCCAAAACTTCAAAGCTTTTATGTGAGATTTTTTACTGTCAAAAAAATCTTAAAGAAAAAGAAAGATAAATTATTTCATGAAATAAGGCAATACATGAGTAGGTTACGTAATGTACTTAGATTATTTTACACTACCCGCATTTTCCATAAAAAAATATTTCGTAATTATAATTACAAATTGTGTAGGTGTAGTGGCTACTTCAGTAATTGTAATTAAATTTCATGTAAATCGAATTACAAGTAGTGAATTAATAATTGAATTTACAAAGGCAGTTATAAAATAACACTTTTTGATAGAACATGCACTAATAATATTCTAAAAATCTTTATCAAACAATTATTTTTCTATCCTGCACTACAGAAGATTTTTTAAATATCCTTACAATATTCTATACAGGGGCAATTTTGAAACACAGTTCCAAACAAATTATCTCAAAGAATCAGCCATATTTATTAGCAAGCATATTTTGATAGATATTATGCAGGTAGGAAAGTGAAATAAGCTTCTTAATTGTTATTATACACTGCATTATTTTTTTAATATTTAAATGTGAAACATTATGATGCTGTTATAATATTAACATAATATTTCATAATATTAAAAAAAATTTTTTACCTAGATATTTTATTTCACATTTCACCAGTTTCAATCTTTAATGCAGTATTATTATTTTTTTGAAAATAAAGGATTGTTTTCTTTCAGTAAAATTTCCTATCATCTTAGTATTTTTATATCTATTGTTTCCCAAACTGTTAGAGAATGCCAGCAGCTGTATATAGTTGTATGTATGCAGTTGCATCCCACACTTATATGTAGTAACTCTGTTTTGTGTAGCAAATAAAATAAATAAATAAATTTGGAGTTAGTAAATATATTCACTGTTTAACTTTTTGTTACAGAAATCTAAAACATAGATAATGTATTAAATATTTCAATATGAAATTTAATTATTTGAAAAAAAAAATAAAGTCTAATTGAAATATTTATTGAACTGTTAAAGTTTGAAAGAGCTCATGAACATTTGGAAGATCTTATTTAAAATAAATGTAAAATAGCCAACCATCTCTTTATCATATTTATGGATACAATAGTTAATTGATTTGGTGAAATACTGTAACATAATACCTTATTTTGGATATATTAAAACAATTTATTTAAACGAAAACTTCTGTAGAACACTATATCAGCTTTTTGTCTTTATTCATAAATATTTAGTTATTTAGTTTTAATGACTAAATAAGTATAGATGGTGGACTTAATGATAATTTCTCTTCCAGACCACGATTAGACTAGACAGAGACTAATAGTAGCCAGACTAGTTTTAAGATAAAGATATATCTATATTTTATAGAACCCATTACACAAAAATAAATACATAAAAATACAAAGAAATACCTACCAATAACACCATTCACACTAAATGGCTATAATATTATTGACACACATGTATTACAGACACACATATATAAAATTTTGATGATGAAAATCTATAATAATCTATAGTAACCTACGTTAGTTTTGTTCTACAAAACATATTTTCAACCCAATATCAATTTCATCAAAAATCATGTCACAGCCGTAATCAAGCAATCACATCACAGACTTTAAAAATTAAGAAAACCAAAATATACATACCTGAATAAACTCACAACACCACACAAAAAAACTTAATTAAATTAAATTAAGTTACTAAAGTATGAAATAGAAATAAGATGTTTACCGTATTTTAACCATTTTGGCTGTATAATTTTTTTTTATAACTATATAACACTTTTTTATAAATTTTAGTGCTAAAACAGGTGTTCAAGCCATGAGTGCTATCAAAGCAATGCCGGTACTACCGCCAGCCCGGACCTGGCGGTAGTTACGACGTTTTGTATTAGTTTTGATCAATGAGTAAATAAGAAGGTACCTGCTTAGTGCATCTCAATATACATGCGCGTTTTCATACAGGCTACAAATCTATCTCTCTCCATCACTCCTAAAAAATATTTAGAGTAGTATGGATACTATACCACATAAAATGGCTACCTTAAATCCATATGATCATCATAAATCACTGATACTCACTTTTAAATATTTCAGCAATCGTTGGTTATAGAAATAACTTCACTACACAAGAACAAACGCGTAATCGTCAATAATATAACACATTGTCTTGTCGAACACTATCTTTTAAATCTATGATGGAATGCCAATGATTGCATTGTCACTCTCTATTTTCAAAGGTATCTCTAGAATATCCAGGAACAGGACTAATTATTATATACACATTTCATTAAATCAACAAAGATTTAGAAAAAACTGCGAATTCACCAATATCATTAGAACACACGTTTACAACATACTTTTTCTCAATTCTGATTTATATAAGTCAACAAAATAAAATAAAATAGTTGGAGCACCAAAAGAACGCCGTAATAAACTAAATTTCCGTTCATAGAACAAAAGATATATTTATTTCATCACAGTCTTCCATTGAAATTATATTTATATATCTACTGGTATGTACAAGTTATATGTATGTACACAATTCCCTCTTTATTCCTTTTTGTAGTCTATGATGACTAATAGTTATATTTTTTTGTAAAATTGTGCTCTTGAAAGGGAATGCAAAGAAATTAGCTCTATACAGTCTTGTGGCGACTATCTGGTCGACACATTGGACCACATCTTATTAAGTTTATTTTTCATAGCTTATACAACAGATGACAACATCTGTTAAAATTAATATTCTAAATTTTCCTTTTGCTTGTAAATATATAATTGTAAATAGAAGTCTATGTTTTCATCTACTATCCCACTTCTAAACTGGTGACCCCGCGAAGAACACAATAAATAACATGCAAAGATTAATTAATATAGTTTGACGAAAAAATGATTGAAAACGACTCACAACACACTGATGAAGCATCGAAGACCCATCCACCTGAAGAGCTTTCCCGCGTTGCCGTACGTCCGCCGCCGTTTTGGCCAGATGAGCCGGCAGTATGGTTTGCACAATTAGAAGGTAACTTTCACCTCTCCGGTATCAAAGATGATGATACCAAGTTCTAATATGTTGCGTCCACACTTGATCAGCGATATGCCAATGAAATTAAAGATATCATTATCCATCCACCAACATCAGGTAAATATGAGAAACTGAAGTCCACACTCATCAAGCGACTGTCGGCATCACGCGAAAAGGAGGTGTTGCAACTTTTACAACACGAAGAGCTAGGATATCGTCGCCCGTCCCTGTTTTTCCGGCATCTGCAGCGTTTAGCCGGTCCCAGCGTCCCAGGCGATTTTCTCCAAACTATCTGGTCCAGCCGCCTCCCAACCAACATCCAGACATTGCATCTCAACAGCAGTCCACTTTGGAAGCTCTGGCTGATTTAGCAGACAAGATACACGACATCATGCCTTCGACGTCACAGCTAGCGGCTAGGTCGGCCCAAGCATACGAACAAGTAATAGAAATAATGGCTTCTCAAATTAAGGAGCTAACCAAGCAAGTCAACGCGCTTTATATCCAGGTTCAACATCAAGACCGTTCCCGCTCCCGCTTCAGATAGATGTCACAAAAGTCGCAAACGAGCAAATTTCAGCAGGTCAGCATCTAGTCAGAAGAGGTTTCCCCACTACTGGTTTCATCACAGATTCGGCAGCCAGACAAGAAAGTGCGTACCACCATGCAAATTTTAATCGGAAAACGCCTAGGGCAATCTCTGATGCCGATGAGTGATTGTCCCTCTAAACCCGGCCTCTTCATCTCTGATTGCAAGTTGAAGATCGAATTCCTCGTCGACACCGGTAGCGATTTATGTGTCTTCCCTCGATCTGTGATCCATCAACGTCGTGAAAAAGCCAATTACCAGTTGTATGCAGCTAACGGTTCTATCATTCACACATATGGTTTCGTCAACCTTCAGTTGGACTTAGGATTGCGACGAGAGTACAACAGCAGTTCGTTGTTGCTGATGTTAGCAAAGCAATCATTGGCGTCGATCATCATGATTTTCGGTTTGCGTAACGCCGCGCAAACTTTTCAACGATTTATCGATAAAGTCACCCGAGGACTCGACTTCGTTTATAGAAACGTTCCGGCCAGGCAAACCAGGTCCGGACGAAAAGTGCATTTCCCTGCTCGTTATCTATGACGAGGGCTCCGGAGGGGGATTGATGAGGCGACTCTGATTGTCACATTGGACCACGTTTTAATAAGTTTATTTTTCAAAGCTTTTCTTGTCATCTGTTAACTGTCTGTCACTCATGTCTGATTTTTGCCTTCGTTTCATCATTATAATTTTCGTCTAATTTTTTAATATTAATATTGTAAATTTTCCTTCTGCTTATAAATATATAATTGTAAATAGAAGTCTATGTTTTCATCTACTATCCCACTTCTAAAGTCTTATAATATTTTTAGTTCACTATATGTAACATAATGCACACGTGCAGAGCTATCTCATAAAAATGAATTTTCGATACTTATACGACCTAGAGAGTTTTAGACTTAAACCAATTAAAATCTATCTGATACACAAATTCAGTTTTTAAACAAGAACTATAGCGCTTATGTGATCCGTAAAACAATAAATTATTTTTCTGAGATGATATCAAAGAATTAAGATGTGACCATCAAATATTTTGGTTATTTCTCTGAAATTGTTACTTCATAAGATAATGAGGTAATTAAAAATTATATAAACGTCAATATATGATCATTCCTATGTAAATATAGCATTTGATGTACTTATTTTTCGATGTATTTCATAAAACATTATTATTTTCAAGCATTTAATCACTTTTTAAACGATAATAGGTTAGTAATATTCTTTCAGTCTTGGAGAATAGAGCACCTTTGGATATTATATAATGAGATTGGAAATGAAAGCCCATATTAATTATTTTGTTTATTAAATAATTTATTTAAATATAGTTAATATCTAGGAAAATAAGCTTTTAAGGATAAAATAAATTAACTTTAATATAAAATTAAAAAACATGCAATGTATTTATAGCTATATAAGCTACACTCCTTTGCCTAAAAAGAAAATCTATAGTCTATACCAGTATTCACCATAGTTTATAAATCTGTAAGAAAAAAATTGACAACAAAAAATAAAATTTCGTACTGGTGTACCACGAAATAAAAATGTGAAAACTGTTTCCAAAATTAACCTTACCATCACTTTGTGTAAATTTTACATATAACTTATTCGTGTTACAATGTAAATATGAAAACATCATAAATTTTAAGTAATTTATTTGGTGAGCGGTGTAAATAATGGATGCTTCGGCATCACCAACAGTTGATGCCAATCTAAATGAAGTATATGGATTCCTTTTACAAATTGAAAATTCTACCTTTTCATCTGCACCAACGCAAAAGAATACAGTTATAAAGTACACGAAATTACCTGACTTTAATTTGGACTCTAAAGGTAATCCTATCAATTTCTATTTCCTATCTGATTTTAATACACATGCTTGAAAATGTATCATTGGGAATAATGTTTCAGGTATGGATTCGCCGTTTGCCAAATTTGTTTTTTAACTATTTTATCCCATAGTATTAAAATTTGATTATTTTCAACATTTTAATAAATTTTATCAATAATTTAATGTACATTGTTTATATTTTGTCAACTATACTTTTCAATGACAACTTCAATAAAAGGTACCAGTGTCTTATCTGGTGGGAGTATATAGATGTTTATAATGATGAGTAATGAGTACACACAGTTGATGAAATGAATACACAGGTCATGTTTGTTTTTATATGTATTTAAGTGTATTTTTGATTTATGTTTCACATAAAAAGCATGTCTTGTTTTATTGTAACTAAAATTAAATACCATATCAGATTTATTCATGAAGCACTGAAAGATACATAATTCAATTTGAAGTCATTATATAAGTAATAATTGGTTGGGGAAAAAGTTTCTTCACATTTCATATGAAATTCAAGACTTTTATTTCAAAGTTAATTTACTTGTAATTACAGTATATATGTGTATATATGAAAGACCACATCCATTTCAACCACTTTCTCTCAACTTGTTTCTTTAATCTCAACTTGTTGGCAGTAGATATCCAAATCTATGGTTCTGTCCGACAGTAAAAGCTCGTAATGAACCCTTCCAATCCTACCATAGATACAGCATCACTTTATTGAGAGTCAACCTAGATTTTTCCCCAGTCTGTGTAGCCAGTCCGACTTATTTGCATGATCTTGTCATACATGATCCACTTTTCAAAACTATTTATCAATCTCTTCAAAAACAGCTTGGTTTCTTTACAGACATAATATAAAATAACAATAAAGAATCGCAAGCTCACTGAAATAAACCTAATGAACCATGTATGTACCTTGTGTGGCACCCAAATATCATGCTTTTTTGTGTACCCAGCTTTTTTCAAATGGTTCAAGAATAGTGGGAAACAAAATTTTCCTAATTTTCAACTTGTTCCCCAACCAAATATGTGTCAGTTGATAATTTACAAATAATTTCTGTTGCATGACTGTACAAAAATTTGTAAAGTGTAGCTCGGTCACTACTAACAGTTTTAAAATGCATGAACAATAATTGTCAGTTTGATTCTTAAATTGTCCATCAGTAGATATAATTATGTAATATGTAGTGTTTAACTATACACTACATATTACTATACATTTTTTTATTGGGTAGTCCATTTATCAGGTTAGCTTTTAACAATTGTTATATAGCCTATAAGAGAGACCGAACTCTACACAGGCACGATCAGAATCACGAGTGGAACCTAGTATGCTATAACTTAGTAACAGCCTATGTATAAGTATAATAATTATAATAATGATGATAATATTCTAGAAGAATTGATCTAATATTGATATTGAAGTCTGGAATAAATCAATATGTACCTTATGCTTCTTCTTTAAAAGTGTCAAACAGCTTTGATTACTAACTGTAGTAATATAATGTTCTCCATTATAGTCTATATACACAGCGAAAGCGATTGCTACTTTGGTGGCTCTGAAGTTCATTTGAGATCACAGCTTTAACAACTTTATCGACTCACTAAGCTGCTTACATGCACTATTGTCTTATCAATTTACGTCTGGTAACAGGTCTCCTCTTATACTAAAATTCAAATAGTTGATATATAAATGTCACCACAAAAATATGAACACAGCTTTAGCCTTGATCCCTAGTCATGTTATCATCAATAGTTGATGAGTTCACCATAGGTGCTATACTATCATGCTGTAAAAATCACTTCCATCTACTTCCAAGACCTTTGCCATATGGCTAAGACAGAAGTAACCCAGGTCTATATCATGGAATCTGTCCAGAACCATTAAGGGATAATATTATGGAGATACACAAGTGAACATACTTAACAGACTTCGACAGACAAACAAAATACCTTTGCTATATATAGATTATGTATCAGGCTTTCATGTACAATTCATTTGTTTAATATCCATGTCCGTACCTCATAAATATGCCTATAAAAAAACTACGTATGTTTACCTATATTGAATTTTAAAAATTTATGATTCACATATGTGCCATATTGTGTAAGTCTATGTCAGGCAAGCCAACATTTCATCCTCACAGGTAACCCAAAAACACTATTCACTTCTATTTGGCTATTACAACTGGTGCTATAGTTACACACCACACACCCACCAACACCACACATGACAGGTTGATTGTAAGAGATATCTATTAGAGATAAGTCTTAAAAATAAAAGAAATATAATTTTTTTTTTATTTGTATTTGATGCAATAAAGAGTTGACATGACTAGTCAATTATTTACTAGTAAACCTTAAACTTTCATGTTAGTATATTTAAGATGAGTATTTGTATAAAGGTCACTCAAATTTTGTTTTTTGTATATTTCTATTTTATTCGAAAATCTAAAATGTAATAAATTTAAAATTTTATATTTTAGTACCATGGCACGAAAAAAATTATACATCACAACCTCGAATTCGTCGCATCACAACGTTAAGTGATACTCCAGTCGTAACAACTAGATCGTTTAAAACAGATTTGATAGCACCCTTTAAAACAATGAGTTCCAATGTAACTAAAAGAAAAATAGTTACCATAGAAGAAGACGATGAAAATGATCTTCATCCAAAATTCTGTAAGTACATATTATCTAGTTTACATACTTTTTAATATACCTTAAGGAATGCTTAGCTTAACCAGTGCCAATTAAGAGGCTAAACTCAGATTTGTTAGAACCCTTCTGCATGAAGTGTATGGCTGGTTTTCTAGGATCCCAAAGCAGGGCTTCTATGGTAATAAACATACTGAAGAGTAACTATAGCTTGATAGGAGAAATATATGTACTATAATGAGAGATTTTAATGCCGAGGCGTTAAAGCTACCATTCTAAGGAATGGGACAGATATGGGTAAAGCCAGAGACCTACTATGAACGGTTAAAAAACCCGCTTTTATTATAAAGACTTATTGTCCTTCAATATTATATACTTTGGATTTATATGGTTTTCAGTTTAGTTTTGGCCCCATGTTTAGTTTTAACCATTACAGTTCATTACTAACCTATTTTAATATTATAATTACAGCTCGAGAAGTCAGGAAGCCAATTAATATCAAAACTTCCAGCAGAGTAACTGAAACAGAATTTAAAAATGAAAAGCAGTATACCCACAGAACTACTTCTAGATTATCTAATGTATCAAAATGTAAGTAGTTATTGGAGCCTGTTCTTTTAGTAGCTTTATAAAATTTAAATAATTATTATTATTCGTGTAAATGAGCCTAATGCGATTGTTACAAATCTACATAACTAAGTAAAACATCTGTATTAAGTAGCCAGCTTACCTAAGTCTGCCCCCATAACAATAATGTTAACAGCATTGTTGTGTTCTGGAAGTTGAAGGTAAAATAGCTTGTTCCTCTGTGGTACAATACGGGAGTAGCTCGCTTCCAGCTTTAGCCTTATCATCACTTACCATCAGGTAAGGTGAAGGCTAAGAGCTGTTAAGGATTTAAAAAAGCTTACATTAAAGTTGTAATTAGCTTGAAAATTATATCCCAATTAAAAATTGACAAGACTAAATGTTCCCTGTATATATTCAATTCATTTGCGGTGTCATAAAAATACTAGATTTAGAATAATAAATAACAATTACAAGCAGCACTTTTAAAGTGAATGTGAAGCCAGCTGTAGATGCAAACCTCAAACCGCTTTTAAACCAAAAATCTATTTTCACTATTATATAATATTTTACTAAGTTTTATTTCATTTTTTCTAAGTTTAAAACTTTTAGTCCATACTTTTGGTCCTTTTAGTACCATAGTACTACTTTAATTTTGTGTTACATTAATAAGCTTACATAATTTTTGCGACGTAACATAATTTTTTTATGCATGGCGCATGGAATAATGTCTTTCTATCGTTTCAATTTTTCGCTCACTTTATAGTCTGTAGCATAGTTTTCGGCCACTCACTGACTATATCCCATTTTTAGTAGCAGTTCGCATATCGTCGGGACGACAATTATATACATAGTATTACTATAAAGATATATTGTTTATATTCATGCTATGTAGTTTTCTATTGATTTAAGGATTATTTGGCTTATCATTACTTAATGAACAAGTAACCCAGTATGTACATTGCTAAAGCAGTATTATTAAAAGCTAAGCGATTTGACTTTACTTTTTTAACTTAAGGCTGTTTACGCATTATGCTGTTGTCCACGACATTATTAATGCCAACATTATTTCCTCCGCTTTTGTTTTCTTAAAATTGTTTGTTTGGTCTATGAAGGCCTGCAACGCGTTTTATCTAAAGCAATACTAAAATATTTATTTATCATGAAAGTTCGTATATTCGTAGTTTGCTTCTAGAAACAACTAATATGAGTTGTGAATGATAAATTAATGATCAAATAATCAAAATGTTTGATGATAAAAAATCTAGCGGTTGTATATTATTAAATAATTTAAAATAATTTTGATGACAGATTCCAGGGAACAGAAATTAAGTGCCAAAAACGTTAATAATACTGCTAATAGAAAGGAACCAAACACACCGAAAGTAAACAATAAAAGTAAATATTCATATGTTAGCCAGCCTTCTTCCGATATATCAAGATCACGTCCTTTTAAAGATAAAGGTGAGGAACTTATAATGTATATTCTGCATGATATTCTATATTTATTCTTCATACTTATATTTTATTTAATGTATATTTAAATGTATAATTATTTAGTATTATTTCTTACAGAATCTGTTAAGTCTAAAACTAGCAACGTATCATCAAATATTAGCCTAAAGTTAAGCAAAAATTTAGTGACTTCAAGAGAAAGTGATAGGGAAGTGAACATTAATAAAACAAAATTCATGGACAATTCAAAAAGTTATAGTCAAAATAAAAAATCTACAGAGAGAACAAAATTAACCAAAGTCTCGAGTATATCACCAAAAAGAAATGTTACTGTTTTGAAAGAAATAATAAAAAACAAGCCGGTCACTGTTATTCATGTGCCACTTGATAGTGAACATAGCAAAAATGTTCAAGATACTGAATCACAAAACAAGCCTGTCACTGTTATTCACGTGCCACCTGATAATGAACATAGCAAAATTGTTCAAGATTCTCCATCACAAAATAGTTTAGTATATCCCTCAGTTCAAGAATTAGCCACAAATACTGAACTACCACAAATACTGAGTTACTTAGACTGTAGCACAGAAGTAGAAAAAGATTTATATTTTAAAGATGTGACTGTAGGGACAGGCTCACGGGTTACAATGGAAGATAAGTTGACAGAGATGGATAATATAAACGTTACATTATGTAGGTGTGCAAAGAACACTACTATGCAAACAGAACTAATTAAAACAACATTTGATAGTCTTGATGTACCAAATGTAACATTAACGAAAGATAAAAATGAACCCAAAGAAGAGATAGTCCTACACAGTAAATCATTGCCGAATCTCCAAGCTCCACATCTAAAAGTCATGCCTAATAAGAAGGTAGATAATGTGAACGAATTTACGCAAAGTACTGCTTTTATTATTGGTCATGCTACAGTGACATGTACAACAAGACAAAAGATAAACTTCCATGTTTCCAACATTATTGGCGGTAATGAAACAATGTCTAATCAGTCAACTAGTCCATTAATCTATCCTATGAATGTAGTGTCAATATTTGAAAAAGAAATTACCAAGAAACAATTACACGATAACTCTTTTGAGAAGGAGGCGAAATCAAACGTCTCGTATACTAATTGCTTAAATGAACTACAGTCACTTAATTGTTCCTACGTCCTTAATAGCAGTAAATTAGTGAAACCGTCAGATATTATCAGCACCATGAGAGTGAACAACGGTTTGTTGCAAAGTGACTATATTTGTGAACAGTTCCAGAGGGAACTTAATTTTATTGATTCTTTTTTTGAGTCTTTGCAGTATTTAGAGAGCAGCTCTCTATCTGACAATTGTTTCTCAGAAAACAACGTAAAAAGCTTAATAAAGAACACAAATTTTAATTCGGATTACGGTTCGTTGTTGTCAAAACTTGATAATGGAGAAAATGTTGATGATAATGAAACAATGGCTTCCAAGAGTCTTTGTCTGGTAAGTGTTATTCTTTATATCTATAAACAAACAGGAGGAACAATTACTCATGTTCATAAGTCATTTATTATCTGTCCTCGAAATTCGTTAACTGCTTTTTAATGTCTGTTCAAATAATTTGTTTTATATTTAGTGTAATATTATATTTAATTATTTTTAGCTCAACCTGCTCATCCGCGATGAACAAAGAAGAGCAAAAAATCTGTTATTTGTATTGAAAATGAGAGAAGATGCTCTTAAGGATTTCACAAAGTCTCAAATATTGTGGTTAGAGAATAAAAAGAAGCAGGAAAATACAGATATATCAACTTTGAAGAAGAAACAACGCGGAGCTCTTCTCAAGTTACAGCATGAGTGTGGTGAAATGCAACGGATGCGCAAAGCTCTCCTTACCCAATCAGAAAAAAGAAAAGTAGCCCTAATGAAAACCAAAAAGAATATTGAACTGACGTTAACAAATAATGTAAGTGTAGATCAAATTATATTAGGAAAGAAAAAGCTGAAACGAAATTCTACCGATCGCAATACAGCTCCTGTGAAATGTTTTGAACTTTCAAGCAGTGGATGTGAAGATAGTTCAGCATCAAAACAAAAAAGTGATATCCCTTTACCAGAAGCATCCATTATAAGTGTTTCTAGTGCTGAAAAGTGCATCCAAACTGGTGACAGCATATTGGAAGCCGTACAATTAAACCTGACTACTGATACAGCCGCGGAGAACTTTGTAGCAGTAGATGGAGGCTACTTGAATATATTATTACACAATTTATCATTACCTCAAATCTTTAGTGGTGGTAAACAATATGAAGTCAAAGAAGAAGCCCTCAAAAATATTGTTAATTCTGCAAATTCACATCATAATCTGAATGAAACAGCTGCCATTGAAAAGTTTATGAACCAAATTAAAAATCCTGATTTAGAATCTAGTTCTCCGTCAACAGCTCGAAGTCTTGTGGAGGAGCTGAATCAATATTACAAAAGTGTAATTGATGAGGATAAATCACCCATAGAATCTCCTGTCAATGATTCTCATTTTGTGTATGATGTTAAAGAAGTCGTTCACGAAGAAGAGTCACAAATGCAGCAATGTGAGAACTTTAGCTTAGAGAGTGCTACGAGAATGATTAGTGATCGTTCTGACACTATGGTGGACAGTGTAGATCCGATTATGTCCAAGAATATATGTTTGTGTGAAGTTACTAGTGGTGTGGATTTGTTGAACGACATGGAAACTACCCCATTAATTCAACAGACCGGGCCACTTCCCGTGCCTGCTGAAGATGCCGTTGGTGCTGAATGTCAGGGAACCGATGTATCTTTATGGGGCATAGCGAAATCTTCTTGTTTTTCTAACTCGGGTAAGTTTTATTAATCATTCATATTCGATTCAGATAATATACAATAAAACTACAAGAGGAAAATAGCTCAAAATTTTAACTATCAATGAATTATTTAGAACAAATCTCATACCCTTTGGTATGTGATTTGTTCCAAATAATCACTACTAACAAGATTTTGTGACAAAATAGTCCTTTAAATTCTCAATATAATAAACCGCAGTTAAAAATATGAACATATATGTTGAAAATTGTAACTAAATGAAAAATAACGTTTGTGGTCATTTGTCCATTCTACTAAACACATATTAGAACTTATTTGTTAGTAGCCAGATTGCAACTTATCTCCCGTAAGGTTCAAAATTTATACCTATTCCGTAGAAAATAGGTGTGAGTGTGAGATATATTGTTATAATTCCAACGAATATCAGAAAAAGAAAATAATATACATAGGTAATGATTTAAAAAATATATTATTATTACTGGACATGCATTTAATAAATAAAAAATTTCCATTTAGTCATAAATTTATCGGATTAAAATTTTTTCCTCATCATAGTAAAAGATACTTTATATTTAGTTGGCTATTTGCGAACATTAGTCATCGTGGAGTCAGTTTTTAAAGAATTATTGATGTAACACTCAACTTCAATGTATATTGTAATTTCGTCAGTATACATTCTCTAGAATAAGGACCATTACAATATAATTATTCTAGTTATGCCTATATTTTGAAGTCTCCACCTTATATAATAAACAATCAATACACTTATGTTGACATTTAAATTACCTATATTTTATAGATTTCTCAACGTTTTTTGAATGTCTACTATACCATTCATAATATTAAAAATAAATTTAAAATACCTACGGTTATATAACAAAAATTTTATAAGGTAGAATTTATGACAAATACGACCCGTGTATGGAAATTTCTTTAAATTTAAAGATATTGAAACAATAGAAGCTCTACAACGATTCATAGAGCATGTGAAATATTTACTGACTTCTACATGAAGTTCCACCCTTAATGTTGTACCTGTTTTTTATCCAACAAAATTGAAAAGAGAATAAATAATATCCAATTAGTAACAAATTATTAAATAATGTATTAACGCTCGTTCGTAACGAGGTTCTTATGAAGCTTGTTTATATTCTAGAAGAATCGAGCATCAGCAGTCAACTTTTATCCCAAAGTGCCTCATTGTCTTCCATTGCATCACCCGTGGAGTGCGAGGCTGAAGAATTGCGTCGTCAGCAGCTGGCTATCGAGAGAGAGGTATTATTTTTTTTGACTAACTAACAATAATTCGCCACTCTGTTTCAATGTCATTCATTAACTTCGACTTATTACTCAAAGGATAATACACAAATTGAATTTTGACATGGACTCTAAATTGTTGATTGAATTTGAAAGAAAGTGTGGTTTTTTTTAGATGAAATTGATACTTTTATATAACATATACATTATATTGCTTATAAAAATTCAGTTGTTATTTTTATAGGATGGTTTTCAGTGATATTAATAATCTTGATAATTTCTAACCCTCTTCTGAATGGTGTTTGTTATGGAAATGTAATTTAAGTCCGAATAAATTTGTTCTAGATTAAAGCGTTGGAACAGCAGCAATGCCAGTTGTTGGTGGTTCGCGAGATACCTGATAAGCCCCCGCCTCCATACACGCCCCCAGCGGAGGCCCGGGCGCCTCGCCTGCCCCGGATGTATGTTGCAGATGAGACCACAGAAGAAAAGATACAGAAGTTCATAAGCGATCCCAACACTGACTCATGTGACCCCACAGATCCGTTCGATACATTTGTCAAGGATTTCTGCATAGAAACCTTAGGGCAACAGATGCTAGAACGAAGCGATAAACCATGGGATTCCTGCAATTTGTTACCACAGAAACCTCAGGATGATACGGATAAGTTGATAAAGAAAACTTCCACACATTTATTGGAGATTTTGACAGGAGTTGCGTCTGTGACTATCTCAGGTAATAAAAGTTTCCAAGGGTATCCGTATGTTAACACATACACGAACATGAAAGTTTTAAAATGCAGACATTTTAAAACTTGCATATTCGTATCTATATCAAAGTATATCTCCATTAAAACTACTATCTCCATAAAAATAATATAATAATTTATTTTAGCCATAATGTATCTATCGTCATTTTTGTTCTTCGAATTTTCTGATGCTAGTCCTCATATATTTTAAGGCTTATAATCTGATAGCTTTGGCAATGATCTGTGTTGAGAGCTCTATATTATATTTCAATAAGGTTTAATAAAATAGAGTATTATATGTCAATCCAGGCGTAGGCACCAGGCGGTCCGATCATATCGACGATATTCTCTTCGCGGAATGGCGACGCTGCGAGCCCGAATGGACGTCTCTCCATACAGACGAGGCATTAGTCAAAAATCAAATTTTCGATAGTATTTTCCAGAAAATACTTACCGAAACTATAGACGAATATAAACGGACAGTGCTGTGTGATAAATAGTGTAATACTGTAATGCATGTTGTTTAGGTTCGCTTTGGCGAATGCTGAGTTAAAATTTGGTTAGTAAATACAACGTTTGCATAAACTACTAGATGTAAGTAGCAAGAGCTTATTTATGGTATTTATTTGCAATAGCGAATGCATATCGTATTTTTTAAACATACACATTTAGAGATTTAAATTATTTATTTCAAATAATATAGAAAAATAATATCACATAGTCCTTAGTTTCACACTGACTATCTAAATTACAATTACTTTTGAAATAAATTTTGTTAAAGACAATTGAACTTATTATATATTTAATCTCATATATTTATAACGCTTATTATGTTGTGATGATATCTGGCTTGCATGTTAAAGATTTTTATGTATAAGAAAAACGTAACCAAAATTTTATGTGAATATTAATTGTAACTACTATGCCATAAATTGGTTCTATATTCTGGAGTGTATGTGTACATTTTATCAATATCTAATTACATTGCAATCTGTTTTGTACATACAAAGTAGTAAATACTTACTTACCACCCCAAATATCATGAAAGTCTTCGAATGCAGAATAAACCAGTTACAAAATTCATTAATATAGTAGAGTAATTGTTGATTAACTTAAGAAAATAATTAATTTGAGTGGAATTTAAGGTGTGTTTAACAAAATCGTTGTTTGTTCTACATTCTAAGATTGTTATTTATTAATATTACAGTAAGTATTTCACATAAAACTTCAATAATGTTAACTGTTATTTTGTACAATTGTACAGCATTTAAACAAGAACGCAATCAACCGTTTACGAGAAATAATTTTCCGATATATTATTTAAATCACGATACCGACATAATTATTTTTATATAAACTTATGAATAAATATTTGTTTACCATTCTATTTGATTGTTTCAATATTTCTTTTATTTTGTCTATTTCATGTTTCCGAAAACCAAATATAAATCTATATGATAATGGACAATGGTACCTTTATCTACACTGTATACCTTCAAGATACTTTTCTTGAAGACGAATAATTGAAAGCAAAAAACTATATAGAAGAATGTGCAATATGGAAGTAACCTTAAACCGTATATATAATACTAATTATTACTATTAAAATGTATGTAATAAAATATATTGTATTACGTTCGGTTTCTTAAGCGAATAAAAATATAGAATCAGTGCAAATATAAAGATAATGCAAATGATTTTTTTAAAGTGTTCACGAAAGTATTAAAAGATCACAAATTTTTTATTTATACTAGAACGCGAATATGTATTGCACAAATACATTAAATAATGATTGAATTGTATTATTCAAAATATTAACAAGTAATGCAAAAACCATTGTGTAAATTGTTGGATATAGATTTCAAATTCGTATGATTGAAATGTAAACAATGTGAATTTAATTAGATGACATATTTGTAATAGAGATTGAAAATATATCATCTAATTAATAATTTCCATGTTCGAAATCGACCTTGTAAGTTATTCTTTGCATATGTCTTGCCATGTTCGCGTCCACTGCCAGTGTACAATCTTAGTTTATTATTATACTAATTATACAATTACGCCTGACGATATCCACGTTCTAGCATCAAATTTTTTTATCAAGTATAATAAGATTTGTGGATATATCACGTTTATAGGATGAATAAATCAAGGTTAAATATGAAACCTATTTGCCAATTCATCAATACTGTTTGATTTTTTATTCGAGTAAAAAAGATAAAGAATTCGATAATCTCAACACTTCTATGAACTTTCACAGCTAATGTTCTAATTTTGTCGTATTGAGGAGTCACTGTATTAAAATAATAATGTGTACATTATCGACTTTATCGAAAACGATAAATCGATTCTTAAGCATACAATAACTATTAAAATATGTGTTTTTACTATACAAAAAAGATTCTTGCTTGATTTTTGCTAGTCATGTTTGATATATAACACAAACTTAGTGATACGCTTAATTAATGTTAAGCATATATATATTTATACATATGTAGTTAAGTTTAAATTATAACACTAAAAACCTAGAAAATAATTTTCTCATAGTAAATAAGTTAGCCAATAAGTAGATCTGAGAATCTTATAGAAACTCAATGTCGCTGTTTTCACATACGGTTAATATGTATTCACATTCACGGGTTGTTTTCTTTACACTAACACTGGCACAAAATATTTTATCGTGATAATTCAATCGTCAGCCTTTAGGATCGATTCGAGTGGGTTTGGCCCTTTTCTTCTAGGGTTGAATGGCACTTTCGTTGCTTCGGCTGTGAACAAAAGATTTTTTCTTATATTTTGTAAACACGACAATTTTATTCATTATTGTATATATATTATTTATCCTGATGATATCCAATTCGTAAGTCCTGGTGGAGCCAGAGAACGCATCACATGTTCTTTTCAGTGAAAGTGAGTTTGTCTTACATTTGTTTAAAATATGTACTATATTTTTAAGTATAAAATTACTAATATAACTTACTGGTATGTCCCAAAGACGCCTGCGTGACCTCTAGGCAGGCCATCCACTCAGTAATACTGATCTTTGTATCGTGGTTCACATCGCAGTACCGCGGCAACTTCCTTCCGCATCGCCGCAGCTGATCCACGTTCGCTATCAGCTGATGGAACGATTTCCATTCACGACGCTCCAGAGCCTTATTCTTGTCCTTATCCAGCATCACAAAGGTCCATGTGGCAGCTTGTTCTTCGTTTGAAGCACCCCATTTTACCATTTCTCTGTGTTGAGACAATATGAAAAAAAAAAGAAAAAGATTGTTTAAATTTAGAGTCATAGAGTCGCAAGTCCAGGGATGTTTTCATAAGTAGATTTTAATTCTTTAGACTCTGAACTTGTCGAGAGCTCTAAAGTCCCAATAAATGGCAATTTCACTCAAGGCCTTAGTCTACAAAGTCTTATCTTTATGTCTTAGCCCTGAAAAGTCAATCTTAAATATATGATGTTACTCTTGACTCCAAGACTTTAATATATGGACTGTAATATTCATTATTCTTGCCATTAACAGCCCATTTACCTATGAGCTGTGGATTATGAATCTATTCGTTTATATAGGCAATTCTGGGTTTAAGCACGATTTTCTACAGTCAGAAGTGGAAGAAAAACTCATAAAGGATACTGTTGGAAATGTTTAGGATAAGCGAAGGATGATATAATACGATATTTAATGAGAGTAACGATCTAACTTACCCTGGACCGGTACCGTTAGTGCTCGCTGTCATTTTTGAAATAAAGAAGCTCCTTAAGTCTCGCAAGAATTTCGACTTCTCAGGACACCCTGGGGTCAAGTATGATTATGTTGAAAACTGGTTAATAATTCATCCTTATTTTGTATTGTCAAAATTGAAACAAAACTTTTTTAAATTTTGATTTGTAAAAAAGTTTGAACACTTTATTTTGTATTGTTAGAAATTAACAATAGTTATTTTATAATGTTAATGCGTTTGAACAGATGTCAAATAGCATTTGATCAGATTTTTGAATATAATAAACAAAGTATCTAGTTAAATGTCTCGCTCTCACCTCTCATTGGACTTGCGTGTTGGGGAGCTGCATCGCAGTCTGGCTTTCTGTCCTTGACAGATGACCCGGGTATAGGTTTCCCGGTGTCTTGGTGCACGCACCAACAGTACCCAGTGGAGCGGTAGCATTGTGCTCTGGCGTATCGACCATCACCGGTGCATTCTGGCACGTATAACACTGCACCACCGGCTTTCTGGATGATTTAATTATATCATTTATAGATAATAAGGCTAATTGTTCATTAAATTGGTTTTGGTTACCATAATTAATTAAATATTGAACATTCTATAGTTAGCGATTTACTATTATATTATTCTTATTTAAATTTGAACGTGCCTGGTATTAACGGTTTGACAGTATAAATTTCTTGTCTTAAAACATTTTCATTGTGATAGTACCAAAAATTACAATTTGCCTAATTCAAAGCAGATTGGTACGGTCAAGTCGTCTGCAACTGGTTGCTTAGAGCAGTCATTATGATTGTGACGAGTCATGGCTTCATGTACCATTATAGGACACATCGTCCTTCTAGTCTATACAATTGTTCATAAATTATATGAATTATAAATCAGCCGGCCTTTTTGCTAACTTATTTTGACATGTATAACCATATACTTCGGACCTAGCAACCTGTCCGTAGTACTCAATGGAGCAGCCGTCGTGAAAATACAGGACACACAGAAAACAACATTTTTATTTTGTTTACTTGTATTTATTACTCAAAATTAATATAAGAACTAATCATTGACTACTCTTCAAGAAATAAAGAAACATTTTAGTAAATTAGTGGTAGAATATCAGGTATTTAAATACTCAATGGAGTTTTTAATCTCACCTGTTCGTCCAATACAGCTTGTCTGTCGGTCAGACAGTCATTCGCTTCGTCTTCTCGGCGTGACTCCGCGTCCGGGCCGTCGGGAGCGAAGGAGTTCCTCATTATTCCGGGGAGCACTGCCACATGAAACGGATGAAATGGATAAATATTTTAACTTACTTTCAATCCGTGACGTAGGCATTATAGATAGATAATTTCACTCCAACCTAGATCTTAAAAGACTAGAATCGGGCTAAGAGTGGTGGATTTAACTTATCAGTTTTTCATTATACATTATATAGTATTTATCACATTTGAAACTTAAGTTTTAAGTTTTCTTTGAAAAACTAATCAAACGTTTGGAAAACAAAAGATCATTACATTCAATTCTTCCAAGGGCAGCCATCATATCAATGGTGATAAAAAACAAAGACGGATTTTTGTAATACGGATTATACGGCAATAATCCGTTTTAAATCTTTGTTACAGCATCTACGAGGGTGACCAGTCTCTGCCTTATACTCGTATACTTGCTATTACTACTTGGTAAAGATTTACGCGACATATTAACATTTTCCTAAATGTAATGTCGTAAAATCAAGACATTAAGTCACCTGCGCTGGGGTCCGTCGGGAGCTCCTCTTCGTTATAGTCCGGCTCCGCTTCAGGACCGTTATCTTCGTCTGCGTTCAAGGACATGAAGAAACGGAGAGAGACTATATATTATTATTATGTTTGCACACACGTAAGCATTTTAATTTAACATGCAATTGATTAAATGGATTGAATAAAGTGGAAAGGTTAATTAAGTAGACTTTCAAAAAATTAATTCCGAGGAATGTTATTTAGATCTTCTATTATAAAGATCAAAAGTATGACATTAATAAAAAAAATTAAATACCAACATAAATTTCTTATAAATCTAAGTGTTTGTAAAGCATTTACAAGCCAATTGCCCATTATTTACGTTAGAACGGGGAGAAGATTTATATTATATTCGTAGAGATCCTTTTAGTTTTATAAGCAGTAGATATAGTTTGTATGTACATACATAATATGTATTTCTTAATTTATTGAGGTAATTGGTATTGGTTTTTGATCCTTTTCCTGATTTATTATGTACCTACCAATTGAATAAATTTACCATAATGTAAGTTGAGACACTTTCTTTATTTTTAAATCAATCAGGAAACAGTTAACAATTAACTCATGCATATTAATAAAGCTTTAAATAAATTTAGTGTTAGCACGTATGTAAGTATCGACATTATCATGCCGAGCTTTTAAAGTAGAAAAATTAAGCATTATGTGTCTGGGCAGCTTGGCTAAGCATGACATGGCAAAAGGCACGCATTTACAGCAAAAGCCTACTAAGGTACTCACAGTCCGGTGCGGGTGGCTCGGGATTGGCCAGCAGGCAGGTGATCCACTCGTCATGTGCGATCTCGCCGTCTCCATCACCGTCGCAACCACGAGCCCAGGCGCGTGCGCAGCGTTTTGGCTTCACCACCTTATTGTAAAACGCGAAATAATATTAATACTTAATAATAAACAATATTTTTTTTTAATCAAACAAAACGCCTATTATCATTTTTTTCCGGCGAATGGCGGCCCGGGTGTTCATGCGACAATTGTCTATTAAATTATATTTAATACAACACTATCTGTTACGTAATTACAAATGATGTCGGACCAAGTGCAATATAAGCAAGGACGTACAAAGTTCTATAAATAAACGGAAGTCACGATTTGCTGTTTGCAATTTGTCTCTGAATATCTTAAGCAAAAATATTAGTAGGACATACTTTCTTACCTTCTTAATTAGCCTCCTAAGTCCTCGGTACTCGGACTTCTGCAAACCATTACTTTTGTCCCGGTCTAGTTCCTTGAACTTCCAATCAGCAACTCCCCTCGGGTCAGGCGAGCTGTTCGCATTAGCGCGGGCGCGCTCATATTCTCCGCTGAAGATCTTTATCAGGTTCCCGTTGAAAAGCACACGGTCCGTGCGAGAGCAGCCTGAGAAATAAATGAATGCATTGTTAAGCAAAATTCACCTTTAAAATTCCTTTAAGAACTTGGTGGTGAGTTTTCCTATAAATTTATTTCTCGACTAGAGATACCCGTCGAGAGTCATACAAGAAATAAACGTCCCGGCCAGCGCAATATAAGGTCTTACAAAATTGACGTAAAAAAATATTCAAGGAGATTTTACAAAATTATTTTTATTAAATATTAAATCATTTAACAACAAAAAAAACCTCTGTACCGATCTTTGTACTCTTTTGTTTTATGCCAGTTTTAATATGACCGTTTACGTGTAAATAAATAAATAAAAATTAAATAGTAGCTAAGTAATTAAAACTTCTAATTTTGGTCGGTTTGACATATGAGGTACATGTTTCGGATCTAGGAAAATTTAATTCTTGCAAAAAATCATTTGAGTCACATTATGAAATAAGCGTGCATCATGCAACATTCACCTGTTTCTTGGAAATATCTATAAACCAGGCAAATTAACATTAAGTTAATTTAATAAAATTAAAACTATTTTTCAATTTTACTTTTGTTGTCATATCTATATTGTTGACTCCTCACTACACTACATTCGTGATTCGCAAACATAATTGCTGTTAAACTCGAGTAAATGCGCAACTCAATATATATTGTGTGTCTATGAATGTAAATTCGAGAGGACACTACCCCTGTCTAATTAGCTAGAGGTCCTGGATTCGAATCCCGGTAAGTGTAGATATTTTTATGATGAGTACAAATACTTATGCACGAGTCATAAATGCATGTATGTTTATTTAGTATTTATATACATATTACTATATATATTTCTCCGTATTCCTAATACATTATTGTATAGGTATTAAAAGTTAAAGCATCATAATAGATTGATAACAGGTGACACCAAATTGCATACAAAAGATCGAAATTACGCCTAAAAAAAGAATGAAAAAATCAACCAGACGAAAGAAAAAAGTAACGCTTGAGACAAATTATTATTTATCTCGAGTATTGCTATACAAAATATTTCAAGTAAATGTTTTACGTTATTTTTCAGTTATTTTAAGGTAGGTTTAGTGGTTTTAGCATTTGGTCTTGATCGAATTGAGATTCTAATATCTCCCTATGAAATTTTTATTAACACAAGGAGTTTGGGGGTAAACTGAGCCGTATCAGCCGGGAGCATCAATGTCTATGCCTTTATATTAAGCACAGAGGAGTTGTAGTCAATAAATATTCATGAACTCATCTGGAATCAACGTGAAATTGATTGGTTTTCGTCATCAGCCAGAGCGCTCGGACCACAACCCCACTAAAATAAATAATTTAGTGTATACAATAACCAGACTTTACAAAAGTCGCCGTTCTGAGGCGGCATGCGAACTTGGAACCTTTGACTGATATAAATTATTTTATTTCAAAATCGGTATAATTATTTTTACAGAACACCGACAGTTGATATAATTCAGTAGCTTCTTAATGAATTGATTTCAATTTTCTTCTCTCACTATTAGCTATGAATAAATCACCCTTCTCAGGTTGAACCTAGTTTAGGAGTCCTCTATAGTCAAAATTACTGTATTTTGGACGGACATTGGTATAATTACAATGTTTGTCGTAACAAGAAAAAGTGTTGCTATTTAAAGAAAATATATTTTTAAACGCAATTTGCTGCTGTCCATCTTTAATTATTTTTAATTGTAGTCTTATTTTTGTATAATAAATAGTTAAATAAGCAGGTAATATAATACGAAATGCTTACTTACTTCTTTTATTTCGTTGTCCTCGGAAGGACAAACGCCGTCTCGTATGCGATTTATCTGTGAAAAAGGAACAAATTAATTTTTGTTACTATTTTTACGTATTTTTGTTATAAAGCTATGTTACAAAGACTCCTCAAGTTACGATTAATAACTTATTTATTATAACTTGAAAGAACCAAAATGCCTACAGAACTAGAAAATTAATATTGTAGCCTCAGACTCATTTAAATTAGAAATTTAAAAAATAAACAATCTAGGTAACACCCTACCCTAGCCTAACGTACTGGCCAACCAATAATATAGGAGCTGATATAGTTATTGCAAATATTGCTTGCAAGACCCTAACATTGAATAATATGCTATAAATTATATTTACGATACTGAGCGGATATAAATAACTCTAGACAATATCATCAAATTAGCCGACACGGACACCTTTCATTATCACATCTCCATTATAATGTTGGGAATTATGTTATGAGTGCCTGGTGAATTGCTTAAGCTCGTTTGTGCGCGCATCCGTAGAGATTTATTTTCTCAGAGCATAGTCACAGGGTAGCGTATTGAAGTAGATTAGGTTATTTATTATTTTGACTGTATTTACAGGTATTTACTAAAAAAGTTATAATGGTGTTAAAATCTTGTATAATATATTTCAGGGCATGCATGGGAGACATTTTCATACCCTGTCTGTCAATGACAATGCACTAAATATATCAAGTGATTGATGTCTTTAATATTGCAGGTGTGTTTATGTGATGGTAACCGCTCAAGATCAGGTATGCCATATGTTTGTTTGGATATTTAGATGTAAAAAAATATTAAATATTAGACATTGGAATTGTTCTTTTTGCATGTTGATTATTATAACACAAGGCGACACAAAAACATTTAATTTTGTCTGCTGCAGATCTTTGTAATTTTGTAGTTTCTATTTAATTAGATAACTGAGGCGCACGAAGGAAAGATCTTTCCTTAAAATCACTCTCACGTGTCCCTTTTTTAAACTAAATTATATCTATTTATATCAAAATTGAAAGCCTAAACTTTCAATTAAGAACTGAATCAGAATTAGTTCTGACGCTTAACATACCGAATCGTTCTCAATTTACTGTATCAAAAAAGCAACGATTCTTGAACGTTCTGAGAAGTGATTGTGTGTCAGTCCATTATTAACACCGAGGCACCACATATCGTCTTTACAAAAGATGAAATTAATAAGATGAAAAATGAGAACCGTAACATCAATTTTGCTCAAATTTCACGGAGTCATAATTGATTCTTTCTGCTGCGAATTTTTACTCTGTTGCCTATAAGTGGTTGTCCTGGAGGCGAGGGGGGAGAGTCCGTCCACCTAACCGGTCCAAAAGTGATGCACAACATTAGCCGATACAAAAACCGGTAACGATCGAGACGCAGCACGCTTATACCTAGCTACCTATATCGTTAGTGAAATACCAATACGGTATTTTGTTAAACTGGTAGGAAATATAGGTGGTGCATATTAATTAAGCATCTTTTTGATGGATCATCCGAAGAGACAAAATTGATATTTTTCGGTAATTAAAATTGACAAAATTACGCAATCAATTAAGATTGACCCGAAAAAATAAAGTAAATATACATCCAGTGTCCCAGGAATAAAATATACATCCACCAAAATACCCACCTAAAATAGATATCTCTATCTCACTAAAAATGCACACGTGTAAGGCAATAATATATGACATTTCACCTTCTCCTTTAACAAAGGCTGTACGATAACCGTCTATGATGTATGGTCATGGGAAGGGCTACAAAAAATGTATCAAGACGTAAAATGGGGTTTTGTGAGCCGACCAGACACTACGGCGCCCTGCCTTGTAACTAAGATACAATGACTTATGGACGTCAATGGGATTAATAGATATTATGAAGTGAATAACTAATTTTTAAATTTCTAAAGAAGGTATACTTTACTGTGTAGGGCATTTTGTAATCTTTTTGAAAATTTACGTTGCAGAGCAGGAATGACCTTGATATCTAATATTTGGCGAAAAGCTATAGTTTTTAATATACCGCAAAGTTACACCTAAGTAGGTGGTCTTTGTAGTTACGTAAGTACGTAACGTCAAATAATGTTTCTGAAACGGATTTCCGAGTGCTAAATGTAATACAACAAAAAATAAACTTTTAACTCTTCTTAACCACTTCATTAAATCTGTAAAAGGTATACGCTAAATATAAAACAGCAAAGACGCGGGCGGAGTGGGCTAACAAAGCGCTCGAATGGTGTCTGGGACGTTTTTTCTATCGCCTGATGGTTGAGACGGGTCCCTGCTTTAAAACTGAGACAAAAAAACTGGATCCCATTGTGATCCGGCGTCGAGCAGTCTGAGATGCACCGCCGTTTCTAAGAAACCATCACAGATACGCCGAGACCTCGGACACCCAAAAAATATCACTAGTCACAGAGATGATTGAATAGTGCTCGATAACACAGCTAAATAATTCTATTACACATAGTTTGCATAGTATGGTGTTGGTATACCTACTACAAAGTAAATTTAATCAATCATGTTAATGCATTAAGTAGGTATAATTAAGTATAATTAATCCTTAATTCCCAACTTCTAAAACCATTTCTCATTCAAAGGTATATTACGAAACAATAAAGAACGATTTCATTATGCATGCATTGTGTTCAGATGCAGGGGTCGTAATTATAAATATGTTAATTGAACTCGTACGTCAATACAGCTCCGTCTCCGCCTGATTCGAGCTTATAGCATGCAATCTAATTTACTGCCGTCCATTTGCAGTCGCAATAATACATGCGTAGCTAGTCTGGGACGTCAAAGTATTATATAATTAAAGAGAGTGTAGCCTATTCCACGCAACGGGGTCAACATGAGCCCATAAACGTTTGATCGCTCATACAGGCGCCAGTGGTGATGAGCAACTGGCATACACTATGAGTCACGGGCACAGTAATATAGTGCAGAGTTCTGGCTGAAGTACCAGTAATCGAATAAAATATTCCCATTTTATATTATTGGTCAGCGTTCAAAGTTGAACGTAATTTTAATCTTTAACTTTCTGTAACAAGAGTGTAACGGAGTTTTTACTCCCTTGTAAGATAATGTATCTCAATTGTTTTGAAAATTTGAACAAAATACATGTGGTATTTTCTTGTATGTCTATAAAAACGTCATAAAAACTACCAATGTCAACTATAAGCAATAACCAATCAGTAAAAATAATTAATCAACATCATCCACATGGCGTCACAACATATGAAAACTTGGACGTCATAAAATAATATTTAAGTCTATATTTAGATTGATGTTCTCGTTAGAAACTAAGTAAAAGCAATCTTATTTCAGTTCAATCCTACCAGCAGCTAATGGAAGGGACTGGTTACTTAGCAAATCAAAAATTGACAGTCGCTGTGCAAGCGCAGTATGTGTACGATACGAGATGAATAGCTTATTAAGCTCGAACGGCTTGAGTATTCGTCTATTTTTGATTTCTGTCCAACCGTAATAATAATTATTCGCATAATGCGTCATCTAACATAAATAGGAATAAAGGAATGTTTCTTGACGTTAATGCAAATTTATTTTAACCGAAAGTTTTTTAAAAACAGATGTCTTAGAATATTCAGATAGTACACAATAGAAATAATTATTATCGTGTAGACCTGAAAGCGCGAGTGTTGATAGTGTCTAGAGTGCAACTTTCAAGTACCTAATAAAGTTATTGTATCTGAAGTGAACGGGAGACCACCTTGCAGGTGCTATTTGCATAGGTCAAATTACTTTAAATGTTCTGTATTTACCATTCTAATATTAAGTTAATTAGATAAATATAATTACGCAGGTATTCCTAATCTAAATTAGTTGTGACTAAAGTCATTAATTTACTTAATATAATTAAGATCGGGCATTACCCCCTTTTCACAAATAAATTTATGTTAAATGATCAGATCGAACACCATTTAACAAACCTCGAAGTGAAATAAAATGTCGAAGCTTCGTATTATTTACAAATAGTCAAATAAAACTAACAAGTTGAAAGCTTTGTAGCAAAATAACACAATTATTGTGATTCTCCGAGACGAAGAGTCGGTTCGTTTTGCGCGGACGTACGGTATTCATGACAAAGCGATTATTTTCGGCAGAAAATTGTAATTCCGCAATTTTAATTTCACTCGCTATCATGAAAGCAACCAATCCGATGGCCTTTTATTTAATTACAAGAACGCTAAAGTAGAGTTTTAGTAATTTACTAACATAATTAGAACCCTATTTGAGCGTAAACAAGTAAAAAGATACTAACAAGAATAGGCAATGTTATTTAGTAATTTTATATCATCGGTTTTACGAAACTAAATTAGTGATGCAGCACGTCGCTCGTCTGCTCTCAGGTAGAATACTAAGTTAAAGGATTGCTTAGGTGGGAATGTTCTTAGTAGCGAATCAAATTTTATTTCAATATCCAATGTGAGTCTGTGATTTTATCCGCATGGTTACTGTACGTACAAGTAGTATAACGATATTTTATGAACTCATAATTTTTGTGTGGATTTCGCCAAAGTGACAGTTATGGCACAACAAGTTGTTTTGTGTTTCAATTAAATGTATGCATAGCAAATAAATAATTACTTACATTTTATTTAAGTGCCAAATCGAGTTTTTCGCCACCTGTAGACTGACTCACGTTAAATTTTACCTGAGTTAATTTTAAAACATAAATGCATCCTTTTAGGCCAATAAATAAACAACTATTCCAGTATGATTCACAGCACAGCTACATCTTTCTAGATTTTTCGTTATTAATCATTGTTCAGTATTTCCTGTGTATTCAATCTCCTATCGAGTATATATAAATAATTGAGAAACGAAAATTTATTAAGTAAAATATGAATGACTATATAAATTTTATATAGATATCTAGCTATATCTATTTAGAGGGCATTCAAGATATTCTGAGGATTGGGATTTGGATTTGATATCGTCATTGGTTTATTTGTTTTTGATTCAAATTTATTTTCGTTCTATTGGTTTACTTTAGTCGTACTAATAAGAAGTAGTTTTAATATATACCCAATTTATTATAATATGAGTTCTAACTCTTGAGAAGTGACGTGACGCAAGAATGAGGAAACGGATGATTAGGCCAGCGCGAGCGCAGCGGTCGACGTCCTGCGTAGGTTGACCCTTTGTTTGCAGGGCGACCCGGCGAGATCCAGGGCCTGAGTGGTACTAGTAACTTAATAAATGGATATTTGATAAGGCCCACAGCCGTCCTAATGGAACAGATTACCCGCGAGAAGCTAGTGCCTCCTCTTGACAGATAGACTGGACCTGCTATCTAAACTTTTCCGTCTGCCAAGACTTATTCAACCAAAGATCACTCTTACAGATAGCATGGAAATCTTGTGGAGTTATTGGTATCTTCTTATTTTTCTTTGTAAGGTAAACATCCAGTTTTTCTATATTACATATGAAAATACGATTTTAAAAAATACGAAATTACGATAGTCAATAATTGATCAAATTTTCTTTATAAGTTCCTAATTTTTACAACAAAATTAAGGTTTAAGTAGCAGTAAAAGACACCTTCTTTGGGACAAGGTAGGTATATCATGAAAGACAGTAAATGCGGACTTAACACCATGCGTAGAACGTTCTGTAGAGGATCACTTGCCAAATCAACCCCGAAAGATTTTTTGCATTACTTGTAGTATTCATAACATTAATGAAACTTTCTGAGTGTTATGCTGATTTTTCTCAGTAAGAACTATAAAAAAATCGAAACTGGTGCTGAAGTCGATTATTTATTCATTTTTTTTTAAATTATCTATTACACCTAAGTCTGTTTTTACACGGTCTTTTTGTACACGGTTTTGATATAACACGGTTTGAAAATTGAATATTTTTAATTTTTTTACACGATTTTATTCCATTTAGCACGATTTGAAATTATATAATATTCAATTTTCAAACCGTGTTATATCAAAACCGTGTACAAAAAGACCGTGTAAAAACAGACTTAGGTGTATAGTCATTAAAGGGCTGGTACTAACATAAGCCATTTTTATACAGTAATTGAATTTCAATTCTAATCTAAAAAGCTTTTGCTTATTGGAATAGTCCTGTATTAATAGATACTGGAAACTAATCGCCTTATTCTAAAAAGTGGTTTCTAGATAATCCTGGTTTGGAACTAAGGCTATCTAATATTGTTATTAAAGATAGATAGAGACAGCATGAGGTTTAATCCAGGTGTAACTTGGACACCTCCTTTGGAAGCGATTCACCCGTAAGGCTTGAGTACCCAAAGCAAAGTATCTTTAAAACCCCGGTAACCCTGTCAAGGCCAACTGTGGCCAACAGCATTGGTCAGTCAAAAAAGAAACCTTGTTATTTCATGTTATTTTCCACATGGTGTTATTATTGAAAACAGGTATAGATGGATAAATTAAACAGGCTCCGAAAACGAAAAGCTTATTAGACATTATCAAACAGAAATTAATAACGTGAAAAAGGAGTGCTAATCCATTATATCAATCAACAAGTTTCTTTCCCATTCTACTCACATGATATATCAGTGACCAGCTAAATCTAATAATCTTGAACTCGACCGCTGAGCTTTTTGAATTTGCTTCGAAGTCGTAAACTGTACCTTACATTGTCTTACTACTTTGTAGTATGACATGACTATCAGTAAGGTCGCGTTAATCGAGGAAGCTATTTTGTTGAGAGCAAGGGAATATGTCTATTAATCTATCAATATAAAGCTTCATTTTGATTGTGATAGGTTGTGTAACACGTGAGTATCTGTCTACAGTTCCCCTTCTCCGTAAGTGGCTGGTTTAATTACCATACTTATTTAATCGCAAGTTCCAAAATTAAATTACATATCATTCATATTTGGCTATCTTATCTTATCATGGGACCATGATTAAGTTTCGGTGCACTTGTTTAGATTTTTTATGCAGCTCTAGCCATTTCTTCCTTTCGTAGCCTAAATAAAGCTGCCTTAAGCCTTACTAACTATATGTTTAGGCACAAAGAGGACCGGAGTACTACCGGAGTACTCCGGTTTATGATAAGCCAATTTCAAAAGACTTCTTTTAGTTCTTTAATGGATGTTTCTTTGACTACTAATCTTCACTACACGCTCGACAAATCTGTCTCGGGGAGAATAGCAATTTTTTATTTCTTTATTAGAAACACCACCCATGAAAACCCGGCAACTAGTATACATATTTTAAAGTGCTTTCGCCTTCTGTCTGTCGGCTCCTTGTTAATTATATTTACGCGGCTCCCAACAATTCAGCAATTAAATGGTGCTAACTCCCTATGAAAACACTAGCTAACAATATAACTCTATCACACAACTTCAAAGTTCAATATCACGTACCTCGCTTAAACAAAAAATAACACAGAAGTAAAAGACGTAAGTCACAAAACTTATTTTCGTTTATAATTTGGATAGTAAACATAATCTTGAAATTCTGCTTAGTCAGTTACTAACATATTATCTTATTAATCTATTAGAAGTATTTTCGTGAATATAGCTCGATAATTTATGGAAAAATATGTACGAAATTGGGCGATATTGAAAAATGAAAGTATTATAAAATCCAATCAATTATGTGTAGCAGGGGCTAGTAAGGACAGTCGGCTAAAATGTTAAGTTCCCATTTTTTCCATAGTCTGAGTTCCTTATCTATGTGATCAAAGAATAATGCCATATTTCTGGGAATTTGTCCTTTTCCTGTCCGTAATTTTTAATATAATAATTTAATATAACCTCAAAAAATTAAGGTGGTAAGTAAACCTTTATCTTATAGAGCAACTTATTACATTTTACTAATTACAAAATTCAGGTAAGTCAAAACATACATATCATTTAATATCATATGGATCAAAATGGAAACCTTTGCCTCGATGTCATCTAATTCAATAATAGGTAGTACCTGTCTAATAAACGAGTTGAGATTGCCGCCTTCCGCTTGCGCGGGCCCTGACCCCTTTGTATTTACATATCACATCTGGGAACCATCTTACTTCTAGTTAAATAAAATCCAAATAGTACCGTTGATCGGTTTACAGTTTCAAGCAATACACCTGGATGAAAGAACATAGCAACGATGAAATGAAAGTACTAAGAAGTTCTTAGAACACCCAATTGTGTTCTGCGTAGTTGAGTGCTGCGGAAAGGTGTCGGATACACGTATTATATCAGCTACAAATTGGTTTTAGGTAAGTACGTTCTCAGAAAACTTTTATGAAACTTATTCAACAAGTGAACTGCACTCTACATTTGTTGCATGGCAACCATTGTATTCTTTTTTAAATATTTTGCACATTCTAAAAAGTACGCTGTTAAAATTATTCGTCGGCCCAAAGAGGATATATACTAAGTTTGTCTCTCACAGAACGCTACAAATTAAAAGTTGAAGCAAAAGTCAGTTTTGAATCGGAAATTCTATTCAATAATTCATTCATACAAAAATCTTTATTTCCACTTATTTATATTTACTATTAGTAAATATATTGATACACTTAGCTAATAAAACAAAATTTCGTAAATTTAATTAACTATATATTAGGCTTTTCTTAAAACTGTTTATAATACTTAGCTTGCCAATAGTAAAGATATTACAGAATCAGTCTCAGGTGTATTTAAGACGCCGAAAATAAAACCTTTCCGAAAAAATGATTACATTTTCTGTATAATTTAACTCTACGTACGACACCTGCGCAATATCCAAATTACAGTTGGTTTAAGTTCTGGAAAAATGTGCAGAAGATAATTTTAAAAAAACATAGCACCTGGTTTTCTTAAGAATCAAATGTTAATATATTAAAATATCGATGGTACAACGCTACTGTACCATGATGTGTTACTATAAGCATTTCATTTCATCTGGCGCATTGTTTACAAACGATGTCTAAAATATTTCCAGTTATTTACGACGTAGAGGTAAAGCAGATGTTCGAATCCGGGAGCGCAAGATTAAGTAGATACTTACATTTATAAATATAGGAACTATCTATGAAATATTTGGAAGCTAGCATAATCTGACATAGTGCCTGCTATTTAAAATGTATCCATAAATTTACCTTTACAAAATTATTTTATATATATATACCTACTAACTTTATAAATTTCAGTGTTGTATACACCTGTAAGTCTCGTAAGCCGTATATTTTTAAGTTGTCCTTAACCTGCTTTTCCCCTTCTCGCTGGTATATTAACAATTCGCTTAGCAATGATAAAATAATTTTCGCAAAAAACAGAAATCAGAAAAATGCTCTGCAATTTCAAGCTAGCAATTATAAAAAATCAACACAACCAGTGGGAGCAGGTTTTTAACTATTAGATCTACACTCAAATGTTCAGGCTCAATTTTCAGCCTATCCTGCGCTACAAAAAGTGTCCACGATGAGATGGAAACATAATTAGGTGCTCTATTACATTAAAAGAAATAAGAAATATCGAAGACTCACCGGTTCTTGTGCAATCCGGTCTACCGTTTCGAACAGCTGTATCCGGTAACGGCTTGCCGTCTGGCGTGGCGCACCAGCATCCAGCAGAAGCACCAGCGGCGGCACACTGTACTGCCGCATAATTGCCGTCAGCCCGGCACCGCGGCACAAAAGGCGCCCGCCGGCCGGTTTTCGCGTTAAGAGCGTACCTCAGCGCGATCATGCATGGTGACTGACCTTCTGCTGACAGAACACGAAAGTAAGGGCTAAATAGAGACCAAAACGACGAAAAAAAATAGGCTATATAAGGTAGTATAGAAATAAGGGACTATGACTTGAACCAATAAAATGATTTTAATAATTCGAATATAACTTTTATCTGGATATTAATATTGGATATAAATTTATTATAATAGTCAAATTCAAATTACGGTATCTGTCTTCGATAAGTATTCAACTTTTATAAAAATAAATTTATTCATAAAACAATTGATAGAATGGTAATGGCAGTACAAAAAATCCACATAATCGGCCAGTAACACAGGTGCTTTCAATAATCCTAAGTCCTCCGTTTATGAAAAGTGCACAAGTAGAAAAGCCCCGCGCTCTAAATTTTTTACTTCAGTTGGTAGACCTATCAACGGTTCATTAACCATGATTGGAACATGTGCATCGGAAACGTGACGAACATGCGATGTAACGTTGCCTTTTTATATCTCTCAACTTGCCCCAAAAACATTTGTTATAGCAGAGTTCTGCTATAACAGAATATGGTTTTGAAGCAAGCAAAATAAATTGTGCTCGTCGATACTATATTTTTTAATTCGGTAAATTCGACAACAAAGAACAGAGTACCTCAATAAAAGATATGATCTAAGAACGGTATGTAATCGTGGATGGCGAACATATGTCATCGATTGCAAGGTTAAAAGCGGACAAAGATGTTTTTCATTATTAACATCAGTCTGGTGAAACAGTATTCCATTGTATAAATCATTCATTCTAGTTTCCCAGACCAAAATCCAAATTGAGACCCAAATAGAGATTCTTATTTCAGTACTCCAGACAAGTGTGTTTGATTAATTATATTGATTATTTAAGGTATAGGTACTTTTTAAATGTAGGCATAATTTGCAGGGGAAAATTATTCAATCAACTACAGATGAATCGCCAACACGAAGAAAGTCTGAGAGCAATAGCACCCGAAAGTAGTATTAATAATGTTTTGCTTAAATAATAAATATTTGTAACCTAGCAACCTTTCTCCGAAAGTAAGTGACACTATTTTAAATAATACCTTATTTTTTATTTCAGTTTAAAGACAGAACAAGAAAACTTTCCAACAAGAAAATTTTACACACATGGTAAAAGTAGTCGATAGAAATTATTTTACCACTATAAACTCAAACCGTAAGTTTCATCGCACCGCTCGCTACCGGTTGCGACCTTACCCCCACACTGTAGAACCAAAGCACTGTGTGGTTTCTGAAAAGTATTCGCCCGTGATCGCATAGATTGTGAAATAAATACTTGGCTATTCTCAAGAACTACATGGCGTCTTTCAAGAAACTACTTAATAAGTTTTGTAGGTTTTGTAGCACTAGTGACAGTTGCTATGTTGCAAGCGTCCATAAGAAACGGTGACTATTTCCCTTCAGGGGGTCGCATGATGCTTTTGTAAAAATAATAACGATTCTCGCGAACAAATATACAGGTCAAACTGAGAAACTCCTTTTTTAAAGTCGGTTGAAAATATCAAAACCTACTCCTAAATGAAACAAATACTTTTCTGAAACCGCATCTAATTCAAATCTGCTAAACGCGACATTATAGTGATCGAGCAATTATATATTATACTTACACTTACTACATCTATACTTACAATACTATACTATACTTATATTTTATTTTTAGAGTCGGATAAAAACTTACCGACACATGGGCCTTTGTGTGCCATAGTGACTGACTCGGAGGAACACTGCGCTCTCATCAGATGGCACCTCGACTGATACGTGCGTCCATCGGTACCGCAGACAGATCTCCTGACCCCCATGTTCGCCTCACAGGACGTCACTCGAGCGAAACATGTCGCACTTTTTTGAGTATTCACCTGCGTAAAGGATTTATGAATATTTAAAACTCATTACAAAAGAATATAATTAACATAATTTTTGAACTTTATAGTTTTAATATAGACTCTAAACCAGGGGAAGAACAATGGTATAAGTGAACCGTGACGTAACGTAAGCCTCTGCCCACAGAGTATGAGGTATATTTTTATAGAGTCCTTATTGAAAATTTGGCGGTGTAAAATTATCGAGGAAGGATTCAGTATCTAGAAAGTGAAATAGTGAGAGAGACCATTTTATGAGCATAACAAGCATTCGAAATGAAGTAGATTATAGTTATTTGTAAGGATTGCTATTTTCTCGGTAGTAATTGCTAGTGGTAATTCAAATCGTAATAAAATAACTAAATATATTTGTACTACAGTTTCGTCAAGCATTATTTTATTGTTTTTATGTAATTGCTGTTGTAGTTGAAGTTTATTAGAGCACGTTTATGTCAAAAATAATAAATTATTCACCGGTTAACTTTACAGAAAAGCTAGCAAAGATTCAGTGGATTTTATACAACTTTTAAATGTTAAAGAAGTATTAAATAAACAATACACTTTTTGTTGGTTGATACTTGAATTGTACTGATACTGCATCTCCTTAGTAGTCTATGATTATATGTATTTTAGTGGATATATATTTATATAATTATGTATTATGTAGTGTATATATGCTATCATTGAGTAAGTACCTAAGTATGTATATATTTATTATTTGTATGTAATAAGTTTTATCATATTATACGTCGCCAACTTCCCTCAAGTACTTTATCTTGAATCCTGTCCATCCTAAGGTTACCTGGAAGAGATAGCTTTTAGCAATAAGGTCGCCCTTTGTACAAAATTAGTTAAAATTTTTTTTTTGTGTTTCTCTTTTTGAATTGGCTGATGTACAATAGAGATATATTCTATTCTATTCTATTCTACAATTGATTTCAATAACAAATATATGTAACGAGTAACAAAACTAATCTTTCTGTAAAAATATTGAGTAGGAAAACACAATAATATCAATAGTGTCTTTATACAAAATATATCTGGTTAAATATTATGTTTTCTATAAATTTTTAAGTAGTAGGTAGTTCTATTACGTGATGCTATGAACAGATAAGGTAACAATACGTATGTATTGACTTAAAAATAGATCCAGACTGTTCTTTGAACACTAACAATAGCTGTTAAAACTTCAACTTAAATATTTTTAAGGCGCTCCCACACAGAGGTTACATAACGTAATAAAGAAGTCGAATTTCGTTATAAAAATCAATATATTAAAAATGTAGTGATTATTTTACGAAAGCTCTCATATTTCATCAACGTTTATATGTATATCACCCTCACACGTTATACGCTTTGGTGTCACTAGAATAAATTTTACATAGCAAAAGATTTGTATTTTTATTTCTTTGTAACATTATGTGATATTGTTTTTATGTTTGTATTCTCTCCTTCTCTCTCTCTAAAAAAGGCAACTTTTGGGGAGCAACGTGGAGGTGGCTAGGGCAGAATTTCGCATATTAAACTAGTTATTCGCATATGGACTCCTCCTACTGATGTGCTTTTAAACATTATATAAAGTTTTGTGGGAGCACCTTTATTGTACCATTTAAATTGTTATTCAAAACGCAACCACACGGGTGAGTGTCTTGAATTGAAGTGCCAATTTTCATAAACAAAATACCAATTATATAAAAGAAAATCTGTTATTAGAATAATGTTTGAAACAACACAAAAATAACTACCTAATCCTTTCTCAGAAACCCTGGAAGAGTAGATGGTTGGTTTTTGAGCGAACTATTCATGACGGATTTTATTTAAAGTAATATTTATAGTTTAAATCAATAAGTTGAGTTCTAGTCTAATTCTATAATATTTGGTATATTATAATTTTTATAAACAGACCGTTAACTTTCGCGTGCGATTGAGAAAGATATATTTTTAATGTTTTTGCAATAACATATTTAAATTAAAAAAAACTCAAAACATGATCCTTTATATCCCTATTGTAACCACAAAAAACTTGGTATAGTATTTAAGAATACACGCAAATAAATTTGTTACTGTTATGTTATTTGTGACAGGTCTTTAATTAAGAGACATTTATTGTTATCAACGGCTACCTATAAAATAAAGTAACCTTTTTAATTCAGACTGATTTTATTAACTTTAAGCTCAACTATCACTCAATTTCGAAAAGCTTCATATTCATTTTCTTTATTTGATTCTTTTTTTGAAATATCACATTTTTTATGACATGAAAACCAACTCGATACAAATAGTACAGCCAAAGATATAGTTATTACAAGTTTATACATACTTTAAGCGAAAAGACTTTTTCCTCGACCTAATATGTATGTAATGGTGATATGTAGGATATAAATAATCTAATATATAAAAATCGGATACCACATTGAGAGTTATCAAAAACCTACGAAACGGCTTGACCAATTTTTATGTAAATTTATGGGTTTTTTATACCCCCATTTGAAAAAGGTGGCAAAAAGTTTTGCTTACATTGCCGGGTCAGCTAATACATCATATTATCATTGCTATGAGTGTGCTTTAAGATTTAGTAACTTTAATAAAAAATAAATCTTCTTATATTGTATCTATACCTAATTAGGAGTTATTGTTAATAATTGCCTGATTGCAAAATAGCCAGGGTCTTCGATGCCATACTAAATGCTCTGTCAACCAATCAGGTATCATAACCTCCATGTTACATTTGCAGAGCTATGCACGTATTTATATTTCCTGTCTGCCTGTTATAATATATTTCTTAGCTCTGTATATGTAGTCATGTCTATATAATCTTAACCAAGTCATTAATGAACGAAGTTTTTCTACATCCATACTAATTTACTTTTATTTACTTTTATTATTTTATACGCTAACCACCTAGTTAGAATATACGTCTAACTAGGTGGTTAGCGTATATATTCTATTATAATTGTGGTCTATGATCACCAAAAATATAGGTAGATACGCTTTTATATTAATTTTAAGTCTTTAAAGTGTATATTTTGTATCAATTATCTATGATGATGTATTGAAAATAAAATAACAAATATATACATTTTTGTATGTTTATATATGGGTATACATTTTTGTGAAAATAATCACAGTAAAAAAGTTCTATCAATTAGAGTCGATAGAGATGCTGAAAAAAACTTGATTAAAATTTAATTTTAACGTTGTTATTGTATAATTAAAACATATTTTTATAGCAGTTGTTTGTCTCAAAGGTATTTCGAGTAAACTATTTTTTTATGTCACCAGCTTTAAATGTATGCAAATATATTATAAAATATACAAAATTCATGTAAACTTATGTAAATAAAGATAAGATTGTTTATTAATATTTTAATGAACCGGTAAGTAAAGGTGCATTAGCACTATATTTCTAATGGGTAAGTGGACAGTAAAATGGATTTTATGTTGCAAATTAATTATGTAGTGATATTTTTAGTGTGAAACGTACCAATATACTTAAAAATAAATGAATATTTTTGTACATTGTCCAGCTTTTATATTGAAGCTAATAATTATATATGATAATTGATTGTATTACTTATATGATAAGCAGGTATTTAAATATAATAATTTTCTAGGTGGAAGTAAATCAAAAATGGCAAAATTGATAAAAAAAATATGAATATTACCTTTAAGTCGGGTGCAGCTCCGGTAACATAAAATATAACATCAAGGAATAATAAATAAATCACAAAAAAATTAAAAAACATAGTGTACATCTGTATTAACGTTATTTAATTCAATAAAGTCCTTACTAACTGTATTTTAATTTAATTTTATTTATAATAACACTCGTTCACATAGCAAAATAAACCGATCAATAACGGAGCCAGACGAGGGTAACTTTTAGTTATCATGTTGGCATAGTACTGAAACTTTCGTAACGGGCTTTATTTAAAAATGACTATTATAGTGCGTTTGTCAGAGAGACGATCGTCGGGAGAGAGCGCAAAGAACAGAATAAAATACAATATGGCTCTATCCCGGAGCGCCCGCGCCACTGCCCGGTCGCTTTGCCACGAGCAAAAAGCGTACGCGCACCCCGCCCACCGCTTAGCGTTCGTTTCGTTCGCTACTCAACGAGTAATGACGTACTATTAGTGATTAAACTCGTGTTATTAACTATTGACGAATTAAATCGTAATTATTATTTTCTTACTACTAATATACTTAAAGCGAATTACTGAAAAAGTCGTTGCGGCGGCGTTCAGTAAGGGAACAGTGAAAGTGTATTGATACAAAAACAATGTCATTTAAAAATCCCCACGCTCGGTAATTAAGTCATAAAATTTGAATACTGTATCTTATTTACCATGTCGTAATGTGGCCGTGTAGGAGCTTTGTATTAACACAGCTATAAAAGAGCATATCATAATGCTGAATAACAATTGGCATCAAATATTGGACTTGATATAGGTCTTTGATAATGTATAATAATAAACTAGAATGGAACTGGTCCCCCAAACATCATTCATTGCAAAGCATTTGGAGATGGAATGTACTGAATTGAACGATTTGAATACCATATAAATAAAGTTTTGTAATTCCAAGAACTTAGGAAGGAAACTAACCACACCTATGTCCAAGATGAATAATATCTAACAGGAAAGATCGCAGCAGCTCCATTATTCAAAAGTACTTTTAAAAATTTTAAATTCATACTTTTTTGAGTCTAGTAGTTCAAATAGAAAAATATAAAAAGAATGGGAAAAAGAATATCAAAGCAATACAATAACAAAAGAAAATACTTTAAGACGTTAAATAATTTTAATGAAATGCCGCTGTGATTTTGGTACCACCATTTACAAAGTCTACCCTGAGGTTCGACTTTAAACTTGATTCCAAAATTACGCAAATTTTTCTGATAAAGACCTAGCGTATTTCTGAGTGATGGAGGACCATCACTCAGAAATACGTTAGGTCGGTTAAGGTCTTAGGGTGCATAAAGCATAAATTACAACTGGCTAGTCAACCAGCTTCAAAATGATAGAATACCATCTCTTTAATGCAATCGAAACTCGTGATTAGTTGAATAAGGTTATAGTTATAGTTAAATTCTCTCCGGTCAAAGAATTTAAAAAGTATTAGACTAAAAATTAAATAAAAACTATAGAAATAAGGTATTTAACGTTAAATTTTATGTGGTTCAGCTGGTAAATGGTAAAAGCGTTTAAATTGAACCGAAACATTTGGTATATTATGTTTTTCGAGTGGTTGGCAAGGAAACGGTAATAGATTTAGAAACAATTCTGAATGTATGAACAACTAATGCAGTTCATATGTAATCAACATATGTAATTATTACAATAAACACATTTTACTGTTGAGATCCAAAGTTCCTATATTTTTCTACAAAACAGACATAGAGTAACTTTATAAATAATGCTATGCTCAGTGATCCATGCTTTTGTGATTGGCTAGAACTACCACAACGAACTGCAAGCAAATGACTCCTAGATTCCTAATACTTTCCGAAAACTTACGCCTAGCCCCGAGGACTTTTGCAGAGCAAGCACGAATCTAAGTCGATCGGTACTTAAAATTTGATTTTCTTGAAAACGTAATTCTTGTTCATAGTAAACCTCATTTCATTACCAGATTTTAAAGACTAATGAGAATTTTTTTCATAACAATGTATTTTGGTATTTATATAACTTCCTCTTATACTTTCCTCATTATTTTATATACCCGAATTTTCTATGATTGTTGCCAGATTAGATCGGCGGCAGATCTTCTATTTTTTCCTGGTTTGGATAATTTAATAAAAATTACATCATGAATATATTTTGGAATAAAAAACTTAATATATAACCCCCAACAACGCAATTACTAATTAGGTACATACATCAGGTGAAAAATTGAAGGTGAATTTATAGGTATTTAAAATTTATTATTATTATATCAGAGTTATAAAATATTATATATCAAATATTATAAAACGAGGCCTTTTTTGGGACTCGGAGGTTAGGGGAACGGCAGGTAGAGCACAAGCAGATCCCCTAACCTCTGGGGAGGAGGAAGAGGGGGGTGTGTAGGGCTCTCACCCACTTAAAGCCGCTTTCCTTCGACGACACGGGATGGCCCGAAGACATTTCGCCGTAGTATCGATGGAGTGGCCCAACCCATCTCTGAGTACTTTGTGGGGAATAAGAAAGGAAGGGCCTGTAAAAAAGGAACCCCAAACAATCAACCGAATGGGCTGTGCAGTCCAGGTATGTGACGTATATAATAAAATTTAAGTAGACGTTCATTTCCCTTTATTGTCGAAGTTACGTAACTAGGCACCATTAATAAGTTCGTTAGTCTAACTAAACCTGAAAAATGGCCTGACGGACTTGAATAATTTGTTGAACACATTATTTTTGTGGGTGGTGTAAGAATAGAAATAAAAGGGAAAATCCTAAAGAAAAGCTCAAAAGAATAATTTTAAATTGGTACAAAGTTGTTACTGAAAAACAGCCGTGCTATACAAAAATGACGATCTTTCACCGCTAATTTGGAATACTTTTAATAGATAGTGTTAGTGGCAGGTTCGAGGTAATACAAGCTTCACCGGGTAAAGTCGATTTAATTTCTCGAAGCATTTGGAAACCGCTCCTGCGCATTATCTGTCGAGTTGCCTCCGTGTCACTGTGATGGAAATGGTAAAGGCATATGTAGAAACGCCTGCGTGAGTCGAGATAAGTGTGCACCACGAGGATTCAACAGGAAGGGTCCTCTAAACAGTGCAGATGATGATAGCAAATATCAGCTTGGTCGTACACCTACCTGTATCTTAGAGTAAGAACTAAAGAAATAATTAAATAAGATATGCCGTATGGCCTTCAGTTTCTTTTGCCTTTCCTGTAATAGGGAGAATTTAATAAAAAAAATATGTCACTGTCACTTTGTAATATTTTATGTAAATAAATAATTTTGGTTTTTGTGAATATTAATAATTAATTACCCGAAAATAGTCTTTACGCTGGCGCCGGCGTGGACCACCTTGCGATAAATTGATTATTCTATGAAGAAGAAATAATTCATAAATGCAACACTATTATTTATCTAATAATCCGTTTGAATTTGTGTACAAATAACCTATTAAATAAATAGAATCAATCGAATAGCCTGATATTTAATATACTTGTTGGTGTTTTTATTTGAAATGGTTATAATAACATGGAGATTTCAATGGAAAAGAATATTCCAACAGATAAAGTTAGTATTTTATTTTTTTATAAACATTCTGCAAGCACAGTGAAGTATTTTAGTACTTAACAATGTACCAACGTTATTTTTTTAAAATATTTCAGGGATTGTACAATACAGAGATTCACAGAAGCAGTATTAACAGTCAGATCATTGACTTATAATGAGCATATGAGTCAAAGTTATGTCATTGACTGCTTACTTGAACCTATATTTTGGTTTGTTAACAATTTCGCATCAGGTTTAGGAAAGGTTAGAATAAGAAATACTGTATGATCGAAATTTATAATACTTTATTAATCTAAAATTTTTCATGACTATTTAATTTAAGTTATTTAATGTAAGATAAATATGTGTATTCCTTTCCAGGTATTTGTGTTTTGTGTAACTGTACTTACTTCGGCAGTTGTATTTATAGCATACTGGATTGGCTTACCATATTGGTGGCAAAGAGATCAATATGTTACTGTCTTCCTGGTAATATTTGGCAATTGGTTACTGCTTAATATTATTTTTCACTACTACATGGGCGTTGTCACACCTCCTGGTTATCCACCTACAGTGAGTTTAATTTATGTTTCAAAGTATATTTGTTTTTTTAATAGCAGTGGGAATAACTTTTTGTACATTTTTTTTATTTAGCTGGACTAATGGTCAGTACCCATTAGTACAGGCTACTTGGCCTGTACTGGGTTTTAGTCAAGGCCAAGGCTTGTGTTATAAGCAGAATTTTTGTCTAAGTCAGTCATTGTCAGTGTCAAGTATATATTTTATATTCTAATACGAAAATGTGTGATATGTATTAAATATCTCTCTGTTATTTGGTTCTATAATACATGCTCTGAATGGCTAGCTGTTAGTTATCCAAAAATTGGTATCATTCAGAGCTGTGAGTGGAAGGGTATTTTTGAGATTTATAGGTAGGGAGTTTCTGACGGTTTTACTATTAGTTCAACTTGATGCCATTAGTAATGTATTGAGCAAAGCTAAAAGTGATCATGTTGTTTGTCCGAAGGGTGCCTGTATTTTGTGTGATTTTAATTGTCCGGTTTTTCAATAAGCCTGTTTATATATTGACAAAATGTAGCACAAATACATTTTGTCAATATTTTTTTATATATATTAAGTGTTGATATAAACTTTCATTTTAGGGAACAAGAATTATACAAGCCGCTGCTATTTGTAAAAAGTGTATTAAGCCAAAACCTCCACGTACTCACCACTGCTCAGTGTGTGATCGCTGCATTATAGGCATGGACCACCACTGCCCTTGGTTAAACAACTGTGTTGGTTACTTCAACTCTAGATATTTTTATCTTTACATGGTGTATATGGTTGTTGGTGTATCATTTGTTATATTGGCTGGTCTTGATATTGGATATGTTGTGCTTTGGCTCAATGACACAGGTATTATTGTATTTTATATTTATGAGTTGAATTAAAGTTTCATTCGCTAATTACTTAATCATTATGTATATTAACAGCAGTAAATATAATATTTTTGAAGACTGTGTGTCCATTATTGCTAGTAAAAGTATGAAAATAAAACTTTTGGTATATATATCTAATTGGCAAACGCCATATTCTGCCTAGAAGCATGCAAAAACATAAAAAAATATTTCAAATCGCATGCTAAATGTAACAAATAGATTTTTTTTATGTCAACACAAGTCGGTATCAGTAAGTTGTCAAATTTTTTCAAATAATTTCTCTAATACACTTTATATAATAACATGTATTGATCAACATTGATTTAAGTCTTAATTTAAATGAACTTTGAAGACTTTGAAGAACATTTTAAGTCTATCACAGATTCTTGAAGACATACAAATAATAATAGTGCTGATTGAATTACAAAACAAATTTTGGTTTTGATATGCTGATCTTGTTTTCTATTCCAGGTGGTATTATTCCAAATAATGATCCAGATCTGATTGGGCATCCAGTCCGTGTGAATCAAACTGGTGCTCTAGTTCCAATAAAAGTTATAGTAGAATATGATTCCATAAACTCTCCAAGGGAACATGATTTGCCCATTCCACCAATTACAGAAGCTCAACGCATTTGTGCTCATCCTTGGAAAAGAAAAGCAGTGGTCTTTATGGCAGTCACATGTGTGACAGTGTTCTTTGCTTTAACAACTTTATTAGTAATGCATGGGAAGAATATAAGCCGAGGTGAGACAAGTGTGGAAGCTCATATTAATGCAGCAATAAGAAAGAAGGATAAGAGGTATAGAAATCCATACAACTTTGGCAGGAAAAAGAATTGGATGTTGTTCTTAGGGTTAACACAAGGTAGGACATTCTGGAGACATGTCTTGCTTCCATCAGGACATGCTCCAAATGGTAATGGCCTCTCATGGCATTCAGTTTATAATACCTGTGAGGATTGGCCTTGAGGTCGCTAAAGATTTGTGAAAGAAACTTCTTTGTATTGTTTCACTGTACATACAAATATTGTGAATAGTAACGGAGAGTGAGAGAGTGTTAACTTAACATGGTGATCAAATATTTTTGTTAATAATATTTAGTAAAGTGTAGTGTGCTAGAAATAGTAATTAAGGTACTTTACTGTTGAGTGGTCATTATGAGAAATTATGCAATTTTTGACAGTATTTCTATTTATTTATAAGAAGATACTGATAAGTTCTGAAATATAATTTTATATTTGTTTAAATTTATCTTTTTGGGTGACTCATTCACAAGATTTTATACTATAAAAATTCAAATAATAATGCATACAACATAAAATGTAATATTAAAATAAATTCAATACCAAAGCATAGAGAAGCTAGAGATAACAAAAACCCATGGCGAAAGTAGCTTTGTGTTCGTAATCGAAATCTAAACATCACTTAACGTCGACATATGAAATATATTTTAATTTAAATAATTATTTAATACATTTTACAATGAATAATTCTAAAAAATTAAGAACATACATATTTTTTTTATAATTATTCATTTGTGGTGTAATGTCACTCATTAAATTATAATGAAACCAACCATTTTATATGAATAAAAATATTCTTGACATTCCTTATTTTAGTATAAACATGAAAATGTTCCGTTACTTAAGAGTTTTTAATATAGTTGTTTATATAATGAATTCATTAGTTGTAAAGCCTTAACAACGCACAGACAGTCATTGAACGTTACTTTCTCGAAAGTAATAATCAGAATAATGTATAAGTAAATTATTATTTAAGCAAGCGGGCAAAAAATACTAATCTGTATAGACTTAAACAAAAACCGGGTTTCTTGGAAAAGAATACCGTTCTCGCTAGCTTATTTTGTATGTTTGCTTTCGTTTACTTTTGTTGCAGATTTAGGGTTTTTTCGAATTTTAATTAATAATAATGAAATAATTAATTTTATACTATGCAAAAATTAATATGTACCTACTTAGTTGTACGCCTAAACATATTGGGAGTAGGGGCGAAACACGTCATACTTTTTCATTTTACGTGACCTGTAATTCCTAATTTAACCAAAGGAAAATATTTTGCGACCTAATACGATTTCGAAAGACACTTTTCTCAATTGTATAGGTTTTGTAACGAGCGTTAAATAAAAAAATAAAAGGGTAAAAATTAAAATTCTGACATATGACGACTTTCGCTCAACTCCACATATTACGTGCAATAAATAAGGATTTAGATAATTACTGAACGTCTTTATCTTATATTATATTTATAATTCTAATTAAATACTAAAATTTAAAACTTGCGTCATTATTGTAAATATAATTAAGAGTCACATGTAATAACGTAATTTCGTCTTTTAGGTTAAGTGTCCATAAACATAACCTTAAACTTACCTACACTATAAATAATTGTATGGACATTTTCAAATACCCTAGTTTTTCGAATTACCGATAAAGCCCAATATAGTGTTGTACCATATCTTTTAGACAGACATCAAAATATTGTTGTCAGTATATAATAACACAGCGATATTTTATTGTGAGTACCATCTATTGAGAAAATAGTTTAAGTTAACATTTTCTTGACCGACTGTACAGCCACGTGTTCAAAAATGGTAACACATTGTTAGGGTTTCTTTTTTATCAACCATTGGTTAATTAAAGCATTTAATTTATTTACGATTTAAGACGAAATAATATAATAAAAATAAACTTGTTATGACAAAAATTAGATGACCTTTTGTCATAATTACTATTTGGTTAGTAGTAGAAGTAAATTTAATTTAGCTACATATCTGGGGAAATTTGTAAATAGCATTGGTTAATTTAAATTTGCATTATAATAGTTGATATTTCACTGCAAATCTTCCAACTACCAAATTAATTAGTTGTCCAGTTGTGAGACCCTGCCGTTAATATCCTGATCTCTTTCGGGACTGTCCAGTCTCTAGAAACCTCTAAGTAAAATCAAATCTAGAAAATGTAGTTTGAATCTTCAGACCACGATATATTGATGGAAATTGAAAATTTAGCACTGCAATCAAGGTGAAACAAAGGGTAAGCCCCTTGTTTGAATTTTCAGACTAAGTTCAGCAGCGTAAGTCAATAAGCTTAACGTAATTAACAACTGCATTAGTTAAAACTTCTTTTCGCAAAGGTTACTGTAATATTAAAAACTTTTATTAATCTTTTTTATTATCATTTAATATTCAACCAACGCGAATAATCTTTGAAATTATAAAAAATAAATACTGTCAAATCCGGGCGGACCGACTTATGTGTTGATCAGTGTATAAACATATAATTCTCAATTGTACTTGATAATCATATAATAATGTATTGTATTTTGTAGTTTTGAACCATTATAAAAAAGTTAATTGAATATCATAGATTTTATTTGAGGGTTCCATAGTAATCTAGTCAATATCTTTGCCGTACTGTAAAACGTGCAATTACAATACAGTATATGACAACAAAATAAAATGTCGTTTTATTAAACCACTACTTTAATAAGGTAATATTGAAATATGATACTTCGATGAAGCTTATAAACCTTACCGGATTTTTCTACAAATATAGCTTCTTTAACCACTTTTAATTCGTTTGATGTTTTGATATTTTCAGAGATAGCTGTATAAAAATACTTTCTACATCGTCTCGACTACATTAAAACCTACTTAATCACTAGGGGTGGATAAGTTAAGCAATAAGCAATTCCTTCATGTTGTTTATCATGAAACTTTTAAATAAAATAAATAAAAAGTTTGAATTAAAAACTACTTGGACGGTCATGAACACTGTAGCCGTAGTGCCAAAAATCTGACGCTTGGCTGTGTTTTGGTACCGACCTATGTATTAAAGAATCACATGAAACTGGACTAACCTACGCAAAGCTAAAACAAGAAATGTAAAACACCTTACTTTTGCCACTAGCACAAACAAAAAATAGAGAACATAGAATAACCCTGCTGTATAACACACGCTCAGTCATTATCAGGCGACCTAATTCTAAATGGCAAGACATCTCTGTATGATAAGGGTCTTACTAATAACTATTGTATAATCCAGGGTTTCAATTCTTTTGTTTGAATTTAAATATCATTTATACAAATTTGACACGTGATACATATATATACAATGGTTATGTTATTAACATGTAACGGCCGGTTTTATTATTCGATCCGCAGATCGAAGGAACCAGAGATTTTTTGCCTAATAATTTCTGTTATTTGACTATAAATAACTGTAATTATCAGGTAACTTAACATAGATAACTCTATATTTAACTGCAGATAGAATATTAAAGTTGCCCGTATTACTTCAGACTATTTTTTTATAATAACACAGCAACTTTATAACTAGTATATAAGTACAGATTCTTACTTAAGTGTTGTGCAATGCAATAACTTATATATGTAAAATATAATGGACCTACTAGAATAAATAAAAAACTTTTATTTCGTTGTACTTCTTGTATTTTATATAGTACCAAAAGTATTCCTTTTATGCACATCATACTCTCTTTCAATAATCTACAATATTATGTTTATAACATATAATTATGTAGGTACAATAAATTCAAAATATGAATTGGATACATGTCACAAGATTACCTAAGATATCCTTTGACAGCTATACCATATGGGGTTTTGTTAGAATCAAATCCTTTTTGATTTTCACGCTATAAAAACTTTATGGGAGAAAACAATGACAATGTATGTTTTCATTATCAACCTTACTTAAAATAATTTTACTGAAAAATGCTAAGTATTACAAAAAAGATATAACGCTGTAAAATACCAATAACTTAATTGGGTCAATATTGTTAGAAGTTCTTACTACTGGTATATAGAATAATTATAAATAACTCACAATCAGAGGTATACGAAGGTATAATATTTAATAAATGCCTTAAGATGCCTTCAGTACAATTACGTGGAGCTCTGGTGTATGGGTTTTATTGTATACCTTTGAATTTTCAGAAGAATCAAAGGAAAAAATTATAATGATCTCATTATTTGGATTGCACAAAATGGCACACAATTTTCTTTCTGATTAAAAGACATATTATCATCTCCGTACTTCGGGAATCGTGGAATAAAAAAGTGTATTATAGTAAGTGGTTATATTATTCTAACTTACGAGCTATATTGCACCATTTGACTAGACTGGTTGTACAAATTTTTACAATACATATTTCTCTAATTCCTTAAAGTTTCTTTAGGGTTCACAACTCAACGAGGTGTCCTAGTTTATTTTATTGAATTAATATTTAAAAAAGAAAATTATATAAAAGTGAACTAGAAATTTTAAACATTGTATTACATTCGCTTTATATTATTTATAGTATATACAAAAAAAAACAATTTAAGAGGAAACACAAAAGTCAAGACAATTGTATAATAGGTATTTAAAAAAATATTGGTGTCACGCTGTGCTCTTGCAATCGGATTATCGATTGTGATAAAGTCAACTGCAGTACGGATCGAAAATAACTACAAAAAGAATACAAAATCAAAGTTTCGTAGTTCCCTGTTTCCTCCGCAAAAGCTGGAACGGTTTCATTACATTTTTCAAAAGTAGTAAACAAAAAATTTTACATAAGACTGGCTGAGTTTGTACTCTTTGCTTTTTTAATAATATCGTCAAATTTGATTACAAGATGTCTGAACGCAGCGGATAATAGGTTTAGATTTTTGAAGATTTACGTCACTTATGATAATTAGTTTATGTTTAAAGGAAAAAGATGGGCACAGGCATTAGCCGCCCTATATAAATATATATTTCTATTCTAAAATTATTACCCTAGTAGTTCATTATCCAAGGAGAAAACAATTGACTGTACGGAAAAAACGCTCTAGTGTTTCCTCTAAGTGGCCTATTTAGACAATTTTACTAATGCCGTACAAATGCTACGTTTTGTTTAACAATATAATTTTACATAAATAAAAATAATAAATTAAATCTACTTTGGGCCAAGCCGATTAAAAACTGTGCATAAATCGAAACAAAATCACAATAAAAACTACAGATAATTTTATTGTCTAAAACTTTACTTTTATTATTGGAAGACTGGATTTCGCTTTTCATTACGATGTTTAGATTTTCATTATTGATGTTCATAATACTTCAAGTTATTACCTAATGAGTCATGGGATATAAGCTGTAATTTAGTTGTGGTTTGTTTCGATTTAGGGACGTAGCTAATCCTACTAAACAGTAGGATTGGCTAGTTTCAGTGAGGGGACCATCTTATAACACCTAAAATTCTACTCGACTATTATAAGCTACATATAGTGAAACATGTCACCATTGGTAATACAGTAAAACAGATTGGTTATAAATAAATAAATACAATTCAATTAACCATTCTAAAATTAGTACATACTTTAATACAACAGCTCCAATTCAACAATAATTATTTTCAACATCTTACTAACAAAAGAAGGTATAGATTTAACTAATTTAGCCGATACGTCCTAATTTGTAATTATTATTGAATTGTAAAGGACTGTATATGCAGTCTAGGAGTCTTAATTTCAAAGTCTTTACTTAATCGTGCAATCTATGCAGTGTTAGATACAGAGTGCCCAGAGAGCCATAAAGAAACGGATGTATTACGACTGACTGGCACAAGTAATATACTCCTACTGAGAGTTTTAATCGAATTGAAGCGTCTCGACCCTGTTTGTCGTCAGCTGTCGAATTATATACAACAAACAGAGGCGCCTCTGTTGTGAAGTCTTGCAAATGATTTTATATATGAGATTATCAGCTGAACGCAAGTATGATATAGACGTCTCGATAAGATTGAAACTCACATTAGTGGTAGAATCGAGGAGAGCGTGAACTTCTCATAAAAACTGTAGCTCGAGAATACGTTGTTCTTTCGTCTCAGATTTTTTGAAAAATATCCGCATGCAGTTATGTAGGTATAAATATTTGATAAGAAAATAATCGATCTAAGATATTATACATACATGTGGCTATAACGGACTTAGTGTTTTGCAGTACTGTACTAAGTGTCAAGAAGAATAATTTCGTTACAAATAATAATATTCTTACACTCACACCTATTATTATATAAACGGGAATGCGTTTTTAATATTGTACACATACAAGAACAACAAATATATAAATAACCATGCCCCAAGGACAAAATTATCCTGTTCATTAAACGAACATCTGCCCTAGCCGGAACTCTTGGCTGAGTAGCCTGTAGCTAGGGGCACTGATCAAACGGCCAGCCGGTTGTCAAAGTACATTATACATAACTAGAACTACTATAATTAGTAGTCAGGATTTATAATTAATTAGTTGACTATGAACTTAAAACGAATAATATAGAATTGTAAGAAATAACGGTTTATAAAAAGTCATAAACCGATAAAAAAAGAAGCAGAAATAAAGCTACCAAAAACAGTTTCCATTTTGTTGTTGCAACACATATCTTTCAATGAGAGTGCTAGCGTCTGCAACTCTATCTAATCTGTGGTGTCAATGCCGCCAGCAGCAACGTTTATACGAAACATGTAGTAGATAACAAGCTGAAGCAAAATGCACGCATTTTAACCGTTATTACAAATTCCTATAACCCGTGGGTTGGTTTCACAAATTTTAATTCTTCCAGTACAGTACTTGCACTTATTTTTTCAAATTTTCGTAAAAGAAAACAAGGATACTTATTAAATTGAACCATTTCATGACCAATGTAGGTATGACTTTATCCTTTCAAATTTTTATCTTTCTCAAGCAATATTTTATAATTATTTAAGAGATCTTAAAACTAGCTGTAATACGAAGGCCTAATACTTTCTTCTGCACATCGTAAACCAGCAGGCCTTAGGGGCTCTGATATTTAAAATTCAGTAGTGACCATATTAAGATGAAAGTCAACGGTCTTAAGCAAGCCATATTCAAAGATGCAGCGACTCAGTTGTGGGAGTACTGTAGGTTGTCAGAACTGAGGGCAAGTGACGTCAACACGCTGCGGCGCTGCGGATTCACGCCTAAGTTCTCCCAGTTGATCCAGGATAATCGAGCAGTTAAATCTGCAAAAAATGAGTCAATCGTAACTTAACTACAGATAACATATCGATGTTACTATCGAGTAATATAACGAATTTTATCAAGTACTATTGTACTTATCTAATATCCGCTTTACTAAGCGGATAATACTAAGAAATATCCGCTTTACTAAGCGGATATTAGATTTCTTGCTACCATGCTCAGTATATGAAATAAACACCGCCTGTGTGCACCGTTAATATTTCAATTTAAGTAATGTGTGTAAACGGTAATATTGACGCGCAAAACTTGCAAGGGGACTTCGTAGCGAGAGACATGCCGCCTCTTTGAAGTATTGAAGAGCGGCGTGTGACATTTTATTAGGTAGCCAAGATCGGCGATCGTTTTTTGTTTTTTCTTCTTGATTTCTACAATTTTTTTTATTTTATAATAGATTGTAAATACCATGTTACAAATATTATATTTGATACTTCTTTAATCACTTTTAATATTGTTCACACGAACAGTAATAATACAATTCTGCATACTTTTTTCTTTGTCCTTAACTTCACTTACCATCATTTGAGACGAATATCAAAAACTACCACGTTAAAAATTAAAATTTAATACAATGCTTGCACCTGGAATCTTCCCTCTCTATAGGTATCAAAAAATACTATAAATACTTACCGCTGGTATTCCAATGAGCGCGGTCTGCCTTGATCTCCCCACGAAGACATTTCTCCACATACGTCAAAGGGTCATAGTCTGCGTCAAGGACCTAAACATCACCTTTATATTAAACAATAATATTTTTTACTTTCACGCCTTAATATTTTTTCTAGTTTCAATAATTTAACATCATTAGTGTGACGAAATTTAGATATTGGAAAAAAGAAGGTTCTTATTATCTGCCCTGATTAGGATTGGGACCTGCAACTTCTGATTGAGTGGACAATGTTTAGTAGACAAAGCAATCAAACGAACGGCATTTATCACCTTCTTAGTAATAACTCGTAGTAGTAATTTAGTAATAGTTCTTAGTAACAGACTTCATCTGAAATACATTGCTGTGAAAGAGCAGGCAAAATTTACATTTTGTGTTTTTTCTGATCAGTTGGCTGACTATGAGCAAATACTGGCGAAATTAGTAGGTGATTCGCTAGCTGTGCTGCTTAAAAAAATTACGGGTAATTTTTTGCAGGAAGAAATTTCGAAACGCGATCTTTTCAAATCAAATGTTACTCAACATTGATAAGATAGATAAAAATGTTCGTGATTGGATTCGGATTTATTTCCAATCTGGCTTGGTAGACATACCTAGGCTTATGGCAATAAAGCGGGACATTTCGAGTCTCGAACGCTTTATCAAGTCTTGGGGATGGGACGTCCTATCTTTGTTTGGCAAAAGTATACACTCACCTCCCGAAGTAGAGCGATATAAGCGATCGCGAGCCGCAACGTGTCAATTTTGCTCAGCCTCTTCTCGTAGGGGAACGTAGGCACGTGAACACGCAGCTCATCGAACGCCGAGTTTATACTGCTAAAGTCAGAACATCACACACATATTATAGCTAATGTTAACAAAATTTGAAATTAAATATAGACAGTTACTGGTCGTTTTGGCGTGTATACAAATGTAATTCTAACGACGCGATTGCTTTTGCTTCAAATCTTATGAAAATGATACAGCGTCTTTGTTGTGACGGTTAAAACCAGTTCACTATTAACTTTTTTTTAAAGAACCATTTACACTTGCGTTTACTACGATTATAAAAAATTCTAAATTCTTATGCTTGCTTATGAGTTCAATAATATTCGTTGTTTGGGATTTTCTTATACATCATCTTCATCTACAGCTATTCTACTTTCAACTGTTGGGCATAGGCCTTCCTTCACGGGGAAATACATAAGTGTGGGCCAAAACACTACCACTTTGGGCCATTGCGGCTTGGCGGCAATCTTATTATTCCAATCACTTAATCATTTGTTTTATGATTTATTAATTGATTCATTATCAAAAGCCTGTTTTATGTTTAAAAGCCGTAAACAAGTTATTGAGTTGTGAATTGTAGCTATAACGCACGTTATAAATCAAATCAGCGGCACCGACTTAATTCTATTATGTAGGGAAAGTATTCATTGCGCCTTAGATTAAGACGTTATTAACAAAAAAATATCAACGCAGAATGTAATACAAAATTTATTACTTGCTATCGAAACTGTTTTTAATAACTTTCATCAAAGTACTTCGATATTAATTAAATCGTAAAATTGCAATTAAACACGCTCGTGTGATTTATGTTACAGAACAGTAATTTCAACATGATTCGCAAAATGTGCAAAAAGAATTAACAAGCAAGTTGGCTTTTCAATTAAAAGTGTTCAAATAAATCAAACTGTTTTCAAAAAAGTTATTTCTTTGCAGCAGACGGAATCAGAAAATATTTTGAATTTGTAATAGCTCAATTAATGTTCTTCTAATTTTCGTTTTGTAAAGCCTATTAATTAGACAAAAAGACCGTTGATTTACGAATCTACATTTATGTAATAATAAGGACTATTTATTATATAAAATGTTATACATTTTTCACAAAATATTTTTTTGTAAACAATGTTCACTTATTTTGTATTGTTGTAAGTATTAACTAAACCCATTAGGAAATTTATATTTAATAAAAACTTTGGCGCCCAACGTGGTAACAGCACTGTAACTGCTTCAAAGCATTTCAGGGAAAATTTAGTTAGGTGCATTGAAAGCTTCGTCCGCCGATCGGATGGTTTGAATTTTCCTTAATTCGCAATACCCATTTTGTTATTTATTTTGTAAATTATCTTACCTGTCCTATCTCTACCGATTTGAATTAACTTTCGCACCGTAACCATTAGTACAGACATGCATTTCTCATAATTGAACAGGGCACTGGTGTCGATTTATGTTAAAGATAATATCAACAATAAACAACATGCTACAACATAATAGAGATATGTTAATTCAAGTAAGAAGCAGATAAACATTTTTGACATTACTTATAAGTAATATACGCGTATACATATACATAAAGTATTTTAACTCTTTTGTTGTTTAAACTCTAGTTCGGAATTCAAAATTTCATTCGGTAAAACGTTAAAAACAACTCTGTGTAACGTACAACAGATGTTAGTATTTTTTTATCTCAGAATTATATTAAAATTATGTGACAATGTAAAACCAAATCAAATACGATTCGAAATTTAAAATGTTTATGCTAGCTAGAGTTTCCATGGCCCTTGACGCCTGTACCTAGCAAGATGATACTCTCGCTGAGTATTTTTCCAAGTAAAATAATAATTTTAATAAGTAGTTACATATTTGGTGCAAATGAAATTATCGGTTTTCTGTCGCAAATTTAATGCGCGTTACTTCGCAATTGTTCCAATTTAGTACTTAAATTACAAAGGTCATAAATAATTTGGCGTTTTCGAATGAATATCTTTTCAAATGAGGTTGTTTAATTTTAATACTCATTTTGAAAATATCTAAAAAAAACTTGCCTTAAATTTTTAGTCTTTGTGTTGAATCCAAATTATTTAATTTTTATTTAAAATTTCATTCATTTCTGTTTTAAATCATTAATACATAAATAAATTTAGTCTTGTTCTTTTTCAACCTTTTCTTCTCAAAAACAGGCCCTATAACTTTTTAACTCTGAAAGCGATAGCAATTGTTTTCAATTTGATATTCATTGCCGTTGCAATAAGTGTCACTAAGGTTATTGTCTTTACTAGTCTAGCGATGGATTTAAAATGAATGTAAAATTTTACAGATAAAGAGGTTTTAATATTATAATTTGCAAAAGTAATAAAATGAGACTACGGAACCTACTCGTTTGAATTTTTCGTTAAGACTCAGTAAGTGTCCTACATTTTTTAAAGTGGATCCCTTTTATTCTTATAGTGCGTAATGCTCTACGATCTCCGTCACCGTAGTGTTTAAAAGAGTAAGCAAACGGCACAACAAGACAAGGTACCCATTGGGTCCGGACCTCAGCATACGTCGGCGCTCGCGCACATTTGCCGCGGCGCGCTGCACGCGGTACGGTGATCCCCCGCACTGGTACTCTGGCTCCACTGACGCCTCCAACAGTGCTTCTGTACGGGAGAACACTACATTTAATACGTCTTTTTGTCACCACACACCTAAGGAAAAGTATGTAAAAATATATATGATAAGAATTAATATTCAAATCGGCTTTTGTTAAGTTTTCAATGTGTTTTGTTCGCTTTAATTGAGGGATTGTTTTAAAAATAAAAATAATTAGAAAAACCGCATAAAAACCATTATTCTAAATTGGCAATACATCTCTTGCCGTTTCACTTCGAGTTACTGCTAAACGATGACTTTATTAGCATGTTGGTGATATAAAGTTCACCAGGTGTACTTGTACAATTTTCCTATATATAAAATCGATCGCGATTAATCACGCTTACAGAAAAACAGCAGCATACAAATGAAAGCAATACAATAAGTAAAATGTATAATTTATAATAGGCTAGGGGTAAATTTATATATAATCTTTTGATAAGTCATCTAGTTTTATTATTAATGTAAATACAAAAGTATATGTAGTTATATACAAAAGCAATACAACGCTGTTATTAATTTATCTTCACAAGTCTAAGCCTTATTGCTAAGTATAGTTTTCTATCAAATTAATTAATTTAACCTTCATGAGTATTAGACTTTATTAGATTTAGAAAGATATTTTTTTTCTCAGACCGTATCTAGGATGCTGTGCGAACAATTATTGACACTAAATTTTAATATATACCTATAGTTTAGGTTTGTAATTTAAAACATTGCTTTGTTTTAAATTGTGTTCTGTAGCTGTGCCTTAATCAATAAATACCTAATGCTAATAGTGATTACAAAAATATATGTTTCTCTTTCGTAATATGTTTTAATGCGAAGAAAGTGTTTCGCGGATGTGCACTATGGCGTCATAGTTGTTGTCAGATGTCCTGAATGAGTCGGATATTTAACAATATTTTTCCAAAATTCTTTAAGTTAAAAAATCGAAATTGAGTAGCTTTATTTGAAAAGTACTCAAATAAAACACAATAATGAAAAAAATGCATGCGGTAAGGTCACTCAATTATTTGAGAAAATCAATATTGAATGGTGTGACAAAGCTTCTGTCTCCTGTGAAACCAGAACACTCAGGACAAATGATTGAGTTGACAGTGACACGTCATATTGCGCTATTGCAGCCAAGTGATAAAGCTTATATCAACCATTTTGGAGTAAGTGAAATTTTATTTACGTGCTGAATCAGACTAGTAGTACCCACCATGAAAAGTATATAGGTTATTTTACAGGTATGTAATATATGGCTCTAAAGATGTAAGAGTAGAGGCCCTTGGGTTGGAATGGGAAATTTACTTTAATCCTAATTGGTAAAGTTAATTGATTCTTAATGCTGACGTCTTATTTTTAACGCCCGTTACCTTAGATTGAGTGTACCAACCTACCAATCGCTATTTCCTTAAATAATTCAGTGATGCATCCACATATTAGATACAATAGTTTTGTATGGTATGTAAGTCTCGAGTGATTGCTTAAAGATTGAGTACAAGGAAATTGAGGCTTACCTGTATGTAGCTGCCTTGAGTGCTGGTGGACGTAGGCTGCGAGTGGCAGTTGTAGGCGCCCACGCGCAGCTGCGTATACACACGATGGTAGCTCGGAGGCTATAGAACCGCCTTCGTCGTCGGAGCCATCGCCGTACGAGAACTTCAGTCCGGAGTAGTCGAGTCGTCGGTGGTCACTAATGTCAATCAATTTAGTAGATATCTATCACACTTATGTGTATGATATCGATACCGCAAACTCAATATACAGCTTAACTACCTAGCAATTGCCAGGAGAATCGATTAAAATGTTTGAACCAGAAATACAGGGAGTATTTTGGAATAGTTTGCCTTGAGCTAGTGATGCACGCCTAACAAAAGAACTTGTCTTTCATCTTATATAAAAATTATTATTAATGTTAAATATTATTAACCAAATCTAAAATTTCTGCGCTACTTATACAGTTATGCTTTAAATTGTTCATAATAAGGGAACTGTTAGGAAGCGCCCCTGGTCTACAAAATGATATTGAGAACAAGAAGTATTTCCGCAATTTGTAGTAATAGAAAGTGTAATAAGGACCTTAAGAATAAGATAGAATACTACAATTAGGATAACATACGTACGTACCTAAATAATATTGTACAAAATATAAACACATAAATGTGACACTTAATTATTATGACTACTATTATAAAATGTATCGGAAAAAATCTGCAAAATCGAAGTCAAAAGTCAAAATAACTTTATTTAGAAATAGACTCATTTACTAAGTTCTTTTAAATCGTCTCAACAGGGAATATGTATGAGAAAAACAAATAAATGTAATTAAAGGAAATAGTGATAACTTTAAGTGGGTATCAACCGGGCATTTACAAATTGTCCCAGTTATAGAATTTAAATATGTACTAAATAAATTAATATTTACATAGAAGAAACAGTAAATTAATATTAACATAGACAAAACAAAAGAAGTAATTAATAACATTTAATTAAAGTTTTATCAATCTTAATTGTTTTAATTATTTCAATCTTTGCATTTTATGAGATAATATCATACAAAATCTTGATTGGAAAAAGTCAGCTAAAACTTTAGGGTCAATGAAAAAATTTTGCTATCATTAGAAATGATAAGAAGTAAAAAAGTAATTTTATAAAAACTTTTTGGTACAACCTTTTATGCAAAATAATTGAACAAGATAAATAAGTTGCTTATTTTTGATTTTTACATTAACGTGAGTAGTAAATTAGACTGTAGAAGAACCTATATTAATAATTAGTCTAAAGAAAGCAACCAAGACTATTTAGTATCTAAAATTAAAATTAAAATATGGAAACTATAACATGAGGAGGTGAGTCGAATAATTTATTTTTCATTATGAAATAATTATCTCTTAATTTGAACATTAAAATAAAATACTTACAATATGAAACAAGTGTAGGTATAAAAATTAATAGCTGTGCACAGAACGTATAAAAATGATTGCTTTGTTACATAATTTTATTATAAATAAAGTCTACAAAAGATGAATATTTTAAAAATTAGGCAAATAATTGTTGTGAAAAAAAATCGCAGGGCTCTTATGCCACTGAAAAACATGCATCTAGTGGTATAAAATTATATAATTTTATATAATTATTTTATATTTTTATATTATAAATTCTATTAAAATAATATTTACCTTAGAGGTGGTGATGTGGAAGAATCAGCCAGTTGCGTCTTGGCACCTGACATATTTAAATCGGGCTCGGTAAGTACCAACAGTTTGTACAGAGCTGCTATACCACTGATCACGAAAACTGTACTGGCCTCTCAACCCTCACATGAAATAATTTTATACCACAAGGGGTGGCCATTTTGTCTAAATTGGGGGCCGACTGTTACGATAGCAATTTTAGATTTTCTACCTTACTATGAACTTTATTAATTTGCAAAGAGAGTTTATTTTGGGGTACGAATGTTGTCCAACAGCATATCTAGAACCAACCCTCGGAATGGGAGGCGCTTTCGGAATAGGGGATGAAGTGGGCGGAGTGAAAGATTCTCGGGAAAAATACGGAAAGTGATAGATGAATCCTACGACGTACGACTCAAATTTTCGACGGAAGTTTTCAAAGTCTTTATTTAATACTTCTAAATTAACGTATAGTTGTTTATATTTCTATTTCGTTACATTCCTCGACAGAAAGTCAAACGCTTATACTAAAAAGCTTTAGTAGTATTTTTATTTAAAATTAATCTATATCTAACTTATTTTGTATGACCATTTTAAAGGTAATTAATAACGACCAACGACACAAGAAATACCTTTTAATTTAAACCACCAAGATCTTCATACCACAAGGCGACATATACCAGTTTTGAGCCATTTTAAATACCTTATGAAGATCTAAAAAAATATAATGAAGATAACGAGCATAATATAATGAAGAAAAATAATCATATTATTTTAAGAGAAGCAAGAAACGTACGAGAGGAAGGAGTCCAGGATATATAGCCCAGCCCAATTTCAAATGTGTCCAGGGATATCCTGGCCCTAACAAAAACAGTAATATCTCACACGAATTGGATACAAAAAAGAAGTTACAAAATGATTCCAACCGGAGTTTTATCGCTGTTGCTGCCGTCTGCCTGATATTAACATAGAGTTGTGAATTGTTCAATTCGTTATACATTACCATTTTTAATTCTTCTAATGTTTTCTTAGATATATTATTATTTTTACGTAATGAATTAATATAATTTTTTAGGATGCATCCTATCTTTTATTTAGAAATTTAGGAAAATAATATTAAGTTGCTAAAATTACATAAATATATACATATTAAAACTTATCCACCGTTAAATCCTTTTAAAGCTTTCTTTTAAAACCAAAAGTATTTTAAATATGTCTTTATATTAATTACTGTTTACATTCATATAAAAAATATAAAGATCATTATTATTCTAATATTCCATTCACTTGAGCATAATTCGTATAAATCATTTTACAATACCGTATTAGGAATTACATTTTGGAGTTCAATTAGATACAGATTGATTAGTAGCAAGTAGAAACTACTAACTGGAATATTGGATACACCGCTGTAACGGCAGCATGTTTAAATAAATAAATAATTTGTAGAAGACGTATTGTAAAACTTTGGAGTTTGTAATTTCTACTTAAAAATGTTATGGTAGGATTTAACCGATTTCAACGGATACGGTTTAAAACAGTCCAATTTAATGTATCTTTTGTTTCTTACCAGCCCACCCGCGATCATTAATAAAAGAAATTCTATGTCTGATGGGTGATAATATAGATTAGTAAGTCACAAATCGACACGAACTATGAACTCACGGCTCTTCAGCTTCACTTAGATTCATAAAAATTACTGATATTATGATATTTAATTTAATCACGCAAGTACAGATTACAATTCGGTTTTGCAGGTGTAGATAATATATTAATATTAATATTAGCTATACTGTTAAGAAGAATATATAACTCTTTTACGTCAATTATTTAATGACATTTGTCTATCATTAATAATTCGATTAATATATTAATATTAATTATTTTAATATTCATTCTTAATTCTAAGCATAAATTGTCATATTCAAAAGAGCAATTTTTTTTGTTTTTCGAAAATGAACACGAATAAACCTTTTAGTTTCATCAGTCTGTATGTCACGTCATTTTCTAATCTATTAAAGCTTTAATTCCAGAGACGTAGACGGGTCGGCTCTGTCTCAAAGCATAAGTGACAATATGATATTTTTCAAGTTTGTAAATAATAATGGGATTAAGAAGTAATTCGAAACGAAACCAGCATCAAAAACAAACTACATCTTTTCTTGGGGATATGATGACACGCGTCACAATGTACTTTGAACTTTTGGTGTTTTTGTGCCTAGGCGAGGCTTTTCCACTCTGTGTCCAGAATATGGTTGCGGTAAGCCTCATTATGTTTACAACACAGCACTTATCAATTACTGGCTTTCGTGACAGGCTTGGCAAAGTTGTGTTTAGTTACATTGAAAAAAAATCTTAAAAAAACATTTAAAAAAGTTTTTCACAGAGAGTGAGATACTGCTGGGCACAGGATTTCCTACATACCTAAGAGAATATCTCAAAACACAGCTTTTTTAAATGAAAGGATAAATTAAACGTAGTTTTTTTATTAACACTGAGTATATAGAAATGTATATAAAAGTAGGTATAGCTTAAAAAACCTTCAGAGTACACACTGAATTATAAGGAGATTTCACGAATTTCATAAAATGTTGTTCGTTACTACCTTCTCTGTCACATCCCGTGGATGGGTGGTAGAAGTGTGGGTCGATGAGGTTTATCCCCCGGGGGTGGCCCCATTGGCGAGGATCTGTCTCTGACAGCGCCATAAAACGCACGCTCCCCAAGAGCCTATCATTTGGTATGGGTGTTAGTTATTTCAGTAAGCTCTGTCGACAGTACTGACGAAAATATCAGAATAATGACTTTGAAATATAGTTTGTTTTGGCTCGTGAGTTTTGCGGATATTATTGTCTTACCACATCGTTGTAAATTGATATAAATTTACAATATGAAACATGAATTAAGAAATATGTTTGACTTGCTGAGTATAAATATACTTTTACAACACTAATCTAAAGGAATTTCAATTGTCCAATCTTTTCTGAATCACATTTTTAATTAAATTGATTTCAATTAAATTTTAAGTTGTTAAGGCAAAAATGATATTTGAATTAATGCATAATCTAGTAATGACGATAGAAAATGCTTTTCTAGTTTCCCTGGATAGACTGGGGAAGACTAAATCGTGCCATGTCAATAAAAAGACGCGAAAAGATTACTAAAACATGGCGAATTTCTCCAAATTGCACCAAATACTTACTAGTTACCTTCATTCTCATAGAATAGCGCTAAATAACGCACGCACGCACTTTGCGACTATTCTAGTCTAGAAATATAGTTAAGGGCAGAAAAATTCAAACTGGTTTGGCCCTTGGAACAAACTGAAAAATCATTATGGCTCGAAGGCTTCAAAGTTTGGAGACCTATGTCTCCAAACTTTGAAGCTATATTTCTAGACTAGAATAGTCGCAAAGTGCGTGACCTAAGCAAACTTACGCTTTTTTGCATTACAATTATTAAAAAACTAAATCATAAACTTTGGCCCGCGGGTGGTAGTTGGAGCTAGCTGGTATAGCGGATAAAGTACATCGCAAAGCCAGAGCGTGCAATACCTTACTGGCACACGTATTCCCTCCTTCATACAAAATGGGCTCCTTCAAAAGAAGCGTGAAGTGGTACTTACTTATTTAGCCGGCAAGGGGGAAGTGGCTTGGGCAGCGTGTGGCGTGCTGCACTTTCTTCGCATATAGATTCCTATTCCGTACCATCAGGCGTTGTTGGCTTATATGCTGCGGTTTTCATAAAAAAATACTTTTAAATAGTTTTACTTCGAGCATTTGGCACAAAATTAATGGAAGCTTTTTCTTTAACACTAACAAATTTTAATATAAGTCAAATAAAAAAATCTTTATACGGACCAGATAAAGCTTCTTTGCGAAATAAATTACTTATATACATCACCTAGAAACAAGTAACTAGATTTTGTTTCATATCAATAGAGGATCTTGTCATCCTTCATTAAACATCTATTTATTTTAACTAGCTTGAGTTTGTGGCATGTTCTCAAAGTCAAAATCAGACAAAATCACAAGTTTCCGTCTTAATATGCATGTGTTTACGCTAATATGAGTAATAATCAAACTAATAATAGATTATCACGAAGATTTAAAGAAAGCTTGGCTTAGTAAAATTTGGATATAAAACGTAATACCTTCATTACTATACTTCGTAACTGTAACATCATAGAACATGACCGTGTGAATCAACTCCTGCGCCATTAATCTCAGAGGCATTGAAAATTTGTCAAGTCCATAAATTAGCGAGTTGCCCTCATATAAACAAGTAATTTCGCGCGATAATAATTTGGTGCTAATTCCAGTTCGGAAGCGGTGCCCTGTAATTGATTTGTCGCGGCAACTTACGACCCTTGCGACTGGCGACACGCGACAGTCGCGCGACCCGCCACGCCTCTCCCGATGTAACGTACTTGTGGCGTGTGATCGTAACTATTTCTGCGGCTTGTTACCATTGAAAACTGGTTTACGGATTTTATTTAGCAAATGTGGTGATTTTAGTGCTGTTGCAAATATTGTTTTACATATCTATCGCCTCTGTTACAAAACGATGGAAGTCTATGGTCTACGGCGAGTTTTAACTAAACTTTATCGATTTTTCATTTTGTTCAATTTTAAATAAGCTCTTAAAAGCTATAAATTTAGGTAAAGAAAACAGTCTTACTTATTCATAACCAATTATTCTATAATAGGAATGTTTTAGAAGTATTTATGAGCATAATATACTTACCAAATATTTCATTATATTAAGCTTTCTTACAAACTTCTTAGTAGTTACACAGTAGTCTTAAAGTTTTTAATAATAACGATATCAGTTATTTATTTTATAAAGACTAGTAATATTGACTCCATCAATAATTTTTTGTAACTGTTTTAAAAGATTCATTAAGTTCACTATCGGCTGACATATTTATTGGAGATATACCCTTGATAGGGTTAAGGTCACATTTTAGTTTTCGTATACTAATAAAAAAACTAAAATGTGTATTTTGACGTTTTGATACATCACATCACAATGTACTAAGATTTTAAGTGAATGTATCATCTGCTAGAAATGCAAGCAGTATATGTCAAAATACTGCTTGCATTTCTAGCATAATCGTTTTGTGGTGTCGGACATCAAAGGCAATGGACTTAAGTTATTATCCTCGGTTATTGATAATTTAATAGAGCTACCTGCATTGGCGTCCAATTTACAGTATGTGAGCATTGATAAAGCAAATTGCTGTAGGCTGACAGTGCCACTGACAATGATTGCTTGTACGCTGTCAGTGACGAAAATTGGTTTGTAGAGCGGCACTAAGTGGGAATATAATTTACCTGTATTATAATTTTAAATGATTACATAAAAAATGCGTGGAAGTAAAACGATCAATCATAATAGCTACTAGAGGTTTATACCTCATTTATGGATGTCATTACAAACTTTTAAAAGCTGAGGAGTTTAATGACCATTCCTTATAATAACTGTCTAATTGACATTTAAATAGGACGTCTTTAATGATATTTAGTTTAGTTAATTAATTATTTTTATTATTTTAAATAAGTACCATGTCACACCTCTAAAAGAGATTATTCAAACTTAAAAGAAAAGGTCCTATTATTTATTACTCGTCACCATCAACAGCCTATATACGGCTCACTCCTGGACACACATCTTCCAACGTGGGAGGAACATATGAGTTTGGGTCATAATGCGAAAGTGACTTTGGTTTCCATAACGAAAACCAAGGCACTTTCAGTATCGTTGGTATCTCCAGCTTCTTAGTGCTTTGTAAGGCATATTAAGCCATTTATAGGTTCTAACAAACGTGTCCAGCAACCGTTTCCAACCCCTAATCCCTATTGGCCAAGCCTAGCCCAGTCTCTGGGTATTCTCCTGTGTGGAAAGTCTTGCGTGCAACAGTGAAACGCATTTAGATTGTTGTTGATGATAGTGATTGACATAAAAATAATAGCCAAAATGTGTCAATATTTAAAAGTTTTACCAAATTATTAATCCATATTTGTTGGAATATTTTTATATAGCTTTCGATACCACTCTCTTCCTTTTAAATATCTTACTGCTTATGACCCGTTGATTGAATTTGCATGTCATGTGAACTTTAATTTAAATCCGAGATAAAACAGTTTGGTTTACGAGAAACCTCTATTGGCTTTACTTAATAAATTTATTTGCCGCATATGTTGGTCGGGGATTATCCGACGAGAGAGCGCACGTGGTGGAACTGAGTTTCCGGACAGTGGGTACACTTTTTGAAATGCAATCGGCTGAAGCTCACACACAAACGTAAGGATTCGTAACGTTATGACGGAGCTGCTACTGCGAGAGGCCGTGAGGTTTACTGTGTGGTATGTTACTTGTATGTGTGGGTAATATGAGTTGTTTTAGGGTATATGCCGCGGGTTGGTCCTTTGTCTACGGTCGCGTGGCGCACGACGTCGCCGCGGCCCTCGGCGGCACGCTTCTGACACGCGCCGCCCAAAGTGTCCCGAACATGTCTGACGCCTCCCCGAAAACTGTTTTCCTGACTGCACTTAATTAATCCGTGACGTAGACAAGTTATAATCGCTGTTATTGAATTGCTGCTTGTACTTTATTAGCCTTTTGTTGGAAGGTGAAATGTTATGGATTTTTATGAATTGTTTAAATTAAATTTTATTTTATGATGGTAAAACCGACTTGTATGGTATGTTTTATTTGTAATAGAAAATGGTGCTTACATCGTTTTTATAAAAAAATATTATTTATCACTACAAATCTCTAGCCATAATGTAAATAACAGTCTAAAGGTTGGTGAGTTATTTACATAATCTAGTTCAATTAATAAAAAACAATAATTATAAAAATCTAATCGCTAACCTATTATATCATACTAAGATGGACTGATAAACAAACATTCCTAACCACGTGCTACATCGATTTTACATTTGCACTGAACTCAATAGGTCGGAAACTAAATAGTTCCCTTTGAGAGCGACCCCAACCCGTATTTGTCTGTTTGTTGTGTTTAAGCATTTATTATACGCAATTATTAACAAGTCGTCCGCAGACCCGCGCACTTCACTCGCACGCATGCGATTCTCAAATTGTTAAGGGCACATGTGATAGGTGTGGTTTACAAATTCAATTGATTATTATAATATTTTTTTATGGAGATCAAACAGAAAATTCTAGTCAAATTTACCGCAGTTTTGAGGCAATTGAGAATAATATATTTATTGTTTTAAATAAAAATTTGCCAATAAATGTTGCATGGACAGTTCACACGAATACAACCATTCAGGTAAAATATAATATACAAGATTTAAATTTGTAAATTTATTTCGAAAACGTCATTCTCAGGGTAAAATATAATAATGTCTAGAAATATTAAATTGAAATATTTTATTTTTTATTTATCATAATTATTTTAATTTCAAAACTTATATCTTTGGAAATGTTGCTATTATATTATCTAAGAAAGTTTAACTTTTACAATAAATTTTACAATAAAGTTTGAAAACCGTTACAATTGGCGGCACTTCAGCGAGGGGGGTTAACCGCCGTCACACGGGTCATCCCCAAAGCTGCTATGGGAACAACACACAAATTGCCCAGGGCCAATTGTCTAATGTGTTCATGCCATTTAACTTAACAGATTGAACGTTGAAACTACTTTTTTAACATGTTTGTATAATGTCCGCAAATATTGGAATTTAGGCGGTAAATGAAATATGTTGTTACATATCCTTTGTTTTGTTATTTATTAGTGGTTCTTTTTAAATACAGCTATATACGTTGTAAATTTGTTGTAGGTCATAAATATCCAAGTACTTATAAAAAAGAAATTAGTGATTTGAATCTGAAAATCTTATGCTTTCCTGATTATTTTAGACAATTAAGATAAGTTCATAGAAACCATTGTTTTAAGAATACTAAACTAACACCCACCATTATGTATACACGCTAAATAATTGTTATAATTTAAAATTTGTGATGTTTAACTAATATAATCAACTCTACTCTAATTAAACTGTAACATGACTATTTCAAATTGTGTATTGTGCTGGACATAACCGATACAGATATCAGTTTCAGCAACATTTTCATATATTCGAACGCGAATAAAATGAAATTACTGGACTAATTTACTTCAAATATTGCATGACGGTACCTTATGAACCAGAAAAATATTATAAATGTAAATCTTTCTGGAAAAATACATACGTTTTGCCCTATACCATTGTATAATCTGATTATGTAACCAGTTTGGAAAATAAGCCGAACTGATTGATCTTAATTAAAATACTTTTTTCTGTACCATACCGTAACCATGCCGTATCGATCATTAAATTTTATCCGGTAAGTTCTTTTATTTTTCACTTCAATCGCGCGTGAATGGGCGAGCCGAGCTGCGCTACACCTGAGGCTAAATCTCATTCGTTTGCAGTTTTATGCGGGTTCGATTACCCAATCATTTCTCCTGGAATAGGAAGCACTGAACAGTTTGATTGATCTATGCATTTTTACAATTGTTCTGGAAAAGTAATTTACTGAGCATACGAATTCGCTGACAACTAATATTATTTGTAATAAAAACTAGTTAATAACAACTGTTAGAATGCTTCATAAAATAAAAGCACTTCGGTGTCACAACACATGTTTATTGTTCGTTATTAGATTACTGGACTAGGTTATTCTTTTAAGTGACTCGTTTTCTCAGGAAGCCCAATTTCCTCGACTTGTGGCAGATTCTCCGAGCTTGACCTAAGTTCAACGTATTTGTATCTGAACGCCATCACTGTGAAGATCATCATGTCCGCCGTCATCAGGCCCGCAAAAAGGAAGAACTCTTTCCACTGTATCAAGCAAACAAAATAATTTATATGGCAAAACTACGTTTGTTGAATCTGTTAAAATAAAAACATATAATATTTGAACCAACGACCAATGAGTCAATAAGCAAATTATGTAAACTCTTCGAGCCAGAAAAAGTTTTAAATTTCCAGAGTGTTACTGCATCTTTAAATAAATCAACCAGCTATAAACTCAGACTGGCTTACCTGAGCATCCAAAAAGTTCCCTTCCACTATGAGAACCACAATCAGATTTCCAAACGCCACCGTGAGGAGCCACATCGACGTCAGGACTGACTTCATGGTGGCCGGAGCTTGGGTGAACGAAAACTCCAACCCAGTCACCGAGAACATAACCTGAGAGTAAAAGTGTAAAAGGTAATTTTATATTTTCTAGGCGACGATCAATAACTAGTATTCAGGCATGTAGCCCTCTAATCAAGGCCTATAATCTAAGCTTATTAATTCTCATACTTTATAGTAAACAGGCGAACTTAACACACTAATTTGTTTTCTACCGGCAAACCTTTGTGTTTATGACTTAAGTTAGGAAGTCTGTGTATATATTGAAAGGAGAGGCAAACTTCCCAAGAACTTGGTCTAAGCGTTACACTAATAATGTAGTGAAAGTAAATTTACAACTCTATCCCTTAGAAGCAGTTGTTGATTTAATTCGACAAAAACAAATAAATATTGAATGATATTTAGTAGACAGTTATGGTTGTAACAATACCATTTCTGCATACCTTTGTAAAATTTGTAAATTGTTTTGTAATTTTTATTGTGTGTTTTTGTGTATTTTGTTTTTTGTATTTTCCTATTTGTCTATTTTTTGTTATATAAATTTTATATGCATGACACGTCACCGCATGGTAAGTGCGTGATTGGAAGGCAATAAACATTTTAATTCTCGTATAACGTATATCTCGTATAATAACACAATATTTTCATATTTCAACAAATAGTGTGTACACTCAAGGCTCGTTTGTGCTGACTTTTAAGATGATAGATCTGATAAACATTAAAAAATTCCGTTCAAAATAAATATTATAATATCGAAAGAATTGAAATTCATTTACTTGCTGAAGATATTAAATTTATACCATCATTATTTGATGTATGTCATGGTAGGAATTTTTTTATTGCCTCTATATAATATAATTCCTTTCTAAAGAGAAATAATCAAAGATTGTAATCTCGAGTTCTTCCGCTGTTGGCCCCGATTATTATCGCAACCAATTTCACACAACAACCTCATTGGCTGGAATATCTCGGTGCGGTTATTCATCCAGTAATGAGATAGTGTATATTCATGTTGACCTAAGCCCAAAGAAAGATTTAAAGTATTGAAGTTTAGTTCCGAATGTTAACCTATTGCTTTGGACAAAAAAGCGTAAAGGGGATAGTTAAATCGCTTACCTAACATTAGAAAATGGTTGTATGATATTTACCTCTCCCATCGTCATCACCACATACTGCGGGATCAGCCATAAAATATGTACAGAGTTCCATGGCGTTATCATGACCTGGTTCGATTTCTGTGGAGATATGTATAAATATGTGTGTGATTAGGAATCCAATACTTCAAGAGTTTGCAAAATTATGTCGCAATTTGTAGTTAAATTTAGTTATTAATATATCTATATAAAACGAAATTTCTTTAAGTTACTTTGCTCTTCTTGTATGTATAAAAACAATTGAATAGGAATAGAGTCGATTGAAGCACGGGGTTAGTGAAGTAAAGGATCAGATAGTTTACAGTTACATTTGGGCGAGGATTCATAGAGCCAGAGAAATTCCCCCAAATCTAATTTTACCTAATATTAAAATAAAATAAATAAGTATAAAGTAATTAAAATTATCAAAATTAAGATCGTCGAGATATTATACAAAAGTACTAAGTTCGGTAAGTCTGTAATTTTATCTACTAGAGTGGACAAAGCCGTAATGCCGTAATTAACAACTGGTAACAAACTTACATAAATTCCATTAATATCTTGATACACGTTGATAGTATACACGGCGCCAGTTTTAAAAGCAAAGTCTTTCGCTGTGATATGACCATCAACTACAATGTCGTATGTTCCCGATTCAATAGTCTTTTGGTCATTATCATTGCTTGTCAAAACTAACTTTGTTCTATTTTTTTTTGTATCCACTATATTTATTTGAGCAATACCATCTACATTGCATAAAAATCTGTAATGAAAATTTAGAATTTTGAAAAGGTCCCTGTATCTTTAAGAATACACTGGGGCAATTTAAACTGCAGTAATTTGGTATCTTCTAATGTATTTAATATAAGTGGAGTACAAGTTTGTTTGAACGCGTCAATGGTTTGCAAGTTAGTGATTGCAGTTAAGGTAGTCACTGACACGTATTCATTTATAAGACATTGCTGTAATAATTATACAAGGCGCGCGGAAACAAACTACATTTTGCGTAATAACACAACTTTTACAGCTTTTCCAGCGCTGCTTCGGTATTTTAATTTAGGTAACACAAACATTTAACAGTCGAGTGAAGTTTATTACGCTATCATTTTGTATAAAACAACGAAAGGAAAGTTAAACTATTTACTCGTTAGAGTTGTGGAAATGAGTAATATTGTTAGAGGTGTTTGCATTTTAACATTACTACATCACACGAATGTTTATACCGTTAAAATAAACTTGTCTCAGAGAAAAGCGATCGGTGCCAGAGCACCTTATGCTCGACGTTCTGTAGGACACTTGAGGTTCAAAAATCCAAAACCGCCAAAAAAATGGAAGAATACTTTTGATGCTACAACAGAGAATCATGGAACATGTGCCTAAGCGCACATCGTTCATTAACACGGGCTCTATGGTTACGAAGATGTCTGTTGAAGAACCTGTAGCAGTCTGGGTTCACGGTTGTGATTTTACATCTAGCTTGAGTCATATATTTGCTGGTGATACAATGATAGACCACGACATTGATTTTATCACCTTTACACGTAGAATGGACGTATTTGGATTTTTGAAGTTAAATGATAGCATTCCCGAAATATGGGATTATAAGACATATTGACAGCATTAAAATGGATCAGAAAAAATATACAGCGATTTGGTGCGGATAAGAAAAATTACTGTGATAGCAAGAGATTCTGGCGCGACATTAATTGCAATATTTAAAGTATATCAGAATTAATTCTTGCACAATACCCATTTCCTCAAATTTTTTCAACCATTTTTTAAATTTATGATTCCATTTACAGGTGGTTGTTTTATAATTACGCATCAAAATGTTACAAGGAAAATAAAATAAAACTTAACTATTTCAACAATGATATCACTGAGAAATCGATAACGATATACGACTTAAAATGGATCCATCCAATATGGAAATTTGAAAAAGCTCATTCAGAAAACACTCATTCTAAGTTGTTTGTGTGTAAGTTTAATTACGTGGGAGGTTATGCCGCAAAAGCTACGTCACTCGCCGATACCAACATCAAAGTAAATGGAGCATCGAATGGTGATGAAATATGCTATATATTGAAATGTGAGCCACTTTGGGAAAATTACATTAAAACAAACAATGACACGAATGACCGTGATAGGATATTTATGAAACAGCTTCCAGCAATGTGGGCCAATTTCATAAGAACCGGCGATCCTACGCCAAAGTCTCAAGCGGGACATTCCATGGCCACTGATGACATTAAAGGAAAGAAATTTATTACTAATAGATTATTATCTATGAGTAATAAATTAACAAATAAGATTAACAAAGATTAACTAATTCTTATATAGAGGACAAGCCATTTCAATTTTGGAAAGATGTTTATGCATCTAATACCACGACAAAAATGTATACAATTTTGTTTTTATTTTTGAGCGATAATACATAGTCATGTTAGTTATTTGCTTACCTTACATTGACACTATCGATAGGCTTTTCATTATTATCCGTAAAATTAGAAACTCCAGTTCTACTAATAAAGAAGGAATTTGCTTTCTCTTCACTCAAATGGAAGGAGCCACTATATACAATGCCGGCACAACTGCTAGCTTCATGTCCTTGTAAGGTATAGGGTAAATCTATGTAACCTTCCGCATTGATATCTAGTTTCTCATAGGACATCAGTGGTCCGAGAATATCACTGTCATTGCTGTGAATCTGAGGTATATTTAAGGTAAAATTGCAATCATAGCCGTTGTATATTCTCAGTTGTGCCAGATAAGGTGAGACTGGTGTGCCGTACGTTGGCTGAAAACATAGAATTGGATAGAAAAATATATGAACTATAAAAAATAGGTTCAATAATTAGTTTTAATGCTTAAACCAGTTAACGTATTACTCTGTATAGTAAACAAAATACAAACTAAGAATAATTCACAATTATATGCTAAGTGTTTAGATTTTCAAACTCATTGTATTTTGCGCTACAAGTTTTGGTAACATTTTTAGTAAAACTGACATGGCTGCTTAATATATTTATTGAATATGCTTGTACTATTAGTAGTACACAATTAGTCTTAGGACTAATTATTAAAAGCTAATTTTATTTCTTCATATGTAGTTTATTATCATTGGAATGTAAATAAGTAATGGTTCATGACGAAACGGGAGGGACTCTAATGTGTAACTTGTTATACATATCTTAACTTATGTTCGTGTAAATGGTGCCATAAAACTTACCAATAAATTAAGCTCCACTATTCCAGAAATAACAAAAGCAGCAGCCGCCAATATTCCACCCCAAATCATTTTGTGCAACGGTTTTCTTATTAATTTACACCAAGTGAGGAATGGGTATATGGCCTGAAAAATTAAAACTTTTTAAAAGCACCGATAGCAGTCAATTTTACATTCATTGCCGAGCCTTAAAAATTCAGGGCCAGCGATGGATGGATCGCAAACTTAAAACAAATTTGACACTATGTGATTAATTGATTGAGTCGATCACTCAAATTACTCTGTTAAGTACTCCGAATGTTGTGTGTACAATTTAAAGTTTATCAGAATTTGTTCAAAAGAAGCCTAAGCTTTTTCGGCTATAAAAATATTTACTTTCAATTGTTATTGCAGCTTCTTATCATAATATTTGGTTCATTGATGATCTGATTTCATTTTTATCACTCTATTAAGTGCCTATGTTTACAATATAAGGTACTGAATAATTCTGAATGTACGTATTCTACAATACTTACCACTTCAAATAAGGGAATAAACACAAGAATGAGCAGCGGGTTCAACACTTGCATTTGATCGGCCTTTAGTGTCCATGATCCAATATCCTGTCGCATTCTATCCGCTTGGAATGTCCATCGAGATCCCTATAATTTAACTACAATAAAATACCAAATTTCTGAATTCTTATTCTTATTCATTTGCCTAAATTAATTTGTAATCATCATTGTGTTCGTTTATTACAATATTAGTAAAATCTTAAATTAAGAAGTCTTCTCTTATCTTAGGGCAGAATAATCGTCAAAGGTTATTTCGTGGCCATGGGGTATTTTTGTGCCTTCCCTACTTTTACGTTTTCCGCTTCGTAAATATGTCTGCATTAAAGGAAAGAGCAAGTTGAGCAAAAACAGTTTTGACAGCCTTCTTCCCCCTTATTGATTAACGCAGATTCTATCGCGAGACTCATTTTGACGAACGCCATATTTCCATTGCCGCTTAACTGTTTTTTATTGTGACGTTTCGCTTTTAGAAAAAAAAAAAAAGTAATAATAATTTTAAAGACAATAATTAAATAAATAATAATATTTTATTTTATTTTATATATATATATTTTTTAAATATATATTTTTTTTCTCAGTAATAATTTTAAGACGAAAGCAATCGCGATAGATATAATGTTACTTAATAAGAGATATACATCTATATTTTACCCTTAGTATCCATAACGTAACACAAGAATCTTAGGCTAGATAATTAATAGGTTCGAGAGTAAATTAAAAAATATATAGATTTCGATTAAGCTAAAAGCTTAACATAAAAATTTGGTGATACCGCAGTTATTTTTTATGAACCAACTTATGTTGCATAATTATTATGCAACATAAGTTGGTTCATAAAAAATGTTATCGTGTTCTTATGAACACGATAACATTAGGTAACATTATGAACACTTCAATCCTTTCTATGTCAAATGATGCCCCACTAAAAACTAAAAATAAATACGATATAACGGAACAGCCAACTAATACTGTTCATCTTTGTACTTACTTGTTGATCGAAAAGAGCCCAGAATACTGGCAGCGGTATGAAGAGGACTATTACTCTCAGTAATGCTTTGATGTCTTCAATCAGACCTTTATCGTACTTATCGTCCGCGTGGTCTAACCAATGCTCCTTTTTCTCCTTATTCTTACAGGATTTAACTAACGCATGCTGCAAAGTTTATTAGAAACTGAAGTCTGTTTTTTTTATAAATATAAATTAATTTATAGTTTATTTATACATAAAAATAACTGTTTAAAGAAAAAGAAGTCTTTGTTGAAGCTCGTCGATTATGTGACTTATGTTATAAACATGAGTTGTGTTATGTTACTCTTCGTAGTTATGCGAAGTAATGTTAATAACATACATTCATAATAAATTACTAACATTAACACGTGTTGTATACCATTTGATCACTACGCAAACTTCAATAAAAAATTGAAATATTTTATTGAATAGACAATATAGTATTTAATTTAATTTCTTGTAGTTGTCCTGACAGGTTTGACCCAATACGATAATGTATCTTATTTACATACCTATACAACTCATATTGTAATTGTATTTCTTTCGAATCCTTTGAAAGAACATGTTGAAATATCTACTGCTTCATGTACTTTACTTTACAGCAATGTAGGTGAGAGTTGTTTTGGCTAACAAGTCGGTTTTGGCTGAAGGCAATGCCAGAGTACTGAATGGTCCATATCATTTAGTACTCTGGCATTGCTACTAAAGTGTATGTATACTTTGGCTAAATAATACTATTGTATAATGCTTCTAGTATTAAGGCGGGGTATTTCTAAAAACACCAACGTACAAAATAAACTTGTGAGAAAATATTGAGTCAAATCAAGACGATTTAATATAATATATAACGACGACTCCGAGTCAAGTCAAACGAATTGTTCGTGTTATAATTTCGTTATCCCTCCCTTTTTGTTCAGATGCCATTTCTATCCATTTATAAGCCCATTTCAAAGTCAACGTGCAAATATTGATTATACACACATACACGAGTATCATATAATTTTTTTTTGGGACTAACATACCAAGGTTTATATTTTCATATGAATAACCTTATTTAGTTGTGGTACTATGAAAAACAAATTAATTGCATGCAATAATATGTTGACTGAAGCCTCGGCGATTATATCTGTACCACCAAATGCAGTTAAAATGATATCCCATATTTTACATGGACATCGTAGTACAATATAATAAAAGATATAATCAAATAAAAAGGTGGGATACAAAAACGAAAATGCAAGGAATCTATCACTAATGTAAATATACAAAAAGTATCTGTTATCAGAATCGATGTTATTTTGGTTTTTCAAAGAATGTTACCTTAAAATCCATATTAGTTATTATTTGATACGTGACTAGTAACTTACTCCAATGCAGGAAGAAACTCTAGCGAAGATGTTTCCGGACGGATTTTTAATTATATACAGCCTTTTACCAGCCACGAAGAAAACTAAAATACAAATATTAAAAGTTTTATTTTTATTTTATACGACTTACAAATGTATAAGATTATTTATAAAAAATCTAAACATAATTAATTGTTTCAACCCGTCGTAAATATTGAGTTACTACTTTTAATTAAGTGAACACGACCGGTCGATAACTGTTTGTAATTTTAATGTGTAATTTTGGAACATATTCAAAAATTATTACTTTAACAAATGAAGAACTTACCTATAGATACAATCATAAGTACTCCTGGCACTCCAAAGGCGAGTGAGTAACAGCTAGTTTCTCCAAAGCAATGCACGTCAGCCCTTAATATTGGGGTTAGGAACGTTGAGATGAGACTGCCAGCGTTGATGGCGAAATAGAACATAGAAAAGAAGTATCCAAGGTACTTTTCCTGTTCAGGCAACTTGAACTGATCGCCACCGAATGCAGACACACAGGGCTTTATACCACCCGTTCCGAACGCTATGAGAAGAAGCGCTAGAATGGAGAATTCTCTGAAATTAAAGAAAAAAATGTTTGCGCCGGTACGAAATACAAATAAGTTATCGAAATTGGTGAAATTACAAGACATTACCGAAAACTTCTCTTATTTGATAAATGACAATGAAAATTGTAGTTTATTATGTCGTACGAATGAATGTAAATGCTTTTTCTTTTAATAATATGAAATAATCTAACACGTAATTATATTAGTAACACACGGTTTTTATTAACATCAAGTCTCTGTTACATTTTAATTTTATTTCTGTCTCGACAAAAATTAATTACTATATTATACTTAACCATTTAAATTAAAACAAACAGAGTATAGAAGGCAAAATGAATTGAAAATAAATTAAAACTGTTAAAAATTAACTATAATGTCGTCAAAAATGCAAGGTAAAAAGAATGATCGATGGTTTGAATTGGGTTGATTAGATAATGTTAAGATTATACTTACAACTGCGGCAAACTGACAGGAGGCATAGCTGCTAGAGATATAAGTACGCTGCCGGTTGCGTACACCATTGATAGGTATACAATTGTTCTGGAAATTAAACATATTTTATGCAAGAATATTTAAGAGTATTTTTTTAAAAAGCTAATCTCTTATTTTTGTAAAAAGTTTAATTACTTTTAAATTTTAGTTAAATACTTTTTTCTCTAACAATGGCTTATATTTTCTACCCAAATTTGTGTAAAAATCTAGTAAATTAAAAGTAAAAAAGGAAATATAGGCCGCTGGAATAGATTTCTTGCTGGAGCAGTACCTTTGTACAATTCTCTGTTATTCTGTTGTGTCCTTTTAATTGTCTTTGTGTACATAAACTATTAAATAAATAAATATAGATAGCATATTTTAATATAAAAGTTGTTCAATTAATTTCAGGGTGAAATCTTTACTTTGTATATAAGATAAGTTCGTACCTACTCTTTATATATATAAATTAACAAAATGAATATTATCTATCGGTATCACAAAACTGTTTATTGTACTTTTAAAAGTTATATTTAAAATTTTTTTAAATTTATATTTTTATTTTTTATTATATGCAGTAAACATGTGAGTATTTAAAATAAAATTAGGATTAACTCTGTGCCAGAGCAACGCCGCTAAATTAAGCGTTACATAAAAGGAAATTTTACAGTTACAAACACGGCTTTCTTTGTATAGCTAATTTTATTTCTTTTTATTAATAAAATTTAACATCGGGATCAGTTTGGACCGCCTACAAATGGCGACCGTGGCAAGCGTTGTTAAATTGAACAATTTATGCGACACAATAGGTGACACGGTTCGGAGGTGATCTCGGATGCATTACATGACATTAAAGTAACCAAATATAAATTTAACTACTTAAGACATCCATGTTCTAAATTAAGCCCAAGAGGATTCTGCTGGGTCTTATTATCTTAGCAATAAGAACCACTGAATGATAACAATATTTATATATAAGACCACGTAAATGTACCTACGAGGAATTTATGATGCACCATAATTAAATATTACCTATTCGTTTGGGTTATTTATGATTTCATAAATATGCAGTCCATGTGGATCCTACAGCTGGGCTCAGGTCAAACACGTTGGCCCAAAGTGGGTTGGTGAGTATGAAAAATAATAAACTATGATTCAAATCACCTAAATCTGCCAAGCCAGCCGTCAGCAATCATGGCACCGATGAGGGGAAAGAAATAAGCAAACATGGTGAACGTGTGGTAGATGACGGTGGCTCCATCTGCAGTGTATCCCAGCTTGTCCCGTAGGTACAACGACAACACCGCTGCAAAATAAAAACAAAACCTACAAAAACTATACCGTGGCTCAGGATAATATTAATTTATATATGGGATCATACTATGAAATGGCCGTTTAACACTGAAAAATACAAACAATATTTTTTAACGAAAAAATTTATATATATATTTACTTAAAGTGTTTACATTCATTGTCTATACATTTCTGTCATCTCATTGACACGTCATTTATGCGTTTATAATAGAACTGGGGACCTGGAATCAATAAACTGTACGAAGGTGAAAGCATAATGTGATCGCATTTTGTAACTTTTTTTCTATTAAATAAGCGGGATAGGAACATGATTTATCAAAATATACATATACGTATGAAATTTATATATAGTAGTATAGTTCATCAGTTAGGGTTCCGTACCTCAAAAGTTTAAAAAAGAACGATCTAATGGATCTATTTTATCCTTTCGAAATACTTCGATATTATACTTCAGTGTTGTTTCACTTGTCAATACCGCTTTTTCTCGTATATGGAGGTAAAATTGCATAATGGGCCTACTCCTAGTCTTATTTTACATTACGGTTTAAGCTTTGAATTTCTTTAGATCTGTGATAAAGGCAAACCAAATTGGTCGCTGGTTTCGCCGTAAACTTTCACAGATATAGATGGCAAGCAATTTTGAATCGAAATAATCGAGACAAAGGAATACTCTTAAAAATATCTTCGAGACTCGATTCACATGAAAGGCAAAGTATATATTATACAAACCTACAAGTTTGTACAGAACTTGAGTATTTAATTGAGGTAAGTATCAACCAATAACAGACCATCACAGGTGCATAACTAAAATTTCCTATCGGTGTTGACACAATTGCAAGCATATTGCTGATATTGTTTATTTACAGATAACAAATAGTTCAATGATGGCGCAACTGACACTATTTTAACTGATAATGGAAAACCTGTTCGTCTAAGTAGGCCGGAAAATACACTTTGCTTTAGACAGCCAGGCCCTTAAACACACCCAATTCTAATTTTAAAGATTTAGTAACGTATTTAGAGGCCTACAGAATTCTTTTTTCGATAAAAAATATAAAATATATTATTATTGTTTTATATATTTAAAAAGAGGTTAACAATATTTTCGATTAGTCAACTATCAAACAATAACATTACAAATAATATTGATACGTACCATGACCATCTACTACATATACATAACATGGTACAAGTCATATATATATAAAGATAATTTTAGAAAAATATCTACACTAGAAAAAGACAAGCTGTCTTTAGGAAGGCGATTTAGATTCAGCATAGTAAAAGTCAATTGATTTTAGTATTGAGTATTACTTTCCCACTTTTAGCTTTAGATGGATGTTCTCTTAAATTATACAGTATAGTCTACTCTTCTACATTTCATTTAAATAGTTCTTATCAAATAAAATATTTTTTTTTCATAAATAATTCTCATTAAATACAATTAATATAATTATTAAATAAATTATTTTTTTTATTAATTACAATATGCCAACCGTATCCAAACACATTATCTTACCATGAAGCACTTTTTACGTCAAAAATACAAGTTATTGAGTCTTAATAAAAGGTAATCTTAATTAAGTACTCAACGAAATGTCCTAAATTCAAATTATGCTTAAAGGTGTGAAGTTTGTTAGCAGACGGTATCACCGAACAAGCTATTCCCATTTAAAATTCCTCCAATCAATATTTAGAATGGACCTACAGTATAAACATAGGCTATGAACATATTCTAGAATGAACCTATAGGGAAAACTTATTCTGATCTTTAGTCGGTTGGAATACGAAATACATTACGACGAAAAACTTGTGCAAGCGCGAAGGTCCACAGGCAAACGCTATACTTTGTCATGCTGCATTTTCTACGTGCCCATCGACCATGACTAGTCTAATATCATTGTAAATCTCGGGGACCATGACACAGATGTAAATTATTGAATTGACACTATAAAAGAAGTTTGATAATGCAATATGATTTATTTTATTTCAATTCAAACATTTTTTAAAGACAAACAAACATACAGCAAACAGATCAAAAAATTAAGTTGACTAACTTAATTTTTTGAACTATGAGATTGAAAAACCTACAAATCAAATATCTAGTGACGAATCCTAATCTTCATAAACAAAAATAATGAATTCGTCTCGTCTCAATTCCCTAAATGTTTTATAAATCTTAAAGGAGTTTCCCTATATTTCACAGATTTTATAAGTCGGTAAATTTCGATATCGTTTTGACTTAGAATAAGTTGACATCCATTAATGAATCAATCAAAAGATTTAAAGAACAATATAAAATATAATTCGTATATCTGACAAGAAACGGCCAATTTCCCTTTCCTTTTTCGTGTATAAAATTAGGAATGGTAATAGCAGAAAAAATACAAAAGTTTTTAAAGGTCCAACTGTCATTAAATTTTCCGTCTCTTTTTCGTCGTCCTATAATAAGTCGCCCAAAAACAGACAGTTATAATCTTTGATATGTTCAATTCAGAACCTCATTGTAAAGCTTGATTAATTAAGACCAAGATAAATATTTTAATTATGTATATACCGTTGTATACAGCACACAACGCCGTCACCACTAGACAAATATTTATTTTTCCACTTTATAAACATTATTAAGTTTTCCTTGTCTATAGAATAAGTAATTTTAGATATTGCTTACGCATTAGATTTGGGACACAATGTCTTTAAAAACAGAAACTTTATAATTTAAAGTTTTAAAAATATTCATAATAATGTGCATTTTTATCAATATATACTTACTTCGCAATCCATAGTACGAGAATCTTTCGCAGAACTCATTTGTTACTATAAACCCCACTGACTTTGGATATGGTAATTTCTGTAACAAAATATTGTAAATTATTACATGAACCGGTCGTGAGCGTATCGCCGTCAATCGCCGTAGCAATTTTAGACAATACGAACTTTGGAGAAAGACTAGTTCGACGTTTAATTTTCAACGGTGCTTTGAAAGCCAAAAGAAAATTTATTCAAAGATATTCAACATTGTTCACAGCCTTAATTTGTGAAAAACTAAAATCAGCGGTGTGTGTAAATTTACATGAAACCATTGGAAACTTACACGACAATTTGTGTTAATTGTCATTTATTGCTAATTTCAAAATTATCAAAAATAACATTGGTATGGGGTTTAATTTTCATATTAATAATCGTAATCAGATATGCCATTTTAAAATAGAATAAAAAGACCAAAATGTCAGGGGATAAAACCTATTCCATTTTTAAACATTACACTGCACACTACATTATTTTTTTGCTCATTTACTATTTTCTGGGTTATGCTTCTACAAAAATTATTTATAAAGTGCCACCTAACCAACCAACCATTTGTAAATAAGTTTGTGAGGTAAGGTTGTGAGTAAAATTGTCCTCTATGGGGTATGTATGTCCTTATTGTGTAGACAAAACTATCATAGAGAGGCACAGGCTTAAGGTAATTAAATCATATCCAACTTCAACTTTCCTTCTCCTACTATCCACATGTATTCCTTCTTAATTTGATATGGAGGGTAGTAGAAATATGACTCAACTTTACGAGCTTATATTTTTTAAATATATATGTGTGTTACTATACTTAAAAATGTATAGATATCTCTAATACCTATTTCTATACACATACAAACTTTGCTTCGGGGTAAATTTTCGCGTTACGCAAGTTTTTCCTAAAAGAAATCAATAATATCGCGCAGCTGTTTAAGTACAGTCAAGGACAAAAATACATTATTATTTGATAGCATTTTCATACTAAATACATAATATTTAGTATGAAAATGAAAAAGAAAGTATAGTATTTATATGATAAAAAAATTTAATGATATAAATTTCTGATAGATTTTAACTATTAAAACTAAAAAAACAAATTTGTAACTACAGAACGCAAAATAAAGTATCAGGTATATAGTAACAGGCTGGATATAGGTACCTAAATTCTTGAAGTGCAAATACAAATTCGCAGTGTAAGAGCGTCGACACAACCTAGCGTTCGTTCATCAAGCACCATACATTTTGGGTTATCGCGGGTTATCGCTCGAGGGAGTCGATGCAGATACAGCATGAGTTTTTTTTGCGCTTTGAGAATAGCATCGGCAAATTCGTGTTTTGAAATAAGTCTGACATTAATTACAATAGATAGCATGTGAATGGGATTTGCGTAACAATTTTCAGTTACTGTATTTTGAAAACTTTTTCATATATCGCTCGTAAAAAACGCAAGGAAATTGGAAGGAAATTTCCAAAGTTTTGACCTGCGAGGGTAGTCTGTCTCCGTGGACAAACATTAAAATATTGTCTTCATATGTTCCACGATATTTCTTTACCTGCAGACCTATTATTTGTCGAGAGTTATTGTCGTGATAGCCCTGGAACTGTTTAGTAGTACCTATTATTATTACCAGTAAGTTTCATTTACCTAGATATTTTACATTATTGCGAATCTTGCAATCAAGTTATGAAAACTTTATCGTGTTTTTTTATTGGATTTATTCTGTTCTGATACCAAAAAGACTATTTTTTATTCTGAACGGATACCGGATACCATTGTTCAAGGGTATACGTTTAATTCAGTAAAAATGCTTTGTATGTCATTTAAATAAGAAGATGAAAAAATAAACTAGAACAATAAAATAGAAAATTTAGTTAGCAAACATCTAGTTACAAAATAAAAAGCGACTACTAATCAACTTTATTAAAATTTAGTTCCTTCTAATTTTCCTAATATGTATTTGTATACTTAGTTGAAAAAATACCAGTGATATACGTTTTTAGTATTACAAACGAATAAATCCTTTGCAATGTATCAAAGCAAGTCTGATTGGAAGTAGGAGGATAATATTATATTTATTTATTTTTACTTATGGTTCACTATATATTTGATTGTTCATTTCATTTTATACAGTTCCCTGCATTGTTTTCTATTTCCTGAAAGTTGTATTTATTAAAGCTTATTAAGTAATTGTTAGTTGGCAAGACATTAAATTTCAATAGTAATTGTCGCGGAAATGTTTCAGTACAATGCGACAAACGCCGCATCAATGGTACAATGTAATAATGACATAAAATATATGTTGATTTGCGATCTGCCGATAATAGTTTGTGTATGCACAAAAAAAATATGGCGGTTTATTTACAGTGCATTGTACTTGCCATTGTAACACACAACGTAAAAATGTCTACGATGTTATTTATAGATATTGAATACAAATAGTTACCGAAATGAAATCCAAGAAATGGACGAAATGAGATTAACTCACATATAGTAAGACCTATATACATATATACCTAACCTACCGAACTGATTACTTCATTCGGGTCCTTGTACTGTGCCACGGGAGGCGAGCTGAACAGCTGTTTCTTCAGGTCTCCCTGTCCGGTGGATCAAAACATTCCTCCTGGCACTGGTTTGACGGTAGCCATCACAGACCAAATTTTACGCGGCAACATCCCCTCAAGCTCGGGTTGTACGTTGACTGATCCCGGAACGCGACCACGATTCACTTGATGGGTGTTACGCGGTAAGTTAAGGTACGGTGTTAAGGTATGATGGTAACTAACCAGTCGGGTGTTCAAAGCCTACCACCAGTGGAGGAGATGGTAGCTCGGACATCCCAAGCGCCTATTACGACACCCAGGAAATGTATTCTTTGTCCTTAACCGTAAGGCTGTGCGAAATATATGCCAGCTTTGCTGTCACTAAGATCTTAAAACAATAATATTATGTAAGATCTCAGATAATTGCTTCGTCTCAATCAGTAAATTTGCATATAATATATTTTATGTTAGTTTCGTTAATTACTCAATGTACAATGTACAAATATTATACATACAATATCTGGTATGAAGTACATCACGTTATATAGCAAAATAACAATACAAAAATCACAGCATAACAATACAATACACATCATGTACAATGCGTTATTTCAAGGTTTCCCCCATAAACTCATACAAACGTAAAGAAAAAAAAATTTAAAGGTGATAAATATGCATATCGTTCGATGAATCCATCGTTTTTAATTATTTTACTTATATACATTATTTTCTTTCTGCTCTATAGTTGTAATAGGTACCTACGTAAATTTGTAATTCTCTCTCCGTGCTCAGTACTGTTAATCAAACGGCGTACTCAATAGAAACGATTCTGAAATTATTGTTAGGGACAAAGGTTAATTGGGATTGTATAGCCCACACGCAGATATAAGCACGAAGTTCACTTCAACCCATTTTGCGCTCGAAATAAATTTTGACCATATTTTATTAATTAAAGAATGAATGCATAATTGCTAACAAAATTCCTGTAATATCTGATGATACTCCTACATTAGTGAGTATTATAATAATCCATATTGTAATATGGTAGATACTAATTACCCAATTTGATTACCATTGATATCTTCAATAGCTGAACAATCTCTTTTAGTCCCGCCTGTCAGAAAACTATCTAATAAAGTAATCTCTGTAACAAAATTTTTACAACGCGACAGTACGAGATGAGATGTCATTATGAGGCAGTTATGGATAAGAGGGCAGGAAATCTTGCATTATAAAAAGAGTTTACATTAAAGTTTGGTTTTCTGTCCATTTATGCTGGATTTCAATAATCAACGGAATGTTTTGTTCACCATCCGACTCCAAAGCACGTAGGAAGATGTGACTTCAATCGTTATCTCCTACCAATCACAGTATGGGGACGTTGACAGTGCCATTATTACACATGTACATATATAAACACGCAAAGTGCAATATAAAAAGAATTAATTTCAAAGATTTTATCCTAAATCCTGTAGACAGCACACACTTTTATTAATGTGATAACAATTGCAATGACATTTCTAGTTCTTTCTTGCTTTTGAATTCAGATAAATTTGATTTTAGATCAGTTTGATTTACCCCTAGACCCCTAGTAAGAGTTTCAATCGTATCAGACGTTTCGTTTGTAGTTGCGTTTTTTGTAAATTAAAATATACTTACGCCTACGCCATTATATACGGTGAGCCAAAAAGATACGATTTATTTAGTTTCGACTGTAAATGACAACCCTATCTACTAACCGTGCTGAACCAGAAATAAGCAGATCCGTCAATGTTAGGGCCGTGGAGTAATTGGAATCATTTGGTTTGGCAATTTGACGATGATGCCCCGCCGTCCGCAAATTGACCGGGCCAGACGTGATTCAGATACTTACGGCTTGGTCACGTGGTGACTGGCTTTTGAAAAGAGTTTTGGCAAATCGAAATGGTTCATAAAGATTGTATCTTCAAAATTTTTCTTAACTTGTCTCGTATAGTTTTAAAAAAGCGCCGTCAGGTATATGATGGCGCTTGGCAAATATATTGAAGCGAACTAACTTCGGCGATTTAATAATATGTATTAAGTAATGTACTTTTTTTCTGGGTATATGAAGAAAATATGATTGTAAATGGCGAAGGGAATATAGTATAGATAAGTGGTGCAGCATTCCGATCGCCACTGAGTATTCTTGACGCACTGTCTTATATAAATTTGGTACTATAAATACTGAAAATATATGACTTGAAAAAATATATTGAAAAAAATAAAATAAAAAAAAAGATATTGAAAATATATTTCAGTATAATAAGAAATTTGATAGAAATCAGTCTATAGAACAAAATTTTTGTATTCAAATATAAATTAACTATTGACAGACAACAAATAAATAAATTCAGCAGAATGATCTTCATTTATTTTACCGATTGAAAAGAGAGGTAATCATAACACGAACTCGCTCTTCTGAAAAAATAAGCTGTGTTCTAAGTTCATTGTACAAGCAGTGTAGCAAAAAATAATAGAATTTGTCTAATATGTGGGTAGAAATAAAACGAAAAAGACAATGGAATCTTATTCAAAGCTGTGGGGGCGGACTTACATATAAAAACTGACTGATAGGAATTATAATGACTTATTACTTTTTTATTTTACATAATAAATATTATTCAAAGATATATTAAAACATTAAAAAATATATAGCCACGCATCTTGAGGAGGTTTTGTTTAAGAACCTTTATCGCATCGAACATTTCATACCAACATGGGAACGGTTCTTTTGTGTACAGAAATTAATTGCTTCGAGCGAAGTCTATAAGAATTTTTTTGAGAGATGTATTATTTTAATACAGCGTTAATACCTAAATCACTATCTCAATAAGATATTTGAAATCTTAATGTTAATGTCTTGAAACTTTATGTGAGATTACATAAAAATATGACAAAATTAAGATATAATCAGGTAAGGAAAGTAAGCGCAAAGGATCTGCTTATTTCGCTACTAAATTTCTTCCAGCAGACTCGCAAAAGGAAATAAGTTGAGCAAGACATACGTTTGTTACAAATCAAGAAATAGTAATATGATATGATATACTAGTTGACGCGGTGAATTAAGTATCCGCCAAACTCGGCCACTACCGCCATCTATCAAAAATTATCTGAATTTGAGGGCCTGATTTTTCAATAGTCAGATAACAACTATCTAGTGAATAATTTTGACGTTATGACATATTTTATATAGAAAATCTGTCAATTTGTGAAAGTAATGCTTTTGTTAAAAGCTATCTGAGTATAGAAAATTCAGCTTTTAATTAACTAAATAAATACTATATTTAAATTAAGTTAACAGAAACTTTCGAATATTGGATCGTTTGACGAAAACAATCTGATATGATTTTTGAATTTTTATAAAAATAGTGTAGGTAAATTATACTATATACACATTGGTATGGTTGATTATTTATTAATACATACAAACTGAGACTATTTTAAACACAAAAGATCCCAAAGGGTCGAACTGCTATATGACTATTGTCTGAGACCCATAATAAGACGTTAATATTAGAAAAACTCATTCTTATGTAATAAATACATAGAGTAAAAAGTCGCTGACATCTTTTTGTACGTATTAAGTATAGGCTGTCCATAGTAAAGAAAATTAGTAGTAGGAACAATTGCAACAAAAAATTAATTTGATATAACGATATGTTTAAAGAAACAAATTCTTGGGAAGACGTTCCATTTTGTTTAAAATAACTGCAATTTTTTTTCAAATAATTATATATTATATGACAAATTGTTCACATAACATACTTTTCGAAAGTGCAGTTAATACAAATACTCCGTTTTAACATACAATAGTCCTCAACCATAGAAGATGTGAGATTAGGAAGTGGCCTTTACCTTGAGTGCACAGATGCGCATAGCGTCGTAATGAGCAACTTCATAACAGAATGAAAGTTGAATGCTAATGTCATACACCGTTGTGCGACGTGCGTCTTGAAAACCAAACTTATAGACGATCATGATGAGTCACCGTTGATGGTTAAGGAAATACAATATTTTTCCTTGTTTCTTTCATAGATAGTTCCACTGTTATTATTATGTGTTATTAAAAATCTTGTTCCTAAGTATTACGTACCTACTACAAAATGTTATAGATAGATAGATAAAGTATTTATTCCTATTTCTACATCACACACAATCCATCCAATACATAGATTAAAAGACAAACATTTTATAATAAAGGAAAAAAAACAAAATTTTAACAACATTTTATAAACAGTGTACATCATACAATTTTAATATGTGAATAACTTATTTGCTATTATTATTACCATCAAAACAGACCAGATTTTCTATTGCTGATAGAAAGTATCTTATAACTTTGTAGATATAAAATACACGTTTAATCGAAATGAACAGACGAGAATAACTAGTTAAGGAAAATACATCTACAACTTGTATTTGTAATTATATCTCAACCCGTCATTTGATCTCAAATAATCATTTGATTTACTCATAGAAAACCGTTATTATTGTGTTTGTGGTAACTCTGAAATATCACAACAATTAAGGTTTTTATATTGGGAATAAACTAACATTTATATTTGTAATATGTTATCTATATATACAATCAGAATTATCCAAAGAAATACGTTTATGTTTTGTTATTTCAGAGTGATGGGTCTTTGTTCGTATACTCATGTACTTATCTCTATTATAACACAGTAAAAAAGTAATCAAGCCAGATTATTTACTATTTTTATGACACTTATAAAGACTCCGTTAAAATTGCTTAATAATGTAAGCTGTTTAAATAGTTCGCAGTTTTTCGCCGCCGCATCGACTGTGTCAAGGCGAATTAGCCGAGACACGAAGGTTGGCAGCACTTGTTTGAATATTAACTAAAGTTGCTGAACCGTATATTTAAGATCAACGTTTAGCGATATAGGTAAAGGTAGGTTAGTTTTGGTATATATACTATTAATATTATGCTTAAAAACAAACCAATCTTGTAGACCAGGTATGCTCAAACTATTTTTTGCAAGAGGATCTCTGTTCCAAAACTAATTGGTACCTCAGACCCCCATAGCCAAGTTACTTTAAAAATCCTACAAATTATTAACTACATTTACTAACTTAATCAGTATTGTTATGAGTCTATATCGACTACTTTGGGAATCTCTTTGAAGACTAGTTCTGAAAAATATTGTCCAATTGGCGAAAACTCAATATTTTAAAAATGCAGTTCATTTCGTTTTCTCTTGAAAAATGAAATATTAATTATAAATACATTGCAGAACTTACTGACTGGCTAGCACTGGCGATGGCATACCTCTGCTAGTTTCTATGTGACATGGCCCATGCTAACTAGGACATTACAAAAATTCCCGCTCTTTTAACGCCTCAATGGGTTCGCCTGCACTGTTCTCAATGGTTCTGTTATTTTATTGATGGCATATTCTATTCATAAAGTTGAAAAAGAGAGAAAGAAAATGCCCGGCTGACGGATAGCATATGTTGATATAAATATTATATAAAAAATAATTCGTCTAACAGCAGCTAAGTACCCTTAGCCGTAGTCGTCCTGCAATATAACGATATAATCAATATAATGTAAATAAGTAATTCGCACAATCAAAATGTTGAAAGACTGGTATTTGAGTGTATAGAAGAATTTTAAGATATCTTAATCGATATAGTAAGCTAGGAAACGCAACCTCTATTTTCATACATTCATTGATATTAAGAAAGAGTTATATCGATTATTACTAACAAACAGGGAAGAAGGGTTTATTTTGTAAATAATAAATAACAAGAACTTAGAGAAAATATAACAAATCAAAAACACAAATCGAAAATGATAGACTAGCTGTCCAAAATCAAAACTATATACAGAAACAAAACGAAAGTAAAAAGGCGTATTTAGCTCATGTTCAGCCAGTTAGTAACAACGATTATTTACAAAAAAAATAGTTTTACGAAATTAACATTGTCGTGATAGTTCAACAACAAGGTCAATTATTAGGTATTTACATCACAAATTTTGATCTCGTCCACGTGCGCCCACGCTACATGCTCTGACTCCAGTAAAAAACGGTGTATAAAACACAGTTATAACAATGTTTAAAATAAAACATGAAATTTTTAACTCAATATAAAGTAAGTAATATTATTTATAAGCTTTTAAGAAACCTATTTCGTTTTACTTACGACTTTGTAAACGATTTCACCAACTCTCTTTTACAAACGAGAAACCCGACACAGAATAGCTATTTATATGTACTTTTGTAGCACATAAGCCTTTAATTTGTTTGTAGTAAGATTCATTTATAAATCATTGAAAGTAATCAAAAGGTAGATAATTAGCTAACTTTCTAGTGTAAATGTCGAACCCTCGTGTAGTGACGGCAAGTGTATAAACTGATTAGTACTTTGAATACGTATTGATTGTAATGCATTCCTATTACTTAGTGTTCACAATCACAAAAGTTTCAGAACAGCCCTTAGCAATATCGTATACATAAAGACCCTTAATCTATACTTAGTAAATTTAAGTATAGCAAATAGCAAGTCGCGGCGTGAATCGATCATAACTGCGTTTTGTGTATAAATAAATACCAACCTAGGTACATAGATCACATAGTTAAGCTTCGTTTGCGTCAAAATAGTATTTTTCAAATGTTATCTGATTTTGCTGGTTGGTAGCAACTACTTGCATTATTGAGATTTAGTTTTTTGTTTAAAAAGGAATCACTTTATTGGTAAATAATAATTAACAATTACATTAAACATTTAAGTTTTAAACGTAATTGCACTGCTAAATCCCACTAATGAGACCATGGTTATTTTTTACCTGTAGTCACAAAATATTCAAATGCGATCACAGGTTACTTCAATTAACCGTAAATATCGAAAATATTTAGAACTCATTATAATAAAAAATAATATTTTAAATGCATTTTCTTCATATATGGATTCATCCTACTGCGTAACATATGGCGGCGTCGTGTAATTCCCTATGCTTATATATTAAATAAATTTGTTTATCTAAAAACTGTAATTTAACACTGATCAATTCGAAATTTAAAAAATTGAAAGCAGTGGGCCTACGGGGCAATATGACCCGTAGTCCTATTATAGATATTTTAGTATTTGTATATTTTAAGCATTAATTATTATTATATGTATTTAAACAGCAGACCAGTTGAAGCACCTCTGTTATTGGCACAACAATGGAGCACATAAATTCAATAACAAATAAGTAAGTAAATGATAAGATTAAAGTTACAACAAACTATGATCCGCGCAACGAATACCGATGACAGTTATATCTGTATCGAACCACTTGAAAATACTTTGAGGCTGTTTGAAGTGTGTGTATTTCAAATCATTAATATAAGAATAGATAAATAAAACAATGTCTTTATAACAAATGCAAAGTTATTTTTTAATACCGTTATTTAATAATACCGGACTAAGTTAAAAAATAGGCTACCTACCATTTTAAATTGTAGAATTACTTAAACTAATGATAATTTTCAAAATTAAATTATTTTACTTAAAAAAATTATACGTGCGGCTTATACCAATTGAAAGATCCTACAGGAAGGCGAAACCTATAGATTATAGAATCGTCACATTTAGAATTTAGAATACTATTCCTTTTAGTATTTCGGTAATATGTATATAAAAATTTAAGATTTTGAAAAGGACTTGTCGTTTGACAGTATCTACAAACTCATGTAGATTCTGTCAAACGACAAGTCCATTTTAGTCAAAACGTCAATTTTCTAATCCAAAAGGTTTAAGACACTAAAAATTTTTATTTCAGTATGTAAAATCGTCTAACTAACATGCTAAGCATTAAAACTGTCATTTCTGCCATTGCTACTTTGGGTTTCCTTTAATAGATGACGTAAGTTGTAGTTTGTAAGGAGATACAAAGTTCACGGGGTAACCTAGATTTTTTTAATATAATGCTTTCTTCTTTCTTGAAGAAAGTTTTCGCGTAAATTTTAAGACAAATAGTTGTTGAGCATTCAGTTTAATTATTACACAATTTTAATACAAGTTAATTTATTACAAACGACTTCACGTGAAAGCATGAAATGATTGTGGTTTTAATCAATTTATTTGGGAATACAACAAAAAGTTGCTTTCGGTACTTGAGGTAACAATCCAGCCGTGCCGCTCCAGTGACCATGAATTATCCGAGAATCGAGAATGTCTCCATACATGCATAATTTGTGAATTATTAAACACTTTCACGTGAGAAACTGCGTGACGTATGCCTTAATTGGGGAGATGAAAATGAAATGATGAGAATGAATTTTATGTAACGTTCTTGATAAAATTATATTGATTTGTTCTGCTTCAGAAAAAAATAATATCAATTCACGCTTGTTTTGCTATTAAGTGTATCTTACTGGCAATTACAGCGGGAAATACTATGTGAATAGTATTTCCAGCTGTAAGAAGGTAATGTTTTGAAGGTAACGTTTACACCTCCAAGTTCATACAATCATTGGACAAGTTCTCAATCGTGAAAAGACAAATGTGTCCTGTGACATGTGCTTCGTAAAGGTCCTTACACTTTTCTTTCGTCAAACTATTGTTAATTGAAATTGGAAAATTATTTATTCACACACTGTCACACACACAATCAGAAACCGTAAACCACAAGTTATACAAGTAAAATAAATAAATGTGAGTAGCGCTACAGTAGTGCAAACCTTCGAAACGGAGGATTACTACATAATATTGATATTAATTTAATTATAATAATAATTATTATTATTTAAAAATTCATCTATAACTCTTCCTAGTCCCTCGAAGACTCGATGAACGGAAGAATACCCCTCGGCAAACGAGACCAGGCGGCCGATGTTCAGGACGACAGAGAGAAGAAACGGCGGAGAATCCTGGCGTTATTATTATTATTTTTATGTATATATATTAAATATTGCTCTCTTTCATGAAAGAGGTATTTTACCAAAACATGCGGGCTTTTGGCCAAGCATGTTTGGGATATGTAGTTATGTGTTATGCGAGGATGGATTTTGTATGTAAATTGAGATTGGATATGTGTGTTGTGGTGGTATCTTATTCACCTTGTGTTGACAAAAATTTACGTACAATTCTGCAGGTATTTAATATAACAGCTTTTTGTAATTGTTGAAATAAGAGTGGGTGTAGATTGAGTAATTTTAGGTTTTTATGTAGGTTTTTGGGTATAATACCTGTGGATGATAATATTATGGGTATGGTTCGAACCGACGTGACTTGCCACTGTGTTTTGATCTCTATTGATAGATCAGTGTATTTTGCTATTTTTTCGGAGTAAGTATGTGAGATGTTGTGTGTGTTTGGGATAGCGATGTCTATAAGGAACACTTGTTTATTTATTTTATCATGTAACGTAATATCTGGTCTATTGTAATGTAGAGTTTTGTCAGTTATAATTGTCCTATCCCAGTATAATTTATACAGAGGTGTTTCAAGTACTATTTGAGGCGTGTATTTATAGTAGGCTGTCTTTTCATTGATGAGTTTATATTTCCGTGCAAGGTATTGGTGTATTATTCTGGCGACTTGGTCATGACGGTGTTTGTAATCGGTTTGTGCTATGGATGGGCATGCCCCAGTGATATGCTGTATCGTCTCGGAACTTCTATGGCATCGGCGACATAAATCATTTGTTATAGTTCTGTCTTTTATAATATGCTTCCTATAATTTTTGGTTTCTATTACTTGATCCTGAATTGCCAACATGAATCCTTCAGTTTCTGGGAATAATTCTCCTTTCTTGAGCCAACAGTTTGATGCACTTTTGTCAATATCTGCGTTGGTCAGGTCTTGTCTATGCCTGCCATGAAGAGATTTTTGCGCCCATGTATCTATTTTTTGATGATTTTGTGTTATTGTTTCAGTATTCTGTGTAGTGTTTTGCAAATTGAGAGGAGTGAATTTGTAGTCAACTTGAGTTATAATTTTGTGTAGAGATGAACGGTCGGTTTGCGTGTAAAAAAAAGATCTTAGTGTAGTAATTTGCTTATCATGCAGGTTTTGAATGTCTATCAAGCCTCTTCCGCCCTCATGTTTTGGCAGAGTTAGTCGCTGTATGCATGATCTCGGGTGATGTTTTCTATATCGTGTCATGAGAGTGTTTATAGTCCTTTGGTGTTTCTGGAGATCAGTTTTCGACCAGTTTATGATACCGAAAGAGTAAGTTAAAATAGGTATTGCGTAGGTGTTTATTGCTTTTATTGTATTTCGTGCGTTAAGATATGAATTAAGAATTTTGTGCAATCTGGACTTAAAACTATGTGTTAGCGACTCTTTTATTATTATATTTAAGAATTTTTATTTTAGCATTATACATTTCACATCATATTCGATGTTAGTAAGAGAATCCGCATCTATAGAAAGGTTGACAACTGTGAAATTCAATTATTACACAAAATAATAAAACACTTATAAAACATATGTTTAACCTTACTTACTTATTAAATTAAAAATTAAATTAATTTAATTTAATTTAGTTTATTTATGGAATTTTTGTAGAAGTAATATGATATTGTATTCATATTTTCTAATCTTTAAAGTATTCACATTTTACATACACATTTTTAGATCGAGCCAGTCTACAATGGATTGGAATGTAATTGAGTGTCCTTGAGCATATATTATAACTGATTTTGTGACCGACGCTTGTATTAAGATGGGTTTTTGTATTGTATTCTATATACTTTTTAATGTTCATTGAAAGAAATTAATAAGACTATAGAGTCTAAAACATCCACCTTTTAATAAGAAGTACGATCAACACTATATAAAAAAGCGGCTTACATAAAGCGACAACTCAGCGCTTTGATTGCAATTTCCGCTATATTACAAACTGACGGATCCAATATGAAGCCTCAACAGTAAAGACACGAGTTCCCACTAAGGGCAGACTAATAGGTATTGTGTCAATATCACGGCGTGCTTAATGGCAACTTAATAAAATAATTATGTTAGCGTTGATCGTGAATTTATTGCAAATTCCTTACTTGAATACTATATAAAGTAAAGTTATTGTGACATAACGTCGACTTTCTTTGTAGAAAAACAAGTCTTTCTCACAGTCAGTTCGAGCCTTAGAAGATAGCGAAAGCTGATTTTTCTTCTTATAGCCTGCCATTTATAAGTTGGCATGGGATTTAAAAACAAAATAGTGCTGATAATATATGTTCTTTTCGTGTTTATTATTATGGTAGCCCTGTTCGTTTGATATAAAAATAACAACAGAAGAACACTTTCATACGGAATTGAAGGAACCATTGAGAAATGCAGAACAATACTTTGCATAGATATAGGCTAAAGATAAGGTAAGATAAGATTACCTCATTGGACATGTCCTATCAAATTTGGCAAGTAACAAGTAACTTGCTAAGTTTTATTCGTAATCATTCATCCTATGTCAAAGATATTGCCTAAAATGAAACGAAAGTCACGTGTCAAAGACAAACAAAGATATAAATGATGTAACTGCATTAAAATAGGTATATTGTAGTCGTTACGGTGGAGAGAGCTTTAGAGTATTGTCACATTCACTTTCGAGGCAAAATTAAATGATGCAATGCATGAACCAGTTCTTCTTGATTTGGTGTTACGATTGCTAATTTTTGTATAGTGTCATATAGAAATTATTATGTATTAGTACATTAAAATATTGTCTTCTGGACCAAACTTGTATGCAAAATTATAGTAAAATCGGACTAAAGGATAATCGCCGCTTATTAATCGATTACAAAATCTGGCGCAGACATACAACAGAGTGAGTTCATATAAGCGTGCTAATAAAAATATCTATAACTGATCTTTTAAATCTTTTCTCCTTCACACTATGGAAATGACCTCTATTATTAAGTGAATAAGGGTATTTACAAGCTCAAACTATTACGTTTAATTTGCTGTGAACTGTACTTACAGTAAGAATACAACTTACAATTGGTGTATTCTCTATTTAATTATACTATAATATTACCTACCATTTACACAAATTTAACACGAGGTGATCTTAAATTAATCGTTTATAAATTGAAATTCTTAATAAATGGAGTGGGGAAAATGTGACGATAGAGTCCGATATTCGAGTTATGACTTGCCACTTACAATAGACGTTATGACGTAAGTAACATCGAATAAACAGAAAAATAGTATATATACGTATAAACAGTATATACATATTGATATCTATATTTCTCCGTTATCTAGTGTCTTAAATCATATCTACTACAAGTTCTTAATGATGCCTACTATGGGCTAGGTAATAGGTGTGAGTGTAAAAATTATTATTATTATTATTTCATTAGAGACGAAATAAACAGTCAAAACTATTTTGTCAATTTCAAAATCCAATATTACAAAGGGTATATTTTATTTTACATATTATGTTGTACAGTATTGTATCATACATATACTTAAATACATAGAATGCATGTCACTATTTGCGTTTCGGAAACATCTCAGACGGCATGAAATTCTCAGTAAAATCAATAATTTATAAAAACATACTTGTACAAAAACTATAAATAAAACCATCGCAAAAGCAGTTCATTCACAATCGCTAAGCAAAATTGACACAAACAAAGTCACGTGCAAAATATAAAAACAAAAATGAAATCCTATATATGATTACAAACAACGTTAGTCGTAAATTATTATTTTTGCATAGAATGTAGTCAAAGTAATAATTTATTATATTATTATAATGAAACATGTTTATGGATGTGTTCACTACAAGAAGTGCATGTCAACGAACCAAAAAATTTCACAAAGAATAAATTGACGGCCGGTTTCTGGTAGGGCAGATATTTGTATGATGAGTACGCCCTACTTGTCACGGATATTTGTATACTTAATTTGTTTACCTGATATTATTATCCACATTTCTCCGTTACCTTTTGTCTAAACAGGGTCTCAATAATGCTTGCTTTGGGCTAGAGAATTTATGTAACTATAAAAATATTATTAATATAACTCGCTATCCGGACAGACTCGTTCTGTTAAAATTTAATAAATAAAACTTATTATTTTTATTACGGTGTTGATAAAGCGACCGCGTTATTTATGTATTACATATAAATAGGAATCAATGTTTGTTTCTTGGGGTGTTTAACCTCTATGCGATCCTTGACGACTCATCTGATTGTGCTTCATAAGAATGGTATTTTTATGCAACGTATGCCGAGCACACTAATAGTATTATAATAAAATTCAATAAAAATGTTTTAAAAATATCAAAAAAATATTATAAAAGAAAATCATCAACATCTTTGAAATTATGTCAGCACAGACCGATCAATATTTCTTTGCTATCTCAGTGAGATCTTGTAGACTCGTTCGTCGTCGGTATGTCAATTACATGGCTTTCGAAGACCGCCTATAATTGTGATGACCTACTTTTGTTTACATGAACATCAAGTGAAAAGGACATAAAATCAACATTAATTACTTAACCCACTTGAAATAGTTTAATGGGCTATATTACTTTTGAAGTACTTGTAATGAATCGTTTGGCTTATAGATTATAATACGCCAATCTAGTTTCGATACATTAGATAGAATAGAGTACTAGCAAATTCGACACAATAGTCTATTCGCTGCTAAGGAGACATCCGGTGGGATGTTAAAAGACTTTTTGCTCAATTTTGTGATCCACGTCTATTATAGTCATCGGCTATGGAGAAATAAGTAACATTGTCACGAAAACGTACCAATATCAAAAAAGATAGTACGGTACCTACACAATACAACAACAAAAAGTTTATAAATTCTATGTTTTGTAAAATAAAATACACAAGAATGTAAATTTTATGTTTTTTATTTAGAAGTATAATTTTATAACATTAATTAAAGTGTTTGCGGGATTGAGTGGACTAATTTCTTATAAACAAACTTGTTTTTTTGACTGAAGATTCTGCTTCTTACTAATTTAATAGTTATTGGTATCACATTCGCTATATGTAGTCGCTGTGCAAATATATTGATTTTTACTATCACAGACCTAACCAATAAATGAAAACAATGCAATATGAATGATGGAAGAGTACCACGATAAAGAATAGTCTTCACTATGTCACTAATACAATAGATGTATTGTCTATTATACATTTTTATGTACTTATTTTCTGACTCTCTTTGATTTCGTAAGTTCTTAATTTTCTATAAAGATAAGTAAACGATAACGTATATGGCAATAGGATAGTAATTCTCGTTGTGATCGTAAATTATTGATCTCAATATTCTTAGAATTAATAAGATTACGTCTGTTATCTTATTAGATAAATGCAACACAGGAAGAATACAGATCTTCTTTATTCGTTACTCTTATTTAACGCACTTAAGTCACAGTATCTGTCTTTGGTTTTTAATGTCAACCTCAATCCATGTCAGTTTGTTTTACCGTATATACAAAATTATAAAAAAGATTAATTTAACTGCTTGTGATAAAATAAAAAAGTTGAATTGTTAATTCGTAATTAATTGTTTCGTTAATATATTTATAGTGTAACTTACTGTAATAATAAGTTAATTGCTTACTTATAAGTTTTTATAAGATTACCCATACTGGTTTTTACTAATCAGATCAGATCAGATCATGACGAAATATTAGTAATATGGTATTATAAAGAAAGTATTATAAATCACTACCTGGTAGTATATACTTAAGCAAACACAAAAGGAATTATCAAAATTTGAACAACCAACATAACTGAATTAATTTTTAACCAAATAGGTTTATATAAGAATGACAATTACGCGAACGAAACTAGCTTAAAATAAGTGTGTATAAAACTTTATATGTGTATATTTATATTAATTTCCTTATTTGGCAAAACATGCTGAGCACATAAAATTAGTGTTAATTGGTATATTTAATTTACCTCAACCTTTTAGTTAGAAGATCGTGGCCAATATAATAAGAATTATTTAGAAATTGTTTATTCCTTTTAAAAACTGTCAACGCCATGGATTTGTATTTGTATAAACAAATACAAATACAAATACAAATCCTTCGCGTTGACACTTGCTTATAAATGCAGTCAACGTGATGTTTCTGGACATCCTGTTATTTAACCAGGGTCAACAGAAGTAGATTAAGACTTTAGTACCATTTAATACCGACTAATGCGTTTATTGTTTCGTAGCAAATTATTGCTGCCTTCTGATAGTTAGTGAGACAGAATACTTAAGAGTTCACCTCTGAAAACAACTGTAAGTGGTTTTAACCATTTACCGGCATACAAGTCCAGTGTTTGCCTGTGTTGTTAACAAAAAAACATAATTACTTCGAAGTCAAACAGCAATACAAAAAAACGATAATAACAGTAGTTATGTTTTAAGTGAGTTCTAAATATTAAGAAGCAACGTTTTCAACATATCTGTACACACACAATAACAAAAACAAATTTAACACACTGTTAATATAATACCAACCCCTGATACGGCTTCCATTATAGAATCTTCAAAAACAGCAGTCACATTTGTTTAGGTAATTTAATATATAACTTATTTTAACTTTTTAGTATTTCGATTTGACGTGCAATGCGCGCGATTCGGCGTTAGCACGCGTGGATGTGCGCGCGCGCTCTGACGGCTGCGAACTGAGCCAATTGACTGGATTGCCGCGAAAATTATCTACATCTTGAACTGCTCTTACTAAATAATACGCTAAAGACTAAATGCTTCATTGAACTGAATAAGCAATCAGCCAATACTAATTTTCTTCGTGGAAATGCAATGCATTGAATTAATTTATTTTATGATGTAATACTTAATCTATGTATGTATTGTATTTGAATATATATATGTCTGTAAATGTAAATAATTTTTTTCACCGTAATTTCACCCGGCTAATACTACCTTTGTGCTAATCGATTTTTGGCTGGAAGAAATCTCTTACGGTTGCGCTTTGTTTTCTATGTATAAATTTAATATTAATAATTATCAAATTTATTTTTATATATTGCTTTATAAATTTGGTATAGCTGATACCAACCGTAAACGTGGACTGTAACTTATGAACCGCCTTAAGTAGACTGTTGAACTTTTCACAGAAAATATATTACTGTTACTGCTTTGATGCTAAATCAAAAATAATAATGTTAGATTGTATACAAAAACAATTTGTTTACACAAACGTATTTTCAATGTGTCTGAGCAAATTACACTAGGCCGGAGTTTAATATAATTATATTTTTAATCTATATAGGATATTATATTTATCTATGGCAATAATTTCAGATATAAACTATAAACATGTGTTTCATTGTACAAGAGCGCTAAGTAGCGATCTCTTCCAGAAAACTTAGATGGATAAGATACACACGAATATGATAGACGAATTAATTCGACGGTGTAAATTTAATTATATTAATTACTTACTGTATATTATGTATCTAGAAATTTATCCCTGGCTCACTTACAGCTAAATTGCGATTTCGATAATAATATTTCGCCATGGAAATAATTTCGATTTAAGCTAAATCGAGTATTAAACTGCTGCGAGTAGGCCTTAATGTGCTATTATAGTTACAATTGCGAGTAAAAAGTAATTTGAACAGAGAGGTGCCTTATCTAATACTTGTGGTTTTAGATAAGATTAATTAGAGCTGTTAATATTTAGGTGCATATTAATGAAACAATTGGATTAACCTTAATTGTGATATACACAATGTCTCGACTATGACTTATAAATCAAACTATTTCATCCAGTTATACATATCTCATCGTTGGGTACAGATCTTTCTACATGGGAAGCTTGGACCTTAACACCACAAGGCTGGCCTGATGATAATTGCTATTGTTGTAAACGAAACATTTTTTTTAGAAAAATGTTATTAAAAATCTATTTATTTTAAATCTTATTCATAAGAGTAAGTCAGCTGTTCTTTCAGAAAAACATTTCCTTCAAACAATAAAATAAAAAAATAATTTTTAAAATTTAATAAGCAATCTCTGCTAGTGCTCAGTGAGTGAATTCTGGCCTTAACCATCAGGTAGATGAAGGTCAAGAGCTATCTGAATAACTGATTTGTTACATGAATAGGGACAGATAGAGAGGGACGAATAATACAAATAATTACATAAATGATTAAATATGTGAGAACGACATAAGAAGAAATAAGGACTGGCGTGAAAATAGTAGAACATAACTTAGCTTTTAAACGTCTCCAGAGTTCGAATCCCGGTGATATATTCAGGCAAGGGGTCTACAGCCGCGCAGCGTGCGTGCACACGAAGAAGGAATTTCATAGGCAGACGGAACTACGAGGAAGAACGTGAAAAGTGAGATTATTAGTCGTGAGGTAAGATGATGGGAGGGGAGGTATAGATAAACATATATTAACCTGTTTCCCAATTATTTTATAGAACCATTTCCAGCACACGTATTCCTTCCTCATACAAAATGGGTTCCTTTGAACGAGGCGTGGCATAATTTGGACCGGCAAGGTTGCGTGGACACTGACCCCGTGATCTATGTTGCATCAGCTATTCTATTTTCTCTTGTTTTATATATTTGCACTCCTCGGCTTACGAAACGGTTAAGAGTCGTTTGCTGTGTGTTTTGTATAAAAAAAATTAAACACATTGAAAATGGGATTTGATCGGAACCAACTTAAACAGTAATTTACTCGAGCGCCTGTCGTATTTTCAATTGCAATTGAAAAATGTATGCATTGAAGGCATTTTGCTATGTCATTCGGTAGAATCATTTGCTAGTGTAAATTTTCCTTGAAAATACAATTAATTGAAAATAGTTACTTATCATGATATAAGTTTTTAGGGCTAGTATTTCTATGTAGTTGAAATAGTTGTTTTTAGATAAAAGCAAGCTGACATTTAATATATTGAACCTCTGTAAAAGCTCAAAATTATTCATCGGACAAATATTTATATTAAAGCAAGAATAAATGAGTATTCGCGAAAATAAAACCGTAACGTGTAGTTCCATCTAGAGGTACGTATATGAAATGTAAATTGAAATAAACTTTTGAAAGTTTAAATGGGTTGATTTTTCCATCATAAACAAACATAACGATATTACAATATTAAAGACTGCAAAATTAATCTAAACGCCCTGGCAAAATCCAATAAAGTTATACTTAGATGGGTTCCAGGGCATTCCGAATATGTTAGGAAAGGAGCAGACATACCCCTGATCGGTCCAGAACCCTTTTGTAGAATCACAAAAAGGGAGTTCTCTGTTTCATAACATAGGAAAAAACAAAGCAATCGAATTGTGGGAGTTCGTAAAAGGACACATTCGTAAGCCCTAATAAAAGGATTCATCACTAAATTGTCAAGAGAGTTACTATAACTAACTGCGTAGTGACAAGAATCCTTACAATGCCCGCAAATTAAACAAACACTTGTTTCAAATAGATATGAAGCAAGACGCGGTATGTAGGTTCTGTCAGGAGTCAGACGAAACCGCAATGCACGTTCTTTGTTCATTCCTTGAATGCATAAACGAAGCATTTACCTAGGGAAGCACACAGTGCACCCAAAGGAGGTGTAACATATCACTGCCCAAAGAATCTAGAAATTTCTGGAATCAACGGGACTATGCATTAAAATCTAAAGGGCTACCACAAAAGATCAATACTGATCATAGTGGCTTATTGGGCCTAAAAGTAACTCAATAATAATAACTGCATATAATATTAAAAGAAATATTTCATAATTAAATCAATACGTATATAAAGTCATAATTTACATTGTTAGTATTTAGTATAATATATGTAATATGTTTATATACATTTGTATTATTTTGATGTTATTTAATATCGTGTATAGTATAACCTATTATGTTCTGCAAACTGCTTGTACATGTTTACACTTAGGGGACTGCCAGCCTGCAGCTGTCATCTATGTAGTCGCGTCCCACACTTATTGTATGTTGTAACTCTGTTTAATATAGAAAATAAAGTAAATATATTTAGATATACATTTTACATGTGTGGATAAGAATTTCAATTAAACGTTAATTTTATACTCTTGTAGCCTTAATTAAAAATTACATTTTCCTCGATTCATTGATTTCATGTCAACAATCTGTAGCCAATAAATAAATCAACGTCCTAATACACACACATTTATATATGTGTGTGTATTAGGATGTACTTACCACACTTACCACAACGATAAATATATCAGCGTGTTTAGCTTACCAATGCATTGATGATTTTGAATTTAATTCTAGTTTAAATTGTTAGATTTTTCATTTTTTATTTTACATGACTTATATTTTATAGTATATTTTAGTTAGCTGAACCGAACCATTTAGGTCTTGCTTCGTAACACAGAGAAGACTTGAAAGTCAGGATGAAACAGGGGACTAACCATATGAATGTCAAACATTATGGGCCAAATCCTTGTTGTAGTATTAAGTAATAACCTTAAATATTTTTGCATGGCATAGAAATAAATAATTGTTATAAATATTTTTTTGCAAGATTTTAGCAAATTGACTTAAAATATAGGTATTACCTCCACATCCAAAACTTCCGGAAACAAATCACTGAGATCATTTTCATACAGTTCTACCAGTTCCAGATCCATTACTTTGTTAAAGACTAGTTGAATTTACGATTGTATTTCATGCATCGTTATACTTAAACACATACTGCACTAATTAAACTACGATAAAATAATTATACAATCCAAAAATAAAACTCGTAAAATCTAAATATATTTGCTAAGCGTTCAATGGAAGGTATCCTGCAATAAATTACAAAAGTCAACTCAACTAGCGTGAAATGACTGCATTACGAATAATTACAAAAATTATGTCAATTATATCAAAGAATTATTTTAATAATAAGCATAACGGGACTAATAGACACACAAATGATTCAGCAAGATCAAAAAAAGAACAAACTTAATAAAACAAGACTATTATAGTTAAAAAAAATGTTACCGAATTCGGAACTTCCTCTTTTTTGTCGGTAAAAAATATGAAACGGACTGATTCAAATAGTTCTGACCGTTATGTTTTATAAAATAAATCAGAAAAATATTTTAAACACTGTTTAATTTTATTGCCAAGGTTTTGCAAACAACCACTATTACATTTGTGGAGTTACCTTCATATCTATGACGTCTCAATTAGCTGACAACTCCTTATAATGGGTTTCAATATACTACCAACGCATGGTTTTCAGAGAAATTGAATTTTCACATATTATGTACATAATATATAAATACCATGCGGCAATAGATTATTGAAATCTAACAATGATGAATCTGAGTAAATGCGAGAAAAAATTCTCCATGTAGAGTGATCGTTTGATGCAATATGATTTGTTTTTCGACAAGTTTCAATAATAATTGCTTTTGATATGATGAAATCTTGTCCATTGATAACATATCAGATAAACAATCGAGCACAAACATTCAACGCGCGTATACGTTGTCATAAACTTTTACACTGATGGTATATATATATTATATCGAATAACTTAATCATTTTCATAGCGTTTTTATAAGAACCACAGCAATTAACTAGAAATACTGCACTAACCAATTCCACCTCGACAGACATTTTCATAGTCTTATAAAATAACAGAAGTAATGGACCCAGAAAATAACATACCTACATTGTTTGTGATATTTAAAAAAATGGCGATGTACTACATGACTTGCATAACTGCCAAATAAATTTTACAAAAACGCTTTAAAGAAAAAGTGGTCAGAAATCAAGCCAAAAGAAATCAGCGATGGTAAGCTCATAAAAAAATTAACAACAACAGCTTAGAGTCACATATTACTCTTATTATTATCTACACGAATATGATAGACGAATTAATTCGTCGGTGTAAATTTAATTATATTAATTACTTACTGTATATTATGTATCTAGAAATTTATCTCTGGCTCACTTACAGCTAAATTGCGATTTCGATAATAATATTTCGCCATGGAAATAATTTAGATTTAAGCTAAATCGAGTATTAAACTGCTGCGAGTAGGCCTTAATGTTCTATTATAGTTACAATTGCGAGTAAAAAGTAATTAGAACAGAGAAGTGCCTTATCTAATACTTATGGTTTTAGATAAGATTAATTAGAGCTGTTAATATTTAGGTGCATATTAATGAAACAATTGGATTAACCTTAATTGTGATATACACAATGTCTCAAAAATAACTCATAAATTAAACTATTTCATCCACAGTTATACATGTCTCATCGTTGGATACAGATCATTCTACATGGGAAGCTTAGGCCATATAAACACAAGGCTGGCCTGATGATAATTGCTATTGTTGTAATCGAAATAGTTTTCTAAATAAATATTCTTTCAGAATAACATTTCCTTCAAACAATAAAATAAAAAATACTTTTTAAAATTTAATAAGCAATCTCTGCTAGTGCTCCGGGAGTGAATTCTGGCCTTAACCACCAGGTAGATGAAGGTCAAGAGCTACCTGAATAACTGATTTGTTACATGAATAAGGACAGATATACAAAGACAATAATACAAATAATTACATAAATGATTAAATATATAAGAACTACATAAGAGGAGATAAGGACTGGCGTGAAAATAGTAGTACATAACTTAGCTTTTAAAAGTCTCCAGAGTTCGAATCCTGGTGATATATTCAGGCAAGGGGTCCACAGCCGCACAGCGTGCGTGCACACGAAGAAGGAATTTCACAGGAAGACGGAACTACGAGGAAGAACGTGAAAAGTGAGATTATTAGTCGTGAGCTAAGATGATGATTCTATTTTCTCTTATTTTATATATTTGCACTCCTCGGCTTACGAAACGATTAAGAGTCTTTGACTGTGTGTTTTGTATAAAAAAAATTAAAATCATTGAAAATGGGATTTGATCGGAACCAACCTAAACAATAATTCACACGAGCGCCTGCCGTATTTTCAATTGCAATTATATGCATTGAAGGCATTTTGCTATGTCATTCGGTAGAATCATTTGCTAGTGTAAATTTTCCTTGAAAATACAAAAATAGTTACTTATCATGATATAAGTTTTTAAGGCTAGTATTTCTATGTAGTTGAAATAGTTGTTTTTAGATAAAAGCAACCTAACATTTAATATATAGAACATATAGAACCTCTGTAAAAGCTCAAAATTATTCAACGGACAAATATTTATATTAAAGTAAGAATAAATGAGTACTCGCGAAAATAAAACAGTAACGTGTAGTGCCATCTAGAGGTACGTATATGAAATGTAAATTGAAATAAACTTTTGAACGTTTAAATGGGTTGATTTTTCCATCATAAACAAACATAACGATATTACAATATTAAAGACTGCAAAATTAATCTTAACGCCCTGGCAAAATCCAATAAGGTTATACTTAGATGGGTTCCGGGGCATTCCGAATATGCTAGGAAAGGAACAGACATACCCCTGATCGGTCCAGAACCCTTTTGTGGAATCACAAAAAGGGAGTTCTCTGCTTCATAACATAGGAAAAAACAAAGCAATCGAATTGTGGAAGTTCGTAAAAGGACACATTCGTAAGCCCTAATAAAAGGATTCATCAGTAAATTGTCAAGAGTAGTGACAAGAATCTTTCCAGGGCAATGCAAATTAAACAAACACTTGTTTCAAATAGATATGAAGCAAGACGCGATATGTAGGTGCTGTCAGGAGTCAGACGAAACCGCAATGCACGTTCTTTGTTCATTCCTTGAATGCATAAACGAAGCATTTACCTAGGGAAGCACACAGTGCACCCAAAGGAGGTGTAACATATCACTGCCCAAAGAATCTAGAAATTTCTGGAATCAACGGGACTATGCATTAAAATCTAAAGGGCTACCACAAAAGATCAATACTGATCATAGTGGCTTATTGGGCCTAAAAGTAACTCAATAATAATAACTGCATATAATATTAAAAGAAATATTTCATAATTAAATCAATACGTATATAAAGTCATAATTTACATTGTTAGTATTTAGTATAATATATGTAATATGTTTATATACATTTGTATTATTTTGATGTTATTTAATATCGTGTATAGTATAACCTATTATGTTCTGCAAACTGCTTGTACATGTTTACACTTAGGGGACTGCCAGCCTGCAGCTGTCATCTATGTAGTCGCGTCCCACACTTATTGTATGTTGTAACTCTGTTTAATATAGAAAATAAAGTAAATATATTTAGATATACATTTTACATGTGTGGATAAGAATTTCAATTAAACGTTAATTTTATACTCTTGTAGCCTTAATTAAAAATTACATTTTCCTCGATTCATTGATTTCATGTCAACAATCTGTAGCCAATAAATAAATCAACGTCCTAATACACACACATTTATATATGTGTGTGTATTAGGATGTACTTACCACACTTACCACAACGATAAATATATCAGCGTGTTTAGCTTACCAATGCATTGATGATTTTGAATTTAATTCTAGTTTAAATTGTTAGATTTTTCATTTTTTATTTTACATGACTTATATTTTATAGTATATATTAGTTAGCTGAACCGAACCATTTAGGTCTTGCTTCGTAACACAGAGAAGACTTGAAAGTCAGGATGAAACAGGGGACTAACCATATGAATGTCAAACATTATGGGCCAAATCCTTGTTGTAGTATTAAGTAATAACCTTAAATATTTTTGCATGGCATAGAAATAAATAATTGTTATAAATATTTTTTTGCAAGATTTTAGCAAATTGACTTAAAATATAGGTATTACCTCCACATCCAAAACTTCCGGAAACAAATCACTGAGATCATTTTCATACAGTTCTACCAGTTCCAGATCCATTACTTTGTTAAAGACTAGTTGAATTTACGATTGTATTTCATGCATCGTTATACTTAAACACATACTGCACTAATTAAACTACGATAAAATAATTATACAATCCAAAAATAAAACTCGTAAAATCTAAATATATTTGCTAAGCGTTCAATGGAAGGTATCCTGCAATAAATTACAAAAGTCAACTCAACTAGCGTGAAATGACTGCATTACGAATAATTACAAAAATTATGTCAATTATATCAAAGAATTATTTTAATAATAAGCATAACGGGACTAATAGACACACAAATGATTCAGCAAGATCAAAAAAAGAACAAACTTAATAAAACAAGACTATTATAGTTAAAAAAAATGTTACCGAATTCGGAACTTCCTCTTTTTTGTCGGTAAAAAATATGAAACGGACTGATTCAAATAGTTCTGACCGTTATGTTTTATAAAATAAATCAGAAAAATATTTTAAACACTGTTTAATTTTATTGCCAAGGTTTTGCAAACAACCACTATTACATTTGTGGAGTTACCTTCATATCTATGACGTCTCAATTAGCTGACAACTCCTTATAATGGGTTTCAATATACTACCAACGCATGGTTTTCAGAGAAATTGAATTTTCACATATTATGTACATAATATATAAATACCATGCGGCAATAGATTATTGAAATCTAACAATGATGAATCTGAGTAAATGCGAGAAAAAATTCTCCATGTAGAGTGATCGTTTGATGCAATATGATTTGTTTTTCGACAAGTTTCAATAATAATTGCTTTTGATATGATGAAATCTTGTCCATTGATAACATATCAGATAAACAATCGAGCACAAACATTCAACGCGCGTATACGTTGTCATAAACTTTTACACTGATGGTATATATATATTATATCGAATAACTTAATCATTTTCATAGCGTTTTTATAAGAACCACAGCAATTAACTAGAAATACTGCACTAACCAATTCCACCTCGACAGACATTTTCATAGTCTTATAAAATAACAGAAGTAATGGACCCAGAAAATAACATACCTACATTGTTTGTGATATTTAAAAAAATGGCGATGTACTACATGACTTGCATAACTGCCAAATAAATTTTACAAAAACGCTTTAAAGAAAAAGTGGTCAGAAATCAAGCCAAAAGAAATCAGCGATGGTAAGCTCATAAAAAAATTAACAACAACAGCTTAGAGTCACATATTACTCTGTGAATCTACACTTACAAAGGTCGTGTTTCAAAAACTAAATTTGGAATAATAGTCTACGGAATCATTCATTCGCTGTCTCCACGTCTACTTAAACACAAAGAGATTTTGTGATTCCTTTCTTTGTCGCACGGACAGAGCGTGGACTTTTTACCGGCACACGCATTCCCTCCTTCATATTACATGGGTACCTTCAAAAGGTACATATTGGCACGCATCTGGACTCTGTCTGCTTACCATGAGGCGGGGTATAGTCATAATCTGTGCTTTGTATTAAAAATATCAGTTTTTTTTTATTCAGACTTTCAACATGTTATAGAAATTCAAAACTAAACAAATATATTGTAATTATTGAAAGCGAAAAGAGTGGGTTTATTATAGCACAAGTTTATAAATTTAGACAAATCCTACATATCTGTAAAATGAATGTCTACTTACATTTGTAAAAACTACTTATTAACCTACTATTTATATTGGCGATTTGAAAAATATTTAAATTTAGGAAAGCAAATAAATTCTCAAACAGCAACCAACCTTGTTTTATTTCATAATTTTATAAACGTCATCTAAAAAGCATAGTCGTTTACAATCGTTTTTATTCTAAAGTGTTTCTGCCATTGAAAATATCTCAATAAGTTCTATAACCAGATAATCCGAAAGGTGTTGGTAGGCCTGCAAGCCGAATAAGTAGATATTGTTGGACATTTTATGACAGTAGATAAGCTTCACAGATGTCCCAAGGACGTTACCAAAACACCTTGCCCATAAGATACAAAAACAGCTTAGCAATGTTCTTTTTCCACTTCTTACTAAATCCAGGGATCTGGCTTGCATGATAGAATCTGACGCTTGTCCAGTTGATTCAGCTATCTCGGCCGCCAGTATTAAAAGGTGTCGGAGCAAAATAAAATCTTAAATTTATGAGCAGTAATAACAGCACGCTTTTCTAGGAGCCGCCGGAATCAGACGAGTTGGATAGGTCTGTGTGTAAACTGTTTTCTTGGTAAATGGATTGAGCGGCTCGCACATTGCTCGGTGCTTCAACTGCATATTCATCTTCGCAAATCTGTCTCCTTTTTCTTCTTCTTTCGTAACAAGTATATAAAAAGGCCGGAAATCGTTCGAGTACATTTTTCCAATTTAATATTTTTTTTTTATATTTTTACTCGTATTTATATTATTTTGATTCTATCTGCAACCGTCAAATCAATATCATGATAGATGACAATGCGTTTTTCTTTTGGAAAATAATGTAAAGAGATTTAACAAGCCAATGGAGGTCTTATCAATACTTAGGGCGGTTACACAATCTCTACTCTCCGCAAAACTGAAATTTTGCTAGAGAGTGCTATTAATAAACACATGTTCTATTAACAATTCCCGTTTTTAAGATTAACATTTCAATTAAATTATTGAAATAAGTAAAGTTACATAAAATATGTTAGTCGCCAGTTTTAATAACCAATGCTGGCACTTAAACATTTAACATTTTGACTTCCAAACTTCACTTTATGTGATCTAACTTTCAATCAATCTAACTTTGATCTTAGAACTGACCTCTCAAAAATGAAAAAAAAGGTTAAAATAAAACTAAAAACCAAGTTTAAAACACTAAAAAGGCCAAATTAATTCAATTTGAATACCCATCTTATTATTTTTTGGAGTCGCTAAGTCGTTACCACAAACAATATAAATTGAAGCACCGTCTTCATTTTTGTCTTTTCTGTTAGTCGCAAATACATATTAGGTAGGGGGTAAAGATTTTTCGCATATAGTATGAATAAACTTGTATTAAAATATCTTTGGCTGAACTATTGCTATCTGGCTGGTTTTCATTACATTAAAAAGATGACATTTCAAAAAAGAATCAAATTAAGAAAATTTTATATCCCACTGTGTTTTATTGTATTTCTTTCTGTCAAAATGAACGAATCGAATGAAGGAATTATAATAGTTACATTTTAAAATTTTTAAATATGTTTAAAGATATTTAATGAGGAGCTTTTGTTTGTCTTCAATATAATAAAAATAACTCTTTATACTTTTTTCATAAAGTTAGTTACTTGTTACAATTTGCCACATTTTACTCAGACAAACTGTGTCAGCTATCGCTTCGGTTCTAGAAAGAAACTTGTATCTCATTCAAAGGGAAGTCTCGTGACAGACGCAGTAATTATCGACAGCCAATAAAGAAACAAGGATTAACGAACAATAAATAGCGATTAAAATTTTTATAAAGATTAACAAATAAAAGATTTTTGCTTTTATTAAACATTAATTTTTATTTACCTTTGCATTTAAAACAATTCTTTTTTGTGGTGGAAACAGTAGGGTACACTTCACTGAATTGACGAAGCAAATCTTTGTAACTTTTCTTGTCCATAAGTAGTTGGCTATTGGTTAATTGTGATAAGATTTTCTGTATTTCTATTACTAGCGTAGCCTGTAGTTTGGTCTGCTTTTGATTGAAACGATGCCTCTGTTAGATAAATTATAGTTCCATTATTAATGCGTATTATTTTAAGAATAATGTTCACATGTTTTATATTAACCTTTCATTAAAATGAAATTGGAAGAGTGCAGTTTTGTTTCTGGAATTATTTTAATTTTCTGGGACATTTATATTGTTTAGTAGTGGTAGTTGTAGTTTGGTAGATCTTCTTCATTTGCTTCAATAGGTCTTTATAATTAGACTTGTTTCTTAGAACTTTACTATCTTTCAGTTGAGAAAGTATCTTTTGTATTTCCACTGCCAACGTTGTTTTCTTGTCGAGATCTTGTCTATTTGTTAACTTTTTCTTTTTTATACGTTGCCCCTGTTAGATCATTTTTGGCTTTAATTCTAGACAACTTACAATACAATATAAGTAACATTTGAATGGAAAATTTGTTATATGACATTAGAAGTGATTTAACTGCAATATTTTAGTACGGGGAAGTACTGTTACGCAATCGATTTAAAAACTTTCTTTTAGGCATTTCAATTTTAATGAATGATGACTGTTCGTTTTGGCTCTTGCGTCCGAAGCAAATCCTACACTGAAAAATAATACGACGTTCTAGAATGGTAGCTCATAAAAATCGAAATCTAGTGGTGATTCTTGTGGTTTTTCATTATTTGTTTCCATTTACAATATTTTTGAATTTTTTAACAGTTTTCTTAAAAATGGACTGAAATATCTCTAGGTCTTTTAAGAATGAAGCATCATTTGAATTGTGTTTTCTCATGTTGTTAACTTTCGATAACTGGTCTGAAGCCTGAAGATTAAGAATACACTTAGTACCTCTTATAATTTCTCTTATTTATTTAAAAACTGGCCTTTCCAATGTAAAAATTACTTTATTTATAACAATACTTTACTCATTTGTAGGAAGTGCACATCCAAGATATTATACTACATTCAATAACTTTTAAGTGATAGTTTACTAACTTAATAAGTTAAAAATAAGTTGATAAATAATACTTACTGCCTGCACCATGTAAGTTATAAATAAAATTATCAAAAGAACATAAATAGAAGATCGTAAAATCGACTTCATGTTTAAGTACGATTGCCGAACGGTTACAAGAAAATGTTCAATAAAAATGTAATTTCGTGTAAAATAAATTTTGACAGACTTTTACAGCATACGTTTATGGTAGGAAAAGTAAACGATCAATTTACGAAATCGAAATTTCACAATATCAAATATTGCAAGCGTGCAAATTTGATAAATTTTGTCGTTTGCCTAGAGCACTTCACTTGATAAATCAAAAATCGGGCGTGTATCCGAGGCCTTAATTAAAATAAAACTATATGCAATAAAAATGAAAAGACAGTCCAACTTTATAAGTACTTTATGTAATGCTACATTTAATTTTAAAATAGAAGGGAATTTTTAAAATTTAGAATAAATAAATTCTTAAAAGTAGTTGTTAAAATGTTCCCAACTATTTTTAATACTCGTTGAATATGAAAAATTATAAATAATTCCAATAGTAATATTGTAGACAATGCTCTGATTAATGCATTAATAAATAACTTAAAGCTCGCATAGTTAAGATGTTTTTGGTACCTATAATTAATTTAAAACGAATATAAATCCTAACTATTGATTTCAATAAATTCTAGTGGAAACCATTAATTATTTACTATTATAATCATGTGAACAGTGACACCTTTTGATAAGGATCAAAAGACTAAAGATCGAATGTTATATAATTATTTGAATGAGGTAGTTATTATTGAAGCATCGAAGTATCAAGTTAACTTGTCACTTTCCAATCTAAGGTTCGTTTTCATTATACATACTTATCTATGAATTAAACATAAAGCTTAGTTTATATATTTAACATTTATGAATCTTCAATATACAGGATATTTGGTTTTATTATATAAATTGAATATATATTTTGATTAAAGTATTATCTTTGGAGAACATATGCATGTAAATTTTTTTAAAATAAAACTAGGTAGAAAGTTCCCTACTGAGGATGGTCTAGTATATTGCTTCGGCAGAACCCATCCATCTCCGTGAAGGGCAGATGTACAAATGGACACAAAGAAAACAGAAAATCAGAAGGAAAAATGTATTCTACAAGTTTGAAAAAACTACTTACAAAAAGTTGTATTGCTCAAAACCGATACAGTTATTTATTTGCGAGTCCGATTTATTTATTTCAGTTTAGTTAGTTTTGGAACACTTCTAGTAACAACCTGTATATATGTACACCCGAAGCAACGTTTAAGGTTAACATTAATACAGTTAACAGTATTCTTTGTTTTAAAAGCGAGCTTTACTTTTGCCCGGAAAAAGCTCATTCGATACTGAATTTTCGCTGCAATAGGTTTCTAACTTATCACACACAAAATGGTGCTGTTCACTGATGGCAGTGATTTAGAGTATGTATCTTTTTTCTCATTATGCTTACGTTGAGCAACAGACTTGATTCATTATTGAAAAAATGGCACTTCTTTGTCGTTTAATGTACTGAAATATTTATATTGAAGGTTTACTGCGAATAATTTTGTCAATTATCAGAGAAAAGGTAGATAAACATATCTTAACATTTCAAAGATCTTCATTCAGAAGAGGTTTGTTGGATTGAAGCTGATTACACTACAAGATATCTTTGCTCTTTATTTTAATGTTAAAAAAATGTCTAGAAAGCCATTTTTAAAAGGGTTCCCATCATTTATCTTAAAACATTAAAACAAATGGTTCTTACTGTGTCATATTGAGGTAAGAGCAAATAACTCTATGTATGAGTATGAGCTAAATTACTCTGATGTAATTATAAATCATGACCTTAATATTTAATTTATAATTTATGAGTATTAAAATTTCTATTTTTTAAAGTATGTACAATATAACAAGATGAGCAAAATATATTTTTTCACATATTTTGCACCGATATTTCCTATGAAAAATGAAACCTCAGTAAGCTATAGATATAAACTAAGTATCTGATAAATTGGAGAAGTTATCTGTGATGTAACTAGAAACTAGACCTACACGTAACTGTTGATTGAATGCCGGCAATATTCAAGAAAGGGTTAAAAGTTCAAAGCGCTCTTTTATTAAGTGTAACCATATACGCTTACCCACAAATTGACAAACGAAAACCGAGCAGTGGCATCTTAAGTAACAATAATATAACTTAAATTTCACTCTCTCATTGAAATCTTGTTCTTATTGATGGACGGCTATTTGTCCTTTCCTGTTTTGTGTAGGTACCTTTGTATTATGTTTCGCTATTGAATGTGAAATAGAGACATCATCGAATCAAGATAACCTCATCACATTATCTTGATTACAAAACTGCCCACACACATTGCAAAAGTATAATGACGTAATTTGTGAAAAAGTAGTTTTATATAAGTTTGCTCTTTTGAAAAAGATCTGTTTTTGAAAATCTTTCTTGTTTTTCCTTTGCATGTTTTGTAAACAAGATCTTAAACCGAAACCAGGCCTTGTTGAAATTGTCAAATAAATTCTAAGGTATTATCAAAAATTCGAAGTCAAAATTCATAAGTAGTCCGGTTACACAAAATGTATGGTATATATCAAAATATTTATATATTAGACAAAACTTTTTTATATACAATTATATGTCTGTGTTAATGTGAGTAGATTTCGGCTATAGTATAGGGCGTATATACAAATATGCAATTAAGTATATTTATATTATAAATAGTTTTAAAAGCTTGAAAATGCGTCTCAAAAACTGAATACATTCAGAGGAACACGTTTCTTAATGATATTAATCTCTGTCTTAAAGAAGAAAGAGTGAGGTACCTTAATGATCGGAATTTATTTTTTTAAATCAATTTTCGTAATCGTATGCAGCCATAGCTTTTATTGTGAAAAATTTAAATAAATTATGCCATAAAGCACTATAGTAACTGAATTCAGATTTTACATGGTAACCTCATTCCTTATTTAGTTATTTCGTCAGTCTTCAAATTATCTACCGTTTTTAAATAGGGGCATAAACAGCGTGCTTGATATAAAGTACATAAAATTGTTGATGATTCCTATGAAGGCTTTGTGTTCATGGCCTTACGAGTATCTTGGAAGAAAAGAGCCGATATTCGTAACTTACTACCGATGCCAGACTTTCTTTGTGGAAAGTGTCTGCGTTATACCAGGAATGTTATTTGTAAGAAATAATACCGGGAAACTATCTTTCTTCGAGTTGGGACATAATTACATTACGTGCATGATGAATCAAGTGGCTGTAGTAAGTATTTAAATTTATTTTATCATTGTTACTAACCAGGAACACAATTACGTTATTCCAATGGCATTTTTTGTAAATTGGGTGGTGTTTAAGAAAAAATAATTGTAAATACGCATATCACAAAGCAGTGAATTGGCAAAAAACTTCGAATAAAGCTGAAATTCTAACTAACATTATCTAATAGTATTCATTGATTTAAAATCTATTTCAGATAAGACTCACGTTGACATTTCGAAAGAGTTATTTCGACATTGTTGGTCGATTCCTTACTGAAATTCATCTGTTCAACCTCAAGGACCGTTCTGAGTTTGCTACTGAAGTAAGTTACTATTGGTTGCTAAAATGAAGTCCCTTTAGTGCTATGGGTACTTACCAATCTAATTTTTGATTTGACTTTTAATATTTTAACAAATATACAAAATTTTAAATTTAATGTATTAAACATTAAAATTCTATCACGTTAAGCATTATCGATAGTATTAAATGAAAGATTTTTTAAAATGTAAATAATATAATTTTGGACAAGTACAGTTAAAAGTAAACATTTGTACGGTTCTTATTTCATAATCTTAAGTAGTCACATATTACATACATAAATATTATTTTAATTAAGTCTGCCTTATAAGAAGCCATTAATATGTTTTGTTTCAAAGTATTGACGTACCAGCAGTATTTCTTGTTTTACTATTAATTTTTAAATCCATTAAAAATCTTTCATATGCACTATCTGCTTGTTTGACATTCTTTTACATAAATGAAAACTTAGCATTAAAATTATAGAAGCTTACAACTTTATCTTTATATACTGTGAAAAGAGGGAAGCCCAAGCCTTAGGTTGATAAAAGATATATAATTTTATATTAATTTCCTATTTTATATAATTAACTTTTGTCGTCATTGTTTTTCAGACAAATTTGTTAGTACATAAAATATCACACTTCTACACCTCATACCTTATGATTGTGATGGTACTGGGAATCATAATGTTCAACGCACTGCCCCTTTACAATAACTTTGCATCTGGAGTCTTTAGTTCAAACAAAACGGAGAACGCAAAATACGAACTATCTGTATATTTTTCCACGCCATTTGAGTATCAGCATGACTTCAAAGGTTATTTGGTCATGTTTTTCTTCAATTGGTATATTTCATTTGTATGTTCTGTTTCTTTCTGCATGTACGACTTACTTGTGTCTCTAATGGTTTTCCACGTGTGGGGACATCTTCGCATCTTGATAAGCACCATGGAAAAGTTCCCAAAACCGAAAGATCTGGAGTGGTACACATTGGAGGAGAGGAAACAAGTTTTACTTTGTTTAAAGGACATTCTGACACGACACAAAACCATTTTGGAGTAAGACCTTATATGAGATGTACAGTAATTTATGTACTTATATTAGTGATATAATTATTTTTAGATAATTTTTTATTTCAGTTTCCTCTCAGAGATGACTAATACTTTTGGTTTTCTGTTGTTTGTATACTACGGGTTCCATCAAGCTGCTTGCTGTATTTTGCTACTAGAATGTTCGCAACTGGTAATATGTTTTACACAGTTTTTAAAATAGTTAAATATCCCACCAACATTGTTAAAGACCTAAGGATCGCCACTGACTTCTCCAAACATCGGACCCGGGACCTCTGATTTAATCTCACCACTCTTTACTCGATTACTTTGTTCCTAGATCAGTTAGGCAGTTGACGCCAAAGATATGAATATTCCGTTTACCGATTTAGGTACATGAGTTTAGTTAGTAATAATTTGTAGGTACGAAAACAAACCTTATTTATAGCTTGAAGAATTGTATAATAGGCAACGAACAATGAGCGATTCATGTAGTATGAGCGATATATCTCCCTGAATGCCAAGCACATTTATCAGACACAGTTGGCTTTGTCTATATATTGTATATGTATAAAAAAAAGGATTACAAGTCATCCTGCTTTGGCCGACTGATCTATTCTGTTTATTCTTGGAGCAAGATTTGCGAAGTCTAAGTTATTTTGCTGTTTTAAAAGCGCTACTTTTTCTTGCATATTAAAGCTTCCTCCTAATATTTACAAATTTGTGTATTAGCTTAGTGTCTTTTGTTATAATTAATATAAGATTTTCTTTCGCATTTCAGGAAGCAACTGCTTTGCTACGTTATGGGCCGTTAACGATAATCGTATTTCAACAACTAATTCAAATATCTATAGTATTTGAGTTGCTTGGCGCTACGGTAAGATAATGAAGCAGATCATACATTGTTGAGGTCAAACAAATTAAATAAATCCCCAACTGTGCATTTCTTTATATACCTGCCCGTCATAATAACATAGAGATAGTTCTATCTATAATGAATCTATGAAATTTTTTATGCCTAAATAATAAGAGTGCAAACATTTACTGGAGTGGAATGACATGACAACAATCCTAGCAAGAGGCTTTAGACAAAGCCTTAATACAAAACGTTGTTTAAAGTTAGTCTTGGTTTGGAACGTAAAAGGAATAGAATAGAATATATTTCTTGTATATATATCATATAATATATTCATATAACATATATTATATATATATATATATATATATATATATATATATATATATATATATATATATATATATATATATATATATATATAATATATCTTTATAGAATAAATATTATAGAATATATGTTCATAGAAAAAGTTGGTATACAATAAGAGTTTATCCGTAGTAATCTTTTATTAAGGCCAGATTCACTATACTCTCCACGGACTAAAAACCCTTAGCTTTAAATTTTAAAATAACATATGTTACTTGGTGACTTAAATAATCATACTGATTATCTTTCTGTACATAGTATATTATTATCGACTATATGTTATTAGCCCATGGCATTTAAATATTATATAATTATAGAAAAATAATGTGTCATCATCAAATACATCCGATATGTCTATCCTTGAACGATTAACTTCTTTTTGCAGACTGGCAAGCTAATTGACGCCGCCTACAGTCTACCTTGGGAGTGTATGGACACCAATAACCGCAAAATCGTCTACGTACTGCTAAGGCAATGTCAAAAGTCTTTGAATATAAAGGCCTTAGGGATGGTTGACGTGGGATGTAAAACTATGATTACTGTAAGTCTATTTTTATCAAATTTAACCAACAACACAGTCCGTCATTAACCAATGACGGACTGTGTTGACTTACATTTTGCGGAGTACCATTTCTAACAAATATGGATAAAAATGTAATAGAGTAAGTTATAAATTATTACCTAATATAATGTTGCTTCACAAATAACATACCATAACCTAATGAGAGGTTTATAGCTTTGACGATAGCAGAGGCAGAGTAGTCAGAGTAGTCTACGCCGAGACGCTCCATAATTTACGCATTTCTACGTCCAACGGTTACCATTCACACAATAACATTTGACGTTACCTTTCTGCGTTCCGACCCAAGATAAGGTGAAAGGTTGGTGTGTGAATATTAATAACGATGTATATGTTTCATGTTCACCAACAAACAATGACCTAAATCTAAAAAATTACCGCAAATGTCGATGGTTCACTCAAAGAAATAATGTCTCACAATCTGCCTTTGACATATCTATATATAGTTAAAGTTTTCCATGTTTCTTCAGTTTAACCTTTGTTAGATTAACCCATTTTACTCTTTTGATTCACCGCATCATAAACCAGATTGCCACGCGTGTGCGTATAATTGATGATGCAAAGTACAGAGGTAACGAACGCACTTGGACCTGTGTAACATAGAGTTGCTTAGTGCATATTTTCAGTTGTATGTAGGTAGGAGAGTGATCTCAAGAGCTTTCAACCATACCTCTCCTACTAAGCAGTACGCGTGGTCGTCTAAGGAGTCACTCATTCACTGTATTCATATCTACTTTACGCACAGAGATTTTGTGACTTCATTCAATGTCGCACAGTCAGAGTGTGGAATTCCTCATCCATACAACAAGGCTTCAAAAGAAGCTTTCTGTGCTGGCAAGGCCGGAGACTGGGACAAGGATTTTCACATATTGACTCTTGCTTGTCACCAAGTATCGATTCAATTTGATTTAAAAAAAAGATAGGTTTACTTTACTATACTGTTGTAGTAGCCAGGAGAATACCAATATATTCCCATAAAAGGCTGTGAAGTTACCGCGGAGTTGCTTAGTCAGTGGTGGGTAATGGTTGCCTTTGCGTTAGTAGGTACTGTTGCATTAGCTTAGTGTAAGTATGCAAAGTACCTATGAATATAGGTTTTTAATAAATTTAAAGTATGTATAAAATTATAAAAATATTACTTTTCATTGCAGATTATCAAAACATCTTTCTCTTACTTCATAATGCTGAGAACGGTAACAGAATAATATGAATGTTGTGAAAGCTGTTGAAATTGTGTTGCTTACTGAGAACATTGAATTACCGATACCCACATTAACGATCTCAAATTGATACTGTCTCACAAATATTTCTAGTGAAAATATATTCACCAAAATGTTTTAATGAAGATGTATTGACTAAATAAGAAGGAAAGCCAATTGTCAATAGAAAATCTACAAAAAAACTAAGGCTCTAAATTTTTCCAGTAATAATAAACAGAAACGACATAAATACTTCATTCATTCATTTTATTTCAAAAACATAATTCTGGAAATACACGAAGAGAAAATATATTTCGCTTTATACATCTGACATAATCAAATTCTAGAATAATCAGAAGATTAGAGAACGCTATCCAAATAAAAAATGAAATGTTTTAACGATGTACATCTCCACGACATACTATAAATGTTTAATGTAACTATTTTTAGAATACAACTAGCAAGACGGTCTTAAAGTGGTACTATTTCTTTCTCCTTCAAAGTATCAATACCAAAAATTATTCTAGTTAATTTTATATCAGATATTACATAAATCTTTCAGTGATAGCGTTGGATAAAAGTTGTAGTATTTGCTGCATTGTCAGTGAGCGAATAAAAACATATTGAAGTTAGATCGTAAGACGACAACAAATATTAATACAGAAATGAAAACAGTATACAGAAACAGTTCAAGAATATAACCAACACACACTATGTACCAATAAGATAATCTTAAGGTTATCTCAAATGCATTTATGAGTTTTACTTGCTCTAAAATGGAGTTGGTAATACAAATACAATCTTGTTGTAACTAACTCATTGAAAAACCTTCGAAATAAACCTCAACAAAACCTGTGTTATCTCCTGTAATAAGGAAAAAACTCAAATTTTAATTTATGTACTTTAATCGTCGCTATCAGTCTATCACACTAAAGTACCCTATTGTGTATATTCAAAACAATTAAAATAATTCTAATGTTGCCAACTGCGAAATTGGAACCCTGATGCCATCATAACACAAAAGCAATAAGACTATACGAAGGTGGAATTAACATCTTATATTTTAAAAAGCATTGGATTTGTCATTAATCATCATTACAATATATGTTAATAGAGCGTAAAATGGTAAAATTTCGTTAGGTACATTTACGCAATAAAACAAACTATTTTAAAATACTCAAAATAAAAAGGGCGCTTATTGACAAAGATATTAAAAGTAGACGTTAATACAATGAGTTTGGGCTCTTAAATTTAATCTACCTAGCCCAGATTGACCTCGTCGTCCACAATGCGTCCAGGCTTCATTTCCATTAAAGTATATTCGATCACAGCGATAACATCAGCTTTGTTGAACTGTTTTTTTATTTATTTTATTATTCTTTTAATACATATATTTTGAGTAAATCTGAAGCTTGGACACATCTAATACTTAAAACTATACATAGATATGAGATTATTTATTGATAGACGACCATCTAAATAATGAGATCATAATGTAATATGTGCTATCTTACGGAATGGTTGGAAATTATGTTCATTTGTGTGATTGAATGATTTATTTAAAATAGTATTTTTATATTGAAGCCGTTTCCATATATTTATTTACGAGATCACTTACAAACAAATTATACAGTACCTTATATAAAACTAAACTTATGAATTACAAGTCATTAATTTATTACAGTTAAAACATTATATATGAAGGTCGCAGTAGTTTTATTCATTAACATACTTTTACACAAAATTAATTAAAACCTAAAGATGTCTAATTTCGTTTAAGAACTTATTTACTAAACAACATTAATTAAAATATGAACATAAAGCATTAAATGCAAGTCAAACAATCTGGTTATATAATAATATAATATAATTATAAACAAATTACATTAGTGGCACAGTCTTATTGATACAAAACTTAACATACAATGGTACTTATCATTACATTGTCACGTCCGAAAGTTCTGGAAACACTCTTACACACTAACGGTTACTTGCAATAATTACATTTCGGAATGAGAATGAACAGTTAATAATTTAGTAGAAAACTGGAGGTCTCAAAATAATATAAGATCCAAATTCCATTAAAACTATATATATGTGTTAGAGCTAAGCCCGTTTGCAGATAGAACATGATATGTTTTAGAAAATGATAGTATCACACGTTATTCAAAAGAGCTACTAAGTATCATACAATAATATATAGAGAGATAACTATAATAATAATTTGGACTATTAACAAAACAATTCGACTTAGTTTACAAATAAATAGTAGTGGAATGTCCGATTATGAAAAAGTATGTATTTTTACTACTATTATTATAAGCATTAATGCAAAGCGCGCTCGAATAAGCTCCAGCGCACCGTTCTATTATTATATCACTGTAAATGGCTTGAAAAGTTGACCCTGACCATTGGGTTTCTCACTCCTCAATGATATCTCATTTCTCATTCGATAGTTTTACAGGTATTATAAAATCGTTTCTTTGGCACTAATGTAAAATAAGTATCCAGCCCACTGTAAACATAACTACTAAGAAAACAGTGATTTCGCAGAAACAAGTTAATGTTACGTAAAATAACTCCTACGTAAAGTTTTAATTAACTTTTGTATTGGAACTTCTCTAACTATTAACTACTTGGACATCTATAATGCTTTTTATAGTACTGTCCCCGCTTTTATTAGAGTATACCGTATTCACAAACATCTAGCAAACAATTTTATCGTGGGCTACATACATACAACCATAATAGTTGAGTTCAACACACATACTCGAGCCAAAGAAAAACAGCTCCTACGACCATGACTGAAGTACACTTTCTCACTGCCAATTACAATGTGGATAAATCACGTTCAATTATATCTTAAGAGATTTCCAAATAACTCTATTACAGTTTATAAATATTTACGACACTTAAGTTTTTTTCAATTTTAATCTAGAAAACACTTGTAATAACAGACGACACCCATTTTTATATACATTCAGACAAAAATTTTACCTAAACCTGACTTATTTGAATAAAGTTGAAGAGTTAGTGAAAATACAAAAAGTAACCTCCTTCAATACGAATACGTCGACTTCATGCGCATGCACATAGAAAAGTGACGCGTCCATAACCGTTTCCGTCTCATGACATTAGTGTGCATATGAACAAACTATAAAGGGCCTGGTCCACATTTGTTTTTATATAATAAAAAATTGCTAATTTTGTAAAAACTATTACTTCACTATTTAAAAAAACTAATTTTGTAAGGAATGATAAAAAAAACATCACTAGCACCGCCACTGATACCTAGTCCATGCGGCGGTAATATAGTAGGGTAAGTTTTATTATTAATAAATTCTTAATAGGTATTTTCTAATGTTCCCAAGTTTTTAAATTCGTATCACGGCACGAATCTAGTGACATGTCATACATGAGCATTCCTTTACTAGCATACCGTTTTAATTAGATTGTTTGTATAAAAATTAAATGTGACTCAAGGACACGAAGATTTGGAACACTACCAACAATCACAAAGAAGACCCTGCAGAATTTAGATTTACAGTCGACGATTAGTATAGAAGACTACAATAAGATCGTATTGATTGACACATACACTTACAATACACAACAATAAATCATCTATAATACCAGCTTATATTGTTAATATCGGTTAATACTACATCAACACACAGAACTTTACAGCTAAATCTACAAACATTGTAATTTTCCTTACTATTCTTATCAATTAACATGAGACAGGATATGCAATCACTTTAAAGTTAATATCTTCTATTTGTAGTAGGTAACATTCAGGGGCGGCGTGTTAAAGTCAAAAACTAATTAATAACTCATAATATTTATAAACATTATTTTAGAAGCCGCTTAGTTGACTAGTACTTGTAATAATTTGCCTCTGAATGACGCACGGTAAGGTAATTCACAGTTTTACATGACATAGACAAATTATCACTTTAAAATTACATAAAAATAATCAATCATATCACAATAATAATTATAAGTTTCAATTCAAATTTTAAAATTGTTAGGTAACATTCAATATAATGGATTTGCGTGACTGGAATTAAACTGATATCCGTTATAAAAGATGTGGCGTGAATGATGAATAGTGGAGGATGGATTTAAAAAAAAATCGGTCCGATTTTAGGATATATGAGGTAAGTAGTGTTTTAAAAAAGAAATGGAACTCTCACCTTTCTTTGTTAAACAGGTAAAGAGTTATCCTATATTTGACAAAGAAGAGTTTCTTATCATGCTAAGCATTTTATAATCATATTAGATTACCATCTAATATGGTAATCTAATATGATTACCATCTAATATGATTATAAAATGCATTATTGATTTCGAGGGTAACAAAAAACTAAGACATTTAATAACCAATTGTTTAAAAAACATGCCTTTTTTATTACCGAGTGTAATAGATAATAAAAATTGTTGTTGTTGTCTTTCTATACTCGTATAACGAGCAGTATAACAAATCACCCCGTGTATGTTCATTATGATTAAGAGACAGACATTATTTTTATGGTTTTCTTCTCAATTCCGAATTTATTCTCCTCGGATGAGTAAGAAATAATAAAAGAAGCACCATTTTTTTTTTGCAAACACGGCTTACGCTTTTTTCTGACTAAATAAAAAAATCCATCTTTAATAGTCCACTAGGAGTTTCAGCGGCAGATACATGAACATGATTTACGCCACATGTAAACATAGTCGGAAATAATTTCTGATTTTAAGAAACAGCTTTACCAAAAAAAATTACATTTTTTATTGCTCCCAGCTTATTTTGTATTTAGTAATTATTTTAATGATTTGCTTATTTAAAATGAAAGAGATGACTGAAAAAAAATAAGTACATAATTTTTTTTTACTGACGATCATTTTATTCACCTGTCTGGTGTTTTATTTTTTACAGTAACTCAGTAAAGCGTTAATTATCCGTCGACACATTAGACGAATAAACTCGTCTAAAACATATAGATTTGAGTGCAAATATTCCCAGTTTAGAAATCCCTAACCTACAATAAGAAATGTATTTTTTTTGTAATTTTCATTATTTTTATCCATTAATGAATATATTCCTCATTACAAGGTCAGTTCATCTAGTTACGACAATAACATCAAGCTCCGATATTCAGTTGTATATTAATCTGGCATCCTGCCGATATCAGCCAGATGCACTTGTAGTCAGGAACCCCTTTCAAGCCATTCCTCCGCGTTTGTAAGGGCGCTGCGAATCTCACACTCGGACGTGGCGGTTGTCGTGATCGACGCTTGGTCTATAGCCTCTAAGGTTCTTGCGACGGCCATCATACGCTTAAGGAGGTTCTTCGTTGATAATATCAGTACCTTAACAAATAAAAATAATTATACACGTTTAACGTTTAAGTTTTATAAGGTAGTAGTGCCGTTAGATAACTAGTTTGTATTTAGGCGGCCTCACATTAAGCAGTTGGTATTCACTTTCAACCATCAATCAACTAAAAACCCTGTTTTCCACCCTAATAGAAAGGTCTGTGCCTAGAAAGGCGACATATATAGTCTAACGATGAACTATCATTTAATTCAAGTATTTGTAATAACGCGTTCGGGGAGCTATTGCCGCGATGCACTAACAAAGAGGCCCACTTTTTAGTGCATCATATGGACTTCTTTTACACCACAATGCGTACAAGGACCAGGTCGCATGGACGTTCCATTTTCAGAACACTGGAAACTTTTGCACACGCCAGTACACCCAGAAATATTGATTGAGATTTTATATAATATTTATATAAATTTTGGAAACAATATGAATTATTATTATTACCTTGATCTCAGATCGCAGCGGTAGTATAGCAATCAGCCACCACAGCCAAGCCGGCCCGTCCGGGCTCGACCACCAGTCTTGCTCCACCTCTAGTCCAGGAATCTGGCCAAAAGCGGTCTCTATCTCTGACCGCACGTTCTTGTTCATGCTGTTCAGCCATAGAAGAGCCTTGTAAAGGATCTGAGAGCCCATAAGCCGCATATCTATTATGACTAATTCCTCTGTAGGAGTTATGTCGATGAGCGGCTGAATACGTGCAACGTCGCAGCTGTGGATATCAAAAAATTTCCTTTAGGAATTAAAAAAAATCCAGAAATTGTGAAACTTACAAAAATAGTTTGAAGTCTAACTTACCCGTCTCGAACATCTCTCTCGATGACCTTGAAGCGTGACACTCCGACCGTAGACAAGAACGACCTGCCGTCTTCCAAATGCACACAATCACATACTTCCAGAACCTGAAGTAAATGTTATTATAATAACTAATATTGCCTTTATAAGTAGAATTCACTTACGTTTAATACAATAAGTTTATTACAATAAGTTACAACAAGTTTATTTATTCTTACGTAGTGTAAGACTACATAATGAGCGCTAAAATATTACGTACAATAAGAAAACAATCTAACTTAAAATCGAAGCGAGCGTAATTTTTAGTTCTACATCGGTGGCAACGGCAAGTTGTTATATTGTTTAATTATAGTAAATAATGTAAGCAAGATTACATATAATTCGCATGAAAGTTCATACAGTAATTTTTCGCTTATGCTGATTTTAACAACAAAAGTCATTAACCTATCGTGTCGTAAACTCCAGGCACAGTCAAATTTTGTTCAAAATCTTAAGGTTGCCGGGAGTATATCACGGCGTTATAAACAATTAAAAATAAAAATAATCACTACCTTATTATCTTCAATATTAAATTCTATTAATATAAGCTATTTAACAATATACCCTCACCGTTCCATAGTTGGAGTAGTTGCGGTCCCTTTCGTAGGCCACCATGCCGAACTTGCGAGAATCCGACTCCAGAACTCGCCGGATCATGAGCCAGTAGCGAGGGTCGAATATGAATAGCGGACATGGGATACTACAACGAAAAGTTTGATATGTATCTCAACTTAAAACTATGTAAAAATTATGGATTTAGCTTCTAAATTTCTTTTGCTTATTAACGAGAAAATTCTTGTCTTTGAATATAACGCGGACGCAAACTTTTCTTACAGAGCGGTGCCGAAAACGCGAAAAGAAATCTGCATTATTTATATAAAAGTCTTTGTAAGTTTAAATACTTTTTTGACAAGTACCTACTAGTTACAGGGAAGACAAGGGGAACTTAAGCCCATACAGATGGTTAAAAAACTAGTAGCAAAGTTACGAAATAATAACATGGGCCTTATGTTGTATGTCATTCATAAGTTTACATACTTTAACTTAGATGACGCTATATTTGATATATTAACATCTGCTAAATATATCATAATCAAAGTCCTTGTACACAAAAACATCCATAAATGTATAATAGAAAAATAAAATAATCATGCTGTATGTTATTCAAATAACGACGCAGTTTTTTTTTTAATTTTTCATAACCAAAAAATGCAGGCATATACTTACGATGGATAAGCTACAGTGCATACGAAAATTGGTATGACATCCGGATCGAGCGGCAGCGGTGGGCTCAACGCGCCGATCGACTCCAGCGCAGCGGTCACAAATATTGTTTCCCTTGTCTGTAATTAATCATGAGTTACTGTTATAAGATACTAAACGTCCAAAATTCTTACTGTAAAGGCAAGACTTATTCAATACCGCCCTATTAGATACTTAAGTTGATAGTTGAATGATTAAGCTTTGATGGTATCCGCAAATCTATCCTTGTCTTGTCTAGCTCGACCGTTACATAGATTGAAATTTTGGAGTCAAAATAAATTTCAAGAATTTACAATAACAAACTCATGGGGAATGATCCCCAGTTTTTATTATGTTAAGTTATGTATTGTTCGAAAGCAAATGATCACTGTAATATATGATACGAAAGTTCTAAAAGGTGACAAGACAAGTACCTATCTAAACGATAGGCAATAGGGTGATGCATGCTATTCGAAAATAATTGTTATTTTAAATCAAAAAAGTTGAAAAAGTATGCCTGTTTCTTTTACTATAATCAGAATTTGAATGGTTTAGACATATTCAAAAAGTGACGAATAAATTTTGCAAAATTTATAAAAGCCACCTTATTACTAACTATGCATGTAAACTCATAATTTACTGCTCATTAATTTTGTGAATGCGCCCAATCATATTTCGTAGTCATTGCGAAATTGTGACATCATTATTATGAACTTTTTCGACCACTTTGTAACAGCTCCTCAAACATCAAGCTTTATTTAAGAAACTAGTGGTCGCTGTGATACTGTTGTTTCTGAAATATTTTTCTAATGATAGGCTATTCATGAATGAAATGACGAAGTTGTCATCACCCGTGTTATGCGGCGACTAAAAAAATACACTGATTTTTAAATATTTGAATAAGTATAAAAAAATACTTTACCGCATACAAATCAAATCCGTCAAGCGATCTTTGGCATAACGCGCAAGTTTTCCTGTAGTCCATGGCTCGCTCAATGCAGGTTTTGCAGTAGGTGTGCCCACATGGCGTCGTGACAGGCTTAATGTATGTGTGGTAACAGAGCACGCACTCAAGATCGCTGGGTCGGAGCCAACTCGAAGCAGACTGGAGGCGCACGATGCGTAACAGCTCGCGTGTTATACGTCGTGGGTCACGGCTTTCGGAAATCACTTCTATTACCTGTAGAAGAGAAACGTAACGTTGTCTCTTTAATTGATTTTAGAGACCCTTTTGATAATATTTGCAGAAACATAAGAATGGCCCTATCTACTATACTCGAGGGCCTAAGCAAAATGCTGCTTGATAATTGCTATCGACTTTAACATTTATCATTAAGCGATTCGATTGCTATTATCAAAATGCATTTTGTGTTACCCTCAGAAGTCCCGGGTCCGAGTCCACAAAACAAACAGATGCTCCAACATAGTAGGAGTACCAATATTTAGTAGCCATGAACGTTTATTTATTATTTTCAATATTTATTTCATATCTATCTAAAGAAACAATTCTCGGTTCATAGCGCACACTAATGCTTCATTTCAGCAAGATAATGGGCGTCATTGTTACAAATACTATCATTAAATTATTTAGGTATACAATTCTAAAATAGGATTCTATATTGCTATGATATTTTGTTACTTAAGACACGTTCCCTAGTTCAGTAAATCAAATTTTGCGTGACATTAGTTAAGACGCTTTTTTAAAAACAAAATCATATTATCCGTAAGTATAGTACCTTTAATTCAATTAAACGACATCAATTCGTTTAGACTTTTTTTGTTTTATAGCGATAAATAGAACCGAATCGATAAATAATTTTAATTGTATTGGTCGATTCATTCCGAGGGCCAAAGCCATGCTGGACCGAAACGACGAAGATACCATTTTCCTAGTTAAGTTAAAATTGCTAGTTAGACAGATATGAACTAACTAAATTTAGAAATTTCCACAGTGACATATCAAATACTTATTGTTTCACACGTCATTACATATTAGACGAACTCTATTGTGGCACCGTATAATTTTCTAAGTAGACGATAGACAATTACAAACCAATTGTGTCTAGATTATGCGGCTTGACAGTTTTAACCAAAATAGATTTAATGAACCTTTGTAGGTAAGGACGCTATTGTGTAACTTCAATGGTGATCGAAGGTTAATATTACCTTTTGTTAATCCAAAGGACATTTCAGTAACAAATCAATACAGGAAAATGAACTTAGAAAACCAATAACTAAAGTATTGCATAAAATTGGTAGAAGGGGAATATTGGTGCAAGATATAACGAACCTCATTAGACCATTTTTAAAAGCCTGAACATAAAGTTGTCAAGAGATTTAAATCTATGATAAGTAATGCAGAAAAAATATATATTAATTTTACATATTTAAAAGAGCACGCCATAAGCACTATTTGCAGGTTAAAAAAGAACATCAGCATATGATTGATAGTCACGGGAGAAGAGTCACCAACGCAGACCAGGCACGCAGTGGGCACACACGACCACGAGGAGTATTACTAGCGAATAATACTACAAAGTTCTTAGACCAACTGGGAAAAATGACTCTAACACTAGATATACTAGACCAGTCATTTAGACTGGTCGTGCAATTTCAATTCAAAATTCTTACTATATTACACATATTTTTTTTTCAGAAATGAGGTTATGACTTTTCTAGCTATAATTAGAGAGTACGTTTTATAAACTAAATGTTATTTTATATACATTAGTAACAAATATAATTTTTGTTGTTGACATATATTCAAATCGCTGGTATATCTAGTGTTAATTACATTCTACATGCATTCGGAAGCTTGATTTCTGATTTGACTGGAATCATTTGTATTCCAGTAACTGTGTGCTTTTAATAATTTGAGTTCTTATTGAGTTATGAATATGAAATAAAATATGTTTTTAAACACATTAGGTGATTGAATGTTGAAGATATAACAACATTTTGTCATGGATACTTTTATGATAGCAGCATTAGTGTTAACCTAATCTAATCCATAATATCGGAGAGCCTGCTCGGAAATCCCAATCTATAATAACGAAAGAACGGAATTTGAAGGTTTCGGAACGCGTTTTTAAGCCGACTACAAAAACTTATTTATAAACCTATTTTCAAACTACGTTTTTTATTGGATCGAGTCTATTTCTGGGGTAATCCCACTGTCACCGAGTCAGGATCTGAAGATGTGATCCTAGAGAAATCGAGAGTAAACTTCAATTTTTACAGGCACATGTTCCATATTTAACATTTTCTATATGTACTATTTAAAAAATATACCAATACTAGATACCATGATCTATCTTTTTATGTAAAATAATCTCGAACAGTTAGGTGTCAAATGTGTATATGATCGCTGAGATTTTTATGACAAGTAGCTTCCCATACGTATGAGATGAGATTTATGTAGCGCCTACTAAAAGTTAAATGCAATGGCTCTCGGCAGCGTCTAATTACCTACCATAACTGTAGGAACATTATGATAAATTTTTTAGATAATTTAATTTAAATTTTTGTTAAGTGAATCAAAGGTTTAATATAATAACGTTTTAGTTCTATAAAAATTGTAAATAAAATAGCTTACCACAAGAATGGTTTCCGTTATATCGTTGCGAAGTTGTTCACAGAACTCACTTTTTGTGCTTGGCGATTGTAACTTACCTGCGAGAGGACTTTCCGCGCGATGCTTGCGATTGGATCATCCGAAGCGGCCACACGAGCTAGGTGTGGCGCTGCGTCACGGTACCGGCCCTTTGACAGCAGACGTCGTGCATGCTTGTATTGGTTCTAAGAATAAAATAAAACATGTGTAGAAGAAATTATGAAAGACAGAGCTTGCCTTGCAGTAGGAGAATAACTTTTCCAAATTGTTTTAAACATTAAAATATAAGCAAACAAAATTAAATAAATAAAATAAAAATATGGAATTAAATTAAAATTCTGTAAAAAAATCATTAAAGCTGAAATTTCATAAAAATAATTTTATTTCAAATAATCAATAATGATAGGATTACTTTGGTTTTTCTGAGTATTAGTCCATTTAAGCCTTCAACTGAAGTAGACTGAAGGAAACTATTCTATCATGCAGTGTCTACTTACCAGTGGGGACATTGGCACTCGTGAAGTGGCATCCAGGTATCTCACGATCGCCGAGTTGATCTTGTAACGTGACAACGACTGGGAATACAAATCAACTTCCTCAACCTGAGCTTCTGTAACAAAGAAATTCTTTTTGTAAAATATACGCTTTTGTACTATAGACCATTACCAAATATGCGACACCAAAAATAGTCCTTAATCATTTTATGGCGACATGAAATCGGCAACTGTCTTCACTTTACGTGTCACTGAGCACGCGAGAGATATCTTCTTTACACGTTGTCTACTTATAAAATGTTGTCTGTTGCTACGCTTATCGCCCACGCTTTCATACTGTAGGTAGAGATTTCTTGAGAAAAGTTTCAAGCCATTATCAATTAGGGGTAACGGAGTGAGTTTTATGTAGTCATGAAATTTTCGTTTCGCAACTGTTTTCGGACTATCACATACTTGATATCAATCTATTGTAGCTTCGATTATGCGGACTAGGTATAATGATATACATCAAAAATATGTGCACAAATTTTGATATAAAAAGTCCGTAATTTTAAAATATTTTTAAATTTGCAGTAACCAAAACAATGTATATATTAAAGCTATTTTGAACAACATAGTAAATCCTTATAATTATTTTTGTAGAAATGTTTCGGTAGAGGCTAGTAATTTAATTTAATAGTAGGCGTCTCGGAAATCTTGATATTTTCACTAGGGTCACAGGGCTTGGGATTGAGGGTGGACTGAATCTACAGCACAAAATAACACATAATAATTACTTTCTTTTTTGTAGGTATAATAAATAACCACGAGAAATGAGGTTAGTACTAAGCACAATGATACTTAATAATTAGTGGGAACATATAATAATTATACAAGGTATAATTCTACAAAGGACAAATTAAATCATAGAAATCAATAATATAATATTTCCACAGCTTTCAAGCAAGTGATAACTCATTTTTAAATAAGTACACACGATGGGCACATAATCTAATGCTTATTATGAAACTGGTCTTATGCCTCCATACTAACAAAAGGCATCGTGTAATCTTATATTACAAAACGCCAGTGAAGTAACAAACACCGAGAGAGACCAATAAATATCTAATAATAAATATCTCCTCTATAGGTATTTCTTATTTTTTTATACACTGCTATCGAGCGAGACATTACGTTATAAATAAACTTTAAAGTGTTTCAACCTTATGTAAATTACACCAAAGTAATATGTTTCACACTTAATTAAAGTTGAATATGCTGATATGAATACTTTAAAATGATTAGATGTTATTATTGTAACATTGCTTGACTGGCTATCTCTGCTGTTTCTACGAAAATATGTTCTATAAGCAATTTAAGATTTGGTAAATTATTCTTCCCACCACGTAGAATTGAAGTCAAGGCCTTCGCAAGGAAAGCAGTCACAACGAGTACGTCTACACCTTTTGCCACAATTTGACTATTTCAACTAATAAGTAAATATATATTGTTGTTAACTAAAAACATAAAGTATTCTATAACTTGATTTTAGATTTTGAAAGCAAATTTTGGAATTGGTATTATTGGTAACTTTTGTTGCTAACCATACCTACTTAGCTTAACTAAAAGACACTATTCAATTTGGTATAGCGACTTTACTCATGTCATGATCGATCAACTCATGCAATATCGAATATGTCTCTAACACCATAAACAATACATCAGGTTTTAGACTTGAGCCTTTAAACAATATTGCTTTAATATCTATAAAATACTAGAGGCGTCGACTCACGCCATGACTCATGAGTGAGACGCTTTGTCGTAAGCCAAATTGACGTAGATATTATTTTAATCAATAATACTATTTATGAAGTACGTAGGTATATTCAAAAAAGGTTATAACAATAATCCTTAATGTTTTATTCAGCCAATAATTATTTTGGAGAATATTCCTTCTGTGACTGTCTAGGACACGTCAGTTTGTCAAAGGTTACGTAATACGCAAAACGTGTAATTGGATTGCATTAAAAAGTAATATATATATATATATATATATATATATATATATATATATATATATATATATATATATATATATATATATCACTATATAGTGATTATCACTTTTTAATGCAATTGCAATTCAGATTTTAAACATTGACACGTCTTGACGTAAACTTATCTTGTGTATTAATGTGACGCCCCTGCATGTACTCCATGATAGCTCAAAGGTTGGCAAAAAACATTAATTGCTCCGTGAGTTACAATGATAGAACAATGAATGTGTATAAAACAGTACATTGTTTTATCATTACAATTGCCAAACGGATGCTGATCCGTTTCGCCAAGCACTCGTTGTGACTGCTTTCCTTGCGAAGGCCTTGACTTCAATTCTACGTGGTGGGTAGAATAATTTACCAGATCTTAAATTGCTTATAGAACATATTTTCGTAGAAACAGCAGGAACGGCCATTCAAACAATGTTAAAATAATAACATCAAATCATTTTAAAGTATTTAGATCAGCTAATTCACTACATTTAAGCGTGAAACATATTACTATGGTGTAATTTACATAATGTTGAATCACTTTTAAAGTTTAGTTAAAGGTGATTCAACATTATGTTAACGTAATGTCTCGCTCGCTACCAGTGTATACAACAATAAGATATACCTATAAAGGAGGTTTTATATTAAATTAAACTGTTAATGCAATATTCGATTTTATAAAAGTTATGACTAATGAATTTCCTTAAAATAAAAACTAACCGAGGTTTAACCGCGAGCGTAAATTACTTCTTTCGACATTCAGATAAATCGAGATTTTAACCATTTTTCTATAAATAACATGTAAAATAAATAACTCAAGAACTTTTTAAAATCCGTGATATTAAAACTATAGTTATAGTCATCATATATTTTTGCATACTTTACGCCTTTGATTATAACGCCAAAAAATCCATGAATCGTCCAAGTATGGTCGAGTTGATCGCCAGATTTTAATTGACCCTGTTATACAATTTAACATCCTCAGAATCGTAACATTGCATTCTTGCAATCATTCAAGTATATTGCTGTTAAAACATGACATTAGATTAAATGAGAATAAGTAGTAATATTCTAATTCTAACATGACTAATATTTAAAGAAAATATTAATTAATAATAATATATTATGATTCACAATTGCTGTTATTTATTCTTTTGGTATTGTAGTTCTAAATATAAAACTGCTTGGATTTCTTTTTCTTAAACCCGTTAAACTATTATTTTTCTCACACTCATTAAGTAAGTCAAAAAGATAAATCTTATACAAATAAATAATAATGAAAAATTTCATCAATAATGACACTCAGTCATCAAACGCATGTATTTCATCATTACTTTAAATAGTACTTTTGCAGAAAATGAGACGTTAAAAATGGCTAAGTATTATGAATAATATGCGGAAAATTATGTCAACATGAAACAGTGATATTGATATGGTCGAAGGTACACTTACTTAACAGAAAAATTATGGTTTTGCGGACAACCAATGCTGTATGGGATCTTTAAATAAAACAAAGTCGACTAAGAAATAGTTTTTGTTATTTCTTCTCCTTAAAGGGTGAAATACGAGTTCAATTTACTGTTAAACTTATTCTCTGGGTTGATAGACTCGAAAATGATCTGTATCACAGTTGTCCTAACAGAGTCAAATAGACTAAATGTGTAGGAGGCACAGACAGCCCAACCGCGAGCCGCCAAGCGGGATTATTTACTTTTAATCCACCCTATTATAGTAGATAGAATGTTTCTGAGGTAGAGGTATATCAATACTAAACAAAGAGGTTAAGTTTGTGGGGTTTATCTCTGGTAGCAATTGAAAAATTCTTTTTGTGTTGAATTTTCCATTTATCGGGGAAGGTTGTATATAGGCTCCATAACATTTGTGAGTGATGGAACTCCACGCGGGAGGAAGATAGTTTGTTATATAAATTCAGCCGACATTGCAACGGACTAATATATGCAAATTATGACATACGTGGCCTCATTATGACACACACACATTATGCCTGCTTCAGTGGCAACGTATAATTTATAAATTTTATGATTGAGCTCACGTGAAAAAAGATGTCCTAGAATAATCCAGTATGTTGTCTGGTCAAATTTCACACGCTTTGATTTCTTCTTTTAAAAGTAACCTAGGCTCTCATTCCAGATATTAGTTTGATTTTTGTTATATTTGAAATACTGATGTTTGAAGAACTATGGTCACAACGCACAGGTTTGATGGTAGGCCTGCCACAAGTTGGATCTACGATTTGGTAAAAGTCACGGGAAGCCGCTGGATCGATCGCCAGCGCAAGATCGATCGGTTTGGAGAATCTTCGGGAAGCCTATGTAAAGAAGTGGGCATTTCCCGGCTGATATGAAGATGATAATAATTTATTTTTGTATGGTCTATTTATGTTTGTAGTATACCTGAGAGGGAGTGAAAGCATTTATGTTTATGAAAAAATAAATTGTTTCCTATAATAGGTGCGTGCGAAGCCGCGGACAGCAGCAAGTTTTTAAAAAACTGTTCTTCAGTGGAATCGGGGCAGTTAAATTCATTGAGTTTTCATTACTGGAGGATTGTTTTATGTATGATTCAAGAAAGTGGGTATTTTTGTTTTGCTTCTTTATTCACCAAAAATCCCCAGTGGTTTAAAGCTTGGCACATTATCATGACCATGATAATGATCGACACAAATTCCAAAAATATCAATTAAGATTTTTAGAGATCAAAAGGTTGATCTCTAAAAATCCAAACCCGACCTGTAAAATACGTTGTTACACAATTTTTAAATACCTAAAAATGGAATAAAACTACTAATACAGCTTTCACATAATGAGTGCCAATCCCATAATAAATGCCCAGTATTAGAAATATTTGTCTTCACTCCGAACGGTTTTTCGAGATAGCGGGAGCAAGGTAGCCTATCGATTAGAAATCTTTCATTGACTCAAGAAGCTTTTTGCGTCCTTAAAACTACATCTAAATCCTAGAGAGAAACCGTTCTCGGGCGAGCCCGAGTCATCACCGATGTTTGCTGTGGCAGTCAGCCCGGAGAAGGTATTTAGTGAATAGTGTTGCCTATACCCCGAGTCCGACTTAGCCCTATAGTTGGGCCTGTACTTAGTGATGTGTAAATGTATACGATCTCTTTGACAAAAAAGGGTTACACAGCATTAATAAATATAGGCTAGTTACATTACTTTTACGTCAATTTTCACTTGTTTATTACATGCCACGTACTAAAACATTAACGATTACCAGCAATTAATGTCAAATCAATGAGGATTGTGATCACGACCGTAATGATATGCAAACGCTATGTCCTTCACAATCAATATGTTCGTTACAATGTGATATCATTTAATATTATCCATTTTCTAAGCTTCAATGAACCTATCATCAAACGTATTCCAGCGATTTACTCGTGAGATTCTAGGTTAGTGGTTCAATTCCGATCTCGCTATTGCATTAGTATTGCATAAATTCTCCTGAGACATGATATCTACTTAAAGAATTCGATAGAAACTTACAAAAAATATTACATTGTATTTTAGCCATTGATTATTCAAATACATTATGTATATTGATGTTTTTTTCTGAAATTCTCTTCAAATTTTATTCGTTTAATTTTTATAGCAATTTCTAGCTATTCCACTATTCTGTTCCACTGTTATTTCCACTTAGATGAGAAGAATACAGTACAAATACTTCTTTTAACTAAAATAAATTTATCTAACATACCAATGGGCACCCTGCTTGATACACATAATTAAAAACAATTGAAAAGTAGGCGAATTAAGATTTATACAAAAAACCAATGTTCAGTTTAAAAATATATTATTACTAACAAAACTGAAGATATATTTAACTTTAATAAAATTAACAAATTTCGGCACAACGTTAAAGCTGTTTAAAAAAAAACAATTTTCTTCAACTCGCTCAAATGAAACAGTGCTCTAGTAAATGAATTTATATTTTCACCAACCGATTATCATTTCACATTGGTAAATCCTAAGCAACAGCGGCCATGTTCTGTTCGATTAAAAGTTTTGCGAAATCTCGCAGCAAACTTCGGGTCCGTAATGTTTATCGCTCACACCTTCTCTAAAATAAAATAAAAACCTATGCATGTTATGGTCTTCTATTAAATCTTAATAGAATTCAACTATCACGGGGCTCACTTAAAATCGCCGAATATCTATAGAACTCTATCGTTCATATTCGAGGTTCAATATCATATACCTATAAAATTCCATATAAATGATTTAAATATTTAAAATAAATTCAAAGTATTTTTAAATTAAATATAAATTTTAATATTTATAATGCCAATTTTTTTGTAAAATTTATTTATATTAATCAAAGTATGCACAATGTTATCTATGCACTTATGCCATCTCATAGTTAGATAATTGATCCCTTTACTAAAAAACCATTGGGGCGATAACCAATAAAGTCTCTGAAGTCGGTATTGACTGCCACAACAGAATTGATTTTTTTCTTTGCAAGAAGTATTTCGAATTACGGAACAAAATTGTAATATGTTGGAGCAACTTCGTGTGAGTACGGTGAATGTAGCAGGCATTCATATCGTAGCTCCCGTAGATCAGACTCCATTAATCTCTGTGGTTTAGCAGCTAGTTCTTCCATCATGCCACTATAATACCGCCACTTGTCACCGCACTCAAACCCTCACCACAAGCAACTTCTGAGTCTATTTCCGCATGGGGCAGGATTTTGCTGCTTCTTCAGAGTTTAGCATTGCGACGACCGCTTACGATAAAAGTACAGGACCAACTTTTCCCTACGGGTAATGATCAAATTTAAATCCGTTCATTATTTTGTTGGTTGAACAATGTAACGCAGCAGTTGACGGTTGTTTGCTGATTTGATTCACACAACTCATGAGGTACCCAACTTTCAAGATTTCTTATTTTCCTGATTTGACTAAAGTAGATTAACATAGTTTTGTAACTCACACCGAAGTCTAAATTGGTTTGGAATGTATCCGCTTCCACAGTATCCTTTAATTCTTTATTATTTATTCACTTTCGTCTCGGCCGTCCACGGGTCTTGTTTTGAAGGAAGAAATTTGCAAAACGAAAACGTTGGTCGTTTTCTTGTGCGACATCAGCGTCATACATATTGTTAATCCTTCAAGCTGTTTCTGCAGCAATATTGCCACGGAAGAACTAGTTCTCGTAAATATAGCATCATTTCATGTTTTTCATTGGGCTAAATGAACGATGGTAAAGAAAAAAAACTTATCTGGAAAAAAACAGGTGAATCCAGCGAAATAAAACTTGAAAGCGAAAAGAACTTATAGATTTTAATTTAGAATTCTTTGAATTATATATAATATATTATACGAAGATATTTCAGTTCAAAGTGGCCAAAATAATAAAACGCCAATTTCATATGTAAAGACCCACAGCTGTATTAATTAAAACTTATCAGACTACACCAGTGTTATAGGGCTGCGTTAAAAATTCATAATTAATAAACGATTGATAAGGCTCTAATTACATGATGTTAAAGAAATTTTAGGAAACGTTTAATAAGGTTGTGTTAAACCGTCGATACCACGAAACAACAGTCTAATTAGTAAACGTTTGTTAGTGATTTAATAAAGTAATATTATGGTAAAACGTTAAATTAATTTAGGGACAGCTCGAGCCTTATTTAATTATAATTATATATAAATATTTAAAATTAACGCAATAGAATGTGTGCGAACGAGCTCCCACATTATATCAACATAGCGACATCATATCAACATACTTCTAACATTATAACATACATCTGAACATCATATGTTGGGGCACAGACTCTACAAAATAATTGTCGCAATGATTGCTCTTAACCTATGGCGAAGGAAAATTTAAAAATCCTTTCGAGCTTCCTGATGAGGAATAAAGGTGCAATTTGAACTGCCTTTAATTACATTATTTGTTTTTCTCATACATATTCCCTGTTGTGACGATTTAAAAGAACTTAGTAAATAAGTCTATTTAATTAAAGTTATTTTTTACTTTGACTTTTGACTTTGAACGGGCGTGGTGCAGGGATTTCTCCAGATCTGCAGTTTTTAACAGCTTTGAGTTGCTGGATTCGCAGATCTCTTCTCTCTTACTAAGCCATTTCTTAGGAAACAGTGGAAGTCCGAAGATAGGATTTACCAGCATCTGCGTCCCTCCTAAATCCTGTTAGCTTGCGCATAACAACATTTCCAGTTTCAAGATGACTGTACGGATTTAGACGGGATTCGCTCTACCTAGTCAGCCAAGTGTGCGCTAGAGTGCCACGTGCAATCCCGTCTCACATTAGTTTTAACTTAATAAAATGTGGTATTTTTAAACACATCTTAAACACATTATTTAGATTATAATAAACCTGAAGTCGTAGTCATTATTATAAAATTTCAAAACGATTACAAAAAATTAGGTGCACGAATTATTACATAAATTAAGGTGATCTAATAGGTTTTAAATGTATTGTTGGGTTAGCAGCTGTACACTTACTTGGTGAATATTTAACAAAGAGTCCCAACACGCCTGTGACATTTGTATGCCAGGCTACATAATACAGAGTTATATAAGCCGGAATGGAGTCAGAATCAACGTTATATTATGTAACAGAAACACAAGTAATGAGCACGTGCCTTGTACTGGCAAGTTTACCAATAACAATAGTAAAATTTTAATAAAGTATTTATAATATTTACGTTTAAGCAGATGTTCATTCAAATTAAACATTTCTGCTTATGATATGATAAAAATAATAACAGTAATTTTATTTTAACTGAAATCATGTTGAGTAAAGTTAATAATAAAAATAATAATATAAATATTTATTTATACCGGTCCTTAGTCCATAGCGTCAGTAAAAATATGAACCTTGAACGTTAGTATTAGGTAAAATTTTTATAGATGTTTAATAACAAAGTTTAGTTTTATCGTTACTTCGCTATCCACTCATCACTTGCACATCACTTGTGGCTCACTGTTATTCAAGTTCGCAATCAATAGTTGACAACGAACAACTCGTTCATGATCAACGACATTAAACATCTCAAAACCCATATAACGCTCATTCATTTCATAAAAAACAACAAAGTACGCCCTTGAAACTATAATAACATTAATTAATTGCTTACATAACCACCACATATTCCGTAAAGAGCATTATTCTTATCGCTTTTACACTATATTCTTTTAGAGGCTGATTAACTGAAAACGTTACGTAATCGTTAACAAGAGGATTAAGAATTATAGTTAGTGAAATAATGTATATTCGGTATAACCAATATTAATCAATGCGAATTAAATTCATCGATGAACGATTTCGTAATACCTATAAAACCTACTCATTAAGTCTAGATAAGCTATTATTATAAGTTAATGAATGATCAATGCCTTTGGCCAAAACACACGTAACCAATGGTATAAGTAATTTAATTCAATGACAATTTGTTTATTTTTAAACCAAACTGAATTTTTAGGAGGGACAACAGGTCAACGTCCGAGGACTCTACGACTGGTCGCTAAGTCAATACAGTTGTCTCAATGATCAGTAAGCTAAATTCAATAGCAATTTAAGAAGTAATGTTGGTCAACATTTCTTCCTCACCATAGTGATGACACCAGGGTGCTTATAAAAATTTTTACTCCAAAAAAACAAAATTCATGTATTCTTTTATAGACTTAAAAAAACTAACGTTTGCCCAGTACTAACACAGGGCACCTCAAAGCGAAATTTGTAGTGGATACTAATTGCTCGTTCATATTCACACAGACGGACAAATTTTTCCTTCTTGTCCAATTATCAATGCAGTAATGTCCTGTTTAGTATTAATTTTGAAGCTCATATGATGACTATGAAGAAGTCCTGATTAAAAACTGGTAGGAAGTAATAAAAATTACCAAACCGTCCTTTTAGCTTCTTTCGAGTACCTACTTCTAAGAGACCTGATAAGCGAAGTTTTGTTTAGGTTAGCCGTAATATTATAATTGCGTTACAAATAATCTATGTATACGCGTTTTATAGTTACACAGTGTTTCAACTCCTTTGTTCGAATTTAAAAAATGGAACCGTTTTTGAAGAGATTGATAACTGGTGATGAAAGTGACCAAAGGTCGGTTAGTCTTCACAGACTGTGACAAAACTAGGTTTGTTTTGTTTTGTTAACTCGCAATAAAGTGATGCTGTCTCTATAGTGGGATTGGAAGGGCATTTTTCATTATGAGCTTTTACCACCGGGCAGAACCATCGTTTCGGAGCTCTACTGCCAAAAACTGATTAGATAAAAGCAAGAAGTTGAGAGAAGCTTCCGAAATTAATTATAGGAAAGGGTGTGGTCTTTTTTTGGAAGTTTGGCTGGGAGGCGTTAATGCATCCGCCATATAGCCCTGACCTTGCACCTTCAGATTTCTATCTGTTTCGGTCTCTTCAGAATTCTTTAGGCAGTGTCAGCTTAAGATCAAGAGAGGACTGCCAAAACTACTTATTGCTTTGTTTTATAACAAAATTCTACAGCATCGGGATCATGTCTCTGCCTAGACGATGGCAGAAAGTCGTACGAACCAAATGTCTTGAATCTTCATATCAAATGCGAAGAAACTTTTTCGCCGAGATATTAGACAAAGGACTCGTTTACCAATAATAGTTTTAAATATGAAAACACTATTTCTAAGCTTGTCATCTCATCAGAATATAGTCAAAGAATTTTTGCAAATAGCTTTATTAAAATAATATTCACAAAGGTGTTACATTAATTTAGATTGTAAAGCAAAGCTCGTCACTCAGTTTTAAAATCGACTCGTTCGCCATGTTACTAAATTTAAAACAGAAATAATTTTCTACATTCTTTTTTTCAAAGTGCGACTGTGTAAACGAGGGTCGTAACTCGAATTCAGAAAGCAAGTTTTAAAATCCTTATGTCGTCGTGTTGTGATTATCGATAGTTATTTCCAATGATTTCTATAGTATGGATTGCAATAAAATATATTACATACTATAATGAAAAGGGGTAATATATAATGTCTATATAATGAATATAAATATAAACTATGTTATTAATTATATAAGCTAAGCTTCCTCATTGTTCTTCCCTAAATCAAAATTTTGGTGTGTTCAATATAATTAATCAAAACTCAACAACATCGTTGTACGAATATTGTTCATTCATACGCTTTGTATTATAAATTATAATAATTATATCTACTTTGAAACATATATATGTACTTTAAAAAAAGTAATTATAACGTGAGTTTGTTTTTGTTTTCCTACAAAAAAAGACATTCAAAGAGAAAATAAAATAGAATATAAACCGTTCAAAATATATAAAACAATATCAATTAACAGCAACATATTGGTTAAACGAACCTATTTATTAGGAATAGAAAGCAGTATTTACAGACGCCGAGGGAAAAATGTTATTGATTTTCTTTATTCAGGTCACATATTTAATTCAGAATTTCTCTTGAATTTAGGCTTATTAAGCAGCTTATAAAAATTTATTTTAAATCTTATGAATAAGGTATTCCAAACTTATTAATTTAGAACACCTAATTTAAAATATTTATTTATTTATTTATAATATATATTTGCTACCGCAAACACTCTGCCCGGTTCGTTTTAGATATGACGCCATGTTTTAACTTTATTTTACTTTACTCTGGGAATAACGCATTCTTAAAAAAAAAACATAAATAAAACAAAGAGAACGTGCGTACCCAGGTTGTTAAAATTAAACATTACATGAAAGAGTTTGCTGTTCTGTTACAGTTGGAAGTTGTGAACAATTCGTTAGAAAACCTAAGGAAAGCTATAAGTATGAACAATGTAGGTAACAATGTATGCGTCGTAAAAGACGAAGGTATTATTATAACATAAAATTAAATAATAAAGCGCTACGTCAACACGGTTTCCTTTTTTTTTTGAATGAAAACCAGGATGAATTTGATACTGATTATTTGATACGGCTGTTGCAGTTGCGACATGACTATTTAAAGTAGAAGTTAATACAAGCGTGTACTAAATACCTTCTCCATTATATAAAAGGTATCGCAATTGATTAGGAACTAACAAGCATAAGTCTAATGCCCATATTATAGAACATGTTTCATAAATCTAATTAATATCAGAGAAATTAAAGCAACTTAATATATTAAATATTATAAATTTAGTACTACTGATGTTGAAACTGTTATACTTTAAATATTACTTTTACCTTCTTCATACACTAGCAATAAGGTTAAAAAGTAAAACATGTCTGCTTAAAATGGAGTTGATAATTAGTATTTTGAAAAGTGTAATTGAAAACATACTGAACCATAGACAAATTTGAGCAGAGTTCTGATTCTAGTTTCAGTTTATTCGCTCTTAAAACGCGAATAAGCTGACCAATTAAGTAGTGATCACATTTAAAACTAGCCTGGCGTGATTCGACTTTGAACACAGCTTCCGTACAAGATCAGATGACGGGAAACTAGGAAAAACGAGACCGACCCTAAAATTTTATAGAAAACAATTGCGAAAAATAATAAAATATTAGGATTGCAACTAGCTAAAGCAGTCGACAATACTGACATTCACACCAAGGACATCTAACTAAATTAATATTATTATTATCCATATTCAATGCATTTATAACTTCTCAGGTTTTTTGTTTACATTTCACAAAATGGTAAAATATATAAATAAAACATACGCCGGTACATTTTTAAAGGAAACTGACAGAATCATCAAGCTATACAACCATTTTATTACTATTTAATATAAATACAATGAGAGAGAGGCTTAAATGCCTAAATATTCTCTACTGTTTTTTATGAACCCCTTCATTAGAGATCAGTTAACATAAGGCTACAAAATAGAACAAAACAAATTAGTTTTCAAATTTTAGTGCTAGCGAGGGTAACAGAACGGTTTGAACACGTTTAGATTTATGTAATATAATAACTAATATAAACGAAACATATCTGGGTAGAATATATTCTATATATATAGAATATATATTAATTGTGTAAATGGTGGCTTAGAGTATAATAAATGCATAGAGTATAATGTTGTTTAAAAATATTGTCACTATGCAAATAGATAGATGTGTTAGAGTTTTACTTAGTATCATTTACATTAAACACAAAGAGAAGTCAATGTCAGTCAGCCATATTTAAATGTACTTCTTGGGCGTGCCAGTTGAATTGCATCAACAAAAAGTGAATCTGTTCAAGGATTTGTTTATTTATCCATGAAATGTTTTCCGCTTTCCATAAAATATCTTTTGTTAACTTGATCCCACGAACCTGCGCACAATTGCACTGATTAATGTATTTGTTGTTTAGTTGGCAATATCAAACTCAAGATTGAGGCCCGAGATTCATATCCAACTTATTATATATTATAGCATTTAACTTACCTTCTAGCCATCGCTATTTCATTGGTTATTTAATTTTCGTCGCGATAAATAAATATTTATTTAAAAAAAACCAATGATACCCTTATCTTTTAACGGTTATTTATGATTTTAAAAATGTATAACCAGTTTAGTTTCAACCTGGTTTAACCCTTGTAATTTTGGCCATAGTATCAGCAGTGCCTGAACGTCCGTGCATTATAGCCGACACACGCACGCACACACACACACACACATACACACACACGCACACACACATGAATTTACCAACCTAAAAAACCAAAAACAGTAATGACCACACGTAATTTAATTAAACTTTGTTACATCCGATTTTACTACGGAACACTTAATGAGCGGCGGACACGCTCTTGTTCGGTTCTTAACCTTTTCACTGCCAAGGACACATACATTATTATTATACACACATACACAACACCACTGACCACCGACGTGATATACCCAGACTTATATAAACATATTAACATATGTATACTTTAATATTAAAATGTCCATTGAATTTAGTTCGATCATATAAGTAGATATACTAATGGTATTGCTTTTTTTCTACTTAAGCCAGAAAATTTAACATTTCGATGTAAACAATGAACACTGTGACGTTACACTGAAATATTGCATGTACAGACAACCGTATGGAGAAAAACTCTTATTACAACGGCCTTAGTTACCTTAATAATGTCGCAAGAGTCGATAAAACAACTTGCCACACTGCCTACAAAACAGACAATGTTAACACAGTATGTAAGTCGTTGCAGAGCACACAGATAATTTGGAGCTACTATGGTAAATAAAAAATATTATCAATATCCAACATTTTGTTAATGGCGACAAAATGTGTCAAGAATGGATTGTGTAATAAGATCTGAGTGTTTGAAATAAATAGGTATCTGTGTTAGATATATGAATATTGTGTGAAGTAAACGGTTACGTGTTTAAAACAAGGTTAGTTTTACCGTATTCGCTTCATCGAAGTAGTATATACCATATACCATGATATATTTAATAATGCAGTTTTAGCATTTAAATTCTTAAATTTCAGAAATATTATTATTGGCAGACATTAGGGGCTTAATTTATTTGCTTTTACTCTCTTCATCAAAATGAGAACTTTACAAATGACTTAAATAATGGCCAAAATGAACTAGTTAACACGGGTTATATTATATCCAGGGCTAACGTAACCTGCGACCCGCGCTCTCCATTGCACCGACAATATACTTACATAACCGCAGTGTTACAAACAAATGGCCGATTTACATAATAGCCTTGCGATGCGCGGTTTTAGCTGACGCCCACGATACCGTCAGGCAGTATTGTATTTTATAATATAACCAGCAGCGAATGCCTGCGACACTTTTAAAGAATCCTTTATTTTAATCTTATTCTACGGGTACGCTCCAAATGAATTTAGTACAGGCAGCATTTAGAAGTCGGCCTGTTACAATTTTATTACAGCAAGTTGAAGAATTATAACGGAAATATGGATATAGATCAGTTTCTCTCAAAGCTGCTCAAAGAGAAGTTTTATAATATTGTTAGGTCAGTAAAAATTACAACAAGGTTATATTTATAACAGACTTGTTACAAAAATTGATATTTTCGTTCGTCATTATGTATGATCCCATGACATTGACTAAGTTCCAATTCACAGAGTAAACATAATAATATCCACGTGTTATAGAAAGTTTTTTGGCATGAACGTCTGCATCTAAGTAATAAATATCCACACGTGCAGTAGCACTAGCGCGGGAATATGGGGCACTTGTTGGTTCTCGTCGATTAGTATTGACTCAATTTGGCACGACCGTAATAAAAATTAAGGGAGACTCGTAATTCTTATTTCTTCTTATTTAACAGAAGCGAATCAGCTTCCGAACTAAGGGAAATATTTTGATAATTGCATGATGACGAAGTCATTTTGAAATCTAAATAATACACATATAGCAAAAACGCATAATTGTATGGGGTTGCCCATATCATGCTGCCGTAGCCCAGTTACCATCATCAATACGCAGTAGCATCACACAGTAAAACGCATTGATTATGAATGACCAACTGAATAAATAAACATTATCAAGTGCTTATTTTTGTTGTAAAATTTATTAGTTTTCCCTACATAAAGGAAAGCCAACTAATATATTTCAATCTTTACCAAATGACAAAAAATATTAGAAAAAGATACAGAAGCGGTAATAAAAATTTTTATACTGGTTATGAAAACATCCTTAAACTTTAGAAATGGAACGGGACACTTAAAATATGACCGTAAGTAACACAGCTGGTGGCTAAATTATGTACTTTATACATTGTTTGAAGCAGAGAGAGGTAACTACGTCATTCTAATATCAAAAATACACTTCCGATTCAATATAGGTAAAAAAAAAATACAGCACCTGACTGATGTTCGAAATTCCGGAAAAACTTTGTTTTCTTTTCAATTTTCGCCTTTGTAGAAGGAATGTAAAGGGATCAAATTCAATTTACGGTGAAACCACAAAAATTTGATGTACATTTTTTTTAAACCATTGTGGCAATCATAGTACATTTACTTATTATAATCAGTAGTATAATACACATTATTAAAATCAGGGAACTGTATTCGGATGACAGGCCGGAATGTAAAGTTATCACACAGTAATTATTATGAAACAATTTAATTTAGCCACACCAAAGTATTTGATGTTCTAGTTTAACAGAACTAAAGTACTTGAAGGTGTAATTAATTTTACACAATGAAGTGTCCGAAAGGTGAATAATTATTTCATAAAGAGTAAGTTCAAAGGTGAGATTTGTGGGTGGGTGCGTAAATTTGTGCTTTTAGTTTAAACAAGTAAAATTCCAAAAGTTCGTTAGTTTGCCGTTTTGACGTTTGCTTTATTATAACGAGCATTCCAAATGAATATTGTGGTTACATCAGTATACGGAATCAATCAATTAGTAGAAAAATCTCAAAATTCATGCAAGTAATGAATATTGCTTCCAAACGAGGTAATAAATGTACGTAAATTTTATTCAAATCCTTATACTTAATTTAAAATAATCTTGCTACTTTTGCTACTGGTAATATAACAGAAAATCGCTGTGCTTCTTTTTCAAAGCATTGCCAAAAACTTAGTAGGTATGTTTTTGCTGTCAAAACCTTACGAGACAGTAGTGTGTTAAGAAATAACTTCATAATGGAAACATTTATAAGAGTTCGCATTAGCAATAATTGATAACGAAGTTATAAAGCGCAAACAAGATTATGAGCACACAATGATTTAACTAATAAGCCACAAGACATTACACAGGTGTAGTTAATGTGTGAATGAATATTGACAAATGCAATACGCAAATATAATGTAACATTTATAATTGATAAAAATGGTATGATAATTGTAAACATAAAAGTAACAAAATTCCTGTGTGATACAAAAAAAACAATAAATTAAATAGTATTCGCATCCTTAAAATATAATTTTTAAATATACGTCTTACGTACCTGCTGCCTGAATTATCTTGTCGTCATGCCCCTCTCCCTGTCTTAGCGAGTGTATTAAATCTCTATAACAAATCAAAAGAGTTTCGATTATAATCGTGGTAATAAAACAGTTAAAGATACTCAAGTGAACACAATCCAAATGAAAATTTAACATATCATAGTAAAAAAATTGAATATACCTTTTTGAAGAAACATTCGGCAACATCTTTTTCAAAATATATTGTATCACGGTGTTTACAAGTAAATTTTCGGGAGCTTCAGTTCCACAGGGACACAAATCATAAGTTTCAATGCATCTGTAAATAAATAACTTAAATTAATAAAAAAATCAGACACATATAAAACTCTTTAAAGCATGCATGTAAACAAATGGCATACTCAGTGCATCGCGTGTGGCCGCACTGCCCGGTGACCGGCAAAGTGGGCAACAGCCCGCAATCCAAACAACGCAATAATTTCTCGTTCATAGTCTTATTGTTTCTCGCGTGCTTTATTAATTTATTTGCCACTTGCCGGGCCTCTAAAGAAGCGGTCGGTAACCGAGGTATAGGTATTCCACTTCTGTACAGATTATGCGAACTTAATGACAGATTACCTCCTGTTGCCCTCTCTCCAGACGAAGACCACGCTCTATTAACGATGGCTGCATCATCACGACTAGAATTATCTCTTGGTTCAACAGGTATTTGTGTAGCGCGATCAATCAAGTTAGGAGAATTACCGTAAACAGAAGTGTGGTAATATGTTTCTGAACTTAAGCAATCATCGTTGTTACCTTGCGACAATATATTAGAGTTTGACGTTGATGGGAACTCCAGAGTGTCCACCATATCACTTTCGTCAGTTTGTAATTGTGCGTCTGATGTTATAATTATTTCGGGTTCATCGGCTTGCCACGATGAGTAGCGCCTTTGTGACGCCCATTCTTCTGATGGAATAATTTGCAGCTCCCCAGAATTACTGCTGGTTGGCACTTCAACAACGATGCGATTGCCATTCCTGGAATGATTTCGACTACGCCTTTTAATTCTCGATGACCTCCTAAGACCTGGTGTATTCACCACTTGTCCAGAAGATTCTTCCTCCTGTAGAGAGGGTAAAACTGGTGTGTATCTATTCATTCGCTCGCTAAGACTATGTCTATACGGATGTGGGCCCCTGTTCATTCTGTTATATGTTCTTCTGGATAGGTGGCGAGGCTCAAAAATAATGTAAGGTGGTATTTGAAGATAAGGATATGTGTAGGGTGAAAACCACGTAATTGAACTAGTAAGAACGTAAGATGGTCCCAAATACGGTGTGAGTGTATTGCGTAGCAATGGTGTTACCTGAGAACAAAGGAAATAACAGTTAAAACAATACAAATTTAACCGAAGCGTGCTGGAGATAAAGAAGGCACTATTTATAGTTTGTTTGTAGTTATATTGCCCGAAGGTGTTAATAAATATGAACGCGATATTAACTTCACCCACAAGCGTGATAACTTGACTTTGGAGTGTTGTCAAATAAGCTTATCTTTTCGTTTGGCTCGTGGATAGTGAAGAGTATAGAAACTGTTATCAGAAAACAAGAGGCCGTCGCCCTTTACGCAGTAAACAACCAGAAATTATTCGAAAGTACATACAAAAACAAACTTATCGTAGTAATTTAAAGATATGTAATACAAAGCGTAATATAGTAGACTATTATTCATATTATACCAGGACAGAACAAAGCTCGCGGTACGTTAATTGGTGCCCAGACTAAAATCAATGCACGATGCGGTTGTTGGCCTGATTAAGTCCTGTGAGTTTGCATCCATGCATTCCCTGAATCAAAGCAGGAGCGACATAGACGCCGCATCAATATAGAGTATTTTTATCTCTTTCATGCCAGACAGACATATAAGTACCAATCGATGTGAAAAAGAGGCGAGACTGGCGTATTATTAATATAAAAAGCCGGCATGTTAATTTTTAGATTAAACTATTATGAGGCTACAACAATGGAATAAAATTTAAACTAAATAAACAATACTAAGGAAAAGCCATACTCTATGAAAGTATTTAATTAAGCATTCAAAAACGGTTTAAACTTTTTCAATACTTACGATTAAAAATGTTTTGCAAAACTACGAAGTTATAACAGAGTTTGTAACAAGTGACGTAGACTTCGATAACAGCGTTTCGTATGCGCGATTGGAGTGGGTTTAAATTGAACTTGGCCCACTGAACGTGGTAACGGGTTGAGGGGCGCGCTCGCCGATACTGACGCAAGCCGGCGCCGCACCGCGGGTACAACGAAACACGACACTACACGACGCAATCGACAACGGATGGCGCGACGCGACTGTACCAGACGGCGGCCAGCGCTACTCTGAGCTACCCGCACCCACTATATTACAATTTACACCAGACAGTACTGTATCAAACACCTATTTATCTGTATAACTCGCAAATTTCGAGGCTCCGAACAGTTTGAGACATGTTATGATTATCACCTCAGGAACTCAGTCTTTAGCAGACCAAGTTCTAAAATTATTTCGGCACTTGAGAGGACATACGAAATTTTTAGGCCGATTATTATCAAATGTCTAGATCGTATTATGGAACCATGAGGAATCGAAAAGACATTCCTCGAAATTTAAGGTTACATATCAATTATTATAATATTTTTATAAAAAGAAAAATTTTCATTCGATAGAGTATACTCTGAAGTGGTCTCATTGCGATGGCAATCGTTTTTTAAATCATTACTGCGTACTAAAAGCGAAACGTCACAATAGTATACAGTGAAGCGGCAATGGAACTTTAGCACACGGCAATATAAAAGCTACAGAGATAGAGGGGGCTACTAAAATAATATAATGATTAATTTGAAAAATGATTATGGGATGGAAAATGTACTTGGGATGAACATATAAAAAAATATGTACAAAATTGACACTTTTGTAAATGCAATATGGAGACTAACACAGTAAAGAACAAAAAGAGTAGCCGTACAAGCATATCACGGCTAAGTCGAATCACTCCTACGCTATGCTGTTCTACTTTAGGATAACTCATATCATGTCTCACAGGTGTTCATAGCTCAAAAGCGATGTACAAGAACAATTTGTAACATTGACGCCAATACATCTTGTAGACCGAATTTTATAGAGCTCAAACAGCTAACAGTAAGAACATATACGAGGTATCCATATTTGTTAAAAGTCATCCCCACTTATTTGGAATTAAGAAGGATCATTTTAATTTAAATACAAGACATGTCTCAAAGGCTTGTTTCACCTAGGAAAACAGCAACTTTATACAGTAGAAATGCGTACTGCATGCCTGTACGTATCTGTCACAGATTAGACGATAAAATGAAGGGACCGCCTCTGAATGCCTTTAGACTAAAATTGAAGAACTAATTGGTAGTAAACTGTTTTTATCTGGTTATTATCCTAGTTTATTATCATTACATGTAAATTTTTAATTCAATGTAAATGAATGATATTAATTTTACATGCCAGTGCCTGGTGAAAAGTGAGAAATCAACATTTATGTAATACTTTTTGTATCACATTTCTAAAGAAAAAGAAGTTAAGAAAAACCGTTTTAGGGCAACTTTTATCAACTTTAGTTTTAACACGTATGTAACGTAAGACTTTAAGCTCTTACTTTAAGGTTGCTGTTTTAAATGTTGTCGATTCCTGGTAAGGAATTTTGATTCCTAAATATCACAAAAACATTTCAATATTAAAAATTATATTTCCATTACATTTTTTTTAATGATACCTACATGCTTCATAGATCGCAATTTGATAGCCATTCGATATTTTTAAAAATCATCTCTTTCTCTTTGACAATTGCTTAGAGGTAAGAATGTAAAATATAAAACTAACTTCATAAATCTAGACGTTCGATTTGAACAGCTTTAGAATTCAGAGAAGTTTTATGAGTAGATCACAATGTCGAGGGTCAGGGTGACCTTAGTGCGCGTCTAGGGTCGCAGGGACGACGAACTGTACGTCTGTCTGAATATTTGATGACAATATTAAAGTCAGTATGCTTCGAAGATAAGCGTCACAGAGATAATTAATATATTCAAAGATATACAAAGTAACGAATACTTATTACAGTGCAGTTTATTCAATAATTATTATATGCGTAAGTACTTATGATTAAAAGCTTATGAAGGGGGTATTATGATAAAAATAAGAGGGTATTGTTACTACTACATAAAGTAGTCCCTTATTACAGCTGAGCGGAAATGTCATAGAATAAGCAATTATTCATTAATCACGTCATATCAAATCTACAGCCTATATGCGGTCCACTGCTGGGCACATGGAAGAAACACATGAAGAGTTGGTCCAATGCAATATTTTACTTTACGTTAAATTGAAATACAGGCCGTATTAGTTCTCAGAAATTTTATGAACAATCAAATCCAACCTAGTTATTTAATAAATTCAAAAAACAACGAATTTCATTATTTTGTTTACAACCTTAGATATATATAGATATAACCTAATATAAATCAATTTGTTAATCTTCAATACATGAAAGTACCTTTTAGAAATTAACGTAATAAGCGGGTGTACATTAACACTATAAAAGACGGTTTTTGATGGTTAAATAATAATTACATTTTTTTTCTTAGTATTTTAAGATTTTACCTATATAGGTACTAAATGAAAGGACCGGTATCTATTTCATGACGTTTATTCTACAGCGAGTGGCGCAGTGAGAGATATATTTTACGCCAGATTTTGAACGTATTGTATGTTTATATAAAAATGTCTCTACAGCAGTAAATTAATCCATATACAACTTTTAAATTATCCCACTTAAACTGTTACAATGTAGTATCTAGGTAGTTGTGAAAAATATACTCGTAAAATAAATTTAAAATGTAAAGTTATCGCATGATCGTGTGTGGGTTGTAACTATATAATTTGTGGGGAGTGTAAATGTATATGTATGTTCGTGTAATCATAAGGGATATAGGTTGTATGCAGTCAATATACTAAGTAGGTATTTCATTTATCACGAATACTCATTTGTGATTCATTAGCGATAAAACCTTAAATTTATGTTTTGAATTTTACATTTGTAGTTGTAAAAAATCCTTAATTGAAAAGACTGTTGATATTCACACATGACGCGATTCGAATCGAGGGATATCACATTAATTTATTTAAGTTAGTATATTATAGAATTAGACGTTATACTTTTTAAAAAAGTCTACGTTGAATAAAAAGTTTAAGATTTAAATAAGTTTAACTATTTTTTACGGAATAGTGACTTAAAGGTTAAGCCGTTAAACTGCATTGCTATTATTTTAAAACGCGCTTAGAAAGTTCCACTTATAATTAAAACAAGGTTCTTAAACAGTAATCATAATTGCCTTCTACACGGGTAGTTACTAATAAGTACTTTAACTGAACCATATAGTACTTGAGTATTATTACTCTAGTTGAAACACATTATTTCCACCAAAAACTCCAAGCAAGTCGTGGGCCGAAATTTGTAGATATATTTTATAACATTTTTCAACTCGAGAACTGTAAGAAATACTGAACTTAGTGCAAACATTTCCAGAGCTTTCCAAATATAATTCTGCTTCAATCTTTTTCTACGAATCACTCGTATTGTAAACGAGGATTAAGCAGAATTATATTTCACGATAAGTTACACTACAAAGTAATAGTTATTTGCTTGTAATTTTTATAGTACACCTAAGTCTGTTTTTACACGGTCTTTTTGTACACGGTTTTGATATAACACGGTTTGAAAATTGAATATTATATAATTTCAAATCGTGCTAAATGGAATAAAATCGTGTAAAAAAATTAAAAATATTCAATTTTCAAACCGTGTTATATCAAAACCGTGTACAAAAAGACCGTGTAAAAACAGACTTAGGTGTAAGTTAAAGGATTCTCATAATTATTTGCGATAACGTCTATAAAAAAAACTCTCTCAAATGTTCTATGTTGTCTTGAGAATAAATTCTTGTATTCAAATTTAATTACTAAGCTACTGATCTTCCCCTGTAAAATTAATCGTAACTGTCAGAAAACATTATGCAGGAATCTCTATGGTTTTCACTTTTAATTGCTGCGCGTTAAAGCGACTTATGAATTAGGGTGAACATCAAATTTTAAAAGCGTCTAACTGTATATGTATTAAGAACTTATTATAGCACCGTAACCAAAATGGTCACGATGCTAATACTTTTATTACTTTATCGATGATAGTTGTCATCGCGGATAAGCACATTTGCGATTTCTGTTAAGGCAATATATAGAATTTAGATAATGTTTGATGAAATCTATTTCACTCATTTCCCGCGAATTTTCGGCATTAGATACCTTTATTTCCTAGAGATTAAATAGAATCTCGGATTACATACATTTCGTGGAACACAAACACAAAAACACTCGAGAAAAGCTGAACTCGCATATAATTGAATACGGCCGGCGCCGCCGGCCGAGTATTCTAAAACATATCTTACTTGCATATTGATACAATTGGTAGGCAAATATCTATTTGCGGAGTATGTAGAAATTGCCTACATGCCTGCGAGTGCTGTTTTAACCTTGCTAAGCACAAAGTAAAAAGTTCTAAGAAAATAAATGGAATGCTGCTGATCTCTTTACGAATCGATTGTTTAAATTAAATTTTCCGCCCTTGTTCTTTTTGAAGAGAGATTAAAAGGATCAGATAATTCCTTTCGCTTTGTGCTTTGTCCGTTCCATTACTTTTAGCAACATTGCTTGGATTTCTAATTAATTAACAGTAGGTAATTCGTAAAGATCCTCGCCCACGTCAGATAATCCAAGCAATTTCCAATTAAAAAACCTTTAAAAAAACAGGTATTTATTTTCTATAGAGTCGGCCGCACGTCTATTGTTCTGTTAATTAATAAGGCTTTAGCGTGCGTACATTTGTACTAAGGAATTAATACTTTAGTATGTCACACCAACTATTATGTTTCTAAAAATATAATAATATTCTTACAGTCCCTCCATCCAAATATAGTCCGTACAAAGTAAACATAATTAAGGCTTGTATTGTGAATATAAGATAACGAAAAACATTTAAAATATTATAATATAAGAAACATGCCTAAATAATGATACAAAACACTACCCGTCCCTTCCCCGTCCCTTCTCCAGCTCCAGCAGGGAGAAGAAACTGGACCCCAGGCCAAGTAGCCGTAAAGGCAGGAGTATTCGCTTGGCTCCAATAGGATGTTGTAGTTTTGTACAAGCGCAATAATTTGTGTTATATAGACTGTTTATATTTCTTCTGATCTCGATAATACTCAAGATTACAACAGCTTGACATCAAGGTGCGAGGGAATCCGTAATACGAAGCTACCAAGAGTAATTTCGTATTGAGCAAAGATTACATAATTTGAAGTGCAACTGATTAAGATAGTATAATTTGGCTAATTAAATTTTGATTTTAAATATTTGTTAGTTAAATTTTGTTTATTGTTTCAAAATAAAATTTCTTGAATATTATAGTTTGATTAAGATACTTGATAGTAGTTTCTCTAAAGATCACACAAAGGGAGTAGGGAGGTAAGGGGTAGACTAGTAAGTCTACATTATTTATTTATTTTGACTTATAAGAATACAACCAGCTTCGCGCATGGAGCGTCAATACCTAAAGCTTTGAATATAAATTGTCTTAAAGTATGAGACTGGAAAAATTTTATGCTATCGAAATTATTCATATTTTAAAAATGATACAGTGTAGAAGCCATTATAAAACCAGTATAATTAAAAGACCTCGTGTCTAGTCCCTGAGGCAACGTTCGCTGCTTTCCTAATTCTGTGTAATAGACCTATACAATTAGTAAGTGAAACCTTAAATATTTAATCGAAATATAGGGAAGCACTACTGAAACCAATATAAAGAAATTTCTAGAAGGTCTAAATAAAATTATAAAGCCGCTGTTTCATTATGACTACCTAACTTCAACGTCAGAAATATACAAAAAAACTGGATCAATATCATTAGACTCAAATGTAAAAATATAATACACGTGTACTTACTTAAAAGTAATTTTTACAAAATCAATTAATACAAAGATGTCACTTTAAGCTAAATCCCAGATTCATAAACGTTCATTGAGGAGACCAAATGACATCAAATATACGAGGCCATTTCTTTCATTTAAAAGAAATATTACAGCGACATTTTTACTCTGCTTCTCGGAATTGATATGAATCTTAACATTTTATAACCACGTCAAACTAATAATTGTAATATCCATCATGACGGTAACTAGCTATCAATAATTTATCGACATACGTTCCGATTAAGACGTTGATGTGAGGACTGTTTGGTACTTATTTTGGGGGCAGTTAGTTAATATAAATATGGCATTGTATTTATAAATGTAGAATGGATAAAGGGTAGTCAGTGCCAACGCTGATTGTATTTTATTTTGTTTAATCAGTAATACTGAATGCGTGCGTGTAGTGGATTTTTGTTACCGTTACACAATTCAAATCTATAAATTATAACACCTTTAGTTTTAAGTTTACTTTGTATGTCTCTAGTAAGTGAATTTTAATACTTTAAGATAAATAAATGTCTTCCATAGGATCCACATAAATTCATATATGTTTGTTTATAGAATCAATGGTAAATGGCAACTCACAAACCTATAAAAATTTAAATACAGCTCAATACATTTGTGAGTTACCATTGAAACTTTTATTTTGAATATTAAAACAGATTTTGCTTTACCATTTTCAATCATTATTGGTATTTTAAGTTAACTCGGTTAATTTTAATTAGACAATATTTCCGGTTATATTTCGTTTAAAAAAATACTTAAACTTACAGGCGTGTGTGAAGTCTGACTGTTTTTTGTATGGGTTTTCATGAATTTGATAGTATTGTATTTAACTGTCATATATAAAGAAATCGATAAAACGCAGCATTTTCAAAATTTTAACCAGCTTCTATATTTGAAACCTTTGTGGTTATCTTTATACGACTTCCGAACGACTGTACCAAGTTGGATAATTCAAGCAGCAGCGGCAAAAACCTGCTTGGAGTTTAAGGTTCCCCGACATGTACCGAATATAATATCTTATTTTAAACTTTTAACAGATAAAAAATAGGTACTTTATTTCATTATATATAGAGCATTATTACCAAACCTAACTCATGCCTTAAAATTTATCGATTTGATCGGTGTTCAATTGATGACGTCATGTATCAATCAATAGTAAATAATCCCTACAGTTACTTGCTACAGTACATTCTGTATATATCTATAATAGAAACAAGGCAAGAAAAAAATAACAACCTTTCCTTGCTACCAAGGAAGCGAGTATATTGCAAATACTTGGGCAAGAATGCGGTGATAACAATCTAAGTGTCGTAGTAGGGAAATGAGAAAACCAAGGATTTAGTTAGACAAGGATATCTTTTTTCATATAAGTTTCTTTTTAACCTGATGATTGTAAATATAGATGAATTTAATTTTATCTTGGATTTGCCCAAAATTCCCCTGCAACATAACAAATTGAGGTGATCTATTTGAGCTGGGAGCATAGTGATTCTAAATTTGCGAGATAAATTTCATTAATTTGCATTTCTTTTGTATGACGTTTGTAGACAAGTGACTTTCTTACATGGTTAACACATATGAAACGCATAATGAAACATATAATATATAACACATATTTCAAGCGTTCTAAATTTCGATCGTAGTTCTGTAAGTCACTGTAAATGTTCAACTCACATAAATTCAACCTAACAATAATTATACAAGTTATCATTAATAGTGGACTCTCCGGGCTTGGCGTAAGCATTGTGAAAAAAAGATTGCTTTTCGAATTCTCGGATAAACATGGTCGGCAAGATTTTTATATAAGAATCATTGATCTGTAAATATAATAGCATTAAAGAACGTAGATTAATTGAAGTAGGAATCCTCCCATTGTAATCAATTTCTTTGTAAAAATGTTTGTTGAAAATCAATTAGAATTAATGTTTTTAAATAATTCTTATGAACATTGTTAATATAATTTACTGGATCTTATATTGAGATTATCTATACAATTATATAATATTATTAAGTTATTACATATTGATTTTTGCACTTCTGACTTTCCATAAACAAAAAGACTGATTGATGAGAATTAAATTGTCATGACAATTTTAAAGTCTTTTAAATTCTGATGACATAATTAAATCTGAGACTTTTAGTTTCCCTTAATTTTTGTTCTATAGGTATTGTCGTCTTTGACTATTTCCATAAAAAAAATTCTGATGTTCATATCTAGTTCTAGCAGTAGACTAGATATTGTTCTCTTCTCAATCCGAATAAAAAAATTGGGATTACCAAATAATGCACAAACTGATGGGAATCTTTTTAGTTTTATATTAAGAAACTAACTGAGAATTTTATAATGACGCAACCAAAACATATTTACACTTATATTACGTTATATAAGAACATAACCATTGAAAACGTCAACATTATTTTTTAAAGTCAAGGCTAAAGTTTTAGATATTAAAACCGAGCCACCATAGCAGTTGGAACTCATAAATCATCTTGTTACTGTGCTATTGCCTACAGTTCTTACGCAAAGCGAAGTAAGCGGAGAGGTTACATAATGCGACCTAGTGGCACACTGACTGCGGCGCACGCCGCGCTTACGCCGTGTACCACCTACATTTGCTCGGTTACCGTAATCGAGCCGTTGCAGTGCGATGATTATAAAAACTTCATACCACGTAACTTATAGGTTAACAAAAGAAATTAACTTTTATAATCTAATTTAAAAAAATCCATACTGTTTAATGATAAAAACCATTTTGTAAAAACTTTTGAAAGAAACTGTTAGTGCTGTAGCTTTTAGTAAATAGTCTTAGAGAAGTTTTAGAGTCACGACGTTATCTAGGCTGGGTGAAACAGCTCGCATCGCATCAGCCACATGGCTCCCATATAAAAGGGCTCATTATCAGCAGTACGATGTAAACGGATAATAATTGCAAAATAACGGTCATTTTGCTTTAGGGGTGCTTTTGAGTCGACCAGAAAATAATCAACAAAAGTTATAGAAAATTATACACCGATGATCGGACGTATAAAAATACGGTAGTTGATGGAAACCTTACTTCTATGTTTTTGCATTCTTGAGTTTTTTTTAAAGACGTTTTACTTTTAGTTTGCCGGTCGTTTACCACGAACAGCCTATTCACCTATGCAATAAATGATTGAGTATTGTTGAGAACTGGCTCTAAGGGATAAAGTATATCTTATTGAAATGTTTTAACGTACACGGCGCGTACAAATTTCAAACTTAATAGATGCAAACTTTTGCAACTCTAATTTACAAACTCCAAGTATAAAATCATAACAAAGTTAAATTACAGTAACTTTAATGAATAGACGCCAATTGCTTTTATAAAAACATCTAGTTTTAACAGTAATATGCATATTACTTGTACAAGAATTATGGTCAATTTAAAAGTTTTTATATATAACACTGTATTGAAGTATAAATCAACATTATGACTGAACTACCATGTCTTCTTAACCTGATAGGGATATATTATATATATATTCTTCTTGTGTGGTGGATAGGAAATAAAACTTTGTTTTTAAGATAAATGTCAAGTCAACAACTTCAAAAAATTTAAATTAAAATCACATAGAAATTAACAAAAAGTTTTTGTTCTGGATTTATTTTTAAATCCACTTGGAGGGAAGTTCTATCTAGGTCATCAAGTTTTATGCTCGAATTCTGAGTATTAAATTGAATGTGAGTGATGAGTGGTGACATACTTGGTATATATATATATTGATACACACATTGACTGACCTTCTATTTTTGAATTATAGATAAAATGAGTAAAACTTGATCATTTTATGTTAAATAATGTGAAGCAAACAGATGATACACCCAATGGTAAGTCGTAACCATTGCCTAATTCAAAATTACATTCTGGAAACAGAACTATTTATGACTGGAGATATAAAAGCCTCCTGTCTTAGTGAAATAAGTTTTCTCTTGTTAGTTTAGACAAATTCTCCACCATCTTTTGGTAGGCATGTCACACAACATACTAACAAACTATGGTCTGCAGTGGCAGTGGGTAGGGCACATTGCGAGCTGGTGGGGTAAAAAGACCCATGAGTGGTGACCGCATTCTGGGACAGACAAGAAACATAAATGAAAGTAATTCTAGGTACATTTTACATTATATTCTAAAGAAACAAATTAATTTAATGGATTTATTCTGAACTAAGTCAAGTAACAAATCCTACATAGGTCTTATATATAAAAACTTGTCTAACACACCTATATTTTTTAAATTTAAATAAAAATATGTTTTTATGTTATCTAGTATCATAATAAGCATATCATAAGCTTTTTTAGGCACTTGAGTGTAAGAATATATTAATTTTATATAAAAAAATTAAGTTAAAGTATTAATCATTTAAAATAAAATTTTAACTTTTCTTATTAATTAACTTCACTGCAATCTATAAAGATCCATTTGAAGTTACATAATGGCCATTAGACACAAAATTCAAAGTGTTACTGTCCCTTTGGATGTTTAGGTATAAGCTTTTAAAATTTAAATCCATATGTATCCTAGAGTCAGAGTTATAAGTTGAGGGCTGAAAACATGCTTAGATTAGAAAGGTAAAGAAACTGGAAAGATAGAATTCATTGGGAAAATGTTATAGATAGATAAAGAAATTTGCCCTTCCAAAAGAGTGATAGATAACCAGCTCAATGGCTTAAGATCTGGTTGATGCAGGTTTCAAATTAAATTTATAAATACCTACAATTTATTAACTTTTTTACATTTTGTTGAAAACATAATCCATTCATTGATTATCTGACAATGTGGCATTACCCACTATTTGGTTGAACATTTTTGTTTGGAGAACTAGATGGGTATGTGGACTAAGTAGATGATTAATTGATTCAAAATAAATCCTGATTAACTTTGGTTGTAATAAAGTTTGATTTGTCTAAACAAATTATGTAATAATTCCTTCCATTGTTATGCAACTCAATAATAGTATAATGAACAAAGGTCTATCTACGTTATTTGAGCGACAGTTTAAATAACGCCGATCCAACTTGTTTAATGTTTACGTTATAGATACATACACCAAACAATGTGCCGGTAAATTCGAGGCACCGGTCAGCATCAACGCAACGATATACTTGCTGTCTGTGTCAATGTGGCCCGCCCATCGCTCATCCCTTTGCTTTACACCCTTACATAATTTCCTTACGTAATAACCGCGTGGCAAGGATAGACTCTCATTATAATCATATTCAAGAACCCACGCCTGTATTATTACATAATTCATCATACGATTTCTTGAAATATGTAGATTTAAAATACATAACAATAAACTTAATGCCGGCTTTGGCGACAGACATTAAAACAAATAAAAACTTAAGTACAGAATACCTCATTTACTAAAGACGACGGCGGGCCCGTTCGCCCGCCTCGTGGCCACATAATGTTATAACGAAATGTACTGGAGAGAAGACAAAACTTAAAAACGACTAATGATACTCTTCAATTCACAGACACAACCACCTTGAGTCTTATCAAGAACACAAACTACTTACGATGAGCTCTTTTATTTAGCTACTGAATCTAAAACAGACAGAAGTCGCCACAGATTACTATACCACATTACTGGCCACAGATTAGAAAGAGTGTCTAAAGTTGCTGGCTGTGATAATTTTTTTAATGGCAAGGGTTTACTAGAAACATTCTGCCAGCGTCACGTCAGTACAGATATATGAAAATTTATCATTAGTTTGCGATAACGGAAAAATAAATAAAGAATTAAACTTTATTATTTGAAAATAGAATAAATAATAATAACTTCAATAACTACAACAAAAGAGACCTACGATCTGTGGTGACATTAACTCTAATTTGATATTATTATCAGAATAATCCAATTGATAGATATTGGGCGTAAACTAATTAAAATAATATCGATACTAGTGGGTAATTGGTATTTTTTAACCAATGAGTCATAAAAGTCGAAAAATGCGATTATACTTTCGATAAGAAAAATAGATATAATTAGCCCTACCTTCACTGAGGCCACACTTGCATAGTGATGAATTTAGAATTCGTAATTTCTTGCGATGGTAAGCAATGACCGAAACGTAACCTGATGACTATATAAGAGTTTTTTCTGCTCACACGTAACTTGAAAAACCGGATGGTATCTCAGGCTGAATCCTCACATAAAAGGCACCCATAGATTTAATACTACTCGACCATCTTAGGTTTGAGAATTCTGATGACAGGGCGATTAGGTTAGGAGGGTAAATTTTAAGTGGCACCACAGGTGACTGCTTCTTCGGCAGCAGCATCAGCTTTCTTATTGCTCGAAATACCAGGAATCCAAGCCAGTATATCCATTCTCTGAGCAGTTGGGTAACAATTTTTTACAATCTAAAACCAACTCATTTTTGAGAACAGTTCTGAAAGGGTTACTTGCTACAGTAGTATGTAATTTATTGCTTCAAGTATTCCTCTACATTTCCATATAAGCACAGACGTTTCGGGAAGGCATTTGATTTTTTGTAGAATGTTGAAGTTTTCATGAAAAACTTTAACACCCACACATCCCAATGGGCTATCCTTTGACGCATCCGTGAATATATAATTCCACCCTTGCCACAACCGCCCTTCTATACGAAGAAAGTTTCTATGTATATAGGGATCATCTTACATCAGGTCAAGATTTAGGTGCAATGACGGTTTAAACATTAACGTATTGTACAAAAATTCATATATAGGTTTTTAGATATTCTTTTAAAGGTTATTTTAAACTTTGCAAGCATTGAAAGCTTTTCAATAAACAGGGGTGGGCTCTCCACCATACACCAGCAAGACATCGTAATATGTTCAGGTTATTTTCACTTTTCACCAAAATATATTCAAAATGTGATTTCATTCTTAATCGGGATTCGGATACCATCAATCAAGATATTTAACCTCGGCATGACCCATTTTCAAGAAAATATGATAACCGACGTTTTAGCAGGGAAGAGAGAATGGAAATTGCATTTTAACCAAGATACTAAGGACGCTTTTTCAATATTTCTTTCTAACAGCAGAATAGAGGACTAGATCATCAGCGTACTGAAGAACCCTTCAAAATGGCGAAACAGCATTGAACAGGGCAAAAGTGCAAGAACAAAAAGGGCAAGAGTGAAGATTAAACAGGAGGCCCTTATATAATAGCCTCGATGCTTTTAACTCACCGTCAATTATTAAGTGTACTGAGCGACCAGAAAAAAAAGGTTAAATATAAAAGTAATAAATTAAGATGGAATATTTATACTGAACAGTTATTTACTTTAAAATAGGAAGGCAAACACTATCATATGCCGAGTAAATATTGAGGAAAGCAACAACAACAGACTCACTTCTGGAAAACGATAGTTTCACACACGTGATAAAGATGGCTAAGCTATCGAGAGTGTATTTTTCCCTCTACTGAAGCCGTTTTAGTAAGTAGGTAAAATACCTTTAGTTTCTACAAACCACTCTAGCCGATTTTTTATTAGGTGCTCTGCTATTTTTAAAAGATTGGAAGACATTGCATTAGGGCGGTAATTAACGTTATCAGAATCTTTACCAGGTTTCAGAACTGGGATAATAATATGCGCTTTAGGGGTGTATTAACAAGCATATTTACAAAATCTAAATTAAGAGAAAGATTTTAAAGAAGAAATTTTCATTGGCTTTGGCCATTAAGGAATACGGGTACCGATCTAGTCCCGGTGACGTGTCTTTTAAATTCGAAAGTACTAGACGTGGATCATACATAGTGAATTGATCCACAGGAGCACTTTTGAGCAGGTGGTGGACAATAGGGCAATTCAAATTAGTTTGGTACAAACAGAGGCGCCAGCTTATCCATAAACTTTTTTCCCCAACTTGAATCTTTAGGGCACTTGGGGGACAGCTCCCTAAACGACAACGACAACAACAACAACAACTATTACGACAACTATTTATCTTCCTCCAGACTTGGGAAGGATGAAAGTCCGGTGAAATGGACTCACAGAAATTGTGCCAGCCTTACCTTTTCTTGGAGTGAATGAGATTCTACGTTTCCGTTATAACATGACGTAAAGCAAGTTCTCGTCTGTCATAGACATACAATAATGCGCTCCGCTAATTTACGATTGTTAATGACCTCTGGGCAAACACATGGACGGTTTTCGGGGAAACATGGACTTAATAGGAACCACACCCCCAGGCAGGGTGATGAATGTTAAAGTAACCCATAATAATGAGCAAGGCAGTTATCAGATAATATTTTAAATAAACCAGAGATGATCAGGGAAGTAGGGCGAAGGATTTATGATATGAATGTGACATTTTTGGCCCTGGCGGCAACTATATAGGAGGCATCTATGTAAGGTAATTAAGAAGCCTAAATAAGGATCACCTTATTAAGGCTTCTTAATTATATCTGTTTCAGAGATGGCAGTCCTGATGGGTATGGTGGGTCAGCCCTGCTCATCAGTAGCTCTTTAACCTCTCTCTAATAGAATAATTCTGCCTAGCCTTGCCAAATACTATATAACTATATATGAGTTGCCCGTGTTAGCCCGCCAGGGCTAAAAATGTCACATTCGAAGCCAGTCAAAGCCATCAGGCTTTAGTCGAGTTTCAGAGATGGTAACAATAAATGGGTAATACTTATTCAGGATAAATGACATTTCAGCTTTCTTGACAAAAATGCTTGGGCGAGTCCATTGGATTGCTTGAATCCAGTGGTGTTGTGCTAATTTTTTTTTACCGGAACGCGTATATATAATTATATAGACAGGGCCGATCCTGGGTAGGCGGCAGCTCTGTGCGGTCTCATGGCCCAAATTTGACGACTGGGATTTCCCCAAATTTTCGCCCGTCGCCAGGATCGATTCTGTATATAGCGTAAAAAGGAAAGGAAACGAAAATCATTACGAAACGCATTTTGTGTGTAGATATATACATATACAAAAAACGATTTTTGTTAATAATTAATATTAATATTATTTTGTAATGATTATAAGGAAAACATAATAGGAACGTTAAATAAAAATTAGTTACCAAATTATAAAATACGTATGTTACATACTCAAACAATATTGCATAAATATTTTTAACAATACATGAAAACCATTGTTTATAATAATACATATAAAAACTCGTCAATAATTAGAAAAAAAAATCAGCAATTATTTTAATTCTTTTTGAATACGTCAGCCAATTCTCGTTATAAGAAATCATCTTTAGTTCCGGAACGCATTCCTGTCCAAAAAGGAAGTACCGGAACAACGTTCCGGAGCGTTCCGGCTCGACAACACCACTGCTTGAACCATTGTAAAGTAGATGAAGACGAGAGGGAGAATGAATATCGGCAGCGTTGGACGATAAACAAGAGCAAGACAGAAGATATATAAGGCCTTGAATCAGGTCTGAGATAGATTCAGGAGAGGTTAGAAGATTTAGAGTAGAACCAATCGGTTCAGTGTAAGCGGGGGTCCTAACTAAAATGGAATGGGTATCGCTTGCATAGTAAAAAGATTGATATACAAGGAATGGTCGCATGATACACTTTTACTCTTTGGTCGCAAGGTAGATAGGTACATCTTGTTATAAAATTTTGCTTATAAAGAAAGCTGATAAGTTTATAAGTCATTTCCTGCCTGTCCCACAAAAGATAACACTCGCTTAGAGTCACAAACAATTATATCGTCTTTTCGCCCACACGTCTAGACACTCAGTCAGCAAAACAAATAACTCACGAGATGCGCAATGGCTTGGCAAATAAAGTCAATTCATTTAAAAAGTATAATAATGTACTGTAAGGTTGATTTTATTTCATACGTTTAAATACATGTTTTATTTAAAAAAAAAAAGTATTAATGTGAATCAGTATTATAAAAAAAAATATAGATGTTTTGACTTTTACGGAATTGTCTATGTTATACTAATAAATTTTAATTACCTTAATATTACATCAATACAAATCTGGAAAATAGCTATTAATAATTATTTGCAATAATATTTAATAATATTTGATATTTAATCGTATAATCACTTTCAAATGTTTAAACAATAGTATACTGACTTTACACTTGGTAACCTAAATAAAGAAAAGTATGATGGCGGGAATCATTGGGTGACTTGGGGCATTCTGTGACGAGCCTTCGAGACGGACAGTTGGTTGTTAATAGAAACTAAGAGTGTGGTTAAATAAACAAAGTGTTATTCAAGGAGTGTTTCAGTTATTTGTAGCAGGCATCCCTACAGTTCAGAAGTGGGATATCACCACTGCATCGCGTAAGTACACGCCCTCATTTTCTATACATTTTTTTAATAGCCAAAGTACAGTTACAAAATAGAATACTTTTAATAGTATGATTTTAAGAAAAGGTATATAAATACTTTATAATTTTTCCTCAAATTAAAGCATTTTAGTCCCTATGTTGTTGGCAAAATATTAACTTACTAAGTCATAATAAATTCAAGCCAACACCTCAAGATATTGTCTCCATTGGCGCTCACAATTACTAGCAGAGCTATCTAATCATCAGTCAATTTATATCCTGCTGCTGAGCACGCCTTTCCTATATAGGAGACACGCATTAGAGATTCTGTTCATAGCACCACGCTTGCCAATGTAGATTAGTGCGTGAAGACGGGTGTCGTAACAACAGGTACCAACAGCTTAGCGTGCCCTCCGAAAATCGGAGGCTCCAGAGAAAACACATTTTGATTGACCCATCCTGTTACTAACCATTGTAAAATTTGCTTTGTTTTTTTTTTCTTCTCTCTTTTTATTCTTTTTTTTAATTTTGTTTTGACCAAAACCAGAGCCCTAAAATCACTACGTCGACGTGCTCTTCCCTCGTATAGGTACCCCATGATTATTATATTCCTTTTTGAACTGAAAATCTCAAGTTACCTACTTTATTTACAAAAAGCATGTAAATTGGCACTATTTACTATTGTATACATAGGTAGCCCAATGGTTATGGGTATCCTAAAGGGGACAAAATTTTATCCTTTTTGACGTAAGTCTCACCGTTTACGAGATATTTTAACTTTAATGTTTTGGGGTGAGTTTCAGATAATGGATGGAAAGACTAGTAACCTTGAGGAGGGCCACCGTGAACTGGCGACGCCAAACAGATACATATCAGGTCATGAGCAAAGCGCAGTAAGAATGAGCCGATCCCGTAGCCGTACCTCTGTGCATGCCCAATCTTTGGGCCGTGCTCGGGAACGCATCGATCGTACGAGACATACGCGCTCTCGTTCTCGATGTTGCAGTCGCACCAGCTATTGGAAAGATCGGGAACAGGAGCTTCAATATGAGCGTGAACGCGTCAAACGGTTAGAGCGTGATTTATACCAAGAACGCGAAGAAGAAAATCGCAGAAGACTTAGGGAACCACACAGCCAGCATGGCAGTCACTCTCATCAGAGCAGCAACGACATCAGAAGACACGGGGATCAGCGGCGATCAGCGACGCAGCATAAGGAGAGATGTTCTCCACAAAGGTCACGTAGTCCTATTTTTCATACTAAAGACCTTATAAATATTATCGAATCCTTTAAAAATAATTCGTCGTCTCAGCCATTAAGCGAAAGCGTGCACATAAATAAACGTTTAGACTACCAAAATATCCTACCAAGCTTTGACCCATCGACCAAAAATCAGCGTATTGATGTATGGCTAAAGAAAGTTAATGAGTGCGCTTCCGTTTATGGCTGGGATGAGAAGACCATCATACATTACGCAATGCAAAAATTGCAAGGACTGGCCAAAACATGGTACGAAAGCCTTAACACTATTTTGTTTTCATGGTCCGAATGGCAAGTCAAACTATCCAATGCATTTCCTTGTGAACATAATTATGGCCAGTCCTTGGAAGATATGCTGAAGCGACGAAGTAGGTTTAACGAACCAATTGAAGTTTATTTCTATGAAAAGCTGGCAATGTTAAATCAATGTGAGATTTGGGGTAAGCGATCTGTGGATTGTTTAATACACGGAATTAGCGACAAAACCATAAAAGCTAGTGCCTTGGCATTGAGATGTACCGAACCTGATCAATTACTTCAATTTTTGTTGAGTAGTAGGGAAACAACTGTTAACCATTCAATGTTTAAATATAAAAATTTGCATGCTAGTTTTTCTGATAATAATCAAAATAATAAGCCTATACTAAGAAATACTAGTGCTGGCTACTGTTTTAACTGCAAGGAAAAAGGGCACCTTTATCAGCAATGCCTAAAGCCCTTGTTAAAATGTAAGCGTTGTAATAAAATAGGGCATACCATAGAAACTTGCTTTGCAAAAGATAAAACTACGGTTATGAACACTATTCCGAAAACGATGTGCATATCTACCTCCAATCGGAATAGTAAATATTTTAAACAAGTTTATGTTAATAACGTACTTTTCGAAGCGTTCATAGATTTTGGTAGTGAGGTCACTTTGGTTAAGGAATCTCTTATTTCAGAATTGAAAATCTCTCATGACAATCAGCCAACAGTGATGGTAGGGTTCGGGAACGGTTTAGTTAATTCTTTAGGATCAATTACTTTAAACTTAAGCATAGATAGCGTTAGTGCTACAGTTCCATGTAAAGTAGTACAAAATCATTTGTTAGACAAACCAGTACTGATAGGTCAATCTTATTCTGAGCAGCCGCATATAGTGGTGTATAAAGATGCTACGAAACTTATATTTCAGGAACTTGATTCCATTGTATGTAGTAATAATACTAGTGATAATGAAGAACCCTTGATTAAAATCAGTGTTGCTGAGCATTGTGTAATATATGGATCAGCGAGTATTAAAGCTTTTACTGGTCTTAAATTTACTGGTAATATACTTGTAAGGACAAAGGTAGTTGGTAAACCAAACGAACAATTTATCGTTACAGGTGGCATATACCGTGTACTAAAGGGGGTCGCATTTGTTACAATCACTCCGTATTTTGCCTATTGTCTTCTTCAGAGGGGTTTAATCTTCTCTCGTGCTGAAAGGGTTGAAATCGTCAATCGCCTAGTGTCTGGTTCACCGATAAATTCAAACCTAGGTACGATAGATAAGGAGCAGGTTCGTTTAGGTGACTCAGTGACTGACCATTATAGAGATAAGCTATTTAATTTACTTGATCGTTATAGTCACTGTTCCGCATGTAACTTAGCAGATTTGGGCTGTACCAATGCAACAGAGATGTCAATTCAATTAAACAGCCAAAGTCCGGTCATATACAGGCCATATAGATTATCCCATTTTGAGCGAAATAAAGTACGTGGTATGATAGCAGACATGTTGGAAACAGGTATAATTAGGGAATCTGTATCGAACTACGCGAGTCCTATAATACTGGTGAGGAAGAAAGACGGTACATCAAGATTATGTGTAGATTACAGAATGTTAAATTCCATTACCATAAAAGAACGTTATCCGATGCCTATCATCGAGGATGAAATAGCAAGACTATCAGGGCAGGCATGGTTTATCACTCTTGATTTGATGTCCGGATACTATCAAGTGCCTATATCGGAGCAATCAAGACATTTAACAGCGTTTGTTACACCAGATGGCCAGTATGAATTTAACCGCATGCCATTTGGTCTGGCAAATGCACCTGCAGTCTTCCAGAGAATGATGAACCGTGTCTTAGGACATGCGCGATTTGGCAAGGCTACAGTTTATATTGATGATTTGCTAGTTTTTGGTAAAAGTCCTGACGAGTGTCTCGATAGTTTAGAGGAAATCTTACAATTACTTGATAGTGCTAATCTTAAATTGAATTTGTCCAAATGTAGCTTTCTTAAAAACAAAATTGATTATTTAGGATACGAAATCAGCGCAGAAGGGATGAGGCCGGGTGAGACAAAAATCCGATCGGTTATAGATTTTCCGCGGCCGGAGAATGTGCATGGCGTGCGCCAATTTTTGGGACTAGTCAGTTACTTCCGAAAATTCATTTATGGGTTTGCTCAGGTAGCGTCTGCTCTCACTAGGTTGTTGAAAAAGGATACTTTATGGGAATGGAAGGATGAACAAGAAAACTCTTTTAAGGCTCTAAAGGAAAGATTGGTTGTTAGGCCTGTACTAGCTATCTTTGATCCATTGGCGGAGACCGAACTCCATACAGACGCCAGTCGAATAGGTATTGGAGGTATACTTTTACAGCGATTGCAGGGTAGCGATCCTTTTAGACCAGTAGCATACTGCAGTCGTCAGACTACTCCCGAAGAGAAGAATTTTCACTCGTACGAGTTGGAAACCCTTGCGGTCGTACATGCACTGAAGAAGTTTAGAGTTTTCTTGCTAGGCAAAAATTTCAAAATTATTACGGACTGTAGTGCACTTAGATCAACATTTCAGAAGCGTGATTTAGTACCACGCATAGCACGTTGGTGGTTGGCGTTACAAGAGTTTGACTGTACGATAGAATATAGAGCAGGTTGTAAGATGTCCCATGTAGACGCTTTGTCTAGGAACCCAATTAGTGGTGGCGAAGACCAGATTTTAGACTCACTACCAGCCATTATGGCTATTAGTGACCAAGACTGGCTTCTTACTCTTCAATTGGGTGATTCAGAATTGAGTAGGATACGTGATATTTTAACTAGTAGGTTAGATGCTAAAGGGTTAGCCTATATAAAAGACAATTACGTCATACGTGACAACAAGTTATTTAGATATTTAGACTCTGACAAAATTAATACTCGTTGGGTTGTTCCAAAGGGTGCACGGTGGCAATTGTGCAAAATGAACCATGATGATATAGGTCACGTCGGCTTTGAAAAGACTCTTCATAGAATAAAAAACAACTATTGGTTCTCAAAAATGACACGTTTTGTTAAAAAGTACGTCAGTGCATGCATAGATTGTGCGTATGCCAAGAAAAGTGTAAACACGCGAGAAGGATTATTGCATCCGATAAATAAAATAGAAAAACCTTTTCACACTTTGCACATTGACCACCTTGGACCCTTTGTGAAGTCGAAGTTAGGAAATACACATATATTAGTTGCAGTAGATTCATTTACCAAATACGTATTTATAAAACCAGTTAGAAACACCAAAACACAAAATGTAATCAAGCCTTTGGAAAATATATTTGACACCTTTAGAACACCTGATAGACTTATAAGTGACAGAGGTAGTTGTTTCACTTCTCACGCTTTCCGAAAATTCTGCCTTGACAGAGGTATTAAGCACATACTGAATGCTGTAGCAAGCCCAAGGTCTAATGGTCAAGTAGAGCGCTACAACCGCACTATTCTTGATGCCTTAACTGCACAAAATTTAAGACACGACGAGAAAGATTGGGACAACAAAATAGGCAAAATACAGTGGGGGTTGAATAACACTCTTCAAAAGACTATAGGTAGGACTCCTGCAGAGGTAATGTTTGGCACGATGATGAATAGTGAAGTTAGTCCTATACTAAATGAGGTAACAGATGAATCCCGTGAAAAAGTTGATTTATCAATATTGCGTAGTCAAGTAAAAGAGAAGATAGATGAGGCACAAGCTAGTCAAAAGGAATATTATGATAGAGGTAGACAACCGGCTCGCATTTATGGCCAAGGTGATCTAGTTAAAATCACCAAAACAGTATTTCATAATAATGGAAAAAGCTCTAAACTCTTGCCGTCCTATGAAGGTCCATATCGGGTCGTAAAAGTTTTAGGCCATGACCGATACAAAGTAGCACCCATATCTGGGTTTGAAGGGATGAAAAGTAGACGTAAAACCACCGTTTCCATTGATCGAATTCGACCATGGATTCACGTGGCTGCCCTTGAGATTGACAACAGTGATTCTGATGTCGAAAGTGAAGGTGTAAACGATGATAGAGATGAGTTAGAATAAAATAATTTCTTTTTTTATTTACAAAATATTTAATCGGAATAATTGTCATAACAGAAATAACTACAAATATTTTACTTATTAGTTAAGGTGGTGACACTATAACATCACAATATCACAGTTAGTTCGTTAAAACACTAGTTCGATTAAATGATATATGCTGTAAGACTATAATTAATTTGCTGTACACTTAATATAAAATTGTCAGAATGAAATATGTATTGTTTGCTTCGTATTATTTGTAATTGCAAATTTCCTCAAAGTGATTGTTTGAGGTAAATCACTAATGGCTCAAAGTGAATGTTTGAGAAAAATTTATAATTTTGTAAGCCCTCAAAGTGAATGTTTGAGGCTTATAAATAATTGTATGAGGCCACAAAGTGAATGTTTGAGGCTTATAAATAATTGTATCAAGCCACAAAGTGAATGTTTGGGGCTTATAAATAATTGTATGAGGCCACAAAGTGAATGTTTGAGGCTTATAAATAATTGTATGAGGCCACAAAGTGAATGTTTGGGGCTTATAAATAATTGTATGAGGCCACAAAGTGAATGTTTGAGGCTTATAAATAATTGTATGAGGCCACAAAGTGAATGTTTGGGGCTTATACACAGTGTTGTTAGACCTCAAAGTGAATGTTTGAGGTAGAAAATAGTAAATAAATGTTTATATCTGTGAGTTAATAAATAAATGAGCTATGTCAAAATCAAAGTACAAAATAAAGAATATTGGTACGTATATTTACAATAATAAAAGTACTATTATAAAAGTGTTATAAAAAAAAATATGAAAAAAATTAATTTTTATGATTGTTGTTTATGCATTATGATATTATGTAATGTTAATTATACTTATGGTAACCATATGCTCAAAACGAGAATGTCCCAATGGGCCAAGTGTAAGGTTTCACCGGATGCATGTATGGGGACCATACATGATATCAGGATGGTCGAGTGTAAGGTTGATTTTATTTCATACGTTTAAATACATGTTTTATTTAAAAAAAAAAAGTATTAATGTGAATCAGTATTATAAAAAAAAATATAGATGTTTTGACTTTTACGGAATTGTCTATGTTATACTAATAAATTTTAATTACCTTAATATTACATCAATACAAATCTGGAAAATAGCTATTAATAATTATTTGCAATAATATTTAATAATATTTGATATTTAATCGTATAATCACTTTCAAATGTTTAAACAATAGTATACTGACTTTACACTTGGTAACCTAAATAAAGAAAAGTATGATGGCGGGAATCATTGGGTGACTTGGGGCATTCTGTGACGAGCCTTCGAGACGGACAGTTGGTTGTTAATAGAAACTAAGAGTGTGGTTAAATAAACAAAGTGTTATTCAAGGAGTGTTTCAGTTATTTGTAGCAGGCATCCTTACAGTACACAAACCATTTTGTCGTTACACGCTCAACTGAAGACAAAGCATGGTCATTTTATATGTATAATCATATCATTATCTTAGTTTTACTACAATAATGCCTCAATAAATTTAAAAAATTGATAAAAACATAAAATTATCACATGCACAATAAAATTAAGAGGTTATTTCACTTTTTTTTACTCATCGATTGGCTGGCTTGTCGTTGAAATATCTATGGCACGAAAATTACTATGAAAAATACTTTTTCCTCGTGGAATTATTTATTTTATATTTAACACTCGTTGTTTTTATAATATTTAAAAGTGTCGTCTACAGAAAAAGGTAGTGTGTTGCTGTGGGTTTTAGAGGATGAGAGCCCCTCACATCCCCTATTACCTTCCCGGGTAAAAGGGAGCATCTAGAAGAGATTACCCACAGTGATAAAAAAATTATGTAATGAGTTACTTGAGGTATATTATAAATCCACTATTGATAAATGAAAAATGTTTGGGAATTGACATGTGTGGCAAATGTACCTCAGCCTCGTAGCTATTATTGGAATGGAATTGTCCAAACTGTGTTGATTAATAATATAGATAATTAAATAAACGCAAACACAATGTGAATCACACTTAGTATTGATACGTCAATAAAGTATATTTTGAAAATTTTTACAATACTGAACATTTATTTTAATACGATGTAGCTTAAAGGACTAGAAAAATTAGCGATATACCTTTCGATATTCGCAATTGAATGGCTAAATTTAAAATATGTAAGATATATATATATATATATATATATATATATATATATATATATATATATATATATATATATATATAATATTACAAATTTTACGAAATTTTTGGGTAGGATTCTATCACTAAAGCATAACATTTACATGGAGTTAGCAGTCATCCAGTGTGTGTAAAACGTAGTGTTTATATGCTCAGTGCAGTCATCAATGTCTACTGGCCACGTTTCTTTACATAATTGTACAAACTACTATAACGTTAAGTAATCATTCTTAACGCAAAAGACAGAAAAACGAAATAGTCGATAGACTATTCGCGGTACTATACAGTGCTATTTGAACTTATTAAAAGCCAAATTCCACAATTTTAGCTTGAGTTACGATGACGTGACAGTTTCGTTGAGTAACTAGTGATCCTACCTACAAACCTTGAAGATTTTGGTTTTAGTCCTGGTAAAGACAAATATCGGTTGATGATCAAGACCATTTTTTCACTTGTAATGATAGTTGTTTATGTTTATTTAATTAACTTTTAAAATAAAAATAATTATGTCTAAGTAAATAAAATAAAAAAATGGCCGCTAACAAAATGGCAGGCCTACCATCAGTCACCAAAAACTCTATGAGGCTAAGGATTGTGTTACACTAGTATCCTGAAGCCGTAGATAAAGAAATTACTACACAAGACAAGATGGTATGGGCTTTAGTTCCCCTGCCTTTCCTTCGTAGGGAGAATTTAACAAAAAAAAAACCAGTAAGTATTTGCGGCGGCCATCTTGCCCGTTCTGTCAGAAACAAGTATATAGTCTGTGGAGTCAATTTCTGTCGTTTCTGCTTTGCTTGGATTTTTGAGATTCAGTTCCATTTCATTCAAGATTTCCTTGTAAATTTCATTATTATTGTATTTTTATGAATTGTTTAATTTGCTACCTTAAAGTTATGTCTATGTCAAACTTTACTGTATTTGAGAAAAATAAATTGTGTGCGGAATTTTCCTCTTGCAATAAATAAATAGTGATTGAAGTGTTGCGAACAACGCGTTTGGCAGTCGCAGCACTCGCAGCAAATTACAAATTAAATTGCGTATCGAGGGGTATATTTTGTAAATTTTGTTCTGATAATTAATCAGTTTAATTTGACTGCCTCTTGAAGTTAGTTAAATTTCTGTTGTGATTGAATTCATAGCCTTACTGCCTATCAAATAGTCGTCCAACAATATGGATGATGATGGAGATGATAAAGATGACTCAAAAAGGTATGTTATTAGTTAGCCATTTGTGTTGAATTAAATTAACCTTAATTCAGCCCTTTTATACAAAATAAATTTTATTTCTGAGAATCTTCTTTTAACAATTAAGTGATTGAAAAATATTAATTTATTACCTAAAACTTTTAGGAGAACCCGCAACCTGAGTGAAAAGAAACGAAGGGATCAATTCAACATGTTGGTCAATGAACTCAGTTCTATGGTATCTGCTAACAATAGGAAGATGGATAAATCTACAGTGCTCAAGTCAACAATATCATTCTTAAAAAATCACAATGGTAAATATATTTAGATATGTGCCACACACTTATTATGTAGGCATAGGTTTTGAACATTTTTATATTTTCTCAAAATATATGATAATTATGACCCTTTTGTGTTATTTTGTAAAAAAATTGATTATTCTACTATGGTTAAAATTTTTGTATTGCATAAGTTGATAGAATATAACTGGAGGCTTACGAGCTGAGTAATTATTTTATAATTATATTATGAATTTCAAAGGAACAATTAAACATTATACCTGAATATTTTATTTATGTTGAAAAATATTCTTCTGTTACAGAAATAACTGTGCGATCACGTGCTCATGATGTGCAAGAGGATTGGAAACCTTCATTCTTGTCTAATGAAGAATATACATACCTTATTTTGGAGGCATTAGAAGGTTTTGTGATGGTTTTTTCTGCAGTTGGACGTATTAACTATGTTTCAGAGAGTGTAACATCACTACTTGGGCATAATCCGGTAAATATGATTGATTCAAATAAGTGTGTATTCGATACTGTGGGCAAAGTTTTACATATTTTTTGTATTTTAGGCTGATATTGTGAACAAAAGTATATTTGATTTTACTTTTGAAGAAGATAGACCCCATATTTACACTCTACTGCAAAACTCAGGGTGTGCTGTTGACCCTTTGCAACCAATAGGAAAAGGTATGGAAATAATCTAAGAATGATAAGTAGTTATCGAAATACATAATTATACTTTTTTTTAATGCCACTTGCGAATTTTCTTTATTTATTGCTTTTTATATTTGAATATGATGCTAGATGAAATTATTTCTTAATGCTCTAAAGCGAACTGGTTATTGAATGAGGCAAATTTTAATAGGGTGGTGTAGTATACTACTTTATCTAATCGGACACTTACTTATTTTAATACTTTTAATAATGTCAAAATTTTGAAATAGACTAAGTAATATATAAAAAAATGGCATTCATACAAACCACTCTTATTGAGTCCAACCATCCAAATACATAAATGATGATATGTAAATGTTTTAGCAGAACTTTGCAGATATCAACATTAATTTCTCAAATAAAGCTCTGCTGTTTTGATTTAATTTGTAAACATATATTCAGTGACACCATAAATTTGGAAACCATGTAACAACATTACTGCTCATGCTGGTCAAAAAATAAATTGAAATGAAGATTAATTCTCTTGATATTATTAAGTACATTTTTTTTCATAAAATTCACCGAAATCATTTATTTTTGGTAAGTATAAAGTATAAAAAAATTTTTGTTTTAATGTTTTGACAATAGTCATCCAGTGTTGCTATTTGATGTACAACAAATTACATTAATGCGAATATCTTGCTGATTGCTAATTCTTAAAATCATGTATGTGTAAATACAATTACAAATACATGCCTAGTAGAAGTAATTGTTACAAAGAGTAAGAAATAGTTTTATTTAGTTTATAATACAACATAAAACTTTGTATATTATTTTCGCGTGAGACGTTAAGAATGCAGTGAGACATACTTGTTTGCCGGCGTAGCCACGCCCCTTAAATAATAAATCGTTTTTTAATAAGAAACTCAATTTCACAGTGACCAGTTGAACGCATACATGCGAACGTAATGTGACCTGTGCTATTTGTTAACACAAATATAAATTTAACAAATTTAAATTAAAAAATAAATACCTCATCAATTCGTAAATAAAAGTGGTTCGTTAATTCAAACTGGAGAAAGAAAATTAAGTTTCAACGTTTTTAAGGACTTCAAACAGTGTGATTTAAATACACTATGGACATAACAGTACAAAGAACAGCAACTGCTTGCCGTGTGGCCTAGAATACACCATATAATATTGTTAGTGAACAAAAGAGCTCGCCTTTCAATGATTAAATTCGATGAATTATATAAATGTGTTGCCAAGTAAAGTATTCCAATATATTTTAATAACGATTACCCGACATTAAATAAAATTATGACACTATGAAACTGATGAAGATATTACTAAGTTTTAACGTAAGACACTTCATAAAACACTGCATCAACTAAATTTGAATATAATAAGCAGGACAGTAGAAAATTATTTATGAAAAGAAGTCATTGTTTTATGGCGGCGTATAAATCTCAGCAAAATAAAAGAACACAGATGAGCCATAAATCCATATGATCTCTCGACGAATCGTTGGTAAACGCAAGATATGTTAAAACAAAAGCGTATCTAGATACAAAAATAAAAATCAAGAGACTGGCTTTTCAATAGGGTTTATCTACGAAGAGTTCCTACAGAAAAAGGCAAAAGGTTAATGTTTTTGCACAAAGCCAGCGAGAAGGTATTTGTCGTTGGAGGTCTAAGTTAGAACCAGGGATAATTGTTGTTATGGACAACGCTCCCTATCATTTCGTCAAACTCGAGAAAATCTCGGCAACCGCTTGGAGCAAACTGAAAATAATTGACTTGGCCACAAAGCAAATGGATATCAATAGAAATGAGTTATTTGAATAAAGAACTATTGAAGAAAGCCTCCGAAATCGCCCCACAATATGATAGATATTTAATAGATGAAACCGCTAGAAGTAACGGTGTTAACATTCTCCGGCTACCTCCGTATCATAGTAAACTAATCCCCATAGAGTTGGACTCAAATAAAAAATGATATTGCCTGTAAATAATGTCATGTGCACGTTTAAGATAACTGACGTAAAGAAATTATTTTAGTATGTATTACAGCAAATAGACGTTGAACGATGGAAGAAATGCGATTACGTTTTGTACAAAAATATGAACCATATCACTGCTACTCTGACGGTCATATATAACAAAATATCATATAACACACAACGGTGGTGCAGTATTTCTAAAATCTTCGTATACCTATTTCGGCCTCAAAAGTAGCTTAACACTATAGTAGTCTGTCACACCAAGAGTTGCGTGTTTTTTGTAGTGAAGGCTATGACTGAATTTTTAGTTGGTATGAAAGAACTCGAGTGTTTATTAACTACCTAGCTACAAATATTCCAATTTCTAATTGACCATAGTACTAGTTCTAGTAATACTGTTACTATTATTACTACAACTACTATAGCAAACTATAGTACTATTACTCACTATAGTAGATATATGTAGAACAAACAATACATACTCACACATAGTCGCCGGTTTTTTTGGAAGTATGGCATTCACCTGTTGGGTAATGTAACTGTAGTCTTATACTTTTAACTTATTTTTACTCTTAAAGTGATTATCTCGATATTACTTTTCCGATGCTGAGTAATAGGCAATTCAAGTTATCATAGCAACGTTATACTGAAGTTAGTGTAGATATACGAATTAATCTATTACTATAAATAACCTACTAAGGCGCTAACAGGAGTGGTATTTATTATTATAGTCGAGTTTCTTTGGACCATATCGAATAGAAACGTGAAAAAAGAAATAGACATCGTCCTTTAGAAAGGCCAGAAAACCTAGGATATTAGAGAGTACACTGAATTAATGGTTTCCCTAGTTTCTTTTAGTTTAAGTAAAAAACTAATGTGAAAGATTGGAATTAAATGTAAACGCTCACATCACGGTCTGAAGACTGCGGCCGAACCCTTTCTGCCATGCAAGCGCAACCGATTAGCCAATTTCTACTTTCGGTGTCTCGTCTCGTTATAGGTATAATATTCAATAAAATATGAACCTGAATTTAACAGTAAAGCGGAAAGTAGATTTTTTTATTCATCGGTGCGATTTCACGAAGAAGAAGTCGAAGAAAAGTTAAAGAAGTCTTTCGAGTTGTAAAAAAATATTATAAAAGGAAAATGGCGAAGTTGAATCTACCTAAACTAGAAGCCATCAAAGTGAAGAAAAGCTCTGAATAATGAGTTATAAGTACTTGCTTTCAAGAACAAAACAAAGGTACTGCCTTATTAATAGAAGCTGAGATTTAACTTTAAATTATTCTTGATACTTATCTATTAAACAACTTCACAAGGAATCCAATTACCAAACGAAATACAATTTTTGCTATGCTATCTACTTATAATTACTAGATCCATACCCGAGTTCTTAACTAAAAATGGTTCCACTCAGGTACCTCCTAGGGTTGTTTATAAAGTATTTTCCCATGTCTTGACTCGAAAGGGGCAATATCGCGTGGATACTGTCGACCCCGCATCAAAGGTATACTTTGAAGCCACCATTACATTAAAAGTCATTGAACTAACAAATTTCAAACCATTTACTTAACGTAGACATATTACAATACTCAATAAAATAAAATATATTCGAACTGAAAATAAACCATAAACTGATACTTTTATATTTGACTAGTTCTTATATTTTGACAATATCCAAGATTAACCTAACGCATCCCCAACACAACAAATAAATTACTGTTATAAATGTAACTAAAGACACAATAAGATAATAGGTATGAACTATTTTACGATACGAAACTTTGTTATAAGTATATTTCGTAATTAAACTATACATAAATAACTGTTTATTTACAATGGGTAGGGGATCTCTCTCTCTAAACAGGATAATTCAAACTTTTTAGAAGAGATTACAACCCATATGTTATCCTTTTTAATGAACAAATAAAATATTTTATTTTATATTTTATTGGGCTGCAATGAACCTCCGTCAGGGTCACCGTGGATCTAAAGAATGACGTAGACCATTGATGTCATCAAGACAGAGTGTAGAGCGTTAGTAGTTCGATGCAATATGTTGGCCCGTAAACTTGTACCCAATGCATTTTATTTGGATTTTTTAATATCATCGTAATTGAATTTTATTTCCTGAATTAGCTGCCAGTTGATAACAATCAAAATATATTTTTCTTAAAAAGAAAGGCTCACAATTTACTTCTGATTACGGAGTATTTTATTATTTCAGATAATGAAATCAGTTTCCAGTGCCACCTTCGTCGCGGCAACACTGAATACCAGGATGAAACTACTTATGAACTTGTGCAGTTTAGTGGGCACTTTCGTGAGTATACATTTTGTTTAATTTTCCGGACATTGAAGTTGGCTAGGTCTTTATACTGTCCGCAGTAAACAAAACGACAAGTGTGATAAAATGCGGGTTACATCCAGTAAAGTGGTTTTAACAAATGTCTATTGATCATGATAACATCATAGTAATCTACATTTATTTATGAAAAAAATAACTTTGTGTGTCAGGATCTAATCACAGTAATTTATTATTACAGGAACGAACTTAGAGCAGGTTGACAGTGACGACTCCGAATTTCAACAACATCAAGATTCTAGGTAATTTCTTTTCGTACTGCAAGTCGCATGAAAATGACTAATAACAAATGAATTAACTAATAAACGTCATTACACGCGTTGTTTTCTATTTTAACTAAACTAGTTCTTTTTTAACCAGGTTACTTTTTGTGTGTATCGGTCGCCTCCACACACCTCAATTGATAAGAGACGTGTCTTTAGTGGACTCCAATCGTAGCGAGTTCACATCCCGGCACAGCCTCGAGTGGAAATTCTTATTCCTCGACCACCGCGCACCACCTATTATAGGCTATTTGCCTTTTGAGGTGTTAGGTACCTCAGGGTATGACTATTATCATTTCGATGACTTGGAAAAGGTCGTCACGTGTCATGAAGCATGTAAGTATGTGCCAATAATTGGTAGCGAAAATAATAGCTTTTCTAAAACTGTTAATATTTTAAATGATATATTTCATATATAAAGGTTTTACACACAATACGTATATAAAAAGAATTCACCCTGTTAATTCACCTATTAATTTTAATATAACGGGGCCACCAATTTTTATTTATAAATACTATTAACAAGATATACAATTTAAATAAGTTTGAATAAAAGGATGTCCGTCAAATTAAACTATCTCTCAAATTAACATATTTATGTTCGATAATATTTCATATTCCATTTCTATATTATTAAGGATATAACCTCATTAAGGTATCTTAATTAAACACATTTGTGTCTTTATTGTAAAGTTTCACAGGTTAACACTTAATTTCTTTAATAACTTTTTGGTGTAGTCTTAGCACAATTATTATTTTATTGTCTATTATTGAAGTCTATTGTTCAAGATGAAGATGCCTAGCTTTCTTTGTGTATGAACTGCTTGCTATCAGATGGTATTGAGTCAGCTGAGCTTTTTATTTAAATCGTAATAATTTGACACAGTAATGCAGAAGGGCGAGCTGACTTCGTGCTACTACAGGTTCCTGACGAAAGGTCAGCAGTGGATATGGCTACAAACGCGGTTCTACATCACATATCACCAGTGGAACTCAAAGCCTGAGTTTGTTGTGTGCACGCATCGCGTTGTTAGGTAGGATTGTTTCATTGAGATAAGTAGTAATACTTCTTCGATTTTGTATATGATCGAATCTTAATCTTAACTTAAGGTTCTTACTTTTATACGAGATATTATTCATGATATAAGGATGACCTTGGCTATATTGTAAACTCTACTAAAGCATTAACTTAGTTCCCCTCCTAATAAGAAGCAAAATAAGAAATAGGCCTTGAAAGATGAGTTAATAATAAACTTTATTTTTGTTCAACTTTATTAAATTATGAAAATCTTCTCAGCTATGCCGACGTAGTCAAGAATATGAAGAATGAAGGTAATGAAACAGACACCGTAGTAGAAGCAGACGTGAATGCTGGAGCGTTAAAAGAAACGATACCCGAAGAATCTATAGCCGCCATGTCACCCCCATACATGTCGCAAGGCAGCGATAATTATGGGAACTATCAAACGCTATCACAGGTTTGTGCATTATATCCAGTATACAATTGATCACCGAGAATGAACAGACAGACACAGACACAGACACAGACAGACAGCACCGCACCTAGGTAGAGTAGGAAAGGAGAGGGAGTGATAAGGTCAAAAAGCTTTTGAGAGCTCTCTCCACAGTACATCCAATAAAATTTTTAAGCGACGCTATGTCGTGATGCAATTGCAGAGGTGCATGGTGTACTTGACCTCTTCAACTACATTTTTACGCACAGCAATGCTGCAATCTGTCCTGAGCATTGGTGGTTCTGAGCGAAGCAATCGCAAAGGTGCGAGCAATATTCCACGCAATACCAGACTTGGGTTTTATAAAACAAGCATGACTGGGTCAAGTGTGAATAACTTACGATAGAATAGCGCCGTGAAGGACGAGGGAAGCGCTAACGCCCTTGTGCAGACGATGGTATAACGATAAGTGATACATTAAGAAAAGTGCTTCGGCTGAGCCATGGAATTATAATGTCTGCCAGTCAATTCGCCTTATTTTAACTATCTTTTGCTATTGTACATATTTTTCATACCATCATATCCCTTTTCAAACATATAAATCGTTCTATTTTCTATTCCATTCTATTCTATTCTATAAATCGGTATAATTATAACAAATGTTAATCAAGTATTTCATTTTGAACTCTAAAAACGTTCAACGTGTTAACGTCACATGACATGTCAGTTAATGTAATTACAGATTTAGAGTGTGCACTTCAGAGTCAGATCCAATTTAAATGAAAATTAAATGTCAAAGTCAAAGTCAAAAATAACTTTATTTAAATAGACTTATTTACTAAGCTCTTTTAAATCGTCACAACAGGGAATATGTATAAGAAAATAAATAAATATAATTATAAAGGCAATAGTCATAATTTTACTGGGTATCAACCGGGCATTTACTAATGGTCCCATTTATAGTACACCTAAGTCTGTTTTTACACGGTCTTTTTGTACACGGTTTTGATATAACACGGTTTGAAAATTGAATATTTTTAATTTTTTTACACGATTTTATTCCATTTAGCACGATTTGAAATTATATAATATTCAATTTTCAAACCGTGTTATATCAAAACCGTGTACAAAAAGACCGTGTAAAAACAGACTTAGGTGTATTTCAATATGTACTAAATAAATTGTTAGTTTTAATTTTAAAATAATACTTATTTTAAAATTAAAAATAACACTAGTATGCATATTCCCAATCAACCCTACTACCGCTTCGACGAATTAGTAGCTGCAGAGAAGAAGCGGCGCAAGAAACTCTCAGCCTTTAGTATTTATAATGACATTTACAAATCAATTATGTCATTATGTAGTAGTATTATAAACATATACATGTTTTGTTTTACAGTGCATTAAAAAATATATTTTTAAATATTGCAAAATATAATAAATAAGTGCAGAGAAGCAAATTATAGTGGCCACAAATTTTTATTAATCTTCTACCTTGTAATACCCCTTTTTCATCAAACAACTTTTAATAGTGGACTTAAATTTATGCAGAGGCAATTCAATAAAACTTTGTGGTATGGTGGTCAATACATTTAATTTTCATTCAAAGCAATATCATCCATAGATAGTGGAAACCTATATAATTATGTTCTACGGTGGTTTTGTAGCCAGCGTCAGTGAAATCAGCGTCAGCGGGTAGCACGACGGGTACCGTGGCGACTTCGTGTACGGGCGCCACGTCGGGCGCTGCCTGGCCGCGGGCTTCGTCACACTCGCACACGCGGTACACCACCGGCGGCTCAGACACCGGGTCACTATCCGGCGACTCTCGATCCTCTCAGCGACAAAGTTCCCGCGAGGTTAGTCAAGTAAAGTAATAAATATAAATAATAAACAAGAAGAGACTCGCACAATCTACAAATTTATTTTAGGAAGAAAAATTGTTTCCTTGATTTTAAAAAAGGTTATTTCAACTTATTTTATTGTCACTAACGTGAAGTTGGTTTCATGTCTTATCTAACATTTTTTGTGGAGTTTTAGATAATTCTTACGGCCAATATTAATTGGAAGTTTGTTGACCTTTATTACTTTGTCAGTTGTGCGATTCTTATTTGACCGCTTAGCAAATGCTGACTGCAGCTTCTACATCGGTGAAGTGTAATAATTCCCGTGTCCAAACCTGTCTTAAAGTAGTAAGTAAAACGCCTCACTGTATAATGATACGGAACTGTGTAGACAGGGTACCGGAACTGTGACTTCACTGATATATTTGAAACGGCATTAAGCGCAAAAATACACTGAGGGAAGCACGTCATAGCGATGTCGCCATTTACGTCTACAAACAATTCGATCGAATTGTATGAAACTCACTTGCTGCAGTCTGGCAATGTCGCCATTTGGAGGTGTAGCCCCGACTGATACGCGTCACTGGCGAATAGATGACGCGTATCGTAATCGCCAATATTTTATATACAAGCGCCCCCCACACTCAGTAGCCAACTGGTCGCTAAGAAGGACGCTCCGCGTAATAAACCTGTAGCCACTGGCTACTTACTCAACAACTTGACCATGGCTACGTAGCAAGCGACGCCGCTATGGCGTTATAGAACTAAAACTGCAACTATAAAATGAATACTACATCATAATAATTAAAAAATTACATCCATTAAATATGAAAATATATTTATTAATATTCACTATCACTAAGTACATTTGACTATGTTTATGTTTAAAAAAAATGGTCTTGAATATTGATTAGACGGATTATAAATAAGCGCACTAATACAAAATTCAAGTACATCATAACCTAGCTTTTGATATAATATATAAAATGTAACACTTAATAATTACAGACACACAAGGTTGCAGACCGTCCGTTAGCTCCCCAACATGGTATAGGGGCGCAATACCTAGACCCTACTCCGTTTGTGAGCGCTGTAGGGGTGCCAATACCACTGCAACCGTTACCCGTCATCGTGTCGTCAGACCAGGTCAGTTACCTTATAATATTCTTATAGGGATAACGAAATTAGATCATAGTTGTAAATGATGATACTTGATGGTTGAAAACATTAAATAGTGGTCCTGATTCTATACCTAAGGTCTTTTGCAAAAAGTATACGTAAAGCCAGAAGATTAAAAGTTCATTGAACCTATTGACAAGACAGAACATGGCAGCTATATTTTGCACAGAGGAAGAGTAAAATATGGGAAGCATCGAAGATCCTCAAGAATTAAAGGGGATTTTCCGTTTAAGTTAATCCCAAGCAGTAAAAAAATTAAATCTTAATTGAAGTTAAAAATATCATAATTTTTTATTACATATTAGTTAAAGCTACACAAGTGATTTATCTGGATATTATGTATAATAACAGGATAAATGCGCTTCGCCATCTATCGCTAGACCCTCGCTACGCTCCTTCAGCTCAGTTTTTTTGGTAAAATTAACCTTACCTAACCTACTCACTATCGTGTATTCATCCACCAACTATCCCAAATACAAACATATATATAATACAAATATACATAATAATACAAATTTGTTAGTCTTCGTTAAATGGGGTATTAGAACGGTTTATGATTCTTTGTAGTCTTATAACGTTCTGTGGTATCTACTACGTGATATTTTTCGTTTCGTTATGTAATAAAAGCGAAGTTTTATTTAAAACTCTGCTTTTGTATATCAAAATTATACTTAGCTTGAGTATGCCAGATGAAATAAAAACTTTTTTCTGTCATGAGTATGTATGTTAATAAGTTGAACCTTAGTTGTTGTATTTTCATTCTTTGGTTAATTACTGTATATCTAGTTGATTGTATATTGTGCTGATATGAATACGAATAGTTTGGAAAAAAATATGAATTGCCTTCGAATTGATTGCCTGTGTTTTGAATTACGATGATTTGCTTAGGCATTTCAGTTTATTGAATTTAAGTATAGAGTTTTTACTTAGAAACTAATCTGTGTCAAGAACTCATTATTTAAATTTTGAAAATCTTAAATTATGTAATATATTTTTTCCTTAACGAAGTAGTTATTGCCCTTACTAATCACTATGGAACTAGGTATCTTACCTCCAATTGCCAGAACACGATAATACTGGTATCATTGTTGTTATGACGACAGACTAAGGCACGATTATTACCACAGAGGTGGTTTGAATATAAGTGTTAAGTAGTGGGTGATCTGTATTATTTGATGCGAGTTAGTGGCGGTGGCAGGAGCAGTTGCAGCGTAAGCACGAAGAGCTCCAGCAGATGATCGTCAGACAGCAAGAAGAGCTGCGGCAGGTGAAGGAGCAGCTGCTTTTGGCCAGGCTCGGCATCCTGCAACCCCTTATCAATGTAAGTAAACTAATACCTAGCACACACACAAACCCATACGTTATAAAATAATATGAGGACTTGTTGTTTTCCATCCACTTTTCCAATTTCGATTTGGCATAAACTCTATTATTAAATTTAGTCTATTGATTTCTTGATATAAATATATACAGAGATTGAACTGTATGAAAATAAATGTGCTTAATACAACTCTAGGTGCCAAGTCCATATCCCGAGGAAATTCAATCGAATCAGCGCATGCCAGCACAAATAGTGTACGAGAACGGGAACCCGCGGCCGTTGCCGGATTACCCGCAACAGCAACTCCCGCCTGACAGAGGAGGTCCACATCATCAGCATAATATGCCGCAGTGAAAATGTAACCTACTAAGCAGCAAGTATATGAACTAATTACCTTATGTACAACAATACTTGCTACGTTTATGTGACTAATAAGTAAATATATTAACCTTATTCACAAAAAAGAGTGAAAATGCTTTAAAAAGTAATTTGTCTCTTTCACTCCTATGCAAATGAAAACGACAAAATATGTTTGTCACAGGGTTATATAAAATACGTTTATAGATTATGGCTTTGGCCGCAAATATAGAATTAAGTAAACGGAAAATGTGTAATGTTTGATGCATTCGTCTTGATATAAACAATTTTATTGAAGGACTCAAGTATTGTGACTATGTTGACTAAAATGTTTAAAAATAGATAACTTTCTTTAAGGTATCTTAAATTTGGTTGTAAAATGATGAGTCTATTTCCATAAGTAAAGTGGATAACTTTATTTCATAAGTAATTAATATATCATATTACAATAGATTCTTAGTTTTTAATTTACTACCATTAATACATTATAATAATTAATACGAATTAAAATATTCATAATGTAACAATTTAACAACACAAACTCGTTAATATTACATCCATAAATAATTAAATGGATATCGTAATTTTATATCTTCATGAATCTAAATGTGTAAGAAAGGAACCGAAGCCCTCGTATGGTAAAGTGGCCCATTTTAAATCATTGTATATTATACTTTTAAATTGACATATATAAATATATATGTGCGTTTACTCTGTCAGGTTAGTTTTAGGAATTAATCACTATAATATATGTATTTGACATTAAGATAGATAATTTTAGCAAGAGCTTTTTTAATGTCTTAGAAATTTGAGTGTCTGAGCTATTGTGGATTCGTCATTATTGTTTGTTATAAAATTACATTTGTAAATACTTTAAATTAATTATAATAATTAAATAAAAAAAGAAAATCTGAAAATTGTAATGACTTAAGAATCAATGATTTAGCGCTGTTTCTGAGTAATTTTCTAAGAGTTCAATTGAAACAACCAAAAACATTATCTTGAATTGATGAGTTACTTTATTTGTAATAAATGAAATATTTTAGTATTTAGGTTTATTATTATTTAGTAATACGGTGCGTATCTAATTTGTTTACCAAATGATAGGTTCAAAATAATTTTCGTACCACCTTTCCTAATGTGAAGGGTTTACAGATGGATATTTATGGTTTTCTCTGATCTCTGATTAAAGATTTAAATAAAATTTAAATATAAACACTTATTTTGATACGAAATTTATGTTATGGATAAGTCCTTGTGGAGATACGTACATATGTTGTGTTATATTGGAAATCCCCTGTACATAATGTTGTAACAAGTCTGTTTTAGCAGATTTAGTAGTATATACCTATTGTGCAGTTTAACGTTGCGCAGTTTCAGTGACACGTCTTAGTTAATGATATTTGTGACATTATGTTTGAGTTTTACATATTTTATCTTTGTGTTAATTTATTTACATATGTTGTTGAAAGGGCTGTAAAAATTTATTAGGTTTAACACTGAATTGTATATTTATTTAAATAATGTTTACTACAGTTTACAATTATGTGCCCAGAAATATAAGTAAAAGTGTTGAAATAAATAGAAATATTCCTGAGTTCTGTAAGCTGGTGTATATTTGGCGAATGACACAAACAGAAGAATAACAAAAGAATAAAGACATTATGTACATCAAATAGACATATAAAAATAATTAACTGCCAGGGTGCTCTGAATTAGTATCATGGTACAATACCTCCCCGTAATTTAATCACCCTGTAGTTTAAACATAACAATGATTAATAAATAACACTAATATAATATAACTGAAGAAACTTAACTAAGATAATAAACCTAATGCTGTAGAAAATTTACAATGTTTTATTTTATTTAATGGTTTAGTTAAGATGTCTGCTGTCATATGATTAGTGCTGATGTACTTAATTGCAATGTTATCATTGGCTAATGACTCGCGAACGAAGTGATGACGTATGTCGATATGTTTGGTGCGAGCATGATATGTATCGTTCTGTGTGAGCTTGAGTGAGCTTTGATTATCAGAATGGATGACAATGGGCCTATCTACAGCAAATATCTCATGAATGAGTGATCTGAGGTATATTGCTTCTTTGCACGCTTCTCCTAGTGCCATATATTCCGCTTCTGTTGTAGACAAAGCAACGGTACGTTGTTTTTTTGCTTCCCATGAAATAGCAGCGCCACTCATCAGAAAAGCATATCCTGTGTATGACCGTCTGTCAATTAGGTTGCTGCCGTAATCTGCGTCTGTAAAACCTACAGGATAAGATTGATAATTTTTTGTATATGTTAACTTAAGGTCTTTGGTAGCCTTAAGATACCTAACTACCCTTTTTGCAGCTTTCCAATGTGCCTCCCCGTGATGTGTATTAAATTGGCTTAAATAGGAGACAGTATGGGATATATCTGGTCTTGTGCCGATTGAAATATACATCAATGAACCGATAAGCTGCTGATATGGTAAATCTGTGCGTTCCTTTTCTTCTTCAGGCAATGTTAATTTTACACCTGGTTCCATTGGTGTTAATATGGGAATCGCATCGCTCAAACCAAACTTTTGTATTATTTTTTCAATATAATGTGTTTGGTCGAGAGTAATTTTGTCATTAGTTGCTGAAACTCTCATGCCCAGACAATCTCTGAGAGACCCTAGGTCTTTAACGACAAAGTTTTGTTCTAATTGGTTTTTGAAGTTTTCCTTCAATTGGGCGTTACTTGATAGAACAAAAAAATCATCAACAAATACTGCAACGATCAAAATATCTTTGTCATGTTTTTTAAAATAAACACAATGTTCACATGATGCTTGTTTCATTGAGAAACTCTGCATAGCTTCTGAAACCTTTTTGTTCCATTGGCGTGGAGCTTGTTTCAAACCATATAGTGATTTTCTTAATTGGCAAACTTTTGTAGAATCACTTACAAAACCTTCTGGTTGTTCCATAAAAATCTGCTCTTCAAGATCACCGTTTAGGAATGCAGTCTCTACATCAAGATGGTCAATTTGTAAATTTAATTGAACTGCAAAAGCAATCAACAATCTAATGGTTGATAATCTTGTAACTGGAGAGAATGTTTCATTATAGTCTATGCCATAGACTTGAGTAAACCCTTTGGCAACTAGCCTTGCTTTAAATTTGACTGTTTCTCCGCTAGTGTTCTTTTTGATTTTGTATACCCATTTACTCTTAATAGTTTTCCTATCTTTAGGTCGATCCACTAAAATCCATGTTCCGTGTTTTAATAACGAATCATACTCAGCTTTCATAGCTTCGTTCCATTCTTTTTTGTACACATCTTCAATGGCTTGCTTATAGGTTTCAGGCTCGTCCTGACTCGATATCATATATGATACAGAATCATTTGTATAAGGAAACCTTATGGGTGCATGACGCTCTCTTTGTGGATATCTGGTTTCAGTAACAATATTCTCAGATGTTACAGGTTCTTCAGTTGGAGGTTCCGCTGGACTAGCAGTGAGTTCTCCTTGAACTTCAGGTTCTGAAACATCAGGAAGAATGACAGGTCTTACTGAAACTTCAGATTGACTTGAGGTTAGATCAGGAATGAGTTGCGGAGATATGGCTGGTTGTGATGTTGATAGTGGTGTATTATCAAATTTGACCTGGACTTTGTCTTGAAATAAAATATTATCGGAAGTTACATTAGGGTCTGAAACAGATATAGGTGATTTATTTTCAATAAAAACAACGTCTCTTGCTACTATAACTGTTTTAGGATTCCGAATATCTACAAGACGATATCCTTTGCTCTCACTGGAGTAACCTACAAATATACAGGTTCGTGTTTTCGGCGCTAGCTTTGTGCGCTTTTCCTTAGGAATAAGTGCATGAGCTTCACAACCAAAGACTCGCAGATGAGAAAGATCAAGGTGTTTACCATACCACAATACATCAGGGATTTTAAATTGTAAAGCTTGTGTAGGCGTTATATTTTTTAAATAGATTGCTGTATTAACAGCTTCACCCCAATATGCTTTTGGTAGATTTGAATCTTGAAGCATTGAACGCGCTTTTTCAATAATGGTTCTGTTTGCCCTTTCAGCGACACCATTTTGCTGAGGATTATATGGAACAGATGTTTGATGAATAATTCCATTATTCCTCATGAAAGAAACCATTTCGCGATTGACATATTCTCTACCATTATCTGAACGTAATATTTTAATTTTTAGACCTGTTTGATTTTCAACCAAACATTTAAATTGAACAAACTTAGAAAAAACTTCAGTCTTATTTTTTAAAAGATATCCAAAAGTTTTTCTAGTAAAATCGTCAGTAAAAGTAAGTAAATATAATGCTCCGCCCCATGAATGTTTGCTCATTGGACCACATAAATCAGAATGAATTAATTCTAACTTGGTATTAGACCTACTTTCAGACTGTGAAAAAGACCGTTTTGCTAATTTCCCTTGAAGACACGGTATACATGTTTCGTTCAATTTGTCAGAATAGTTTATGCCCATAGCTTTGTTTTTTAAAATGTTCATCGATTTGACATTTAAATGTCCGAGGCGTCTATGCCACAATGACGCATTATTAATAATATTGTTTGTCAAATGTGCTTGTGGCTGATTTTCAGATATATTTAGCTTATACATACCTTTATAATTGGATGCTGTAGCTACTACTGTACCTGACACTTTACATCCATCTTTTTGAAGAATGTTGGCACCTTTTGGAGAAAAAACAACGACAAAGCCTTTTTGTACTAAGCTAGCAACTGAAAGTAAATTAGCTGCTAATTTAGGGACATATAAAACATTAGAAATTGAGTGTATATTATTAGAAACGTTTAATGCAACTGTGCCTTTACCTTCGCTTGATATTTTCTCATTATTAGCGACAGTAACACTACTTGACAGACGGGTGAGATCCCTAAACATGTCTTTGTTATTGCACATATGAGAAGTAGCACCAGAATCAATATACCATGTGGATGATGATGAATGATTATGAGAATGTGTATTAAAACATGATAAAAGTGTAATATCTGTTATATAATTTGTAGATTGATTGACACTTGATGTTTTTTTACCCTTTCTCCTTCTACATTCAGTTATAAGATGACCAAATTTCTTACAATATTTACAACGAGGTGGTAAAGATTTTGTAGATAAAGCAGAACTATTATCCCCCGATGGAGTCATACGGCGTAGGTCTTCCTTCAGGAGAATTGATGCCACTGAGTCTGAGTTGATTTTGGTTCCGGAGTTTTCAATAGCCATGACCATAGGATTGTACTCATCCGGTAGACCAGTCAACATTACGACTGCTAAGAAGTCATCATCGACTGCACTGCTTATTTCTATAAGTTGTTGTTGTATACCTCTGATCTCGTTGACATATGATTCCATTGACTGATGCGTAACTAGTTTGCAATTGAATAGCTTGCGAAGTAGGTGAAGGCGACGTAGTAAACCACTATCGGCATAAGTTTCTTGCAGTTTTTTCCATGTGGAAGAAGCTGACGTAGTTGTCATTACTACTGGATACACAGTTTTGGCTACAGAAAGACAAATTTTTGCTCTAGCCTTAGCATCCATCTGCTTGAATATTTGTTCGCCGAGTGCAATTCTTCTTTCTTCGGGATTTTCGATAAAGCCCCAAAGGTCGCACACTATTAGGAGATTTTTCATGGAGAAGCTCCATGAAGTATAATTATTTGCTCCCTCTAGTTTTTCGATCGGTGTAGGTGTCATAAACATAGATGACGATGGAGTGGAGTTTTTGTTTCCGTTATCCATATCACTGATCGAACTAAATATACACACACTTTATTTAGGATTTAGGAGGCCTAGAACTCTGGACCCATAACCTGTTGAAATAAATAGAAATATTCCTGAGTTCTGTAAGCTGGTGTATATTTGGCGAATGACACAAACAGAAGAATAACAAAAGAATAAAGACATTATGTACATCAAATAGACATATAAAAATAATTAACTGCCAGGGTGCTCTGAATTAGTATCATGGTACAATAAAAAGGATATTTTTGTAATTTTTAATATTTGTAGTTTAATTGAACACGTATTTTATAATTGGGTGTTGTTACATTTTAGGCCAATGAATAAGTGCAAATAATCTTAGGTAAAATAAATTTTGAATACATTATGTATGTGATTTTTGGGACAACTTTTTAGTGATAAGATGTATGGATTATATTTCTTGCAAACTGATTAATAATAACATGTTGACGTTGAATATGATTTTATATGCTTTAATTGTATTATTTATAAAGATATTTTATTTTATTTGTTTTTAGTGTAGATTATATTTTTCTAGTATTTATATAATTAGTTTTTGAGAGATTGTGTAGACTTGTCTCGTCAGCTCAAAGTACAAAATAAATATTGTGGAGCAGTAGAATGCATAAGCATCTTTATTTTTTTTGTTTAAATTGATTGTTTCATATCGTTATTTAATTTCAATATACTATACTTTCTTTCTTTTTTATTTTATTTAGTGATTATTTTTATATGTAGATTCAATGTTTATTTTCATAATTAAAATTGAAATGTCATGTGTTTAGCATAACATTATTTATTATTTACACTAAGACCATTTTCGTATACTTCGACAATCCAATGTCAAAATTTGTACTAATTCGAATTTATTAAATTTAAAACGACATTGAAATTCTGATTTTGGAAATAAAGACTTTTAAATGATATCTATATTGATTTGATTAACTAATCGATGATCGAACCTGAAACTGTTGATTGTGTAACAGTTTCCATATGTCCCTTTCTCAAAATGACCTTGAGTCAAACGGCTTTTTAAAACTAAATATTACTATAGAAAGCTAAGAACGCGACAATACTATTGATAAAGTACAATACTATCGATTGAATTGCTGCTCCATAGTTAAAGTAACTATTTTTTTTGGCGATTATTTAAGCATTCTCTAGAATTTGTATTCTAGTGAATACTTAAAGAATCGCCAAAAACTTGTTTGTACAAGTTATTTGCCGCTCTTAAATCCCAATTCCATGTATTATATAAGAGATAAAATTACTTTTAAATACTTCAAGGAAGCGTATACTTAGATAATTTATTCAATTGCGAGTTTAAATAATCCAAATATAAATTAAAAGTAGCATTTTTAGGTTAGTCAAATGACATCACCGGCAATATGTATTTTTCGAGTCGGATCGTAAAAGTTCTCATCTTAAGTTTAAGTCCTTACACAATAGAACATGTTTTTTTTAAATAAAAAGCTAAGCAAATGACTTGATACCATCCGGTGATAAGCAGTAGAGAAATCCATATGTGATCATAGCTCATTAGCTATGATCACATATGGACTTCTCATGTATGCAGCATGCGATGTACTGTCCTATCCAATTCCACCTTGCCGACCCAAAAATGCTTTTTCACGCCTCTTTCAAATGAACCCATGTTGTAAGGAGGGAAAACGTGTGCCGGTAAGGAATTCCACGCTTTAGCAGTGCGATAGTGAAAGGAGTCACGAATACGCTTTGTGCGCAAAGTAGACGTAGCGACAGTAAAAGAGTGACTCCTTAGACCAGCACGCGTACACCTGAGTAGGAAAGGCAAGGGATGGATAAGGTCAAAGAACTCAAGGCACTAAGCGACGTTGTCGTGACGCAATTACAAAGGTTTTCGTTATCTCTGCATCGCCAATAATGCGCATAGCGCGACGTTGCAATCTGTCCAGAGCATCGAGTAGGTACTGAGCCATCCCAAAGGCGCGAGCAATACTCCACACAAGACCAGATCTGAGTTAGGTATATCCAAAACGCAAAACGAACCAAAATATTATCCGAAATAATATTATTTTTAAACGATTCTTGTTTGTTGATTTAGTATTGAAGAAAAAGCGCGAGTAGAAAAGAGGTAATATAAATTGGTTAGTAATTATTTATTACTACACCCACCCCGCTTTGACTATCAAAATTCAAACAATATTGACATTGACTAAAATTTCCAAGTTCTCATAAACTGAACGTATTGACGTGAATCGGCACTATACTATAGTACCGGTAATAGGTACTATCGATTGGGTAGCTAAGTTTCGATTGAAACTTGATAGTCCAGCGTCAGAATGCCGACGGCCTAATGTAAGGGCCGACAATCTCAGCCTACCGAGTTGGAATAAATTAAAGACTGCGAGAATTGATTGGTTTGTTTTTATTTATTTTAATACTTACATTATTTGTCGTAATTCATTTTTTTGTATAGATAATTCTTAAATTTAATGTATTTATTGAGTTGTTGCTAGAGGTTTAGATTAATTTCACAATTTGGAAGACTTCAGGCCATGTTTTGACCCTTGCACATCCGCCAGTAGAGACCCTTAGTATCTATTAGCTCACTGTGGGTGCCACGCTCCACTATTTTGCCTGAAACGATAAAATCAGTAAAAATTCTTTTTTCTCCCAATTATTTGGCCTGGTAATTAGTTAACCTTGAAGCCATATGTTCATTAATGTAGTTTTTGGCTCCAGGATACTGGTGCAAAGTAGCCTGTTGCCTATGTAGTTTTTGGCGACTAATGATGAAAAAACAATGATAAGTTCCTAAGCATAGTATTCTGTTACTTATAAGTATCATAGGTATATTTTACCTTTGTGTACCACACAAATTAAATCGGCATCTTTTATTGTTGAAAGACGATGGGCAATGGTTATGCACGTACGTCCTTTGGCTGCCTTTTCTAAAGCTTCCGTAACAGCCTAAAAGATAAAAATTAATAGTCTTGAAAAAATTATTTATACTAATTATTTACATATTATGTATGAGTCTATTAATGTATAATTTGACACCACAATTTGGCCTCATTTATGAATATGCGTATCAATGAATAGTTAAAGTGGAAATGTGATGTCAATTAAGAATCATGCTATCTCCTTGGTGATACGATTGAAAATAGTTTAACGAAAACAAACCGCAAAAGGGTCTGCTTATAGCACCACAATCACGTTACTGTATAGGCTCATCGTTGGAAGTGTTTGTAAGGAAAGGTTGAATTAATATAGAATCCCGATTTGTCCTTTCACCACCTCTCAACGTCGCTCTGAGTGCCGACCAGACACTTCATGTATATGATATGTTGTAAGAAAGAGACCAATATAAAAGGTAAAAATATTTTGCTCAAGCGATTTTCGATATTATTCACATTTGAATAATATAGTAAGTAGCTTACCCTTTCACTGTTAGTGTCCAAGGCAGAAGTCGCCTCGTCGAGTAGCAAAAGCCGCGGTGACCTGATGAGGGCCCGAGCGATGCACACTCGCTGCTTTTGACCACCAGACAATTGAGCACCTCCCGAACCTAAGTTTGTTTCATAACCCTAGAACAGGATTAGATTTAGTAGAATCAAAAAAGATAACGAGCAGGATTCTGAAGATGCTGAATCTAAACACGATAGATAACGGTACCGACGTACCTGCTAATTGAACCATTATACCGAAATAAATATAAGTAGGTAGACTGCACTTTAAAATTCTAACAAGTTTGAAGGCGTGTTTGAGACGAGCCATTCACGACATTGTTTCTTTCTCTCATTACCTATGTAGAATAGATATTAATTATCCGAAAATCTTAAAAGAAGAGATAACGAAAATTAAATTATAATAGACTCAATATTCACGATCGAAAATAATAGTCAATTCTACGTAAAGAAACAAAAGGAGTTTTTAAAGAGTACTTACTAAATTTTGGAAGAGAGTAACGTACCTTGGGCAGCGACACAATGAAGCTGTGTATGTTGGCAGTCTTGGCTGCGGCCACTATCTCGTGCATCGTGATCTTGCGGTTGTTGTCTCCGTATGCGATGTTCTCGGCTAGCGAACGGTCGAAGAGCACCGGCTCCTGTTGCACCACGCCTATTTGTCGCCGTAGTCGAGGCAGCGTCATTGAAGACCTTGTATCTACGCTGTCCAGCTCCTAACATAAAATAAGTTAGAAATAAGCACCTTTACCTTTATACTCAATTGATTTCTATCAGTTTCATTATAACCATTTATTTGTACATAAATAAATAAATACAATCAAAATATAGCTAGATATATTTTGATTGTATTATATATTGCTTAATGCTAATAATTAAGAGCTGAAGGTCTATTTTGTGGATTGCTCAAACAACTGCCTCAACCGGAACGAGCTCTAGAAAGACAGGTTGGATTACAAGCCATCTGGTAGCGGGTCGGCAATATTATTGCACGTGGTAAACACTTTCGCACACAAAATTTTTATACTCAGTATGGAAGATGTGTGAACTCGTAACCATATGAGCCATACTAACTAATGCTAATGTTAGTAAGGAAAGGGACAATATAAACTTATATGCTATAAACTGTTTCCTTCTAATCTGTTAGTGCTTCATTCAATCTCTTCTCAAACCTATGATACTAGTTAGCGTAGTCACGAGGAGACCGTTTAATAATCCTGCCTGCTGGATAATAATCCGACACACCACAACAGTAATTATCCTGGTGGATCATATTTAGCGTAGTGTTTAGAAAATAAAATTACTAAGGTGCTTATTAAATTTAAATTGTATTCAATGATCACAGATGTTTAAATGCTAAAAAATAGGAATTCTTATTAAACACGTTATTTTCATTTTTCAAGATAATGGGTTACTCGATATCATTAAAAGCACTGCGCTTGCGGCTATTTTTGTACATCTTCTTTTTTCTGCTTTTCTTCCTTTAACCTCAGTTCCCTCTCGCGTAATCTCCTTTCCCTCTCGAACTCCTTCATTCGGAGGACGTAGTCTTCGTGTTCGCAGTTCAGGTAAGCATGTTTCTCGTGCGCACAACGGTATAGAAAGGGCATGTTCTTGTATCTACACACTAAGTAGTCTAATAGTAAATGAGCACAATAGTCTCGGAACTGCGGCGGAATTTTTGCTGACATAAGGTCTTCTTCACGTGCAACCATTTTTCTTTGTTGTCTTTTGTAATTAAAACCAACTTTACTGTCGAAAGTAGGTATGTCGTCCATTTTTAGGTCGATATGTCTTGTACGCCACACAGGAATTATTTGACCCATTTTTACAAACGTAACGGTGATTGATAGAGGAAAATAATTCAAAATTTATTTTTACTATTTACAAGTCCAATAAAATGAACGTAGTACTTCCTCCACTATCCTAATGATTGAAATGACATTGACAGTCATTTGGCGTATGTAAGAAATGACAAAAAGAGAGTCAAATATCAAATAAAGGTACCGCCAAAAAAAGGTTTTATGCTTTAATTATACCTATAAAGGTATATATTCTCTGTGATGTGGATGGTAAATACAGGATACCTGAATAATTTAATGAATATCTAATATTTAATATTTTTTTATTTTTGCAAATGTCAGGGTGGTGCCTAAACAAGGAAATCACTACGAATTGCAATCGCTATCTTATTATTTTTTTAAACAGCGGTGGTGTGACCTATATATTTAGTCGTGACTGTCTAACAGTTATTAATGTTATATAACATCAAGTTAAATTACATAAAATTTATGTAAGTAGTAAAATACTTACATAAAATTTATATAATTTACCTTGTAGATCAGAAAGTACTACTGAAAATACTTAATACGGATAATAATTACTTAGCATTTTTAGCGTAAGTAGACTCTGTCTCAGTGTGTTTACACTCACTTCCCATATTTCTTTATAAATAATCACGTACTGATTATTTACGGAATTGCATTGTCACCTATCTACTAAATCTAATTTATAATAGGTATTAACATGTATGACTTGATTCTATTATCAACTTTATCATTTAATTGTACCCTAGACATAATTTTATTGACAAATTTTCACGCCTTTACATACAATATGGAGAACTATCTGCGTTCTTAATAAAATCGCGGTCAGCACTGAGAAGTGTCAGTGCATCATCTTCACACGAGAAGCCAGACTAATAATTTGGGCTTACAACTTCAATAATATACGCTATCTCGCGACGCCAAGTTGTTCGTGATCTGGGTTATATTTTGATAATAAATTGTTTATGTCCTATCATATTGACACCACCGTCTCTAAAGCTATCGCAATTTGGGATTCATTATCCATACATGTTACCCTTTCAAAAATGAACTAAGTATAAAGATGGTATACTACGAGTATGTCCAGAGTATACTTGAATACGTTAGATATGTTTTTATTATGTTGGTTTTATTATAACAAATATATATTAAAACTTAAAAAAGTATAAAAAGAAGTCCTAAGACATTAGGTTTAAAAAAATATAACACGTCTAACTTAGAACTTTGTTGTGGATACAGTATATTGTTCCTCGAGGAATGGCGACAACAAATGGATATGACTAACTGCACTTAATTTCATTTGTTATATGAAATTATGTGTTTTACGCTTTGAACTTACGATGTTTCCTGTATCTGGATCGTAAAATCTCTGCAGTAGCTGTAGCACGGTGGACTTGCCGCATCCCGAATGACCGACGAGGGCCACCGTCTTCCCGGCGTCCACCTTCAGGTCCATGCCTCGTAGGACCTGCTGGTTCGGTCGAGTTGGATACGCAAACTCCACGTCCTTGAAACTGAATTTGCCGGTAGCACTCTGACAACAATGAAGTGATTTAATGAATATGTAATTAAATAGCTAATTATATTACTAAACTACAAATTTAAGGTACTTCGTTGTTTTATAGCATTGACTTAAATTTCGGACAAAATTTCAATGATACTTATTTATCTTATTTAAGAGAATCATAGGTATTTCTTTTCCTCAATATGTATGAAAAAGATAGCTGCATATTCCCGATTCCAAAATTCTAAGTGTGTTAAATAGACTACGGTAATCGTAATTCCAAATCGGACGCACTTAGTTCGTTCGATTCTTTTTTAAAAGTATTTAAACATAATTATTGAAAATTGCTCATATAAAATAATCTGAAGATCAAAACTGTAATTTATTCCATTGCCAGTTAGGATTACGTTTAAGAGGTGGCGTTAGTGGCAAGTGGTTAGTGATACAAAATTCACCGGGTCAACTAGTATAACTATAAAAACACAACTACGAAAATAATTACCCATTCCCTCTTGTCTTTGACTTGATCTTCAGTTCTAATTTTTGGTTGTCTTTTGACCAGGGCAAGTATCCTGGCTCCGCAGGCCTTCGCGGAGTTGAAACTAGGCGCGTACACCAGAGACTGGCCCAGCATATAGGCACCGTACATTACGGCTTCATTTACCCTATTGAAATATGAGATATTTGATAGAATTTTAACTTTTTAGGTTAGATCCTACTTAAAGGTTTACTTTAATGTTTACAGTCCGCAGGCTTCGCCACGAAGTCTTGTAATCGTGGATTCGTCAAATAAATTATAAGTATTATTTACTTAGGCATATTGAAAAAGGAAAAATTTATATTTTTCAGTGAAACTATGAGATTTATCCATTTAATCAATTTTAAATTAACAGCAGAACCGATAAGCCGTAGGTTTCTGTGTATGAATTTTCAACAAACACAATTTTTCTGTTCTTATTGCGAACTTATTTGTTTAAACCAGATAAATGAAATTTAAATGAAAGGGTAGGTATATACAACTACTTACAAAAGTACAATTTTATAGTCTAAGTTTTCCCTAGCAACCAAGTAGGTGCCATAAACCGTGGCGCAGCAGTACGATAAGAAAGGCACGTAGATTCCCATCCCCAGCACCAAACCTCGCCATCTGGTCTTCTTAGTGACAGCCTTGCATGACTCCACGAGCGACAACTTGAACTTTTCCAGGAAGAGGGTTTCTACACCTACAGCAGTGAAAATAAAATAATTATATATTGAGGAAAATAACTTGCAAGACGATCTGATCTGGACTATTATAGTAGATGACTGGCGTTTGAATTATTACCCTATCTTCAAATTTACTATCTTGAGCTCTGCGTGCTTTGAAAGGCACGCTAAGCCGATGGACCTGGTTATTATGGTCACCGCTTTCACCCACCTTACCACATTAGGTCAGTGTTAATACCGCCAGGTGTTATGGCTAAACTTTTCGTGTGCTTCTCCTATGTACGAATTCCTGTGTACAGTATTAGGATGTATAGGCTGAAGACGATGATAATGATGATGATTCTTAATACTGGTGGTGAAACTCACGAATTTCAAATAGTCTATGTATAACATTTGCTAACTTAGCAAATTTTTTCCACAATCACTTTTTTTCAATTGCTTAACTGAAAACTCGGATTTGAGTATTGAGTTGTGTAAATCCTCCACTGAGAGTACCTCATTCTCTAACATTCCCACACAGTGGTTTAATATGCTTACCCAAACTCTGGACGGTCCGAATGCTAACAACAGCTTCAGTCGCTACACTAGTGGCAGTTTCCATAGCGTCACGTTCATCAGACTGCGACTTTTGTGAAACAATACCTTCTAGCCATATACTCCCCACCATCTAAGAGTGAGACACATTACATTAAATTATTGTGAAGTATAACTTAAAAAACCAAATCACTTCAACCACTTTCGCTGCAAAAAGATATCTTGGCTTATATAATATAATGGGTATTATAGCATACAGAAGTAAATAAATAAGAAAATTGTATGCATTGTTCAATTACATTGTTTGTTATTTGATTAACTGAACTTGATAACTTTTTTCTTATTTTAGATCAGTTCATAAGTAATACTTGTCAATGGGAAAATTGGTTCCTGGGTTTGAACCCCAATAAATCCATCCATTCGATGATAGTATACAATCCCGAATGACTCAACCATAAATTGTCACCTCGTTTTCGGAGGTGTGTCGTTTAAACCTAATTTGACGTAGGTGCAACAATTACTCACAAGAGGCAAGAAAGCAGTCCCGACGAGGGTAAGTTTCCAGTTGTAGGAGATAGCCATTAAGAAGCCGACTAATACCGAACTGGTGCCTTGCAGAATGAGCCCGATCCTTAGACCTGTGGCACCCTGCACCTCAGCCGCGTCACCGCTCAGGCGAGAACACAACGCACCCACTGCATTGCTCTCTTGGTCGAAGAAGCCTATCTCCTGCAAAGATTTGAATATATGTTACTTTTTTAAGTTGTCATATCACACCGTCTAGTGGTAGACACTGAATACATTTTTACGAAATAAATAATTAGGCATACCTTCTAACTTGGTTGTGTGTCTTACTTAATTTCATAAACTAAAATATTTGTCATAATATGTGTTTGTAACCAACCTGCCTCAAAAGCGCTGAGAAGTATTGATTTCGTAGTCGTGACGTCAACTTCAAACCAGCATTCGTGAAGGTTGTGCTCTGCAGAAACATGGAGATGCCAGCGATAGCTGCCACAACCAGAAACATTCCAGAGTAAAGATCGGCGAGATACACGATTTCATTGCGACTGGATAACACGAATATCTGTGAAATAGTTTTAATTTTAGGACTGTTTCATCTTAATACTCAGTTTTATATTGCCAATAATTGAAGATGTTATTTACCCCAGCAGAATAACCGAATAAAAGCGCGAAGACTGGAAAGCATGCTCCCTGAAGGAACGCAGCAATAGAACCCACGACAAGGTAAGGCCACTCCGGTGCGTTTAGTTTCAAAAGTTGCCATTGACTCACGGGTTTGATTTCCTAGAAAAAGAAATTTTGTGAATAGGTACAGGTAAAATATTGCATTGCACTAATGTCAAGAAAAGCTGAAGCTTAATTGACTAAATTGAATCTGTTATGAAAATAGATTCATGGAAGCTTGGAGTCAGAAACAAAGTTTCACGCCGACTAAGAAGTAGTGCCTTTTATTAAACCCAGATATGTTCTTTGGTGAAAGGTTCGATGCTATGGACAGATTCTTCACTATTGTGTCGTAGCGCCAGCGTGGCTTATCGCCACTTACCGGTTGTCAAGAGTAATAAGTCCTTCGTTCGATCGTTTTACCTCCTTCTTCTGTTCCCAGTCTACGGAGCCATCAATTCATTGCTTATATCTAAACATCCCACACCAAAAGTTTAAGTGACTCGTTTTTTGTTTCTCATTTAGAGCGTGGTATTCCCTCCTTTAAATATGGGTCCTTTTAAAAAGACAAAACGGAGGCGGCTGGCTCAGTATGTCCCATGCAATTGTTAACGTGCTTACAGATGATTGATCTTGTAACAATCTTTGATAAATATTATTGTATTCTTTTTATCACCTGACTATATAACACATGTATTATTAATTGAGTTAAGTGATATAATTATATTTAGTGATTTGGACATTCTATAGTCGGGCAACGCCTGTTCAGATAACACACACACTATTATACCATGCAAAAATATGGCTTTGTATATTGAACGTACACCTATTTAAGTTTAATCACCTGTTGAAATATATTGTATTTCCATTATTTACATACCTTTGTAATAAAATGTACGAACCACGTTTATTATTTGTCATTTGTGTTAAAATATTGGTCTTTTATTTATTATAGAATCTAGATGGATTCATATAAAGAGCCTCAATATTTGGCGCCATCTAGTGATACGTTCATGTATGTAAATATGTGGGAAACTAATTATTTTACAAATTAATTAGCTAAACAGTCTGCTTCATTTGCTTTGTGAAAATCACGATAATGTTATAGCTATACTAAAACTTGGTACAAAGCGTCCCATGGCTATGCTATATGGAGGTAAAGTATCTTAAATATTATAGATAGCCAATTTTACTAAAAGAAGACTTCATTCTGATTTTAAAAACAAGTAATTTTACGATACCGGTCAAAAGGCTTAATAGTAAGGATTATTTTTATGCAAAAAACATAGCATATGAAATAAAAGAAAGGCATGACTTAGCTTCAATAAATTCAGGTTTATACAAGGTGTAAAATTTAGAATTTTCTTAATTTTGTTATATTTAGTGAAATGGCTTGGAAACTACAGACGTATTAGAAGTACTATAAGATTTGATGCACACGTGCAACAGGACAAGACATGGGAATATGTAATTAATTGACATTGACAAAGGGGTGTGGGAGTTGATGTGTATTTGGGAAGACTTCAGGACAAAGAAAGGAGTCAAGAAATCTCTTTGTGCAAAAAGTAGACGTGGAGACATTGAATGCATGACTCCGTAGACAAGCACGGGTGTCAAAGAACTTTGAATAATTAACTGTAACCACAAAATATAAATTCAATTTAACAAAGTAGTTAATATTATTTGTGTGTATTGTATCGATTGACTTAGTTTTGTTGTAAAAGTTCAATCACGCCTTACGTTACGTTCTTATATATATTGTAGATTTCAGAATTAGTTAATAAAATTTAAATATATTTATAATATTTGGCAAATGTATCATTTTTATTTTAACAACAAACAGCAACATCTTATTGCGTTGTTTTACAATGTGAAATCTAATAAAATATTATTAATTCATTATTAGTTAAAGAATGTCATTTCATTTGAATTAATTACTTAACCCTTGTTCACTTATATATTATCTCATATATACCTCATCATCTTCATTATTGTTTTCAGACTCGATATCAGCATTGTACACAAAATTTTGGAAGCCAGTTGACACAACAGAACTAATAGAACCTCGGGGAGTCATCCAATCGTGAGATTCTGAAATATAATTTGTATTGAAGTTAGAGACTGAGATTTATGTGCTTAATTTAATCATATCTAACAATAATACAGTTCACTAGCACAAACGATAAAATCGAAACTACCTCTCTTCATAGAATGGTGTCTGTAGATTTTTCTATTAGACCTTCTTTTAATATCCATACGAGGTGCCAGTGTCATCTCGCCCACTCCATCTTCATCAGCATTTTCTTCTGGCACAGTTTCTATGATTTCGACATCTTGATTCTCATTGCCGGTAGTGACCAATTTATAGTAAAATCCTTGAAGATGTTAAAAATGTTAAGCAAGTAGTTCGTGATTTTTATGATTTAGCAACAAAATTTAACTTCCCTTTACCTTTTGCCTTCATCAGTACGTCATGAGTTCCTTGTTCTACAATTTGTCCATGTTCCATACAAATAATACGGTCTGCATTTACTATAGTAGATAATCTAAAACAAAATAAATATTACTGAAATTAATTAAAATATTAAAAGACGCATTTTATTGAAATCAGAAATTTTGAGTTTTTCCATTTACCTATGGGATACTGTGATAGTAGTTCTTCCCAGACTAGCTCTATCTAATGCTGCCTGGACTTGTTTTTCGGAGTGTGGATCCAGAGCAGAGGTAGCTTCATCTAATAAAAGTACTGCAGGTTCTCTCAACAATGAACGGGCAATTGCAATTCGTTGCTTTTGACCTCCTGATAGTGAAGCACCTCGTTCACCAATTACTGTGTCATATCCCTATAACGTATGGTATAAGCTTGTTAAGAAGCATTTTTTTAATGAAATAGTATGCATCGAATAAATGTTGCAATTCTTACATTTGGAAGATGGGTGATAAATTCGTGGGCAAATGCTATTTCAGCAACCCTCTGAATTTCTTCTCTTGTGGCTTCCGGACAGCCAATTGAAATGTTATCATGAATTGTACCACGGAACAGTACTGGTTCTTGGCCTACTACACCTGTGAATACAAACTTTAGTTTAATTTGATCATAAGTTTGTATAAATATTTTAAGACGTTGCTTGAGAAAATGGATGAATACCTAAGGAAGATCTTAGCCAACTTAAATTAAGATTCTTCACATCTTTTCCGTCCAGTTTTACACTACCCGAGAGTGGATCATACAACCGCTGCAGAAGCATTAAAATTGTGCTTTTTCCACAGCCAGATGATCCTACTAACGCTACACATTCGCCTGGTTTAACATGAAGGCTCAATCCTTTAAGAACCTGTAAAAAATATTTTGTTTACCATATTATATGATATTAATTACATATTGAACAAAAATGATAAAGAAGTCTGATTACTTTCACATTAGGTCTAGAAGGATAACTGAAGTGGACATCTTCCAGAGTAATTTCGCCAATGACTCTCCTCGGTGAAGATCCTGATTTAGAAAAACTGTCAATGGTTGGTTCTCTTTCTATTAACCCAAAGATGCTGGCTGCTGCTCCACGGGCGGCGGCGAATGACTCGATATGAGGTACGCAGAATGTTATCGATTGTGTTGCCATATAGACGTTGAACAAAATCTGCAATCCATAAGTACTAAAGATAGAAACACTATACAGATATAGTAGATATGTAAGCATATTATAGTTGATTCGAAGAAATATAAAACAGAGCATAACTTTTTTGATAGGTTATTTTTAAAGGGTTATAAATTTGACAAACAATAGACGTTCTGTGAAATGATAAGCATTAATACGCACCCCTAAGATCTGTAATATATATAATCTCTTCTCACAACAAAGACTTACAGAGTTTTACTCACACTGAATAGCACTCCTACAAGATATTTTCTGTCATCGCTTGGCTTATCAAAGTCCATAAGCACAAGTCGCGTGCCGTAGGTCAGGCCTATAGCGTTGAGTGAGTAGGTCAGGATCCAGTTGAACCCTGTACCGATGCCTGTGTAAAGACCTCGCTTTCTACCGTATCGCTCTGCGGGCTCCAAAAGACGGTTGTATCTGGATTGAAAAAATAAAATTTTAACGCAATGGATACAAGTTAAATAGAGGACAACCCTACTTGTACTTGGAGGCTGATATTGTAGATCTTTCAATTGAAGACCTACGTAAAAACCGCGGTCATTATGGGATTTATTTCAGCAGCATTAAACAGAGTTGTAGCAATGACTGCATTTAGAAATTATAAGAAGTTGTATGATTAAATCGATGCATCCCGCCTTGTAAGCGTCAAATTTAATAGTTATACTTGTTGGTGTTTTTGTTTAAAATATAAAATTATATACATGAAAGCCAAAATAAAAAGTGAACTTTTATTTGGATTCATACGCATGTAAATAACTGGTACATTACTTTAATGCTCGAACTGCAATAAAACTATCTAGGTTTTACAAGAGATTTAGATTACCAATTACGACTTTACGTTCACATTACTAAGACCACTAGTTTTTAGTTTCGTTCGTGCTTAGATAAAGTATGACTTGCGATAATTTGATAATTATCCTTTCTATTATTAGTACGAGCGTATTGAGATCATGAAAGACAGATGTAAACCACAATTAACAGTTTACGATTACGAGTCATTGTCAACTAAGTATACTTATTTGCTGCAATAAAATCTTATCAGCTTCGCGTTTAAGGTGTTAGCGTTTAAAGTGAATATATAGTTCTAGATAATAAATTCAATGCAGAGTATGATGCCTAATGCAATGACTTTAAAAATAATTCGGCTAATATGGTATATTAACTTTTCTTGAAAAAGAAGACGTGCAATAACAGCTCCATTGTAAAGTAGATATAACGAATCTAGGTAAGTATTATTCAGTTCCATCTCAGGGAACGGAACTGGTTCAGTAGAAATGGTAATGTAATAGTAATGTAAAGGTAATGGGGTGCTGGATGCTATCCACAGACTGAATTGTTAAAAAATCTAAGAAAACCGTACGCGTGCGAGATGTTCCGAGTTCAGCTGTATATTTTTCGGTTATGGGCCGTTAAAACATTTTTTTTTCAAAATATTAACCAAACAATTAAGTAAATATGAACTACATTAAGGAAGTGGGTAGTACAATTAAACTGTAAATTTTTGAGTCAGCATCAGGGTGTTACCAGATACACAAGAAAGTACAGAATTATGTTTAGCCTTTTAAGTGTTTTTAATAATTGATAAAATCGCTTACCTTTCTATTTCTTTATTTTCACCTCCGAAAGCAACGACTGTGCGTATTGATTTCAGTACTTCTTCAGCTTGTTTACCAGCTTGACTGTAACAATCTAACTCTCTTATCGAAGAATTAGTTTGATACTGAAACAAGAAAGGGTTATACTTTTTGTTCTGCGTACACTTGATGAAAGTATTAAACTTTTTGTTCTGCATACTTTTGACTTCAAATTAGCACTTCAATTTCACTTGCACATCAATTTAGCTCATTGATTTAAATTGAATCAATTTTAAATATAGATCCTAAAAATCATAGTAGAAGCTGCTCAAAATCATAAAAAGATTCGACGTCAAACAATACCTGTTTTGTGCCAGGAGCATACCGTCACAGCTAATCTTAAGTTGCGGATCAAATTAGGTGTTCTTAAGAAATATTTACGTATATAAATTAAGTAAATCCTAATGTGTCGTTTGTTTAAGATATCTGTGTGATTTAATCCAATAGAGTGGAAATAAACCTTCTTATTTTGTATGTACTACTATATCTAAGATTGTGAAATTGAACAGGCGTTAGTATTGCTTGATTTGTAGACAGTTGACCTGTTCGTTTGTTTGGTAGTTTAAGACTTTCATTTGGCAATATTTTATTCGTCAGTTTATCTATTATATGACAAAATATAATACTAACTGGATTTTAGTTCATATCCATTTGAATAAATCGATTCAAGCGGGCTACCGGCGAGTTAGACTTTTAACATTAGATATACCAGCGATTTGAATATATGTCAACAACAAAAATTATATTTGTTAGTAATGTATATAAAATAATATTAAGTTTATAAAACGTACTCTCTAATTATAGCTACAAAAGTCATAACATCATTTCTGAAATAAAAAATGTGTAATATAGTAGGAATTTTGAATTGAAATTGCACGACCAGTCTAAATGACTGGTCTGAATAAGAAAACCTTTTTAACCATACCCAGGTAAATAGGTAAACCGAAGCAGAGTTTATGAAAATGTATCTGTTATACCATTGTGGAGATAATTAAAAGATATTAGAAAATCCTGTAAGATCGAAAGTGCCCGCAATTTTTTTTCATACTTTTGATAACTATAATTGGCTTGTAAATAGATTTTAGTGTTGTATTTATATACTGGGGTAATGCTATTTTTATCCTTAGTAAGTATGTAATAAATGCTTAATCTTCAGAGAGTAATTTAAAAACACGCTGTATACCAAATGTTGAGCACGCGCCAACTATACCTGATGCACTCTATCACGAGTTGTGACGTCATGAACTAATTTCAATGAACGGACTAGTAAGAAACTATTTATTGATTTTGTGATTATAACGTGCGTTTTTCATTTAGTACATGATTACGGAACCTTTTAAAATGATAGTTCATAAACTGTATTACACCCGTAATAGACCTCACTAATATTTAAAACTGAGCTTTATGTATTTTATGCCTTAAGGAACCTTGATCGTCACTATTACGAGATTTGTAGATTCATTTTGATAACAAAATTAGACCAAAAAAACTATTTTTAATAGGAAAACTGAAATACAGTAATAGAATGTCAAATAATGCTGGGCTTCGATAATATATTTACGAGTGGTTTTGCTTTTAATATAATATGTACATTCTTAATACTTCAAAATTTAAAGTAAGCAAACCATTCGTAGATAAGTTATTGAAACCTGAATAAGTCGATTACTTATAGCTTACTATTACCTCATTTTATCAAGTGATATAGACCGGTACCCAGGCTCTTCCAATAACTCAGGTATACCTTAACTTAGAAATTCAGGTGGTACATACATTGGAAAGAATGACGGAAGCTGTGATGGAGAAGGGCACGACGGTGCAGCAGGCCAGCGTGAGCTCCCAGCCCATGGGGAAGGCAGTACACAGGCAAATGATGCAAGTCCCCACCAAGTTGGCCACTATCGCGAGCTTTTCACCCATACCTTCTTTAAGTTTCATCATATTTCTGGGAAAGGCGTTATATTTAAGTTTTTTGACCGTGATCCTGCATACGCTTAGTTTTCTCAAGTTTTCTCAATACGAATGCATATTTATAGCTTTATCATGGTTATTTTTGTATTATTTTATATAAAATATCTTATATGTGCAGTAAGCGGAGATAACTACTGCTATAGCTAGCTTCGTCTTGTAGGCCCAAAGGTGCCAAAATAGTTGTGGTAACTGCACCATCTTACTATTTTTATTTCATTATTATAAGTAAATTATTCTTATGTTCTTTCTACTCACTCTGTCATCTTAGAAGCCAAGTTGAAGCCTGAGTCTGTGTCATACCATATCATATCTTGCCGTAGGACAGACGTGAGGAAAAGCGTTCGTATCCTCGTGATCTGAAAGGAGAAATTGAGATATTTTCCTATTTCCTATTCTATCTGCACGTTAGTCGGTCGAGGAAATTTGTCTTTGGATAAACGCTTGCAATGTTAACATAATATCTGTAACGAAGTTTTATTATATTATTTATTTGTTTTTCTTGTTTGTATTTTAATGATTGAATTTAAAAAAAACATCAAATTGTCTGTGTGCATGTTTGACATTTGCGGCGGTATTCAAAGGTAATACAACTTATTTAATAACGGTTTCATTACGCAAAACTAATATTATCAGATTATTAAATCTGGTACTGAAGAATGAAAAATAATCTTTGTTAAGTAAAATAACAATTTTTTAAGATTGATTTCACTCTGGATGAAACACAAACATAACTAGGCATGATTTCTTTCAATTGTAATTGCGACTAAACAACGTGTCGTAACATTCACTAATATATATATTAGTTTATTGTTTTTGTTTAAAGAATCGCGTAGAGTCAATAAGACACAAGGTCTATCAATTAAGCCAATTGCTTTTATTTACACTGTAGTGAAATGTGTCCACGAATAATGTACCCATTAAATATCTTGAGTGAATGCAATGTATATACATAAACATCATAATCATTTAAAAAGAGACAGATACAGGTAGGTCAGTCTTGTTATAACCTCCTGGTTATAACAATGACCAATACTTACAATGACCAATAATAAAAATACTGGTTACTGGTTATATATAACTTTATACTAACAACACATATGGAATTAAAAACTGTATATTTACCATTTTTTTAAATACACACGCTTTATAACAAATAACAAGGTATTTCGGAATTTTTTGTTGTAACAATCTTTTAGAATATTGCAGTAGTATGTTGTTGTAGTTGTATGTTGTAGTTGTATGCATGTACATGACCGCCTAATCTTTTGTAAGGTAAAGATAAGGTTTTCGTATTATCTGCAAACTGTTAGCCGCAGATGGCCCTTACTGCAGTAACGGGGTTTTAAGGAGGCGAGAACCTTGGAGAGTCCTCAAGCCTTAAGGAGTGATTCGCCTCTGAAGGTTTTCTATTCCCGCTGTTTCTTAGAGACTCGAGAGTTCTCGAGCCATGAGGGAGTGAAATACTTCTAAAGGCTCGGACCTCTGCTCAGACGAGTCAGGCTGCTAAGTTCAATGGGAAAACATTGTTTCCTGTGTTCTTGGTTGTATCCTAAGTAGACCTTTTCATTCACACTTTGGGTTCTGTTAAAACCAAACCTAGTTCTCTCACCCAGAAATACGACGAGTTTTACGACGCAGACGCTAGTAATTATTAAACAATAAATGATAAAAAGTGGAAAATATTTTACCTGTCTAAGAGCGCTCCAGCTGATGAGGGCAGTAGAAAGCATGCACATAATCATCGAAATGGCTATGGTGCTGAACATGCCCGCCGCCATAGCTTTACCGTCGTCCACCAGCGCGTCCATATTTTCTTCATAAGATGCGTTAACCCTATAAAACAAAACTGAATCAACTTAGATTAGATCTCCAATTTTTGTAAGAATACTAGATTTTGTTCAAAAACACACACACAAAAACACTCGCACACACACTCACTCTCACGTAACTAGAGGCCGTCTATTGCGTTGTTTTTGTTATTTGTTCTGTCTTATATGTTTTACTCTATATACAATTTTGAAGTTTCTAACTACAGCGATAATTTATTTATAAGTCCATTTGCTATTGTGATATAATCTTTGTCACTAATTGCAAATAGTTTAGTTATTGTTACAACTACTGTACAATAAACAAGGTACAATTGTTTGTATGTGATTTAACGCTGTATTACCAAATTGTTATACTTATAATATTACAGCAGGTATTCATAATACATTGTTTTACGTCAAAGTTATACACGACTTATTCATTGTGTACTTTTGTAATTAATTTTGCTGGTTGAAAACACAAACTATAGTAGTTTGTGGGATATGAATTCCATGTGCGAGGAAATGAAGAAAAATATGTATTAAACAATCTTATACACTATTTTACACACAGTTTCTTGTATGAACTCGTGTATATAAAACAAGATCGTATTGGTATCGTAAAGGTCCCTATACGAAACCAGTTGTTTGTTGGAAATGAATGTTCTTGTTTAGATTCCGATTCCTGTTCCGGTTTCGGTGCCGGTAAAACACCGTCTTCGCCGGTATTCCGTTTCTAATACCAGAAAGGTACACTAGACGTAACGTATGAAATAGCTACGATTTCATAACAAAATACATGACATGTTAGGTCGGGGAAAAAGTCTTTTCGCATATAGTATCGTATCGTTATCCCATACAAATTACTTGTATTTTAAAACTAAAATACGTTCTCATTTTACAATTATGATACTTTGATTTGACATAGGTATATATGATAAATTTGTATTAAATTAGGCAACGAACAGCATTTTTATTAATTATAACCTTAATTAGAGAGCAAGCAGTGTTCATTAATATATAATTTGTGTTCCAAACGTGTAAAGATCTTTCATTCATAATATTTTTGTTTATGAAAACATTTGGAATTATCTCTTACGTCAATTCATGATATTATACGAAAAATAATAATTTAACATAGTTAAATATACACAAAAAATAACATAAAAATCAATATTAAATTATAATACAGTTTTTTAGATTTGAAATTTGTTTATCACAGTTATCATTGGGTTGGTTGATTGTATGCACTTAGGTGTTTACTTACAATCTTCGCCCACCACCGAATATGGAAGTAAGTGGCAAATAACTTGAGAGTCGATCCCGGTATTTCGTCCGCTCTACAAAAGCAGTACTGAGTTCCCCAAACTGCACTAGGTTGTAACATATACCTCCGCCGCTTATAAACCCGAATATCAGTCCACATATTGTCGCTAGCACCTCAAACCAAGTTGCGTACCGGAACTGTTGATGAAATTTTACAAAGCGTTAGTAATTTAATCAATGTAATATTTATACTAAATTAATAACTAACTAAATTAGAGAACACTGGTAGAAAGGGATGAATTCAAACTAATGTGACCTGTGCCATGTGAATATAAACGTGCATTATTTGGTGTACCAAATGCGAGATAATATTCACCTGGTAATTATTAAGGTAATTGGTATTGTGTAAGTTTTAATGGAATCGAGCCGTCTCGATCGCGTTTGCGTTCATTGACAAATACATAATTATCTAATAAATAGTTTCCCATAACTATTTTATACTCACACTGACTTAATTAACATGCCTCTATGTCTAGACACGATGGAGACGTCTGTGGAGGTTTATGTGGCGGTGAATGCTGAAATACAAGGTTTGCCTAGTTCTGCAGCAGAGGCTTTTAAAGGCTTATTGATGTTCTTGTAGTCAAGTCCTGAGTTGGTTATTCATTAATATGCTGTTATTTTTGGCAATTATTAATTATTATTATTATGTTTCTCGCACTGATGTTACCTGACAGCAAACACGATGATCACGGCTCGATTCGGTTGAAACTTGCACTAAGGGACAGGACGCAGTTTACGAACAAGGGAAGTAGCACTTAGCTGTGGCTACCGAAGTTCAAGTTTATAAAATAATGTTTTATAATTATCACATTTTAGTGAACTAATAAACGCTTGATCTTTTTACTCTTGAAAAGTTATAAATCTATTTTAATTAAAGCACTGTAAAACTAGATTATTCTTTTTATAATAATATATAAAGAATAGATTGAGTTTCACAGTGCTTTAATCATAGCTCAATATCTTAAGTATTGCAAAAGTCAAATATTTGTGAGTTAGTATATAGTGTTTTCTCTTGCGTATTTGTCCGTAAAATACATGACATAATTGGCAGATTGATTTAATGATTCCTTCAGTTACAGTAAATAGAAAATATTCAGCACGCTGTCGATTGATGAACAGATTTTTTGTTTTAGCATGTTTCAAAAATATTTTTTGCATACTTAAAATAAGCATATAATAAAGATTAAGATATTAAGTTTTAAAATTCTATTCATATAAGTTATTAGGTTAACAAGGTATTAATATTACTTACAATTTGAAAGTAGGATAGTTTAAGTTCGTCTTCCTTCTCTCTAGAATCAAAGTATTAAGTTTTGTTATAACGAATAAATATAAAAATAAGTTTAAAACAAATATATTTTATGTTGGACGAAATTGTAAGAATAACATTTTGTTTCTAAATCGAAAATGTTACTTAAACAAATAAATCGGTTACATGTTACTATCGTCTATGCAAGATTTGAATCAAAAATATAAAGGTTTTATTGCAGAGAAAGTATTATTATTGACGGTTTTTAAACCTCTTAAAATTTCCTCGGTTCTTGATTCATATAACATTATTTTTATATTAAGCACACAAAGCTTTAGCCATGTTATGTTGTAATAAATTATTAAAATAAATCTTATGAAATAAATGTTTCTCTTTTTTATCATACATACTGCGAACAGAGTTTTCATTTACAATCGTTAGCATATTGCACAACACTATATTTCCAATTGCATATTTAATACTGAGTTAATTATATACTTGATGTACATAAAAATAAACTGCAACTTAAAAAATCATCAGCCCTATAAGGTAGATACTATGTACAAGTATATAAAGTTTTTAAAATGATTTTCACTTATTATAAAATTGGTTTAATATCATTTCAGATAATAATTGTTTAGAATTTTCAATGAAATAATTTTAAAAGTAAGATAAATGAGGACGCAGAAAATACTTTGAACTACATAAACTGCAGTGCAGTTCAACAATGAGTATATTTATGAATATACATACTCAATTTATTTTAAATCATAACACACTTCAGTGACATATAAGTTAATTAAATAAACGTTAATTTTAAGGCTGAAATTTCGGGCACATTAGAAAAACATTTTTTTAAAAACACCTCGCAAATTAATCAGTAACATAAACTATTATTCGCATAGCGGCATAATTTAACATGAAAACTATTCACGTACTTACAATGGTTTTTTGTCTTTTTTCTTTATCCCCATCCTTGTTTCCCCTTTGCACAGGCAGATTTATTTTTAAAGTGCACGCACGGGACACTATGCGGCCCCGTCACCACAGGCAGACTGAAGATGCCTTCTGACGTTTCAGACTATACGCCTATCACTTAAAAAGCATATTCATGTTTCTTACTGTACGCCTCAGACTATATAGTAATTATTTGCTGAAGCCAAACGTTATTCGCGTTGTAAACAAAACGAAGCAATAAAACCCCGCTTAGAAACCTTATCTCTTATCTCTGCAGTTCTTAATGCTTGTCTGTCCTCTTATTAAGGAACACCAATTATAAGATAAAGTACTAAAGCTGGTCTTTATGGTAAATCCATTGATGTTTTACAAGAATGACATTCGATATTTAGCCTTATGACCCAACAATGAACATGAAATATGTTTTAGATCAAATTAATCACTATTGTTATGAGAGTAACTTGATTAGGGGTAGGTCTTATATAGTTTGTTTGTGAGGGAGAATAAGAAATCTAACAGCATGCTGTGTCATTTTATTATTATATTTTGCAATTTCATTATATTATGAAATTTTATTTTATTTAGTGACAGTGCACTGACACTAAATATTTTGTTAATATTTTCCATCCTAGTTTTTAGAAAAAGAATGACCAATCGGCCTCATAATTAGATTAACACTTTAATACCATGAAATTCTAACCATAAACTACTTATTTTATAGATTTACTAGATTAAACTAATTTTAAACCAAAAAGTTGGTGTGCCTTTATGAGGTCGACACTATATAAATTATAATATTTAAAAATAAAAAAGTTGAAAATAGCTATTAGACATCTTATTATCTATGGTAGACCAAAAGTATTGTTGCTCTCTTAAAATGCATTTGGAAATAAATGTTTTGGTTAAATTTGGTTAGGTTGTTCCCTAGAAAAGTTGTCTTTCCAAACGATAGAAATTCTAAAATAATCGTAGGCCGAATTCTATGTAATTAGTTATTAAATCAATAAAAAATACTCAAATAATAATTTAACAAATATCACCTACTATTTATAATTTAGAACAATTACTATTTATTCAAATTATATGCAAATAGTTTTTTGGCTTTAAGAAATCGAAATTGCATGTCAAATTAATAAAAATCATAAATTTTATCGCAATATATTGTTAGAAGCAATAACTTTGTCTCTTTGGTATAAGTTAAAATGTTCACTGTCGCAATAGTCAGGGGTAATCTTGGAGTATTCGTTTTAAAAGGTATATTTAAATGGATAGTGTTAACAGCTAAATAGGTATCTAATAATTTAATAAGGGTAAGATAGTAGATATTCTATTGTCTTTATGTTGGCTAGGATGGTTAGTTAATAGTAAGTTATTAGTTGGATGTTAATATAATAACGAATGATTAGTATCTATCGATAAGTGCTCAATTAAGAACACGAGTTACTACATTGCAAATAAATATTGACAAAGAGTTTAACCGAGTGCTAAGCAAATAATGATTACATAAGGTCCGCTGCATTATTTCACTGTGATACTAGCCATCAATAAATTCTATGCGAAAGTACTATGTCGCCGATCGTTTAAAAATCAACGTTTTTCATACAATAATCTACGTCTAGCCATGATTATCAATAGTACAAGCAAGAGTGAAGAGTGCCAAAGTTGTATTAATTTTTTTTTATTAGGCTCAGCAAATGACTCGACACCACCTCATGATAAGCAGTAGAGGAGCCCATATGTGAAGATATCTAGTGAAGCATGCGAAATACTGCCCTAGCCACCCTCACCTTGCCTGCCCAAAAAGTGCTTTTTCACGCCACTTTTAAAGACACTCATGTTGTATGAAGGAGGGAATACGTGTACCGGCAAAAAATTCCACGCTCTAGCTGTGCGACAGAGAAAGTAGTCATAAAATCTGTGCGTAAAGTAGACGTGGCGACAGTGAAGTAATGACTCCATAGACCAGCGCGCGTACTCTGGGGTAGGCAAGGAGAGGGAGGGATAAGGTCAAAGAGCTCTTCATAGCAGTCTCCGTGGTACAAACGATAAAAGGTACTAAGCAACACTATGTCACGACGCAATTGCAGAGGCTCTAGGGTGTTCGTTAATTAGGTTTATTTATATCAGTAATGGGAAGCGATCTCCATTGACATTTACTAGCGTCAATTGATCAATCAAGAAATCGCTTAGTAATACAAGTGCTGGACACAAATGATGTTAGTAAATGTCCCGCGTGCACAACTGGCTACTGTGAAATGCTTCACAATTTAAACACAATATTCTTTTTATGTTGCACAAAATATAAATAAAATTTATTTTGTTTATATTTTGTGACACACGAAATAATTCAATTTTTTATATAAGATTTTAAGGCATTATCGACAATTGTTATTTATCTAAATTACGTAAAAGTATAATTTTTTATTTTATTTTAAATGTCTAGTTGCTAATTGTAGCGTGGTTGTAACGCATGTTCGTAACACCTTCCCGTAGCACCTTATCACCTAGGTATTTTTAAAAATGTGTGATATAATCCATATTATAACTTTTAAATACTTCAAAGTTATAATAGGGATTTTGACACATATTTATATTTTAGGTATTATTTTTTTATTTTTAGTTCTAGACATCCACAGTCTTATTCTCACCACTGCCATAAAATCTTGCGTTGGGGAAAAATAATATTTAGTCAAATCGACTTTGCTCAGAGTCATTTGTCATTTTTTATATCAAAAGGAAAGATCGGAATTTGATAGTCCTTGTCTTAATTGTTTGAAAAAACTGTCGAAATACTAGATGGCTTTTTGAATGCGAGTGACAGTAAGTTATTTATCAGCTACGAACTAATTTTTCTAACGTTAGATTTTTGATAAAATTTTATTCATTGTTTCCTATATACTTACCAATAAACTCATCTCCATACCAGATGTTTTCATTTACATTTAAATTTGAATAATTTTTTTTGAGATCAATACGCTTAGGTTTCGTCCATGGAAACATCTAGAAAGATGTCTAAATAATTAAGGAATAATGCTGGCAGTATGATGCGGACTAAGTGTCTATGGCGAAAATATGGAACTTTTTCAATCGGTAGTGCCATTTTTCCGGAGCTGTTCGCTACCCATAAGACATAACTAATTATTAATTCGTTTAGTATCGCAAAACACCTTTAACTTATGTGTCTGTATAAATAGTAAAACTTGGATACATTTATAAATAATGATATTATCTTTATTCTGTACCTGTGGGTAAAACTATATTTTAATTGTTATATTTGAGGCTCAAAACTACTGTTATGAGCCTCTATTCAAAAATTTTTACCAAGATGTGTTCACGTGAAGTTGCCTTAGTATCTATCACTAGGAGTCACTTAAAGGTTGTTGTAACAGGCTGATATTAATGGAAACCGTGAAAAGTTAACATTACCGCGATTCATCGGGGCTTAGTGACACCTATCGTCTGGTGGTAGTACAAACGAGGGGAAAATGCGAAAATACTAATCAGCAATATTATTCTTTTAAATTCATAATTAAGTCGTCGGATATTTATGTTACATATTTTATTGCTATTAGGGATTAGTCAATAAGTTATAGACAGACATCAAATGACATAAAATTTTGCAGCGCCACCTAGTGACGAGGATCACTCAACTGTAGTTTGTACGTAACATAAAATGGTTATTGTTCCTTAACATGCCTAATGTTTAAAAAGCGTTCAATGGTCGTCTAGGCTAAAAATAAAAGCTAAGGTAAAACTTTTATAGATATCTAAATCTATTCTATTCAATTTTCCATATTGACATTTTTAGTAGTCACTGGATATGAAATCATATTACATAGGTCGGCGTCAAAAACATCATATCAATGCCGAATCTATTGTCATATAGATTCCTTTGATCGTTTTAAATTGAGAATTGTTATAAATTTAAATTTTCATGAACCAATCACTGGAACTGTAATCTTGGGTACATTTCTATTGGTTATTTTTTGAGCACGTCAAAAGGTGCTTATCTCGCGTGTGGTTAATCAAATGCCATAAACATTACACTCGCTTAACTTCAACGATGTCAGTACGGAAATGATAAAAAAGCAAATATAATAACTATAAAATTACACGATATTTCACGGGCAAATGTAAAACTATTACATGTAAAGAACATAACTGGAGGGAAATCTTGTTATGAGTTTTTCGGCTTCAATTTTTTCCCATTCAAAACAAAAGTAAATTCCCGTATTAAGTAGTCAACAAAAGGGAAACTACTACTAACACTTCGACGTTATATTTTAGTATGTAGTGATTTTGTTATGTCAATAGCTAATTTCAAAGAAGTTTTTTTATTCAGATGTATATCAATTAAAGATAATTTACATCATAGAGGAAACAAAGTGTCTATACATTTGACAACACATCCATCTTATATTGCAGACAACGGTAAGCCATAGTTATTGGCGTCACAGTCTTGCAGTTATTGTAGTATAATCAGTATTTGCTACCAGAAATTGCCACAGCCTACGAAACTTCCAGCATATCTTATGCTAAACGATTTAAAACTGCACTTCCTATTCCTCCAATCATATGTTTATTATTAGAGATTGTGTTGCGTTATCTATTCACGCAACATAACCGTCTGATGCTTTACAATCAGTCCATTCTGATAAATTTAAAATAGTCTCAAGGTCAAATCAATTCGTCGCTGATTCCAGATCGTCATATAACTCGTGAATGTTAGTAATGATTGTGTATGTGTATGAATTCATTTATTAAAATCCAGATATCAGTCAATTTTGGAAAGTCATTGCTGCTTTTTCAAACTACTAAACCACGGCAAACTTGATCACCACTTGATCGATTTATATTTGGTTCATGTTCAGAAATACAAGACAAAGTCTATTTTTGCTTGAAGAGAGAAAAGGGGAATTTAAATTCGTTAAGACCTTTATCTTTTCTGTTCTACAATATGGTTGTTACATATAAATTCACTTTTAAAATTGTAAGATTTATAATTTAACTTAAGTTATAAAAAGGGTATGCTTTATAACGCTATTATCATTTTTATTTAGTTTATGAAAAATTTACAAAAATTTCTATATATGGTTAAAAATCTTTTTCGTATTCTCTTAGACTTTCCTAATTTAAGTTGTTACTATATTATACAATATATATACAATGAAATAAATAGACTTACAATATATGTAATTCTATTTATTTCATTGTATACTAGTTGATCCAGTTAACTTAGTTTCACCTATTACCACTAACGCCATCTATTAAAAGAAATCCGAAATAGTCATGGAAGAAATGACAGTTGACTACAGAATCTGCTAAGTGTGTACATATATAAAGAATTATTATATCTCGATAATCATTTATATTTGACATGATTAATATAAACATTATGATGTTACCTTCCAAATTTGAACGTTAAAATCGATTGGCTTAGTGATTTTTCATTTAGACTATAAATTATTCTTATTTGAATTCACTACAGAGATTAAATTGAATTAAACACTATTTTGTAACATATGTTCACTGCTTTCCTTAGCATATCTTTCTGTTAAGTACAAAACCTATTAAGAAGATAACGGGAGCTTCCCTGGAGCGAGAATTTTTAATCGTCGAGTTACTTTAATGTCATCAATCCATTGTACGGTCCATGATCTCTCGGTACCACCAAGATTTTGTTATTTTTTATATTACATACCTATGGATTAATCTCATTATATAGTTAATCATTTGACTTTTAGTAACTGAACCAAGTCACACACAAAATGGAATATATTTTGTGTCTGATGTAAGATTATATCACAGGTCAAACTTTTAAAATCACTGAACTGATATTTGTCCGATTTTTACGCCTACCATTTTAAAGTGGTTTATTTTGTCGTCCTGTGAATACGTAACCTCACGACTATTTGAGACAAACAGGCGCGTGGTAATTATAGTTAGTTTTTTAATGAAAACCTTTTTCTTTAACAATCAATTATAAATTAGTTATTTTCTGAACAATTTTTACCTCAAAATTGAAAAACTATTTTTTTATTAAAAAGCTCAGCAAACGGTTCGACACCACCTGATGATAAGCAGTAAAGGAGTCCATATGCGATATGAGTGAGCAAAAGCGAAAGTAAAAATATGTCACATTTTAGAACAGAGTTAATTTAATTATATCTACTGTTCTATAAAATATTCCCTTATATATTGTTAAATAAGCTTATATTTTTATGGTCATCATTATGTTTCCGATCGCAATGTAGAATGTTTGATTTCAAAACAATTTTAATACTGATAACCAACGTTATCAGTAATGTTTAGTACCTGTTAAACATTAGATAGGTGCATTTAATTTAAAGAAAATAGACCTCAATGTTATTCCGATAACTAAGCGAATTAAATAATAAAAACATCTATGTATAACCTAATCCTCAGCAATGGTAGCTAAAGTATAGAGTGGTTATATTAGTGTAATCTCAAAAAGTAGGCCTTTATATCATATAATCACATAAATTGGAACGGGTTTTGATTTGTTAAAACTTGTTTTGCTAACATTGTACTAAAATTTCTTTTGAGACTTCACGAAAGTTTTCATATCAAGTTAGTTCATAGACGTAGTACTAGATGGCGCCACACGTTGAAGCTTTTTATGTGGCTCCACGCTAAAGAAAGTTTAAAGAAAATACTATAGTTGCTTTTTAATAAGCAAATTAAACATTTGAAAAATGCATGCTTAGTTATACACTATTGTCATTTTTAAGTGCCTTTGATTGTTATAAGAGACGTTTTTCACTGAAATGTTACGGTTTGTGTGTGGTCATTTGTATTTTATATTTCATAAGTATAATGAAAATGTTAATGTAATTTTTTATTTATAACATATTACCAACTTATTTCATGTCATATTCATAGTCTATCGTTTTGGTTTTTGTTTTTAATAAATTGTAGGAGATCACAAAATATTAGAGTTTGTAGCAACGAGGAAGATACTAATTTAATACATTAATAATTCCATTTGAATAATTTCTAATTTATACCAGTTTTAAAATAAATAAATTCCAATTTGATATAAGCTGTTATTTGTGTCTAGCATTTTACTCGCGATAGTTATATGAAAAATTATATGTTTCGTTCAGCAACGTACTACGTCTCGTACTGCGAGCGAACAAGTACTCGCGCCAAAACTCTGTCAATTTGCATAATAAATAACTCTTATTTATTTGAACTACAAGCAAGACCACTAAAAACGGCATGAGTCGCCTGCTGAGAAGCAGTTACTATTGCCCTAAGCTACAACATCAAAAATACTGTACACACGTATTGGCTACCTGTAAAAAACAAAAGAAAGTGACTTTTGTCAGCATAGCAGAGAACTCTCTCTACTTGTAGAAAGACTGCCTACTAACGCAAAAAGTCGCTCAAATAGTTTTTAATAATACTTTTTATATTGTAAAATAATGAATTAGATAAGAAAATAAACAAACAGGTTCAAACAGGTTACTCCAGTGTATTTTACATCACATAAATGTAATCTTCTACGATGTATAATTGATATAGAACTACTTAAGTATCGTATCCTTTATTAATAAAAACTTTTTGTATATAGACTATAATTTCGTGTATATGTTACATTTGATGGTCTTTGTTTTATTTATGAGATACAGTACATATTACATATGTGTTGTGTATTATGTGTGTATATTTCCTAATGAATGTGTGATTAAGTTCTTTTTATAGATTAGATATACTCATTCAAGTTTGACTGTACATTAAAGTCTTGGCACATTTTATTTACATTATTATACTACATTTATGACGAAACTTCACTTACCAATCACTAGGTATTTTTTGTGTATATTTTAAAACTAACTTTTAAAGCGAGGAAGGTTCATCGAGTAAATAACATTATTTTACTCTTAATATTATTGTAAAGTTAAAACACGATTTAATTATATTAATATAAAAAGAGGCTAAGAAGAAAATAGGTAGTTGCAATAATAATTATGACCTACATAACAAATAATATCATACCAGTATCTGGGAATGTCACATAATGTGGGTGTGGAGAGACGGTGACGTTCATGAAACAGCCCGTTACAGAAGCCTTCCTTTGGTGGCTGACGAGAGTACTGAATAAATTCTTGTATGGCGTTAAGAAAATCAAGACATATGATTTTGATAGCGCCTTTAGTTCACGTGCATAAATATTTTTACTTATCGTAAAAATATCTAAAGATGGCGAGGCTCTAGCGGGCGACCTTTGGCCAGAACCACCTGATCCTATCTGTGACTGACTCTTGGCCGTCTGGTCCTTTGCCCTCTTCTTCTCTCATCGAGGGAGTGGTAAGATGAAAATTGATAAAACATCTATTATCTAGTCCAAAGTATCATTATGAGATTGTGATATGTATCCAGATAGCATATATATTTTAATATTAAAATATAGGAAACATATATACGCAAATTTATAAATCAGTGATACACATATAACTGCCCCGGCCGGCACTGGAATCGGCACCCTTGGCCAGCAGTTCATCTCTTATAGGAATAATATTATTATAGTAGGTATTCTTGACATTCAAAAATAAAACTAATATTTAACTTCATATTGTTATCAATAGCAATTAAAAGAGGGAGAAAAAGAGGAATTAAAAAATAAAATAGTTTTCGAAGGGAGAATTCAGTGACAGCTAACTGTATTTTAACGTCATATTTACAAGAGGAAATAATAATAAAAAGGTTATAAATGAATACATAATATAAATGAATAAAAGAGAGCCGATTAAGCACACCATATTATGATAAATTTTCTGTATTCCAACGTAAAGCCTTTTACTAGCATGTTATAATATACTAGGTAAACACAATATTCTAGTTTCGATTAGTATAATAATTTAACAAAATTACGCAGAACGTTACTTGTTACGCAGTAATACCTGTAGTCATTATTTTAATAGTGCCAGTGGACAAAATTATGATTACACTTTAATACAGATAGTTTAAGACTGTCTAGGTGAATGCATATCGTGTGCCCCACCGCGCCCTTATAAAGTTGCGCCGCTTGCGCACGCCGAGAAAAACTGCAATGAGCAGTGAAAGTAGGCTCGCTAGACCGCTGCCTGGTGCATCTGTTCCGCACTCGTCCGAAGCTGGCATCGCTCGAGAACCTAACACGATTAGTGAAAGTGTAACTGATTTTGTCAACTGAGATTCTTTCTATTAATTTTATAAATCATATCTATGAAATAAAGATTAGGTTCCAATAAAGTTGTTCATTATTTTGTTACTTTCAACTACAAATGGCAAATTAATGGAATAGAGTCTTGTGTTGTTAGTAAAAGCCACGTTTACAACTAGAGTAACTATTTATAACATGGTTCCCAATACTTTACATTATAGCAACCTGCCAGGATAAAGGTAAAAATTTAGTCTTCGATATTCAAAACTTTATTCACTTAGAATGTCTTCTAAATTATTTAAAAGCTCGCAATGCGCATATGTACATAAGAAAGAAAGGTATCGAGCGATTCTAGTATGAAGACCTTGGACCCAGTGCACGTAGCGCTGAGACCTGTTTAGGCCGAGCCACTGATAAGCAGTGATAGTGCAGACTCGAAAGCGATTTAGATATTGAACAATGGCTGAGTGTCTTACACCACCTTCTATGCTATCGACATCTTCAGGGAAACTTTTGATTCTATTTGCTCATTTAAACGTTTATTAAACAATATTATCATTTTAATAAGTAAGTTTAGTAAGAAACGAATGTAAAAATTACGCACTTACTGCTTGACTAAAGGGGTGTGGTGGTGGGGAGCACTTTATCTGCGATCTGGAAAGATAAAATACGGTACTTCTTAGTAATTATATAATTAATAAAAAAAACTGTATTTTTAAAATTGATTTGACATGTTAAATTCTATACAATAATTTGTACTTAAAATATCTACTTCAAATAACACATGGAACTCAACATAGGGACGAATGAAACTTCTTTATTAATCATTTTAGTACAGACATTATTATTAACAGCTTTATTTTTTATTTTTTAAGACATCTATTGGTTATATTCAATAGAGATTTCTTGTAATTTAAAAAACAGTGTCTTACTTTTATCCTTTATATCAATACAGATTTCCATGATCGATTTATCCAACTGCTAACCACTTGGAAGTGACCTTCTATGAACTCGGTTTTCCATTCAGTTTAAGTCCTGTTCATTTTTCTTATAGCATGGATTCTATGAACCTGCGAATGGAGTTAATTATAAAAGAATTTTGAAAATGCTTATATGGGACAATCATGAGTAGTTTTCTAAGTTAATAATGTCTTTTAATATAACTTATTTTTATCGAAATTGCCCATTGCGAATAATATACCCTAAAGTATTGGTATACCAATATACATATCCATATATCTAATCCATCTTCGTTGTCAAAGAATTACGGACACAATAAAAAATTTTTACATCTGACATCTTTGTCCAGCTAAAGTACGAAAATTTAAGATTTAACTCAAAAAAAGAGTGAAATTTCTCGGTTGGAAATTCTTTTTCGAGTTCCTTATGCAAAGTCTACTAGAGTAGGTATTAATAAGATGTAGCTACATAAATATCTACAATGTTCATAATATACTTTAGCGAATAGGAGAGAAGCAGCCATTTCTGAGATAGGTTCTCGTTTGCCACATAAATCCCGATAAACGAACGAATCAATAAGGCTTCGTAAGCACCCCCGTTATCGGTCGCGCGTCTAATCACTTTCGATGCAACCCCGCTATCGAGGCCAGCGCGCTATCACCGCAGTTCGCGCCGCGCAGCCGCCGCGGCCGCCCGTCATGCTCCCGCGCGCATAACCCGGCCGAGCCGGGCATGGAGACCTGCACACTGCGGCCTGAGGACCTAGCCGGTGACCAGGTACATACACCCGGATAACATCTTATCTGGATTCTTTGACCGGCTAATCAAAAATCACGCGGGTACTTACGAACTCAGTGCACAAGTGATCAAGTGAAACGCTGTGCTACCCATGCCAAAGGTGGAGGTCCCGGAATAAGGCTAAGTGACAGATTAATTGGTTCGCGATTTTTTTTTAACTTCGATACGGAAGTGTTTGTGGTAATGTTTGTTTGCAAGATTATACATTAGCTTACAGTACTATCTTTAACATTTAGTCACGTACCTATGTTTACTTAGGGAGCTATAACCAATAGCTCCCGGCTGTAATAAAGTTATATTTTATGATGCTACGAAGATAGGAATAATCAAATAACAAGATGTTTGGTAAAACCGCAATAGATTCTTTCCCCGACAACTCTGATATTTAATAGAAGCCCTTACGTTTTTCTAATTGGAATAAAACTCAATCATTTTAAATAAATAGAAGTAAATATACATATACAAAAAAAATATGAATATAAATACTAAACATTTACCTAAAGAGAAGCTTAATAATAAGGGTCTAAATAAAATTTGCATTGTTCATTAACGAAATAAAAAGTGGGCATAGAACATTAAAAATAAACACAATCTCTTTATCTCTAATAAATTACTTATCATTGATTATTATATTATATATAAAATATGATCTTATCTAATATATTTTACATTGACTATCTGAATGTTCTTAACTTCTATTTTAAACACGAAACTTAATAATGCAACTATGTAAATTATTGTAATCAAAAACTATATCATAGATCCAAAAAGATAGGGTCGGGAGTACTTTATGAAGTTATCAAATGTGAATGGAAATTCATTTTTATCTATATAATTAGTTCACGTACAAAAGACATCAACGCTTTCTGTTCTGGCGGTATACAATAAAGTTCTTTGCAAAGCTAAAGTTCTGGTGGACACGTTAAAACATTAGTTTTAGAGAATTTTTTATATTTGTTTTTTTTCACTGTATAACTAATTTATTTCTAAACGTATGTTTAAAACGAAGTTTATTTTGCCATAAATATAATTACGAAAGGTCGTGTATGAAATCCAACATTGAGATTTCAATAGTAATACTATTAACAATCGTATACCTTAACAACATGTATTAGTACGGACATTAGATATTATATATTATATATATTAAAAAAATCATTATGTCCGTCCAAATCGACTGTAAAACTATATTATGTTTATTATGGACTACATGTTTCTTTTAAACTACATTAAAAGAAACTGGGATGATTAGAAGAAAGCTAGCTAGAAAAATTCAATTGAAATGAGTTAAACATAAATGAAGGAATTTTTTAATGTGAATTTACAAACTAAATGACTATTGTTAATATATGTATGAAAAATAAATAAAGCTATATAATTAAGAAAAACCAATTAGCAAAAGATGACTCTGTATCTACCTGTTAAAATAAAACAAATAAAACGATCTAATATTTAAATGTTATTCAAAATATTAAAACGCCTATTAAAATGAAGACGGCGCAGTGTAAAAAGACCGATCAGTACCTACTTACATAAGTAATACCTATATTAAAATTAAATAAAAAATACCATATTCTTTGACCATTGTGAGAAATTTGATATGTAAATTAGGAGAAAACAAAACAGTTATTGCTGCAAAGCTTATGTTGTTTTAAGAGTTTAGGAAATTTATGTGAGATTTATTTTCATAACTCAACGATTGACACGCTCTTGTGACGCCGGAAAACAGTGATCTCTTGGAAACAAAACTCTATGTTCCACAGAATCACTGACAAGAGTACAGTTATCGCTCGGTCCGGCCGGTAACCAGTGGTCTGTTCTCTAATACTTTATTAGTATATTAACTCTACGGTTTGCAAACCAGCTGTAAGTTTATGACTGTCGAAGTAGATGCTAATTGACTAAGAATATCATGATTTCTTTTCCCCGTCGACTTTAATATGTATTAATTTCCTACGGACACAGTTAACGTGGGAATATAAAATTTATCTTTATTAAATGTTACGTTACTTTAGATTCAATCAATAGATTCAGCGCATAAAGCAACTAAGCATTAATATTGTTTCATACTAATAAATTTACTTACGATTTCAAACATTTCATTTAATTAGGTTTTGTAAATGATAATGTTTCAACGAAATATTAAAATGAAATTGTATTTTATGAGAGATTTATGAAACTACTGATTTCAGATAAAGCAACTTCGTGTAAGCTAGTAAATTTGAATGATGGAATTGATGATTAGTATGTGAAAATGCTATCAATATCGATGTGAAGTAAGAAAAACCAAATAAATTCTATTATACACGCTTTTACTCCTGTGTTTCTTGTTCTTTACGACATTTAAGGTCGAAGTCATATTTTTGAAAAAATGTTTATAGAATTCGTTTGGTCGATAACTGTCTGAAAAAACTAAATTTAATACGTATTTTTTAATTAATTTTAAATTTCTAACAAGAAGACGCGCGTCGACATATTGATTTAGTACAATATGCAACACATATTGTACAATATGTTAACATACGATTTAAAATATTGACTTTTATTTGAATTTACAACGATTAGTTATAATATTGGATCTTAGTGGTAAAGACCGTAGCTGGAAAAAACTTAATTTAAACATAAACGTCAACCGTCCAGAAAAGCTTCATTTGTTAAGCTATAAATATTTAGACCACTTTAATACGTGGCTTACTTTAATAATTATTCTTTTTCTCGTAGCGCAAGGTAATATTATCTAGATGGATCAGTTTTTAATTATAAATCGTCCATTAAATACGATATCTTATTGAGAAATCGATACAAAACTATTACAGAATAGCATGTCTAGATGGCTATACGATATTTATAGGCGTAATTTGAAATCAACTCTCGTAACTGAATTGCCGAACCACATTTTCCTTTTTTTTAAATATATTAACAATTGAACATCAAAAGTCATTTATATTGCTGGTTAAATCAACAATGCAATAATTTTTTTACTGTTCAATTCAAATTAAACTTTTGTTCAATTTTGTAAGGTTTTAAACTATTTTAACTAGGTTTTTCTAGATAGAAACTTTTCTATTAGAAAATCATTGCCAATCAATTTATGTCAAAAAATAGATTTAAAAAAAGGTGATTTTGTACCAATCTCAATCAATCAAAGGTGAAATTTGAACAAAGAGTTATTATTATTGTGTAGGTAGTTACTGAGTTGAATTAAAAATATAAAGATACATTTATTATATAAAACTTCAACTATATCGATCATTTCATAAGTACCATTCTGTATGCGCGGTAGGGGCTGCGCCATTTCTGACGATTAGTCAGTCTTGTTTCGGAGATTTTACTCTTTAGTGAGCTTGTATTAAAATTGGAACAGGCTTGGAATCTACCACTACTCGTAAACGTATATGTGTTGTAAGTTTCAGCCTTATTCCGATACCATTTAATAAATTTAAATAATTACCGAACAATAAAAATACTAAAAATTTAAAGTTATTTTTATTACTTTCCACTCTGAGAGCCCTGTTATACCTGTACATCTGAATGTCTTGTAATAGCTTCATATGTTCGGTCTGGTGTTACCACTTGGTAGCGCCAGTTTCAGTATCAAACCTTACATCCACACATACTCCAAACCTTGCAACAATGAACTCCCCGTGACAGGTACGTTATTTTACCACAGGAATATAGTATAATAATTGTGCCAGGCTACTTGTGAATCTTTATTCTGCAAACTGAGAAAATACAAAGGCTTTATGTAGTTTGGAGCATGTCCCGGATTGCGGTCAGACTAAGAGCGGAACTTTACGAGCAATGTATTTGTAGCGGCAGACATGTAAATTTTTCATGATGATAAATTAAGCCAGATCTTCAAATTTATACTAATGAAAAATTTTTTAAAGATTTTTCGTCAATGCCAATCATTCCTGATGATAATTGGTTACCTAAAGACAACTGCCATATTGAAAATATATTATATGGGTTCACATTCAGCACATGAGAGATGATAATACCTCCCAAGATCTGTTATTACACTAACCTTTCCCTTCAAACCGAAACATTATTAACGGCTCCATGGCCGAAACAAAACGGTTGTGATACCAGACGACTAAAACTGGCAAAAACTTTAGATCTTAAAACAATTGACAAGCGGTACATAGGGATTCCAAGAGATGTCTTGGGATTCTTCAAGAATTATTAGATCAGCAACAACAGTGGTTTATTTTTATTGAGAAAGCGCAGTTATGTAAGTAAGAAATGCGATATATAAACCGAAATTGTCCTTAATGTCTATGTAAGGAGTCCCTTATCGCACTATTCTACAAATAACCCGTACTAAAGAGGCTAGGATTTGGTCATATACCGTCTCTTGCGACTCACTCTTCTGCATATTGGTTCAAATGTTCGTAGGGCATATTATGTCTCCAGTCATTTATCTCTCCAGTATGTTCGTGAATTATCACACGAAGATCTTGTTCACTGTTTTAACAAATGAACCTGATCGAATTAATATACTTTAAGACCTTTGGGGAAGCAAAAGTAAATTTGATTTATTTTTAATTATATTAGTAAAATCAAGAACATGAGGACGAAATTGAATTGATCTTGTTGACGTAATTGTTTGACCGTTCTGATTTCAATAACGAAAACAAAGCCACTTCTGGCAAAGTTGGTCCCTAGATGGTCAATCAAAATTTGTTATAGTATAGTTCCTCCTTCCAAAGAAGGTCCCAGAGTTAAGGCAATCGCTTTCAACCAACATATCGCATTGACTGGCGTGGTGATATTACAGCACAAACTCCTGATCTGTTGCCCCTATGCCCAATAGTGCTATTCGGATAAATAAGAAATAAATGTTGTATTTTTATGTATTATTTAAATATTATTGACGATGGCATAAGTCAAACAATGGATTCGCGTGTGGCATACTCGATTGGTTCATTAATACCTAAAGGACTTGAATACCTAATTGAGAGTCTGTCGGTGCCGGCATTGACTGAAAGTTTAAAGTTGTAGCTTAAACATTACTGTCACTATTAATTTTTGAATTGTGTACAGTAATTAAAATCGCCTACTTTCTCACAGATTGTCCCGGGTGACGGCCGCTGGGGCGGTTCGCACGCCGGCCTCTTCGACTCCTGGCTTCAGATGCAGGTCAGTTTATTACATCAACATAAATGCGTAAAATAAATATATCTTAAAGTTCTAACATATATACATTCATTTATCCATACCAACTCTGAGTATAATAAGTGAAAAGGTAAAAGTGCGTAGTGTCCTTTCCTCTAAGTAAAAATGTAGGCTTTAAAAAAAAAACAATGAGTTTTTTTAACCAAAAAGGTTTATTTTATTACTATTAATATTGAAATACTTGATCATGTCTTATTAACCTCAATTAGTTATTGCAAGTTATCGACTAGAAAAGAACATATTTATACTATCGTTATCTCGATAAAACTATTTAATATATGCGCAAAACTGAAAAGTTGTGTACACGGCTTGAATGAAAACACCGCTGATGTATAATATTTAATTCCACAATAATATTTTTGCGTAATATGTAAGCAATTTCAAACCTTAAATGTAGTAAACAAAACGGTTCTGTGCCGAATTATTTATGTGGCTATTTTCGGTTTTAAACTATTTCGTATTCCGTATACAATATTGACATTGTCACGTAGAAGCTACATGAGTACCGTGAGTTAATGTTACGTACTAGTTTGGTAAGCAATAACACAGTATTTAATTTCTATTTTAAATTTTATTTTGTATTTAAAAAGTTCAGAATTCAGCTCAAAATTCGGTTGCAAAACAATAGTTTTATTTTAAATATTGCTATCAACGTTTTACTAGTAGATACCATTGGTGTCGTAAGCGTGTATGAGATGAGAAAACCGCTTACTTCGAATAGACTTATTTGCTTACAAATATTTGGTAGCTGTAATAGCGGTCAAAATCAGCTAAATAGCCACCAAGTTCACACAGCACACAGTTCAAGCAGGTCCACTACTATTTTACGTTCGTATAGTGTAATAAGCTTATATACCGCCGGCATAGTACATTATGCTTATTAACCCTTGTTGCAAGAAACTGTAACATTTAATTTCACCCTCAAATTAGTGCTTAATATGTAGGTATATAAATACACGTACAAAGCACAAAATATCCCATTGTGTCGAAGTGCTCCGGGAAAAATCTTGACCGGGAAAAATCTTAATTAGGATAAGATACGTAGATATAATTACGTAATGTATAAGTATAAAAACAATCTTTTAAAATATTTTGACACTACAAGGGCGGCAACCAAGTGTAGTATGGCCCGCTTCATCGTAAGCGTAACTCGTAACACCTACTTGGGTATTCCATAAGCGTTGCTTGATGTTAAAATCACGATAGACCATTATGTTAACAGCATAGGAGAGGTGACCTGAACCTAACAAAGAGGCAGAATACAAATCTTTGGCAGGAGGTTGGACATATATTTATTGAACGGCAGCTGTGCGTGGGCGAAGCGCCTCATGAGCCAAATGATTTTGATTTCTTATTTTGACAGATTGGCTGTGTATTTGCGTGTTGAGTTGCAGTGTGTGTGTGTGTGGTTTTTTATATATAACTGTATCCACAGTTAGGCCCTGTTACTGTTTTATTGTTGTTAATAGTAAGATTTAAAAATTATTAAAAGTTACAAAAATTTGACGTATTATGAATAACAATAGTTTTTTTTTTTCAGAATAAATTTTGACCTTTTTTCAGATACTACGTATATATACAATTACAATACTTACGATTTTTGCATAAATGGTTTTGTTTTACGTTGGAACGATTCCCAAGCTATCTACAAAACAAATAGTCTGTTACAATTAGTGCGTATATCCGCAAAAAGATCTAATAATTCTATTTTCCGCATGATAAGATAAAAAGCTATTATAAAAGTAACAACAAATAGATATTACTAAATATAATATGCACCAATTTACACGGGACATCGGCTCCGACCGGGCATTGTCGATGGCCAGGCACCGTGTCGCGTATGGGAATCGCTTGTGGTAAAACAAAAATGCCACTACAATTCATGTGTATAGTTTTAATGCGGTATAAATTACGTAGTGTTTTAAATTACTTAGGGAATTTAAATTGTTATTGGTGAATATCGGAAAAATGCCTACTTGTATTATAAAAAAAACATAATTTCTCGACTCGTATAAAAATGGTTTGTAAAATTCTAGATCCCCGTTAACCAAAAAGGTTTTTAAATTAGTTTTTTTATACATGAAGTACTTATTCAAAACTTTATTGTACACTTATCACATTATATTTAGAAGGAAAATAAATATTTGCAGACTGGGCGGCCTTATGGATAACAGCGATCTCTTCAAGGCAACAGAAAGGGATTTAACTAGACTGACTTCATATTTAAATTATACTGTTATATATTTCAAATTTTCTAAAATACAACTTATATTGTTACTTAAATACTTGTAGGTTAAGAATAATAATTTATTTATACATATTTACATATTTCACCGTTTTCCTTATTTATTCAATGTATGATGATTTAATCAAAATTATTTATTTATATTATTCTCGGGGGTTGTTCTTTACCTTCGTCTAAACTGATCATAAGTGAAGATAAGGAACAAACTCGAAACGACTACGCCTATATTCTACCACATGTGGTAGCCTACATGGTGGTAGCTTGACTGGCAGACTTAAGAAAACCCTCCCTAACTAAAATTGAGCAGAAAATAATGGCTGGCCCCTACTGGGAATTGAAATCAGTACCTCCAAATCTGAAGTAACCATTTACTTAGCCATTAAATAACAGAGGCAGTTAATTAGTTATGCGGTTATTGAGTGCTCAGGTCTGAATATTATACTCAATAAGCTCATATATAATGTTTGTTCTAGACCAGAGCTGTATCTAACATAGATCTATGTCTAATATATATTCCCGATGTATTACTTTATAAAATAACCAATTTTAATTATAATGATTTTATGGAAAAAAACACTTAAGTTTCCTGAATAGTTTAGCATTGTTTTTATTAATCACTTAATTGGTTTCGAACGCAGTTACATTAATTTTAACGTTCAATTTCCCTAGTAAACTACAATTATCTATTTTAGCATTAGCGTCTGATTGCAACACATCAGACGTTGCGTACGTTAGCATCTCAAAAAAACAGAGCGTTTTTGATACCGCACGCTATCGTTCATTTCAAACGTAATTAACTCAAAAAACTACCTATGACTAAATGGTTGGTGTAAAAATTACCTTATGTGATATGCACAAGGTGTAAAATGGTTAATTTTAGTGCTTCACTGATTCCTCGGCCATGACTCTCTTATCAGTAACACGCGGTGCATACTTGCATACATGCATCAATGACGTTCCCCTGTTAATATCTTTTACGATTTACGCTATAGTTAGGGTGCGTGAATATATTTATTGGGGCCGAAAACAGCCGTTCAACTTGTTAATTTAATAGTTAGCTACTTAAATAATTGATAAATTGCTTTATTTATTTTTAAGAAATAATAAGAGGAATAATACACATTTAAATGTTGATTTATATTTTAATTTACTCAGATCTTAGCTTAAAATAAAATGAGCTTTGTTAGTAAGCCTATTATTATCTTCAGATACAAATATGGAACGAACTTCATGTTTTATATTCTAGTTTTAAATAGATTGTAAAGAAAGCTGTTAACAAAAAGGCCAAGGATGTAAACTTTGGGCCAATAAGATATTTAATTTTAGGAAACTGAAATATTTTGAGCAGAATAAAAAAGTAATTTTTAACATATTTTTTACCTATAACATGAATACAAATTGATATCCGATTGTACAGAGGAAGTCACAAGTTTTACGTTATTAGGCCGCGTCACTCATCTGTGTAATGTTTTAATGGACCGAATCAAAATATAGCAGGATAAAAGTTACTTTAAATTTATTTAATTTCAATTAATTTTCTTTTAACATTGTGTTTTCTTTAAAATGTACAGATACAACATAAATTACTAGGTATTTTTGGTCACGGTATATATTTAAATTAACTCATCAAGTATATTTTAGAATCTTTTGTTGTATCCTAGTAATATATCACTTTGTATTGCTTCTGAAAACCTAAGCACCAACTCTATAATTAATTTAAACTATTTAAATTTAAGTTTTTGACTAATCGGTACACATATAAACCAAGTTTTGCGAAAATTACATCGTGAAAATCAACAATAATGCACATAAACTAAAAACTACTTGGCCAAACAGAAATAAATTTTTATGGGACTAAATAGCAACTATTCCATATGTATCAAAAAGAATTACTTTTATTTTGAGTGACTAATGGTATTGGCCGCAGATGGCTTTTACAGTGTTACCAGGGTTTTAAGGAGTCCTCAAGCCTTAAAGGTCGATTGGCCTCTGGAAGAGTTCTAATCGACAGGCATCACCTCCAGGGGAGGTGTCCTGCTGTCTCTTAGAGGCTCCAGGGCGCTTGAGCCATGAGGGAGCCACAAACCTGAGGGTGCCTCTAAAGGCTCGGACCTCGGCTCAGACGAGTTGTCTCGTGGAGGAGAGAAGCGCCTAGTTACGTACCTGTACTTGGTATAGCTTGACAAGTGTAATAAACAGAGAATAGCGTAAATCGGATCAGAAACACTTCTTTATTTATTATTTATATAATTATAATAACTTTTAAGTCTTTTCTTTTCAAGTCTTTTCCCATACTGTCTCCGGCACTACAATAAATATTAATACGTGGTTTTATTTATTACCATCGTAATTAATAGGTATTTATGATAGCATCGACTTTTATTTGAGAGTTTTATTACATTTTACAACTTTATTACATTATATACACTTTACAGATTAGTTTTTCATTTATTCTAATCCAATTTTAATTGTTTCATTCATTATGAGAGTTTTGTGAAGGACATCTATTATCTATTAAAAAGGCCGTTGCCTCATATAGGCTGCTGCTGATGGTGATTACTAGGGCTTTGTTGTTTTAAGTTGTGCAATATATAATTAGACCTCCCCACCATTAGAACCATCACCAATCAACTGTTCCGTTAGTAATTTTAACGGAACAGTTGAGTGGTGATGGTTCTAATGGTTTAGTAATTCCTCTTTCATTATAACATATCGTAGTCATAATGTCAAAAATAATCCTTGTGTGCGTGAACTGCTGCGTAAGTGCACGATCATCATCTATCGATTTTGGCTTCACGTTCGTCAACTCGGTTGATATGGAGTTATTATTCTACGATTTTATCTATATAGAAAGAAATAATTATTTTTAGGGTAAGATTGCCTGGAAGAGACTTTGCTTCGTACAATGTCTACTATATAAAAATATTTTTATTATTCTTGGTACGTGTAACATAAATACATAAAATCTAAAGATATAAATGATATACTGATTATATAAAAATACTATCGGTTTTTCACACAATAAAATAATAATAAAAAACGTTAAAATATGTATGTATTATTCCAATTAATTAATGCTATAAATTTATGATGAAGACTAAATGAAACTTGCATATTCAAAATATTCTTTCATACTTTTTTGACTGTACAACGTGTAAAATAATATAAAACGCTCCATTAAGCCGCGCGCACTGTGACATCGGCTATTGTTCTGTTTCCTAGTTTTGTTAATCGATGATTTTACTTGCGTGCGCGCATCACGCTGTGATTTCAAAGTTTTTTAGATTCCTTCGTTGTTTTTATACTCGGTTTATTTTACGGCATCCTTTAATTGTCATTTTATGTCTAAAAAGTTTATACAATGTCGCGTTTTACCCTCACATTTTATTATTGAGTATCTTAATAAATACAATAATTCTTCTCAGAGTCGTGATGTCATTCATCTAAACCTACACAGGAGTAACGACGACAAATATTTTTTTAATTTTTTGACACACTAAGTTAGTTTTCGGTATAGCAAACTGTATTCATCTTTATGAAGTACCTCGGTATGCAGAGTATTATGTTAAACCTGATCAATTGTTGAAATTGTCGTTGCATTGCTTTGTTCATAAATTATAAAAGCCATATAGCAATAAAAAACTTCATCTTTCAAGCCTGCTTCTGCTGTTAATGTCATTGGTTTATTACACCCATGAAACCCAATAAATAATATGTTTGTTAAATACAAACTTATGTTGTATTAAGTTGTCATTAGGAATAAATACTTAGGAATACAAAGAGCGCTAAGAGGTTGTAATGTTGGACATTCCAAAATATATTGGTTTGTTATACATAAAGAGAATATTCTGCATTTCCAGTCTCAGTTAACCCGCGTCCAAAAGTTCATCTAGTAAATCTACGAAGGTGGACCAAGTAGCAAAGGCTTTTTATGGACTACCTCGGTTATACTGTTGTTCATTAATAGCCGGCAATAAAATTTGTCCAAACTTCAGCTAGGGAGAACCAATCAACTCGGCACACTTCACTGACTTTACTCAGTTGCGTAAGCTTCAACGTAAATGAGATTCATATGAGTTCAGTGGGGGAAGGGGGGAGGGAATAGTGACAGGATTCACGGTCCAACTGGCGAACACAATGATCGCGCTCAATCTGTGATCGATTATGCCATTATATGTAGGCATTTATTCGTTTTACATGCATGTTGTACTCTTTCAACTTAAACAAAAAAACGTTTATATATTGGGCCAACGCTAGTGGTAGTATCTAGGGAGCCTTAGCTTTAGCATAATACATTTCTCATGCTATTTTTACACAAGTATAAGTATTATTTACTGCGTATTTTTAAGAACACTTCGCTTTCACTATTATTTTATTTAAAACAAAGAAAACAAGGACATATTTATATCTTCGATTGAAAGATGAAGTATTGCGGCTGTGTACAAAAATATTAAAGTTACTTCATTTTAAGGTAGAAAAGGAATCTATGTGTTTTTTGTCGCGTTGATAAAATCCGCGAACACAGATATGGTGTTTAAATATAAATTTGTACCTACGTTAAGTGTGTCAGCGAAGACTTATCGTCACATATCAATGTGTAAACTTAGTTAGCTTCGGTTACTTAGAATATTTGCTGTAAAGTACATTTCGGCTTCATATTTGCTGTTTGATTCATGGGTTTGTTGAAATATTTTTAATGGCGTCTACATGAAGAAAAAAATGGTTGCAGGACTAACAGGTGACACAATGGCGGGGTAAGTGGTGGCAGCTGAAAGAGCCATATACCATATGGTTTATAAGCACTGGAATTAATAGAATTGTATAAAAATGATCGTAATTGTAATCGTAGAAATCTCTCCTTGAAAACTTCCCGTAACGTGCATCTTACTGTATATGTTAAAAGCGAAATCAGGGATAATAAGATCAACCCTTCATTTATTTTATATTTTTCATATTGTAAGCCAATTATTCTTTCTTGAATTATTAAAGACGCACTGAAATGTGTCATTACCGAATAGCTCAGTATCTCTTTCTAAGCATTCAATCTTTATAGTAACTCTTCAATGAGACTTGTAATTATATTCTTAAAAATGTAAAATATAACGCACTTAATACTTTTAATGTTAATTAGGTTAATATTAATTTTTTCATATTTAATATCTAACTATGTTATTTCAGTGCTTATAGCAACAACTTATATTTACAATGTTACAGTCTTGTAAAATTCATATAGTGTAGGTATTGCATCTCGTTCTAACAGTATGAAAACAAAAAGGACTACGGGCATGTCACGTGGCATTAAGAAATAGCTTCGAAAATTTTCTATGCTTCCTTTACAACTAAACTTTTTTAACTACCTTTATTTGAAGGTTATTTAACAGTTCTACTTCTTGCTCTTTCTTTTTATATCATAATGAGAGTGCTGAAAATACTGAACTCAAATTTAATTTGTAAGTGTGCCGTGAATTCGACCCAATTCAGTTTATCATAGAAGTTGTGCTTTTAATCAATTGCCAAGACAAGCGTTTTATATTAATATATTGTATATAGGATTATTATATATACAGTAATGTTAGCTTTGAATTACAATTGCAGGAATTTACTTCTTATAGTCTTATGCTTTAATTATGATTAGGTATAGATCGTAAAATATTGATAAAAAAACGGCAAAATGCCAATGGTATTATTCGCTGATAGGTCTGGTCCACTCACAACATAACACACGGTATAATAACTATATATAAATAAACGCTGCATAGGAGGTCTGCAAAAGTAAAAAAACACAAACTTCAATATACAGTAAAAAGTGGAACAAATGTATTACAATATACGGCATGGTTTTTATTCTTTACTTTTTAGGAGAGTGCGATGTAATTTCTATAGATTTTTTCAGGGAAATATTTAAATTATTATCCCGATCAGTTTTGATATAAATAATAATGTCATAGTGTATGCCTGGGCGTAACTATAATAATTTTAATAAAATAACGAGATTGGGCTAAATTACCCGATTAATTTTCACTTCTTGCTTCGGCACTTCTCTGCGTTAGGCTTATGTGGAAAACTAGTTCGGAACAATCATCCAGCCTTATTTAGAATTTATAAATATACTGTGTTATATGAGTTTTAGATACCAGAGAAGAAATGTTAATAATAATTTTGATTAGAAGCAATATAAAAGAAACAACTTTTAACTATGCAGAACTTGTGATTTTTTTTATATATACAAATATCGCTACCAACCGAGATTCAAACCTAAAATCTTTAGTTTTATTTACAAAGTTTCTAAAGGCTCGCCTAACAAACTATCAATACTACAGACGGAATTGGGAATAGGCACGATAACGACGAAAAGCCAAAATCAAATGTCATTAATTTGGCAAGAGGTATTTGTTTTTGGAGCCAGTTAAAATTGTGACTCATAGCATACGTTTGTGTAATAACTGTTATCTTTTATTTAAAATAATGTAGACGGTCATAAGAACATAGAATGTTAACTACCAACAACTCGTGGAACCGGCCCAAGTAGGTATAATATGTATAACTTGGTGTTTTTCCAAATTATAATTAGAAAATGAGGAATCAAAATTATTTAATATTTAATTTTGAACATTTTTTTTATATATTAAGCTCAGCATCCACTCCATCTGACGATAAGCAGTATAGGAGTCCATATGTAAAGATAGCTAGTGAAGCATGCGACATACTGCCCTAGCCACCCTCACCTTGTCGGCCCAAAAGGTGCTTTTACACGCCTCTTTTAAAGGAATCCACCCATGTGTCTTTGAATATTTAAAATAGGTTCACTTGCTGTATCATTTCTATTTAAAAACAATATTACAACTGACAAATGGTAAATGGTTTTCGTAGCTAGAAGCTTGAAACACCAAGTGTTACATACTTTTTCAAAGAGTCTCCTTCAAATAACGACGAGACGTACTATTGAATTATCAGGTGAAGTCAGTCGCTTAAAAAATGCGTGATAAATTGTTACCCTAGATGCTGATATGCAAGATGTTTATAGCACGCATTATGTTTTGAAATGAATAGCTATGTTTTTATTCTTTCGTAGAGTTAAGTAATGAGATTGTCTGTGAATAAGAAGTTAAAATATTAATTTAGTTTTTTTGTTACAATTTAACAATTAGTTCTACAAACACATAGTCGTGGGACCATGGAATTGTTTGTGTTATTAAAATGATATTACAAACATTATGAAATTTCTAGAATAGAATATATCTTTATTTTACATTAGCCAATTCAAAGAAAGAAATACATAGGGAATATTCAACTAATTTTGTATAAAAGGCGAACTTATCGCTAAAAGCGATCTCTTCCAGGCAACCATAGGATGGACAAAATTAAAAATATGATGTTACACTATACTATATTAAAGTTACTCGGTGCGTATCATTTTATGTTATGTGTATTATTAATACATTGATTTATTTTATACATATTTTTTACATTTCATTATTTTTTTATTTAATAGAAGATTAGTATGTTGTTATTTCTCAAGTACAATCTAAATTAAGTATCGCTACTAAACTCTAATAATTCTTAATATCAGCCCTGAATGATCTTTTGATTGAAATCATAAACCATTTGAAAAGTTATTGATTGATTTAGTCGAACGAATGGATTACGCAGCATTTTACTGTCTGACGCGAAGACTTTGTTGACCACATCGTTATTCAAAATAGATTGTAACAAACACCCGTAACGTTATGTTATTATGACATTTGTTAGAAATCTAAAAATATGTAAATTTATTTTACAACATTAATATTTCATAAATGTATAAAATTTTCAGTATGTAATTCGCTGAGATTTTGCACATTTTAATAGAAATGATCTGTTCCAGCCTTATGTGACAAATTTTAAAGTTAATAATTATGATAATTAAACTGATCAACATGCTATTTTAAGATAATATCACCAAAAAAAAACTGGAGACTATCTACAAAGACTACCGCACAAACAATCTAGGTTAGGGCGACGCGACCCCAAATCAATGTTCCAATCTCTGTCTTACCTCATACGAGCGAGTGAGACAGTGGACAGTGACCTAGAGTAGCAGGTTGGGAATCCGGAAGGTATGAACAAACCGGCTCCAAGATGCATGTTTCCATTCAGTGGAAAGCGTACCGCTTACATCGCAGCCCACTAGTGTACCTCCGCGTTTTTTGGCGGATTCTCGATATTATTTTCTCTGCTGTAAATTTAATGTATCAGGAATAATAAAAAGTATCTTTGTGAAAATCACTACAGATAATTTAAAAGTTACTACATATTATTAGTTATTTATTTAAGTATACACAAATAGTTTAAACGGAACTTACTTATATTTTATATTATATTTGTATAAGTATTTTTTATTTTTTTAGTCTTCAACACAAACTTTTTTTTAACACAAAAACAGAATTATATTGCATTACGAAAAAAGCACAAAGAAAACGTGTCTTTTATTTTATAGTTAAAATAATATTAAAGTCAGCTGAGCTCATACTGAGCTAAATAAAAGTAAATTAAGTGAGCTAAGTAAAATTCATATTTTAAAGCCTTTTCAGTTGTTCCAGAGTAGAATAATTAACTCCAATTTCCATTAAGAAGTGACCAACGTTTTTGGCTTTGATGGAAAATGTAATAATACAAGATAAAAATGTAAAATAAATTATTTACTTGGATTTCTTGTAACTAATTTTCTCGATACTATCCTCATGTGCAGGCGCATAGAAGGTACTAAAGTAGTTATTCTAGGAGCGCAATATAACAGCAATCGGTACGTAATCAAGTCAAGCGTCTTACTGATTACAATAATTTTGCAATATTTTCAAGACTTAAACGGCATTTATGACAATTAAATTCTCATGCCATAAAATAATATTTTAAGTTTAATATGACAAATCTTATAATGATATAAATAAAATATAAATGAAATTAGTGCGGTATTCCTCTCTATCGATGATTCTTTAGAAATACTCATCATAAGAGGATAAAATAATTGAATTGTAGATAAACAAATATAATTTAATTTAAATGAAGTTTGTGAATCCAACAGAAATCGTATATATAAGTAGACCTTTCTTTAGTTTAGAAGTAAATAAAGAAAATTATTTAAAAAAAAGCAGTTGATGTTATTATTGTGAATTAACAAAACTTGTTTAGTCAAAAAATTAAAGAATGTATTAAACGTGTCAGCATCTGTCGATAGAGCACGCGACGGTCCACCTGCATAAATTTAATCGAATAGATATAATTTTACGTTGGAGCTGATGCTTATATTAATTATATGTATTGAACTGATTGTTCAAGATAATCAGTTTTAATAAGATAACTATAAATAAATAGGATTAACTCCGTTCCGAACGAAATAAATAATGCAATGGATTATTTGTGAGTGTCCGAGCCGGGGAAAATACATTGTTTATAAAGTTGTTATATAAGTTGAGAGCGCATGCTTAAAGAAACATCGTGGGGATGCCTTCTCTCCATTACGATGAACGTTCTGCTTCCTATTAAATAATTAAGTGGACAACTCTTATAAAGGTTATCAAAACCATTGGTTCCTTGTCACAAAACGTGGAATAAAGTTAGTACTGTATCTGCCTCTATTAACAAAAATGTGACAGCTTTAGCTCTAAACCAAACTTGAGTCTAAGTTTTTTAAGACAATTTGTGTTTTTTATAGTATTTAAATATATTTAGCTAAAGCTCTTGGTACACAAGATTTTGCGTCCTACACTAAGAAAATCCTGACTCATTAATATAAATAATTTAAGTGTTGTAAGTTAGTACACTGGAGATTTTATCAAAGGGTCAGTAAGATTTTGCTACTACGTAAAGAGCTGCTTTCTACCCCGAGGCGATGCCGAGACGTCCGCGCATGTGGACCAGACATTCGCCTTTAGATCTCTCATTATTTACAACTAACTAACATGCTGTGTGAGGTTTGAAGTATTGTGATTAGAATATTAGAAGTAGTCTGATTTATCAAGGAGTGGTTAGAGCAATCTTCTTTCTACATTATTTTTATATTCATTACGCTCGTGGGCGCGTTGGCCCCGGTTAGTATAAAATTATGTTTATTTTACATATTTTTTGTACATATTACACATGAAAAAGTATACTAATTGGAATATTTAAAAAAAATTTAATGTTAGAAATATTTATCAAGACAATAAATCCTATTTTCAAAATAAATAACTACTTTCTTTATTTACATTTAATATTTGTAACATATAAATAAATCAAATAAACTAAATAATGACATATATAAATTACATGAATATACATTTACTACTTTCTATTTAATTTTCACATATGTTTTTCTAAGCTTATTTACGTTTGAGAAAAACTTTTTTGAAAAAGTTTGAGAAAATTTGTATTTCAAATGTAATTTGAGTTTCGTTATTAAAAAAAATGTTTTCTATTTTAGGCTTAAAATGAATTCAGTGTGGAATATTTTAAAACAAAGTGAGTAATTGAGACATGATGATTTTGAAAAAAAATATTTAAGAAAATAATCTTGCTTGGAAAGGAAAAGAGGATTTTTCGAATATCGAAGGTCCTGTTCAAATGGTGTCCTATGTCATCGACTCTGAATACGTCTATTTACCTTAACCGTTATCTTGTTGACACGTTTAAACCACTTATCGGTCGAATTCTGACTTGAAATTACATTACCACGTCCCGCAGTTTTGAGTTTTTTCGCCGCATTTTTACAGTAAGCTCAAATAATATTACAAAACAATAATACGGGCAGAAATATATTATGAGATAATACGAGTTACTCAATAATATAATTAGCAATTATGATAAATATCGAGTACAGAAAAGAAATGAATCTTCTATTTTATATTAGTTGATAAGTTAATATTACACTAATTGCATAATTTTATAACATAATATTTCTTGTGAATATCGATTGAAATCCTATAATATCAGAGCTTTTAAATCTACTTTCTCTCTTAAGTAATGACCAATAATTCGTTTATATTTTTTATGAATTGACTTATGAAATTATCATTCGGAATAATTAGTAGAAAATCTTCCATTGTTTATTATATGACTTATATTATATATAAATTTAGAATAATTTTTATTCAGATCCTTAGAAACTTAATATTTTGATATGATTTAGAGATATGTATTCGTATATGAAACTTCTAATCATACTTATTTGAAAATAGTAAAACGTATCAGTAAATTGTTATTTGTACTTTATTCTCCAGTTTTTTAATTTAGTTATCTTTGAAGTTTTAATTTGAGACTCTTTTAAGTCTTCAAAGCTTGATTTAATTCAATAATATATAGTACCAAGTTCTAAGCGTTTGCAGGATACAAGCTATACATGGTGTATACACAAGGTATATAATAGTATACAAGGTATAAAAAACAAAAAGTAGACATACTTAGAGATATGTTGACGAACACTATCCATATTTTTTTTTGCAACGAGCATCCAACTAGACTATGCATATTTAGTATATAACACATTCAACCTATAACTATAGATAAGAGTCTATACTCTAATCTATAATATATAATATCTAGTGAAAGCTTAATAAGTTTCAGCTTTGTTTTTACATAATATCTATATGTAATGTAGTAACAAAGCTTAAATTCCTTTAAGAGGTTACGTCCCTAATTTTCGTAGCACAAAATATGAAAAGCTCGACAAGAGCGTGTCAGACAGGTTCTGTAGCTTTTTGGACTTAAGAATTTGTGGTAATTTTTGTGCTATCATTTCTGGTTTTGGGTTTCAAGTTTACTGCAAAATTCAAAGCAAGCAAAGCAATTCTGCAAGTAAAGGTGTAAAGATAATGTGCAATAAGCATTCTAATAGATATTTTGAGTATTATATGATGACGGATTTAATCAGCTTTGACGTACGACATAACGAAACTATATGCACGAGTAAGTATTTTATTAAAACGTAGCTTGTAATAAGACTATTCTCCATCCCCATAGATAAAGATAACAAATTTTATAAGAAGCTTATCACAAATCGATTAATGATTTACTTTAATGTGATTGATATATCTTGGCTTATAACGCAGTAATGTATATTACAATGTAACGTATAATATAACATGTAAAGTTTTGGACACTATTGTACAAAGGTACTGCTTATTTCTATAAGAAATATATTCCAGCAGCAGCTGAAAAGTAACATCGAAAGGTAGAGAGGCATGTACCAATACTAATAATTTTTTACTACTCAATTTAATATTTCCCCAAGCCCCATAAAATATTCAGGAGTGCACTTGACTCAATGAGCCGAATGTTATAAATAGTTCGAAACCAAACAGACTTAGACGCCATGTACCTACGTATGTGACATCTTCTAGTTCTCTTGAGGTTTCTTCATTTGTGACTTTTTAAAGACGAGTATAAAAAACGATTAACTTTCAACTAAGTAGAACTATTGAGCTAAGTTTTTGTTTCGGATAAGCCAACAGTCTAAGATAGTTTTCTTGATACTTTCCGAAGTGTCAAATTTGTACCAGATATTCTTAGTATGTGCAAAAAATGTGTGCCTTAAATGTATGTGCCAAAAATTATACATTATATGCGTTTTAAGATAATAATATAATGAATATACCAGAGTATTGGCTTAAGATGAGATTTTATTAATTATTCACCTTTATAATATTTAATTTAGAGTTATTGTTACCTGACTAGTATGTTTGAAGGATTAATAAAGTAGAAATAATGCAAATAATTATGTTAAAATATAAAAAACAAAAGGGGTATAAGTATTTGGCCGACATGGGTGCCACAAATCAATAGACTAGACGGAAATAGACATTTGAACCATAATAACAATACAATTTTTTGGTGCAAGATAATTTTAGTAGCACATTATTGCTTTGCCAATACAATACAACATAACTGAATGTAACGTAGAAAAATCACGAAGGCTGAACATGACAGCTAGCATTTTTGATTGTCAAATTTACTAGCGAAAAACTATGAACGCTTTAAATTTACAAATGATGAAGTCACTGCTGGCAAAAAATAATAAATCATAAATATTCATACCAAAAGGTGATTTTAAGGTGATGAATTAAAAAATGACGTTACTTATTCTTTAAGTGTATAGTCACAATCTAAATAAAGCAACGTCAACTTTCTCTGTGCGAATTTCATTCAAGCGAATCCTGCTCAAGTTCTGTGAATGTGCGTTCTATTAAATCAATGTGTGTGTAGACTTCAAACATAACTCTATATTGGATATTTTTCAAAATTAAAAGGTGATATTGCAGATTTCTGGCTAGGTGTACAGACCTCACGCGAGCTCCAAGAGTCTGAGACTTGGAAATGAGGCGGACGGATAAAATAACACCTGATTAGGCTTCACTCCCAGAACTTTAAGTTTACTACGCTTGTACTGGGAGAAGTGACGACGGTCAAACCATCAGACACAGCGCACGCCTAAACTGAAGAAGCGGCTCCTTGTATACGAGTTGATTTACTAGAAGTGTACGCACATTATAGTGTCTAACAAGTCTTGGCTAACAAACCGTATTTTTTTGGATTGTGTGTGATAGGTGCTTACTTTTCAAAACGGGGCGTTTTTGTGACTTTATTACATCATATTAGATTATTAATATAATTAGTAACTGGCTTAGTCTTTATCACAAATTATAATATTAACAAAAATTAGTTTTGTTACTTACTTCATTTACAGATGCGCTATATTGTGTTCAAGCGTGGTACGCTATATTGAACCTTGAATCTGCACCGTAGAATTCTATATAAAACCGGAGTTTCTTGAGGGTGTTTGCTCAATAAGATATCTGGAATTTAATTAGGTAGACGGATTTAAATTCAACCCCGTTTATCTTGGAGCTAGTGCAGAGACGTGGATCTAAAAATAAGCTCTAAGCTGGATACCGCTGGATCATGTCAATAACTTCCAGGAGGAACTCTGTAGAAATTTTAATGTATGCAAGTCCCACTCTTAATAGGGTCGCTAATTTACCTCTGAAAAAATATTGTTTCAGTTCTAAAGTTTTACAGATTACAAAGGCCCCATTAAACTTATTATTTCACAGTTACTAGGTATCAACAAAGCGTCCCATATTATCTCAATTAAATAGTGTCAAGGTATTGAGCTCTATGAACAACAGATTGATCAATCATTTGTCTGCTAATAGGTTTTGGTCTAATCTAACCAGTCATGACTTGTTAGATTAATTAAACCTTTATTTTCAGTGACTAAGTTAGCTCTTCCTCTGTCTGTTCTTCGTATGTTTGAAAAGAAATCCTAGTGATAAATGTAAGCTTAATAGTCCCCCATGATAAGACAATTATTTTCCTAATTTTCAAAACCTAAGAAACAATAAAGCTTGCCCTGTGTGTGCCTATATACAAACTATTCATAAAATTTCAACTTTTTTTTACAGAATATAAATCAATTTTTAGTTATATCATGTATTTTGTTAAAATTAATGCTCATTGCAACTTTTTCTACAAAACATTTTAAAAAAATATTTTAAAATAGACATTTTAACGCATTCCAAACTGATTTTTCTTAGTGTTGCCTCAACTAACCCAAAGTATAGATTTCTTAGGTATTAAATCTGTTTCCAAAGACACTTCTCGACACCAACATTATTGATACGGCCAAACTATCGGGTCTAAGCAATTAATGGTAATAGGCCCATATGTAATCGGATCCGACATGTCACTACAAATCCGCCTGATAACGAAGAAAAAGCTGTTGCGCTTAAGCAACACAAAGTACTTTTTTGATGTAAAATAAAGGCGAATGGATAGCTCTCCGCTTTTTGGGTCGCAAACGAAACCGTTGAGGTTTCACAACTTCGAGATAAAATGACTAACAAGTGACTGCGTGGCTTTTGAGTTTACGTGTTGGCTGGTAATGTCGGATAGTTAGATAGATTCGTGACAATGGCAGGAATTCGCGCGGAGTAGTCGATGGCGCGCCAGTAGTCGATCTCGACGCCGAGTCAAACATTCTAAATGTTTCATTTGTATGACGCAATGTGCCACGAACTGGATTTGCACTCGTCTCGCCGACGCCTGCGCATGTGTGCCGTCGTATGACTTAATTGAAATCGCTAAATTGAATCCGTCTAAACCCGCTATTTGCCCTCCGGTTCAAATTGTTACTGACCAAGGTTCTATTCTATAACTTGGGTAGGCTTCACCTCACTTTAATTTATTTTTTTCTTATTGAACTAAATAAGCTCGTACTCCTTATAACATTACAAAAAGTCTGTCTATTTAATAGAATTATGTAATTTACATTAAAATAAAATATCGTTTTTTAATGTATAAATGCCAGTAATTTAATGATCACTGTTTGTATGACTATTCACTATTACGAAAAACAATCTACGAATATATAAATATATATCTACAACTATAACACTATTTTCATGTTTTTTTATATATTTGAAGAAGACATTATGTACTCTCGTTATACATCGGTTTTTTATTGGTGAACCTGGCGCGATACATCCACACCCTGCAGACTTTGTATTCGTTAAAGCGTGGAAGCGTCTGTTTATTGCAAGTAGATATTAGTTGCGACACTTCGCTGGTAGCAGACAGCTTGGCGCGCCAGTATTTTTTAATAAAGTATCTTTGAACAAAAGTCGGACACTGTGGAGTGGGGACTTAAGCTTCGGACGGAGACTTTCTTTTTTATAGCCTTCGAGAATGTAATAAATTTGATGACTGTCGTGTGCCTATCACACTTCTCCAAACAATTTGGTTTTCTGTTGCCAGATGGAGACTTGTTACTCACGAGCGTTTACCAGTGCGAAGTTACTTTATCTCTGTACGTTCAACTTTAACCCTTAACAGTGTTTGATAAAATACAATCCTTTTTGGATTAATGAGTCACCATGCAGGTTAAATAAATGTTTTAATAGGTAATAAAAGAATTCATAGACACAATGTAAAACTTATATCATAATATAATAAAACATTTTGGAGATGACTCATAGCTATCTTTACGAATTACGTAGCAGTTTATAAAAGTTAAATATTAATAGCCATAGGCAATAGTGTACAATGACTCATAATAAATCGCACACGTGGCGTTACAAAAACCTTCTATTAATTTAAAGAGATAAAAAATAGTATACAAACTTTTTATACCTAAATTGATGTATCGAGTCTATGAGTATATTAAAAGGATTTTATAATCAGTTATGAGTTTCGTTCAGTTCTGCAGTTCGACGTCCTTTGCCGAAATAGCACGCCGGCCTGGAGGTGGTACTGGCGGTACATGTACTCTTTAGTCATAGCCTCGGCCGTGAACATAGCTCTGCTACGTTGCAACAACTCGTCTTTGGGACCCCAAGTCGAATCAAAACGAATCACTTTTCCAAATTTCTTGTTACACGCAGCTATCAATAGTTTTATTACGCAAATACCCACTAATAGCACCATGGTGACCAAAAATATCCCCCATCCGATTATTTCACATAAAGTGCCATTGTAATCTTTAACTTTAATATATATTTCGTCGCAAAATCCATAGCACAACGCAATGCCCGAATATAGCCACGCTATTTTCATTATTTTCTTCGGTTGAATCCCTTGCATAAAGTGTACATCTTCTGCGAACCTGTTCAAGCCATACCATACTACAAAATTCAATATTTCGAGAAGGGCCACAAATGTCGCTACCAAGACAACAAACCGTCTCACACCAATCAATGCGTTTATACCAAAATGTCCCAGAAATGGTATAGTGATAAAATATATTGAAATCATTACTAAAAGTGCTGTGAGACCTGGACATTTTTTAACAATTAAATATCTCGTGGATAACATTTCTAACAAATGATGAATGAATATTACGTTAGTACTCATACCCAAAACAACATGACTGCTCAAAGTCAAAATTATCCAAAAGTTTTTATTTTGGTATTCATATAAATATTTAGGAATTTTTTCGAATACAAATGTCATGTTAGTTTTCACTATTGTGACGGGGTCTATGGAGTATTTGTAGGCGAGGGGGCATGTTATCATGGCTGTAGTGCTCACCGAGAGCGCGGAGACTATGGCACATGACACCACAGCAATCACGGTGTTCGAGTAGCATGGCGTCCTGAAAGAACTACTCGATCCCAAATTAAAGGAGAATCCCGAACCAACGCCGAGATTATTAATTACTTGCATTATTATCGATGACAAACGAAAGTTTCTGAAGAACACTGTAAAATCTGTATCCAAAGCTTTCTCGTATACTTCTATCACACCTTTTTGTAGCATCGATCCCATCAATAATAAAGTGTATCCAAGGATTGGGTAAAATATGTAAAATGTTATGACAAAGTTTATAGATTTCTTCCTCTTGAAGATACTAAAAAATGTGATAGCACCAATCAGCGCAGACGCGAGACACACTGGCCAAGCGATGTGGTAGGGTAGCTGCTTATTTATTCTTAACATGTTGTAGTTCCAGTGTTGATATTCAGGTAAAGTGATATGAAGACTATTGCAGTAGGCTGGTTGGTTTTTAACACTCGTACAGTCTTTGATGACTGTGTAGTTGTTCAGAATGATATTACAATCTTTAGTAGCCCAAAACCCACATGTATAATAAGGAATAGGATTCTCGAAGCTAAGAAGTATATAATGGAATATAAATGAGACTATGACGTGATTGTTAATGATTAAAAGAACTTGCCATATCATAAGAATGTATCCAATATGTGATAAACATGGTCGGACTTTCCACACGTCTATGGAATCCCGGGCTGAGAATTGACTTATGATGAACTCCATGTATAAGAGAGGTATGCCGCAAGCAAAATAGCTTAGCAGGTACCCCAACATGTAGCCGGTTGCTCCTTGTTTTATCGCATCATTTGGCAGAACGGTTAACATTGGTGGGTTTATAAGCTGACACAGCAACACTATTAAATATTTTCTCCTAGATCCCCAGCCTCCATCCTGGTCTGTTACAATCTCCATATTGTTTTTTTTATTAAGAACATAAAATATTTTACATTGACATAATTTGTAGCACAAGATCATAGCCTATGAGATTCATAAAAATCTGAAGAAAGTATATTTAGGATTGACAATTACCAATGAGTATGATCATTGCAGTAAAGTATGTATAGTTCACTAAGCTCCATACTTATCTCTTTCTAGTGAACAAAACCAAAAGAAGTGTAAGCAACTACTTACATATAACACATTAGCTTATCAGAGCTATCGTAACAGTTTTACGCTCTTTAAAAACTTGTCCTTATTGAAAACATTTTCATGTGTAAATCAATATTGATTGATTTCAATTATCATGATCATAACATTTCACAAACTAACGTTATAAAAACTAGTGTGACACAAAAAGAAGGACACTACACTCATGAAAGACACCGTAACAGTAGAGATAATTAGAACTGATCTCGTTAATTTTTGAAAATAATTCATAATGATTATTTTTTTTCTAAATAAACGATGTCTCTTAGATACTACATTTGACACTTTAAGCGCTGTTCATGTGTTCCACAAATGTCGTTACAACCTATAGAAAATTCTAAATGTCGAACTAACCAGATTTTGATTTATTAATAAATAACAGATCGTCTTCCTCATCTTTTATTTAAAAAATTTAAACTGTTCGTTAATAGTCGCGCTTAAACTAAAAAATTTTCATTAAGAATTAACATGTTATGTAGAAAATGATGACTATGGCCCTGATTCCGTTGTGCACGAACTAAATTAATTAAAAGTTCAGTACTACTCCAATATAGCGTGCGTCACAAAAAATTATTCAATAGGTTATGGGATCCTCTAAATGTGAACTAAGTTGACGCTCCTAAAAGTCATTCTATCCCTTATTATTGAATTGGAATGAAAGAGATGTGAGTAACTTAATTAAGTTAGTCCATGTACAACGTAATAGGGGGCAATCTTTGTAATAATGTGATCTTCTTACAACACTAACACAATTGTACTATGTATACCTGTGATATATAAATTCTACGTTGTGCTTTAAATATTGGTTATATCACGCGTGTCGACGTTTTAATCTCATCGTATAGTTTCCCGGTAGATACCAAAGCAGGTGTCTGGTTAGGTACATAATGAAATTGCAATTGATAAACAGCTCGCCGCAGTTTCACTTTATATGTTCCAATCTATAGGAGACTAAGACCCGTTCTACTCGTAACGTTAGGTATAATTCCACAAGGCTGACTTGCTCCACTAGTCCAGTGTGATCATACTATTTTAAGTATGTTTTAGAGACACTTAACGAGGCAAGATCCAGATTTTCAGTTGCAATTATTAAAATCATTTATTCGCTCTGGCGTATCTCTTGATCTGAATGCATCTACAGCGCCTTAACATTGCTGACATATATTTTACAAGTACTGTGTCAAATTCACAAGCCTTAAACTGTACGCCTGGTTTAAATATCAATCGAGTAAAACCGTCTTGATCGCGTTTGTGTTCTGCTGAGAAAATTAACTTTTTATATACCGCCGGAAGATTATAATCAATCGAATTATTGGGAATAAAGAAACTATGTACAATTGAAAGCAATATTTTATATGTACAGCAAATACTGCAAATAGTTACTATATAAGACCGTTAATTGTGATTGAACCTGATAGAATTCGTAATCCACAGACATTCTGTCAGATGTCAGTTTGATATCACTTCACAACTTGACAATTTATAATTATAAGCTCTCGGAAAATAATGCGATAGTTTACAATCTGGCGAGTTAGATCATACTCTTATGGAATTTACAATAAGGCGATATTAAAAGAAAATGATATTAAAAAGAAGTTTCCATTAATTTACAAAAGAGGTGCTGGATCGTAGCGCGTTCGGTGTTTTCATACGAATTTACTGCTTAAAATAAACACTATCAAGGCGGTGTAATTCTTGAAATTGCTATAACGGTATTGCTCAAATTGTTAATTTGACGCTTCCCCATAAAAATGTTGACTTGGACAATTCTTTAAATAGCGGAAATTAACTTGCAAACATATCATAGTTAAGACGTGAGAAGAAGAACTGTTTTATCCAAGTACAATTTTATATAAATTTAATTAGATAAGTCTACATTAATTATATAAATTAGTATTTTTTTTCTTTAAATTTCTATGATATTTTTACCGCTAATTATAATACATTAATCTAACCGTAAATTATAATAACATCAAATTCACAAAAAATAACTCTATCAAATTAACTAAGTATATATATTCACATAAAAATGATTATCGTATCTACGTGTAGGATCAAAAACATATTATTTATTAAGTTGATAAACAATAAAAACTTATCTTTTGTTACTCGTGCTAGGATAAGAAGTTCATTGCAACTCCTCTAAAAAGATGCCCAATTATTAATCAATTGATAACCCATCTTTTGTTTACACAATGTTTTATATTCAAGTGAGAAAGAGACGGCACATAGAAATATGTAAGCAAGTAATATTTACACAAGTAATTTTTATCAGCCTCCATTATCTTATCGATATTTCTGCAACGTACCAAATCATAGATAATGTTGAAAACTGACCATTTTGCGAACTCCACCTCTGTTTATTTACAGGTTAACCTACATTCGGCTTAGTTTAATTATTTTTACACCAAACCAAGTCTTTGTAATGATAAGAAAACTTCAAGTTTTTAAGCGTGAAATTTACGATAAAATATTGCTTTTATACTTTTGATAATCATTGGTAATACTCTGCATGTTTGTACAGGAATGTAGAGCTATATTTAAGTAAAGCTTACGATCATAATTACAAACAAAAACTACGTTAACTGTCCTCTAAATAGAGTTACAAGCATAGTTGTTTCGATGGCAGAATACGACATAAAAGTCTACAAAAATTGTTTTTCAAGTTATCATATAAAAAAATGTGCGAAAGATATAAACTAAGTTGTCATCCATAGATCCACGCTGGCCAGGAATCTTTTTTTAAAGTAAAATAAAGTTATCTGCCTCTTTTGCTTTCTGTGCCAATAAGAAAGGGGAGAATGGAGTCAACAAGCAACAAATTAGTACACTACAATGCTTTTCTTTTTTATTATCATCATCATATTTTAGTTTGAATTTTAGAAACTCCAAATATTTTTACCGATTACATTGTAATGAGAGAGCATTAATACTTTTTCACTCGGTGTGAATCAGAATTAGAGCCAATGTAAAAAGAAAATAATAAATATAAGAAGTTCAAAGCCAGAAATTGACTCTAAGCCCTAATTTTAAGTGAAGAACTAATGTCGTTATCGCAAGGTACGCTTGTACAAACAGTCGCTATTGATTTTGACTGATATACTCGAGCAACTACAAACAACACCGCGAATGCATACAGATCAGAACACAGATAAGTATGTTAAGTTTGAATCGTAATAGTGCAATCGACACAGCCCACTAACGTTTAGGTTTTGAACCACGGTTAATTGGTACTTTAAATCAAAATTGAAGTCAAATATTTTATTTAACATTTGTATATTATTTACACTTATTGAACGTACATTTATGCCATAGCTTCGCGAATTCCTACACTTATATAAAATAAGTGTTATAAATATAATCATACAACATGGATTTCTTTTAAAAAGCACCCAAAAAGTGCCTTTTCATGCCAATTTTGGTAGAGCCACACCAAGGTAGAGTGGGCTAGGGCAGTTGCAAATTCGCTACTGCTTATTATCAGGTGGTATGGAGTATTCTATATAATGTCATGAACTCGTAGTGTCGAGTCATTTGATGTGCTTTTTATACACAGTTATTCAAATACACAGTTAGTAAAAATAATAATAAAAATTCATTGGTTTTTCAATGGTCAATGATATGATACTTATATAAGTAGGTACTGTACGGTCTAATTACCGTACATTTTACCGCGTCAGCCACATTATACCTATATTGTTATTGTATAAACTAATTTATATTCACATTTCATTCACTTTTAATTCCTCATATTAGCAAGTTGTGTGTCAGATCAAGCTGAAGTGAATCAATAAAATTTATACTTAATCAACAAGGATTCTCATTTAGCAAGATATATCAGGTTGTGAGACTGAACCAAGAAGTCCCACAACATATGGTCCTTCGAATCGTGGTTTAGTGATCTTTTTGGGTTTTTCGTGTGATAGCGAATCGGTTTAGTCGGCCTCCCACAAGCGGGTCTCACCGACTTAATTGAGAAGGCGCATATATCACTCGGAGAGCACATTAGACGCTAAACTATCAAGAATCAGCAAGATCAGCAAGTATCATGAAGCAAGTATTTTAGTGGAATATTTGTTGTGAAATACAAGTCCATTTAATAATCAAGTTATAAAATTTGTCACTATTTTTCAATATACAAAACTATCAAGAATCAGCAAGTATCAAGAAGTCAGTATTTTAGTGGAATATTTGTTGTGAAATACAAGTCCATTTAATAATCAAGTTATAAAATTTGTCACTATTTTTCAATATACAAAACTATCAAGAATCAGCAAGTATCAAGAAGTCAGTATTTTAGTGGAATATTTGTTGTGAAATACAAGTCCATTTAATAATCAAGTTATAAAATTTGTCACTATTTCTCAATATACAAAACTATCAAGAATCAGCAAGTATCAAGAAGTCAGTATTTTAGTGGAATATTTGTTGTGAAATACAAGTCCATTTAATAATCAAGTTATAAAATTTGTCACTATTTCTCAATATACAAAACTATCAAGAATCAGCAAGTATCAAGAAGCAAGTATTTTAGTGGAATATTTGTTGTGAAATACAAGTCCATTTAATAATCAAGTTATAAAATTTGTCACTATTTCTCAATATACAAAACTATCAAGAATCAGCAAGTATCAAGAAGTCAGTATTTTAGTGGAATATTTGTTGTGAAATACAAGTCCATTTAATAATCAAGTTATAAAATTTGTCACTATTTTTCAATATACAAAACTATCAAGAATCAGCAAGTATCAAGAAGTCAGTATTTTAGTGGAATATTTGTTGTGAAATACAAGTCCATTTAATAATCAAGTTATAAAATTTGTCACTATTTCTCAATATACAAAACTATCAAGAACTATCAAGAATTATCAAGAACAATCTAAACAATTAAGTGAAATTTAACAAGATATAAAACAAGAAACTTATAAAAATCATCAAGTTAATCTATCAACATGGATGTGAATGATATACTTTATCAGCAAACTTTGTTAGCAGAGGAGATCAAGAAAGTTTTAATCAATTACAAGAAAGATGGTCCAGGACGCAGGACAACTCAACATATCAGGAGACGTCTCGAGACTTTAGAGAAGAGTTGGAATGAGTACAAGTCAAACCATGCAAGACTTACCGAGTTGTTATCAAGGGACGACGATTATTTTACAGGTAATTATTATGAACAAACAAGGCAATATTACTACGATACAAAAATGTATATTGAAAAAACAAGTATCTGTCCTCAAGACGAGAACAATGATGCAGATCAAGAACTCGCTGCTCCTAGCACAAACCAGGAGAAGCTGCATCGCCAAAAGATGCCTCAAGAGCTATCGCTTTCTTATGAAAAATCTTCTACGCTTCAAGAAGATATGCAAGCAAGTGCAGAACAGCCATTAACAAAAAATAAATCAAGTATTGGTAACAACAGTAAATTAGATGAAATGTATAAAAAACAACTGAGCAATTTTAAGGCGTTCACCAGGACTGTTTCGAATATTAACGTGGAGATTATGCAAGAAAAATGGGAGTTCGAAGACACATTGAGAACCCTTCAAGTGCGTTGGAAAGCAATAGATTTACTTCATTGGGAATTAGACAGTGAATTAGACGGGTCCAACTGGCAATACGAAACCAGATTTACTGAACATGAACAAACGTACTATGATGTCAAAAGGGCCATCAATAGCAAGCTATGGTCAGTTTCTCATCGAGAAAAATCTACACCTCAACTCGACATTCCTATTTTCAACGGCAACTACCAACAATGGACATCGTTCAAGGACTTGTTTAGCGAAGCAATTCACAATAATCCTACCCTATCAAACGCTCAGAAAATGCAGTTCCTCAAGAGCAAGCTTAAAGGGGAGGCAGAGCGCTTGACACAACACCTTCAAATCAGTTCTGAAAACTATCATACCTGTTGGGAGATATTAAACCACAGATATAATAACAAGAAATTAATATTTACAACTCATATGAATACCATGATGAATCTCCCTATTACGCAGCACGCTAACGCGAATCATATAAAACGCTTGCATGACGTTACTACCGAATGCCTGAATGCAATTAAAAACATAGGAATCATTTTAGATACATGGGACCCAATCCTAGTGTACTTCTTAGTGCAGAAACTTGACGCTGAAACTCATAGTGATTACCTCGAGTCTTTGAAAGAGCCACGTGATTTACCAAAACTAAAGGATTTCTTAACATTTTTGGAAAACAAATTTACTACTATGGAATCGTCACGTCGGAAACAAGAAAATTATCAACAGAAGTCGGGCTCATCTTCATCAACTAGGCCAGAAAAATCATATAACTTCAAGCATTATTCAAGCAACAAGGCTATTACGCAATCAAGCACAAGAAACAAATTAAAATGCTCTATTTGCGACAGCTTAGAGCATGGAATTTATTTTTGCAAACAATTCCTAGAAATGTCGCCTATGCAGAAACTTCAAACCATTGCGAAATTGAATTTATGTACAAATTGTCTGTATAATCATAACGGAAAAATATGCGCATCAAACAAAAGATGCCGGGAATGCAATGGATGCCACAATACCATATTACATTCAGCGTATTCAACTAATAACAAGACACCAAATGACATGACGTCAAGATACGCTGAATCGAGCCGCCGTGTCGAACGATCAAGCAATACTTCACACGTGGCTCAGCAATGTGATGTTCCAGAAATACTCTTACCTACAGCTCTGATAAACGTACAAAGAGCAGATGGAAAATATATAACTATGCGAGCTTTAGTCGACCAAGGATCACAAGTTTCGTTAATCACGACAAAGGCCGCCCAACTTCTGAGTATACCTCGCCGAAAATGCAAAGGCATCATAACTGGTGTGGGCACGAAGAATAATACATGCACTGGAGTAATAAACATTAGCTGCAGCTCATTGGTTGAAATTTACAATTTTAACACCGATGTTTTTATTATGAAAAGTTTAACAAGAAACTTACCAAACGATTCCTTTAGAAAACCAGCATGGGAAGACCTACAAACAATTAATTTAGCTGACCCTGACTTTAATGTGAGCAAGCCCATAGATATTCTTTTAGGCGCCGATATCTATTCAGAGATTATATTGGACGGCATTTACAAGAAAGATAACATGACACCGATTGCACAAAAAACACGTTTAGGGTGGATTTTGTGCGGAAAAATAAAAACTTACCAATGCAACGTGATTTTGAATGACATACAAGGAATGCAAAGATTTTGGGAAATAGAAGATCTCTCTGAAACAAAACCATATTCTACAGAAGAAAATAATTGTATCGAGTTTTATAAGTCAACCAAAACAAGATTGGAAGACGGAAGATACAAAGTACGCTTACCTCTTACATGTAACATTGAAAAATTGGGACCCTCAAAATACAAATCCATTGCCCAATTTCGGCAATTAGAAAGGAAATTCCAGAAAAATAATGAAATTAAATTAGCTTACACCTTGTTTATTCACGAGTATCAAGAATTAGGTCATATGAAACTGGTTAACAACAGCAATATTATATATGACTGTTACTTACCGCACCATTGCGTGTTACGACAAGATTCAAGTACTACGACACATCGCGTAGTATTCAATGCATCCGAAAAAACAGCAAGTGGCATAAGTCTAAATGATTGTATGTGTAAAGGGCCTAACTTGCAAAAAGACATTTTAACATTGATCATGGGATGGAGACAGTATAAGGTCGCTTTTACTGCCGACATAGAAAAAATGTTTCGGCAGATATGGCTACATGAAGATGACCAAGCTCTTCAAAAAATAGTTTGGCGAGATAATCCTTATGAATCATTACAAGATTACCAACTAACGACTGTGACCTATGGCACCAAGGCCGCTCCTTTCCTCGCTATGATGACGCTCCGACAACTAGCGAGTGACGAAAGAGACAACTACCCGGAAGCAGCCGAAATACTTGAAAAATATTTTTACATGGATGACTTACTCCATGGATCTCATTCACTGGACTCAGCACTGAAATTAAAACAAGACCTCATCAACCTGTTGAAATCTGGTGGGTTCAACTTACGGAAATGGAGCTCGAACTATCAAGAATTACTACAGAATGAAAATAAACAAGAACAAGATAACTATGATTTCAAGCTAATCGAGTCTACTAAAACTCTCGGTTTGCATTGGAATCCAGACAAAGATATTTTCATTTTTCAATGCAAAATTGATATCAAGGACACACAGGATACCAAAAGGTCTCTACTATCAGCTATATCTCAACTTTTCGATCCGTTAGGATGGCTAACTCCATTATCTACAAAAATGAAACTGATCTTCCAACAAGTATGGAAAACAAGCATGGCCTGGGATGACAAACTCCCAAACGATATTTATCATGAATGGCAAGCTATCAAAAATGATATAAAATATATAAATAACATTAAAATACCACGCTGGTTGGGCTCAGACAATATAAGTCCGATCGAATTACACGGCTTTTGCGACGCATCACAAAAAGCGTATGCATGTGTCGTTTATAGCAAAATAGTAAAAGCAGGTCAAGCGGAAATTAAATTAATTGCTGGAAAATCAAGAATAGTTCCATGCAATAAAGAAGTTTCCTTACCAAGACTGGAACTGTGCGGAGCTCTTCTTCTTTCTAAACTAATGGAAAAAATAAAAGAGACATTTTCACCAAGCACTCACCTCAAAGTTCAGGGATGGATCGATTCTACAGCAGTTCTGGGATGGCTTCAAGGAAATCCCGATCGCTGGAAGCCATTTGTGTCAAACAGAGTTCGTAAAATTGTCAATATTATGCCGCCGGACTGTTGGCAATACGTAAAATCTTCTGAGAATCCCGCAGATTGTGCAAGCCGAGGTCTGATGGCAAGTCGATTATTAGACCACTCCCTGTGGTGGCATGGGCCAACATGGCTAGCTGCTTGTGAAAATACGAAAAAGAAACAATATATATTCAATACAAATGAAGAAGAAAAATTACAAAGGCAAGTTCATTTAGTGACACAGAATTGTGATAACAATCTCATCAAGGAGATGATAGATAAATACAGTTCATTTCTTAAACTTGTAAGAATACTCGCTTGGGTGTATAGATTTGCAACGAAAAAAGTAGATAGAAAAAAGTCAACATGGCTTTCCTTGTCGGAATTACAAGAGTCACGAAAAATGATTATAAAGCACGCTCAAAGTCAAGTATTTGAAGAAGAAATATGCAACCTGAAAGAAAAGAAACAAATTTCATCGAAAAGCAAGATTTTGAAATTAAATCCATTTTTAGATGAGGATGAGATCCTACGCGTGGGTGGGAGACTACAAAACGCATACATTAGTCCCGATATGAAAAATCCAATTATATTGCCAACAAATCATCGTCTCACCGAATTAATAATAAATAACGCTCACGAGCTCACATATCATGGAGGCGCTCGAGTTACATTAGCCTTCACACGACAAAAGTACTGGATTCCAAGTGGCAATAGAACAACAAAAAAATATATACATAGATGTGTCATCTGTAAGAAACAAAAACCAATCATGCAACAACAAATTATGGGAAACTTACCTGAAGCAAGGGTAAATCCTTCACGTCCCTTCAAGCACACGGGCGTAGACTTCACCGGGCATATTCTTTTGAAGGCCAGCAAGGGTCGGGGTGTCAAAACCACAAAGGGATATGTAGCTGTCTTTGTATGTATGACAACCAAGGCCGTACACTTGGAATTGGTTTCCGACTTGACAACGACTTCATTTATTGCGGCATTGCGTAGGATGTCCGCAAGAAGAGGCACTCCAAGCGATATCTATTGCGACAATGGACGTAATTTCGTTGGAAGCAACAGAATCCTTCAGCAAGAAATTCAAGAAATTATTTGTAATTTTAATCAAGATTTACAACAAGAATTAATAGATATGAATATCATATTTCACTTTAATGCACCCTCATGGCCGTCGGCAGGTGGGCTCTGGGAAGCAGCGGTCAAGAGTTTCAAATTTCACCTGAAGAGGGTTGTAGGAGACCAAAAACTGACATACGAAGAGTACTCGACGCTACTTACCCAAATTGAAGCATGTTTAAATTCAAGGCCACTATGTGCATTAACAGACGACCCACAAGACTTAAATTATTTAACCCCATCTCATTTCCTCGCAAGTGGACCATTATTGACGCTGGTACCAACCGAAAAGGATTTAAGAACACGTTGGCATCTAATTCAAAAAATTATGCAAGATATTTGGAAACGATGGCAAGCCGAATATTTAACTCAATTAATATCAAGATCAAAATGGCAACATGCAAAAGAAAATTTAAAAATCAATGACGTCGTTCTCATTCATGAAGAGAATTTACCACCAGGAAAATGGATTATGGGCCGGGTGGTAGAGCAGCATCCTGGGAAAGACGGTCGTGTGCGCGTAGTTACCCTCAAGACTCAAAGTGGCTACTTGAAACGACCAATAGTTAAGGTGTCCAAACTTATCAGCCAAGAGGACGATCCATTAAATGCAAATGTCAATCATATCACACGAAACTATAAAGATGACCTTGCTAACAAGACAACCAAACCAAGGAAATCAAAGATGTCATTTTTTACTTCGATTGTCATAGCATTTATATTATTTTAATCAATTTTATCAAGTGATAAAGCCTCTGACATGTCACTTATTAAGGACGAATGGAAAATCGTAGTGTACTATCAAATGGAACCTTATTGGCAAGGAAATAATGCATTAGAAAAATATATAAACACACTTGAGGCAACATGCATAACAATACGAAAGCAAAGTCAACAATGTGATGCAATTCTACTTCAGCTACGTCACGGCTACGAGGAACTCGCGTACTACAACCAGCTGTTACTGAGTCAGCAACTCGGCGAGCGGCCGGCCAGACTGCGTCGACGGAGAGGTCTTATCAACGGCGTCGGATATCTCGCTAATAGTTTGTTTGGAGTATTAGATGACCGATTCGCCGAACAATACAAAAAGGACATCTGTTCGTTACAAGAAAATCAAAAACACATCGTAAATCTTTGGAAGTCACAAGCATTGAAAATACGATGAACCAACAACACAAAGTAATAAATCAACATATGATGGCCTTTGAGAACAAGCAAGATATTCGCCAAAGCAGGTGCCGGAAGGAACGAGCCGGGATCAGTCCTCCTCGATCGAGATGTTGGAAGTCAATACACGGGCCACTCAGAATAAATCTACAAGTCCAGCTATACGGAAATTTCATGAAATATTTAAGAATGAATCTGTTTAATTTGTCTTCATTTTATTTTATATCATATATTTAACATTATCATTATATTTCTCTTCTTAATCGTCTCTGTCCCGGGAAGATGTACGGTCTAATTACCGTACATTTTACCGCGTCAGCCACATTATACCTATATTGTTATTGTATAAACTAATTTATATTCACATTTCATTCACTTTTAATTCCTCATATTAGCAAGTTGTGTGTCAGATCAAGCTGAAGTGAATCAATAAAATTTATACTTAATCAACAAGGATTCTCATTTAGCAAGATATATCAGGTTGTGAGACTGAACCAAGAAGTCCCACAACAGGTACTTATGTGAATAAAAAAACCGAATCTATTTTCTCTATGGCCGTGGACTAACACAATTACCGTCTATAGTTTATGTACAACTATGTTTACATTAAATTGGGTCGGCTGAGCTCAGGTCGGGTTTGCCTAATACTATTATAGGTAGGTCTGTATGTGTACACACATCCTTTTTATTAAATCTACTAACATAAATATTTCAGTTAAGCTTTTAATATATTGAGGTACACCTGTTAAAGAAGAATGGAAGGTAGTGAATTGTGTTTCCAAATCAAAGAAAGTTCAGAAAAATAGGTAAAATCAAATATTATTTCAATATCAGTAAAATAATAGTATCTGTTGAGAATATTGTTTATGAAATTTTAAGTTTTTATGTATTGTCATGGTAACGAATAATAACAAGAAAAACGTATTAATTCCCCACAGTATCAACAAACAAGAACAACAAGAAAAGATATAAATAATAAATGATAGAATTACTTTAACTTATCTAAGTTATTATTATTAGTTACTTATAGTTATTAGTTATTATTACTAATATTTTGTCATTTATTAACAGTGTCATAACACTGTTACGGGGAAGGAGAAGGAATGTTTTTAAGAGCGAGATGAAAAGGTGACATAAAGGTAAAAATAAGTTATATTATCGAGCGGGACTTATAAAAACACTTTTACAACTAACTATACACAACTGACTTGGAATAATGACCACAGATAAGAATATGAATATATATAAATAATAACAATAATACTTTTTTTAATTTATACTAATTTCTTATAAATGGTTGACAAGGACTCCAAGGAGTACGCAACAGTCACTTTAAAAGTCTGAAGAGGACTTATACAAAAATGTAAAAATGTTTAACAAAAATTAATATTTATCAAAATATAATAGTATAATGACCACTATTGACTTTGCTTTACAGATAACATTTATGCGCTGATGTAGTTTTTTATATAAAAATCTTTATGTATTTCAGAAGTCTTAATCTTTTCATCTGTATTTATTGAGAACAAAATTAAAGCAATGAACTGTAATGAAAAAAGCATATTTCGTGGCATTTTAAGAGAAAAAAAATTACTAAGCATATTTTTAGATTAAGGACTTTTTTCAAAGATCTCTAATACACCGCCAACATATACAATATTTTGTGCATTGTATTAAAAATCCATTAATCACTAGTCCAGTCATCTCCTTAATTAATAGATTGTATTCACAAGACCACGACCAAGAACAACATAACAGTCGTGGTCGTGCATTGCCCTTAATTATTAAGGTAATAAAATACAAATAACGATTTGTATTTTAAAAACAAAAGAGCATCTGCATCTGAATCTATATTTATAATGTTTACTTTTAAATTTTGTTTTGTGTATTTCCGGGCTGCGAAAAGACGGGTGGAGCACATTGCGCACTTTCTTTTATTTTTTGGAGTATTAAATACCAACGTAAATATTTAATTAATGTTAATTTTATATCAATAATAGCATCACGTAAAGTTAATATCATTCAACGTTTATTGAATATAATTTAATTGGGATATGATGCAAATAATTTTATATTGGTTCAGAAACAATTTCTCCTGTTCTACATACCAAGGAAACGTAATAATGATATAAATAAATTTATTTCCTCCCTTTAGTATCTAATGTTACCATAATAAAATATGCATTTCTAAATGATTACGCAGATTTTATAGTTAACTTTACTCACCAATATAGCTGTAGACATTACTGCATTGGTTATTAAGTAATTATACGAATATTAAGCATTTATAGAAGTTGTAAGCTTGTAAAACACGTATATAATATTTTAATTCGCCTTTAGCCAGTAGCATGACCGTTATTTACGTTGTGAAATTATGGCTGGTGTTAATATGATTTTTTTGTTAATTACCCTTTAAAAGAGTGTAAAAATATTTTGTGCACCATTAAAATTCTTAATTTTTTGTGTGTTTTAACCAACTGTACAAACATTCATGAGAAACGATTAAATAAAGGACAAAGTATGCAAGAGTAGGTAATGCTGGTAAAATTTCATTAAATGAAAAGAGTAATAATTTCCGTGCCTATCTTCCTATCCATATAGTGCTAACTTTTTATTGTTTAGACCTACTTGTTTAGGTAAAGCCCGGTAGGTAAGTCCGTGAAATTTTCAGAATGCACACAAATAGATATCTTACTACCTCCTCTGATTGTCTGTTTTGCGGGAATATAAATTCGAAATCTTTACCAAATTACTAACGGTTCTTCTAAAAATTTTACAATATTGTTATCTATAACCCTTACTACAGAACACCGTTTAAGTTTTATAATGATGTCGCCAACTAAAATAATCAGTTATACATTAATTTTCCCTCCATAACCATAATTAACTCAAATGCAAATGTAAAATATCTTTCTGGCTATCTCTTGGCTTTATCGCATAAGCCACCGCTAGCTACTTAGGTAATTAATCGATTCTAAAGCCGACTCGGCCACATTCACCACAATAGATTCTTTAGGTCATAGGTCGCCACTATGCTAAACAAGGATAGCTATAGTTAGCGTGGCTGCGCTCCATCATTCCGTGGAACAGCGAATCACGCCTCCGTCGACAGAGCAGGACAGCGCTATCAATAGAGAAAAGCTGGTAGCATGCGCTCTAAATAAAACCCTAACAATTCATTTTAAGGTTTAGTTTCATTAGGAGAGTTAACAGTCACGATTTTAATATTCTCGGTAGAGGCATTCAGTATTTCACTTCATTGTGTATGTTATGATCAATGTACGCATTATATTGATATTAAAATAAAGTACAATAAATTGTTTGCACAAGATGTAGATTAAATTATCTAACGTGTAGCAACAACAATATACATATACAAATATAGGAACATATCTACCTACGTATAATTTGGTGTTTACTTTTAATTATAACATTACAATTTGGCTTTAGTGAAAAATAAAAAAAATTTCAAAATATTTTTATTAAGGGTTTTAATAATAGGTAGAAATAAAATCCGGAAAATACAACACAATTAAAATACGCTTTATGACAAAAAATTTTTTTTACTAAAGTGAAATTAAGTTGCTGTATTCATTAGATAGGGTTCTTTATGTCATAACTAAATTATGTTTAAATATTTACCAAAATAATAAAGCTTATAATTTGAGGTCATGATTTGTAAGCGTTAGAAGAGTAAGTTGATTTAATAAATCCAATGTATGAGAATCCCTTTAATTATCAATATATATAGGGACGAGATTATTTCCAATCTGGGGCTGAATTTTACACGCACAACGAATAAAATTCCACGCGATCTTTGTTTTTTCCACCCAGTTTTAGTTTACAAAGCATTAGCACAATTTTATTTAATCGCGCCAAGGCGGTTTCTGCGGCGAAACCCACATTTGGTAGTGGAATTATTTTCGCAAGTGAATGCAGCTATATACAAATTCCACATGTCGCGGAATTCTGAAAATCGCGTGGCGAAATTTCGCAGTACGGCTCTGGCTCTTACTCACGCGATGCCTACCCTGTAAAATCAAGAAGAGAAAGCGTTGCGTCGTGTTACGTTGACAGCATAGGTACCTAAGTAGAAACTATTATCTAATCTGTGGCTAAGGAGACCAGTTCCCAACTTAATGCCTTTTATCGTATAGGTATCGTAGTAATCTTCACCAATTTTACTACGAAACAATCTAGCTTATTTATTCAAAATGTCAGTAGTTATCGAGATAGTTAGACATAATTTTCTTTTTTTATGTGTGAGCAAAAAATTTTTTGGTTGTATATATTATACATTAATTTTGAACTACGGCTATCTGGTAGGTAGATAAAGAATACAAAAAATGCTGATAACATAATAAAATCAATCATTTCGATCACTTTATAAATAAAGATATATGATATAATTATGTACCTACTTAGTTTAAAGAATTAATAACAAATTGAGATAATCTTAGTGGTCATAAAGTTGTTGCACTTCAATAAAAATATAAAAAGCAATTCTATCTTTAATATAAGTCTAATGAACATCATTAACATACTGGTGGGCAGTGATCATCGTAAATGGGAGACGTATGATTAGTTTGGGTAATAATAACATCACGCTGGTCCAATGTGGCTTCGTGTAACAGGGACCAACGGCTTAAGAACCTTCGGAAGCAAAGAAGAGCTATAGATAATAAATGTTCATTGACCCATCTAGGAACAAACTATAGCAAAAGCTACGATGTTTTCATTACCGAAACCAGAGTGTTGGAACCACTCGCCAAGGGGTCCTGTCACGGTCGCCAGATGTCGTGGAGCCAGAAACTAAATCTAATATATATATAGTAATGTGGAAAAGTAAATTATAATATTAAATAATAAATAAAATCAACCAGTTTCTGTTACAGTCATTAATCAAGTCATTTTTATTTTTAATAAATCAAAAACTATTACAAACATAGTTAAATATACGGCCTCCTTAATCCAATCTTTAACACTCATCAAAGATTCATACGTAGAAGTTAATAGTTCTCGTTTCTCTTTCAACATGACAATGTTATCTCTCTTTTTTATGAAAAGCACAGCAACAACTCGACGCTGCTTGATGGTCAGCAGTAGGAGTCCATATGCGAAGATAATTATGCTGCTAGTGCAGCATGCGACATAATTCCGTAGCGCCTTTACACGCCTCTATACGATTCAGAAAATTACTTTGTGTGTGAAGTTGAGTTGGAGACAGTTAATAGGTAGTGATAAGGTCATAAACATTTTCAGAGTGATCTTCACATTTCAACCGACTGAGGGTGCTCTTCGACGCAATTACAAAGATTCAGAGGGGGAGGGGTATTTGTTCCTGAGAGGGTACTGATTTATTTATTATATACGCTTATTATAATGATATAAATATATAGACGGAGCTATTTTAAGGTAATACAAGACTAGTCAATATAATGATTATGTTCATACAAACATTAAACTAATTTAATCGACTAAGAATAATATCTTATACGAGTATTAACAGAAATAATTAAAAGAACAAGTCGTAGAACGACAGCAAGTAGTGTAGGCCTACATGAACTAGGTATTTAACCTGAAGAGCGAATTTATTAAAATTACGAAGCAACTAAGATACAGTGGTCCATGTGAATAAGGCTGTAAATAGATGTCAAGCGGTGACCGAGGTGTGCTAGGCGTTGTTTATTAGGCTACGAGAAAGTGAGATTTGTACTAACTAGCGGTTTCAGGGCCTGGCGCGGTCTGCTGAGACACAAATCGTGTGCGTCGCCAGTTCTATTTAGAAATTAATGTCTCTCCAATACAATGAGGTACCTAAAATAAAAATAAGTAGCTTTTATCGGGCTCGCACACCACAATATATATCTTTGTATCAGTCTAGGGATATCTAAAGAGACATCGATAGAAATGACGTCTATTTTAACTTATGATATTATTATATTATATTATTATGATTTTATTATTTTAACTTATTACCGATATTGATAGACCTGCCAAAGTTATTTATCAAGCAATCTCCGTTAATTAAGTTTAAATAACCATATGTATGGCTGAATAAAAAGTAAAAAAGTATTTATAATGCTTAACAAAAAACCCACTTTTAAACGTAGATAGAATATAGGAATGCGCCATAATTCGCTCTTATTAAAAGTAACTAACTACTTACCTAATCTAGAAAAAACCATAATTGAATGTAAATTTTCAGTGTGCTTTTTACTATCAATGATAATTAATTAATTATACAATCGCTGATTCGGAAATTCAAAAATATGTATCGTAGGTCACCTGTATGATGGAGATGATGATCTTGTTCATACGGTGCTATCTTCCTTAAAAGAATTCTATCGTGTAGATTTAAGGTTCAATATTGTGTACCCCGCTTCAACAGAATACAACACAGAAGTACCCACCAAACCTCCAGGCGATTCTCGAGGGCTGGTGGGATATTACTGGATACAAATGATTACAGTCACTAAACAAATATATACTAAACTGGTATGGGTACAAACTGGGTACAAATGACTACAGTCACAAACGTGTATGGGTACAAACTGGGCTCAAATGTCTACAGTCACCAAACGGGTATGGGTACAAACTGGCCACAGAAGACTACAGTCACTAAACGGGTATGGGTATAAAACGGGGCACAAATGATTACAGTCACTAAACAGCAATGTATTATAAAAAAGAAGCATACTGCAGCAGTTATACCCGGTATGGTGATTCAAAAGCCACCAGCTATAGGCACAGTACAAAAAGACTGCCATCGCTTTAAGCATAGAAGATCAAAGTTTAAGAAAACATATTTTATTACCTTTGGTACATATATAAACACTAATTACACACTTACCTACACATATGTATGACTTTCAGTTTATTTTCCATTTAAGCCCGTTATGCAGATGAAATTATTATACATAATAAATAAATACAACAAAGGATACAATAAAAGATAAGGGTTTTTTTCTACTTAGTATTACGTAGTCGAAATAATTTTTTCGCATTACTTAAGCGTGTCTAATAGCGATTTTCGGTATTAGGGCAGGGTTAATAAACTGCAAGTAATTAACAAAATGGTGGTATTTTACCATTTTTACTTGGTTTGTCATACTTAGGTATCTAATTTTGGTTAGTTTATTTGATAAGAAGATTAAATATAATAACTGAACTAACAAAAAATTTCACAGAATGGGAATGCCATCACTACTTACTTCCCTACCAGCGACGAAGTTTTTAATATTCTTCAGCATAACTAGTAATATCTTGGACTAGATGGAAGACCCGTTAGAAGATTCAAATTGTTTGCTGTGTTTCCCTGTAAAGAGAAAGATAACTGTGAAGTTTACCAACTTCTGTCTCGTTGCGGTGGGCAATTCGAAATAGTTTTATTGAAATTTCGGGAGTCTATTGACGATAATTAACACGTACCTGTGGAGGTAAGCCTTATGATAGTTACATTTCCTGAAGAAAAAAGCAAATGTATTTCTCTTTTGATATTCTTTACAATAATTTTTATTTCATTACATGCGCGCATTCAAAATTAAATTAGTAATAAAATGATAAAAGATAATTTCATATACGAGAATATAAACAGTATAGTTACCACCATTACAGATGTTGAAAATTTACCAATGTGAGATAAATTAATCCAGGATTGAATTTCCATAAATTCTGCGTTCAATTTGACGTAAGTTTGACGTAAAGCTTATAATCAGGACGCAATGTGTTTACAATTAAAAAAAAACAACGAAACAAAAATAGAAAGTTATTCTCTGTTATCTACAACTAAATATCATCGATTGATAATAACTAACAAACGGGCACATATATTGATGTAATGAACGTGACTATGAGATTGTTAACGTTAGGTTAAAATCGAAATTGCTGTAACTTATTCAGAGGGTCTAGACGTTTGAACCGATTGTCTTTACCGATTGATTTGCATTGGTATCGATAACATAAAACCGTGCCTTCGATGATCGCGAGCTAATAACAATTTGGAATACGAAGGTACACATGAACATGTTCCTTTAGTGGCAGCGATCCTTGTGGGCGTAAATACAAAACATATTTACTATACAAAATATATACTTGTTGTAAAAAGTATCATGTAATATTTGACAATGCAAATTAATAAATGGTATGCTCTTATGGTATCGAGTTTCATCTAATCAGTAAGGTAGAGAACAGTGTGTCTCGCGACTCCTGTAATTTGTGGGATTTTATTGTCAACGCTAAGCACGAATAGTACCTTTTATGTGCCATAACAATGACACACGATTATTGCGTATAGTGAATCCAACTATTTAAATCGATCACCATTCATAATTCAAGTGGAAACCATTTATATTGTTATTATGATGAATTGATCGATAAAACTGTGAAAGCAGTCTCTGTATTGTATATACTATAACTCCCTATTGTAGGTATGTTGCTTTATATACTATAGATATATCCTTTTGAAATACTTAAAATAAACTTGTTATTTCGTCAAATTGATACGATAAGTAAACTTGATCGCTTCAAACAATAGCGATCTCCAATAATAATGTAACAAACATTAGTGCATAATACAACAAGAAGAAAATATGACCCATTGTCGATTCGACCAGCATTGACTATTATCTTACTGATGACAAATGAACTCGAAACTTGGCGTGTCATTCAAACTTACGCATACTTTTAACTAACTACAAAGTTGCTTTTACATTGCGTCTTCTTTTAAAGATTCCAGCGCCCAGGGTATAATAAATCGTCAATGTAACCTTACGCGAGGCAAACCTTCAATACAAATTCTAAGTGAAGGGTTAAGCCGATTTAGATTGAACAGATAGAGGAGCCAGCGTCATGCTAATTCTAAATTTAAATTTGGGTTTGTGTATACAATTCGAATTCCGAAAGAATGGAATTCCGTGAGTTGACAGATTTCATAGACGGTGGTTGGTTATGGGCCGTGCCAATAAAATGACCATGACACCTGTTAGCAAGTAAGTTCGTGGGCGTTTAGAATTCTCTTGAAGAGAGAAACACGATTTTTGAATGAAGAGATGTTTATGTTTAATATAAGCGAATTAATGCTTTTATTTGGTTGGCACATTTTACCTTGTGTGAGATTCGGCGCTATGCCATAATAATATTATGAAGAATTGTGATAAGAAATAAATCCGGTTTAAAAAGACAAACAAATTTCTATCGCATTTTCCTACCAAGTAACTTAGTTACTGAGTCATCACGCATGACCTAACCACTATAATCTTGGATAATGACTGGTTTAATGTGTCCTATCAAAACTATCAAGACATCTGTGACATCTATACAAAACTCATTCTTCAAGCTTAATATGTACTATATTTCAAAATTAAGGAAGCTTAGCCACAAAAAACGGTTATCAGATCCAAATTGACAATCTTATTTGACTAAATGTTTAATTAACTAAGTATTAGGGAATTATAATATAAGTTAATTATTTTTTAAGTTCACAATCACAATTCGGTTATACTAACTGGCTTTCGTTGAAGAATATAGTGGAATTAAAATTGTAATGGTTATGAAATCGAAACTAATTTACAATTTTGGCTGCCCCGTCCATGTTTGTGACAAGTAAAACGTTTGGCGACGGTTCATGGTAACAGTTGATAGAACTTATTAGCATCGATTCTAAAATAACATAGAGAAACGAGACCATTGCCTCGGCACAGGTATGCCTAAGCCTCCTTATGGAGTTGTCTCATATGCCTGCTTAAATATTACCCGCGGATCGCTCACGTCAACAACACAATGATAGTACCCCGAGAACCTGCCTCCACAGTACATACTTTTACCGCAGTCGACTAAAACGTTCCATAATAAGCTAAATCCTTTTTGGTCACATTTAATGACGAACCGACTCTGCCTTACCATGCAACCTGTTTGATGGATGTAAGTCGATGTTTAGTGGACGCGATATCTAGAAAACTAATAGCTGCTTCCGACTGAGATGCGGGTAGATCAAAGTATTCAATTTTCTAAGACTGTTAATAAGTAATTAATGTCAACCATGAATATCGCAACATGATTGTGCGTTTTTGAAACTCGAAGATACAACTCAAATTTAACATAAATTTTTTTGAGTGATTTGACTTTTTGAGCATCGTTGATGAGTTTTTGCACTTTGAAGGGATGGGAGAAGTCCATATATAACTTGAAAGATTCAATGAAACAAACAAGATCAGATATGAGGCGCTAAGAAAAATAAGCCTCAGTTCACACCAACTTTATTTAGTCTTGTTAAAACTTCTTACAAAATTAACCAATGAAAATTCATATATTATACTATGATAGATAGGTTTTAAAAATATTTATATCCACACGAATTTAGGATACTTTGAACATGTACAAGTATCAAGTTCGTACAATAATTTTGAACTAGTGATAGAATGTTAAGTTATTTCCTAATTGATTTTTGGGTATAGTCTTCATGACTATACCTAAGGAAAAAAATGTGAAAATTGAGTCGCAGAAAACACACGGGGGTGAATCTATATACAATAACTCGTTAAACGACATCTTGATTTAAGTTTGATTACGGTTCAATCGTCATAAAATGTTTAAGTTACGATTGACGTGACTAATCCGTAACATTCAGAGTCATTAGCCAGGACGAGCTCATACGATTGATCGTTAACTGTTAAAAAACGACAATAATGAAGATTTACAACCTGAAGAACAGGTGGCCGATCTATCAGATAACGCTCTACCAGTGGACTGGTTTACTTTCATCAATGTTCGTTGTAAGTCAAAAGTTGTACAATTAAAATATTTTAGATGCTGAACACTTAGCGATAAAGGTTGTGTTTAATGCTTCATTGTTGGTTTTGTTGATTCAAATATAATATACACTTTGTCTGAATAGAATACACAATTCTTTTATGGAATTTTTACAACTTTAGATAAAATGAAAACTGTGTAAGAAAGCTTACTATAAAATTAATGATTATCTTAATGATACTTTAGTACGGTTATAAGCTGCTCGATGACAATTCGACAAAAATAAAAAATATATTAATATTAAGTAATTTGACACGTAATGGTTTACAAATATTTAAAGGTAAGAAGTTTCTAGCGCCGTTTCTTTTCCAAAGCAAGTATTCGTCAAAGCGGTGGTAGGGTTAAATTTTGACGATTTAAAAGAACTTAGTAATTGAGTCTATTTTAATAAAGATTTTTAAATTAGATTTTGAAAATAAAATAAAAATTTTCTTGACTGTCGTCTACTGACAATATTTATAGAATAATGTACAACACCATCTACGGATAAAGTCGATAGGGTCGATTGGCTCTAGTCGCGATAGAAAGAGATGATAATGTTAAAGTGTATGAAACATTAACTATAATTTTTCGTATAGGTCAATTATATTTATTTTTGCTTAATCATTTAAAACAATTAATTAGTGTATCATTACGTTTACATGTATTATTACATGTAAACGTAATGTAAAAAACAAAAACGAACGAAAACGAAAACTAGTAAACTAGTAAATTTAAATACTTCTATGTTATCATAGAAGTATTTAAATTTACTAGTTTCACGTGGACATTTTATTTAAATAAATAGCACACAACTACCGGAAACTTAAGTTCACATATCATATTAGCAGCAGAACTAGAATTTGATATTTATATGTTAGACGTTCACATTACTTAATTACTATTCAATTGAACTACCGTGTCTGTACGTTCTCATATGTCACCCACCCGTCCAAACATGACACGGTTTTTCATAACAAGTGTCTTCATATATTTTAATAAGTACTAAGCACAAAATTAAGAGTAATTTAGTATTGCCAACTATTCTATTCAGACACAAAATTAAAAATTAATATACCCATGCACATATGGTAGTATGTGTATGGTGTGTGGGTGAACCCTATCGTTTATATTCGTTTGTATCGTTGTTTATACTCATCATTTTTTTTTATTAAAGACAATTAAATACTTATACTAGCTGACCCAGCAAACGTTGTTTTGCAATAATTTTTTTTTTAATCTGGACAGCGAAAGAAACTCTTATCACCTATAATACTATAATAAGTAACCTCGATCTATTCTCGGATCTACCAAACATACTAAATTATTCTTATAAATATCGATTTTTATGAAGCCGTTTAGGGGAACTTCGAAAACAAACACTGAGACAAGATTTCTATATAATACACAAATAAATATTAATTTTAATCTGTGAAGTAAAAACTTATCAGACTTTCCTGCACTGGGCTCAGACTGGGTTATTTGGCAAAATAATTATATGCCTATGATCTATGATCTTAAGTACAAAGACAGAATGCTTACCATTCCTTTTTTAAAACATTCAAAAGTAGTTGTAGTCGGTGACAAAGACACAGTAACTATTTTATGGCAACATTAACACATTTTCACACAAGCCTCTCTTTGATTTTGAATTCCAAATTCAAACATATCGCTGTCACATTCAAACGTAGGTAACAGTAACGTAGGTGTCAGTATACGATATGCTATTCAAATATTAAGATACTGTAAATAATGTTTAATTAAAATTCAACATTAATTCAATTTACGACAGTGCCAGTTTATTTATGTTTTTGGGTACTGTCTCCTTAGACAACATGCCTATCTATAATCGCCAACGTAATCACTTAGTGCAAATGAATGGGATTTGATATAAGTCCTAGCTTAACTATCGACCTGGTTTTCAAATCTCATTCATTTAGCAATTTCATTACGATTATCGAAATGTATCTTATATACGTACCATAATACTGTCATGACGTTCATTGTACCGATCATATAATTTAAACCTTTAAAGTTTATCTTGGTTTACGATACTTCAACATTATGAAGTAGTCGTATTTCCTAAGCTGGTTCTACGAGTCTCGTGAGAATCAGTTCATTTTTCCACTCGATCACTTAAGCTTGAAGAGCTCTTCACGAGGACTTTTAACTCGAATATTTACACGATGAGAGCCAAGAGGTTTTATACTAAAAAGTATTCGCATAACATACACACGTACAATGCATTCGAATGTAATTACGCAGACTCGTAAAAGAGCTTATTGTACAATTGAATTAAAATCTTTCACTGTTTATGATTTAAGAATTCTGTAATTCTTGCGTAATTGCTATTTTATTAGGAAGTACATAAAAAGGAAGTCACTTTTTGTTGCAACTTTATGAACACATTCGAAAATTTTGTATTAACCTATAAGTTCTATATTAGATAACATAAATACGTGTTACGATACAATAAACGTAATGATTCAAACACAATTTTATATCTAAATTATTAATTTATAGAAGACTAGCGGCCCACCCCGGCTGTGGCCGGGATATGTTTATACACCTAAACCTTCCTCATGAATGACGTGAAAAACGCATGAAAAGCGTTCAGTGACTTTGTTTTATAATATTGCATTTACCTATCATCTAGCTCGAAATAAGCTTCATCAATAAATTGACTCGTTACTAGATAAAAGCTTATTTATATTACGAACTTGCATTTAGTTAGGGGTACTTAGTCAACCGGACATAATTTTTTTTTTCATTTCGAATAACATATTGATAAATTAAACACCACAACCCTAAGGAAATTTATTAAAGATTAATCAAACAGCTAGTCAGGTAATTTACTAATTGGTTTCCCAGTCATAATTTAAAAAGGAGGACGGAAATGAAATAGCGTTCAAAGAGGCTTCATATAGAATTCAATTGAACGCCAAGGGCAAACAATCACCCTTGGGATAACACACAAAATTTTATAAACAAATTTTTTTGTTATCAAACATGGAAAATTATAATTTACATTTAATATATTTATTAACAATTAGAACCATGCAAATATTTTTCAACGTAAAATTCATTAAGTAAATTTCATGTTTCGTATAGACAAATTAAAACATTATATTTAAATATAATATATAATATTTATATCTTATTTTCATTTAGTGTAATATAATAAATATTTTTGAGTGAAGTTGAGTTGAATGTTTGATGAGTGAAGCTTGTCAATCGCGTTCTTAATACCTAATAAATAGCGTATTAAATCAGTTAACTACATCTAAAAGGATTTAGGCTTCTAGCAACACGGCGTATTCTCATTAAATTTAATACCGGAGCCAGGTCTCAGTTACCTCAGCGGGTGACATCATCATACGACCAAATTCTGAAACCTATAACTAGATTATATTCTTCAAACCTGTTTGTTATCTGACCCTATTTGTCCCCGGCTTGATTTAGCTTGGATTCGGAGTGCTTCAATGACACCTAGCTATGCTGAACAAAAGTTACACCAATTATTCAAATCAGGTAAACGACTGCTCGAAACTGCTTATCATTCAAGCTCTTAGTTTTAAAAACTTGATAAAGCATTGTTTGATGGAATTAGTGTGTATGTATTGATGATTTTAAAAAGTGAAATAACAATGTGCGGCGAGCCTTAAACTATTTTACACTTAATGAATGTACTCGTAGAATTTAATCTTTTCTGCACAAAAGCATAATGCAAATACACCAAAAGGTATCTATGGCGAAAAAAGATAAAACCAAAAAACAATTTCACTTTTTAATTAGAAATAAATTAATAACATAACGATTATAGTGATGATATCGTTACGAAGGAACAGTTAATTGTCCTATTACAATAAAAATCAAAAAACATTTTAAGCCCAGGCATGACGAAAGGAGATGTTCCGAATTTGTATGGAGGCTGGTAGTGGGCCACCCCACAAGGCACAAGTTATATGAGATGAAAGGCTATATTTTTAAAATATCATGGAAAATATTATTCTAAATCTCCGCATTTTAACAAAAAACAACATTTTATTCTGGTTCACAAAATCTAAAGAGAAAAAACCACAGTCGATGTACAATGTCTTGTAAAACGTCAATATCTTAAATTGTCTTGCCAAAATATTTTTTATAACTAGATATTAATTCTAATAATAGAGATGTCATTTTTTATTTTTATTTAATCAAATATGATTTGATTATATTTATTGAACACACTTTTTAAATTAGTGGTAATTAAAAATTAAAAAAATATATATTCAAGAAACCCTGAAAACAAGCTTTAAACCAATCATATAAATCTCGCAAAACATTTCCTAGATATTTTCAAAATTATTGAAAATATTGACTGGAAATGTGACATAACACAATAAATAAAAAATTTGATTATGAAATCAGAGTTTATAATTAATCCCAGGTGTCCAAAAAAGTCAGTATTTGCCTTTAAGTTAGTGATGATACCTACGTGTAAATTAAAATCACCTTTAGAATTCTATATAATAACCTAATACTCATTCTATTATACAAAATTTAAACTTAAATGAAGATCAGCTCCGCTCTTTCTATTCGATGGTCCAAAAAAGATAGCAGACAGGTGATGTCATTGCCAAGTTTTTTTACAATAACCTAGAACACTGCCAACTAACGTTACTTACGTTTCTAAGATTATTTTCTTTACTGTAAAATACCTTTAAGTATTTCGCCGCGTAATCAATACAATGCCTCCGGATCTACACGTCTCAAAATCTCACATTATATTTATGGACGCATGCTAATGACTTTGGTATCGATAGCAGATGTTCCGTTATCGTCCGGACTCGACTCAGCTTCATTCATAAAACTCTTGGAGAATTTTAACTTATGAGCCGGGCGAACAAGTTTTGGACGAACAAAACGGACTTGTGATTTTTTTTCCAAATATATAAGTACCTACTTATATCGAATTGCAAATCTTTCTTTGGGGTCCAATTATTTTAAATAAACTGGTTTTGTAAGCAACACGTGTAATAAAGTAACTTTAAAATAATCGATTTAGAAAAACTTTACTACCAAGCCGATTGTTCCTTTTAATATCCATCTTTCAATTTGAACCACATGATCCGTAGTGTATCATACCATTTATCTTATAACTATGATTTTATATGATTGTATTCACATTAATATATTAGTAGCAATTGTCTATTTAAAATATTATATTTAACATTGGCTTTGATCTAACTTGATTGTAAGTGTCGTCACTTATAATCAAGTGAGATGCCGAATAGAATAAGGCTGAAGATGGTATCGAACCACATCCACATCCCTCAAAAACAGAGGACTGGTCTATCTTATCTTCAACAATTATTATTGTTATGGCAGCAGACTTAGGTAAGATGGCCATTCAGGCGGACTTAGAAAAGCCCTATTACCAACCAAACAGTGCTATGTAAGTCTCAACTAATGGACGACATTAGCAGACAAAGGCGGTTATTTAAAAAAAACAATAGCTATTAATAATTAAAGGTGTCATTGAAAACAAACAATTAAATCCTTTTTATAATATTTTATGATACAGTCTTGACATTAATTGATACTCTTAAAATGCTATAAACATGGCTGAAGTCGATTGTTTTTGGCCAACTAACAATACAATGCTGCTTGGCGGTCTCGACGACAGTGTGTCACCCGACACAAATGAGGCACGAATTTTACAACCAGTTATTCTCAATAGTCGTAAACGTAGACGTTTTATCGTGACACCAATTGTACACGATTTTATATGAAAATCACTAAACTTTAATACTGCTAAGGCAATCAAAAATTAAGTTTCATTCTGAGGAAAAACAAATATTATAACAGTTCAACAAAATTCAAATAAAATAATTCTAAAGTACTTTTGAAATGAATATTAAAACATAATATATTTTTGGACAATTGTACCGCTACATTTTTAATAACATTTATATTTCATAGACAACTTCGAGAGTCTAATAATATATATCAAGGGATGCGTTTATAAAAAAGATATATATTGGTGTGCAAATCAAGCGCAACTGTGGTAGAAAAATAGCTAAAGTAAAATGTAACATTTCTCTTAATATTCAATAGTTCTTACAGTTAGCTATTATGTAACTTATTAGATGTTTAAAAATAATTTTGTCTCAGGGTAACTTAAAAGACAATATAAAAACACAGTTCTATTTCCTAATAAAGGACCTTCATAATATATTTGTGACGCATAATTAGGCATTACATCACAATAGTCTCGTGATTAAGCGATCAGGCTGATGGCTGTGACAGACAGATGGACAAGCTGCGCACGCGCAGTCTCAACTGATATCTGCCTGGTTTATTACTACTGAGTTATTTGTCAGCAGCCACAGTACCCTTGGTAATAATAAGATAAATAAAAACTGTCCTTTACAACATTTTTTAAAAATAAGCTACTTATTCTTGTAACCACCATATGGTCTTAAAATTTATTTAGGATGGCGCAGCAACCAAAATATCGTATTTAATAACACAATAGTATCTTAAATTCACAGTATAATATCATTATATTCAGATTAATATTAAGTTACACATCCATTCATTTCATATTCTTTTATCCATCTCAAAATGTATATTATTCATTAAAGAAAACCTAAGCATCATTTAGATTTCCAGTTATGAATATTAGATAAAGGAAAAACATATTAAGTAAAATACCTATTTTTAATATAAGAAATAAACAAATATATAAACAACAATGACTCGACATCAAAAATTCAAATAAAATCTACCCCCTCCCTTGCCGTACTGACTCATTAAGTATAACAAGTCATGCCCTACTTGAAAATTCTTAACAATGTTCTAAGCTTAAGAACATTTTATTTCAAACTAGTCGGTGAACTTTGTATCACCTACAGTCACTTCTATTGGCTGATATGAATGCCATCATTAAAAGTAATCCGAAGTAGCTCCGAATAAAATTTATATATTTAATATTTATATTTTAACCATTTATTTCGAATAATATCGAAATATAGTATGAGATATATATCTACCTATTTAAACTACTTACCTATACATAAAGACACACATACACAAACTAAAAATATGTGTGATATGTTTATGGAAGAGCGTAGCCTGTGTCTAGATTCCTTGCTCTATAATCACTATTATAGTTAAGTCACTTAGTTAAGCCACTGATAGACCGAAAATAATTGTATTTTTTTTTATTTTTGACTAGTCAACATTGAACCACGTTGTTATTTATTCACACCTTAATAAATCAATCAAAACAAAAATGAAATTACTCAAATTGATCAAGCTATTTTTTAGTTTTAGCGAGTCAAACAAATAGCTATTTATTTTTATATTTAGATACAAGAAGATATTTTAACCGTTAGCAAATATACGATTCTTAAAAACAAAGATAATAAGATATAACGAAAACACAATTATTTTTAGTTTTTGTGGCGTGATTTAAGCATACTGCCTTATGGCCTGCAATAAAAACCATAATTCATTGTTTGTGAGATACGGCGTTTTAGCTCACGGGGGCAGAATAACAATCATAACATACTTTCTATTACACTTTACAGTTTTGTAATGTCCTTTCAATTAACGTGACAATCGTTTGTCTGCAATGTATTGACCACAGTACATATATTATTAACTACTTACATACTCGCTAAATGCAAGTATCTTGAAGAAAGATTACTAAATGTCGTATCGTGACTTCGTATGGATTCTATGTACTTCACCGCAGAGGTTTTACTGTCGTTTCATACGCAATCTTGATAGTACGATTCTATTAAAGCCTAAATGAATAGCTGTTCCTTAGTAATAAATACAATTTTGGTAATTTTTTTTAAGGAAAATAGTCTAGTAGTAGCCATAGGAGGCATTAACATCTCTTATTACCAGAATGTCCAAGCATATGCACTATCAAATGTTTCTTGATATTAAATGAATTTATAAATGCCGGTAACCACTTACAGGGTGGTCCATCTGCTTTGAATATAAAAAAGTAGCGTAGTAATATAAAATTGCAATAAAAATCACTTTTCATTAATTCTAGTAACAATATTACAAAGAGAGGTCGTAACATGTTGGGTATTCATAGAGTGCAATAAGAATAGATAATTTTTATTTTGATACTGTAATAGGTATTCAGAAAATAACGGCTCAAATTTCATCTGAAGTATAAAGAAAGCTCGAGATAACAAATTTGATTTACCCATCCAGGGACTGACCATGGCGAAAGTTGCTTTGTTCATTATAATCGAAACCAGAGCGTTCGGATCACTACGCAAACGAGTTTCCACATCAGCTTACTTAGTACATACATTTTGAGCAGTAGCTTTTAGTAGTAAAGGTATTAAATACTTCTTTGTGCTGTAATCCGCAATCCACTGCCTCGCGTTGTTCAAAATGACACGAACAAAGCTTGATTAACGTTTCTCATTATTTATTACTACCGTGTACAAGTAGCTACTTCTATGACCTTCTTAAGCTATACTGTAGTCCTAGTGTGAGTTTCAATAGAATTGAAACGTCTTGATTGTGTTTGTCGTCAGCTATCGAATGGAAGCGACAGGAGTGCCTTTGTTGTGAAGTATCGGAAGAGATTTGTTATTTATGCAATTATTACCCGCAATACGCAATTATTATACGTATAAACATTAATGTGTACAGTTGAGGAATTTTCTGTATTTTTAAAACTGACTTTTTAATACAATATCATGGATTTCTTTCTCCTTCTTAATAGAGTTCATTGTTTAGCATAATTTTATCTAATCCTTGAAATGAATAGAATTAGAGTTCATTATACATTATGCTTAACCTTGGTTATATCTTTAGTCTTTGTTCGTGCAAACAATAGTAGCAGGGATAATTTTCATCTTTTAAAATATTTAAAGAAGACGGAAATTACAATGAAAATTATAAAATAAAATGTAGTAGTGAAAAAAACACAAGCTTTCTTTTAAAAAATCCATGCCACTGCTCGATACTTCAAGGAGGCGGAATGTGTCTCTCGCTACGAAGCCTCCTTGCAAGTTCTACGTGCGAACAGTCTTAGTCCTGTGTTTTGGCTCTACACTGTCTATCTAGTAAGTAAAGTGTTAGTGTTATGGGTCAAAAACCCCACCAACTCTAAAATCTTATCAAACCTTAACTTCCTTTCTTGTAGCTTAAAAACATACAATTCTTACTTATGACGGAATCGTGCGCAATCCACTTACTTGAAAAACCTGATAAGATCTAACGATATTTCCGGCACTGCGTAGGCGTTACGGGTTCATTCTGGCCGAAACTATTTGAAAAAGTCACTTCGCACGCTCTCGCGTACCATACTTCCTTTCGACATGGGATCATAATCTTTCAATCTGTATAAAACTGCCGTTTCTGTTACCCGTTTTAACTTTAAAATTGAACTCTATGTCCAACGCCTTCACATTAAACTTTAAACGAAGTGACAAATTACTTAAGACTTTTTTGGGAATCGTCTTATGAGGCACCATTCATTGAGACAAGTAACGGGCAAATAGTAATCTCGCGTCTCGACAAGCCATTCAAGAGCACGTGTACAGTCAAGATCATATTTATTCGTAATTAATCATTAATGATTTGACAGGTGGAAATTTATTTTTGAAGTATTATTGAGAGAAAGCCCAAGCAATTAATGGATATTTTGTAGGCATGTAACTAAAATTATGATTTTCAATGTTTTGCAGTAAATGAAGCAAATAAATTTAAAGTATCGTATTGACATGTATTATAATAATAGTTTTTAAAAACACATGTCAATACAATAAAAAATATGTTATATATTTGCTGATTATATTTTGTATAAATTAGTTATAAAATAAATATATGATGGTATCTAATTTAGGTAAATATCTGACGTAATCTCTCTCAAACTGTCCAAAATTTTAATTTTATCACCATTCAAAAATGTTTATACAATTAAAGCGAATGACATTTAGACTTTAGTGTTTTTGTTGTCGTATATACCCTTTTCGTGTGTGTGCAATGCAGACGTCCTGATTATTTTGTGTACAAAATAACTCGTTTCGTTCGCAAGTGTGCGTGAGGCAGCAGCAGTGTGCGAGTCGCGTGCGACGCATTCCTTCGCGTACACAGTCATGCATACCTAGAGAGGCTTCTATTTATCTATAGCTTTTTGTTTTAACTTTTTCTCTTCATCTTCATGCAAATATTACACAAAATGTATTCGGTGATAAACATTTCACTTTTCACTACCTGTCTTTACGTTAAGTACATAATATTATTATTAATGCAAAACCACAAATATCGTTGTAAATTTTAGTATAAAAATAATAACATTAATGTGGCATCTATTCGGTTATACGATTATGAATACAATAATTTATACTGGATTAACATATTTAAATTATTATTTCACTACAAATTATAACTGAACGTTATATTAATGCATTTATGTAATTTACAAGGATCTTATTGTATATATTAATAATTGTAACACAGTCAAACTACCTCGATACAAAGAAAAATCAGATTGAATTTTACCCAGTACGGCTCTATTTTTAATAAAATTATTATTTTTACTTACTTTAATAAAGGAAAGTAATTAAGTTAAGGATTTAAATAATGACAACTACATTTATCTATTTATTGTTGAACACAGTGAATTGTGACCATCTTAAGGTCTCTATAATTATAATGGTTTCTATTAAAATAGATGTATTGTTAAATTAAAACCCATTGCACTGGTGACTAGTAATGAGTCCATAAAAAGTGTAATTATAAAAATTTTATAACCTGAATTTGTGTCGTCAATTCGGACACTAATTAAAAGCTTAATAAAAATGCTAACTTAGCTATTCGTAACATTCTTATACACAAAATTATTATCATGATCACGCATCTACTTTGTCACACTAGAAATAATATAATTTCTAACCCACAAAAGTACATAGTTCAGAGTACATACATTAAAAGTGGCATACATTTCCGCCCAATCACGGCGTGGGGCGGGCGAGCACAGCCGCCCTGCAATGCGCGCGCAACCCGTACTTAATACGAAAGCTAAGCATCGCAAAGCAGAAATTATATGGATTTTGGGTTAGTATTGAAGCTAACCGCGTCCCGACAAGTAAAAGACGAAACCAACCAATCCTTGGTGTTTAATTTCGTCTATAAATGTTTAATTTGAAATATTCTTAGTTAATCAACTTTGCTATAGATATAGTAAATTAATTAGCAGATATTATTGTATTTATCAATTAAAATAATATATATCCTCATCATCTCTTCTATCTTAAGAGACCATAATGAAGTCAGTTAGTTTTTGACAATTAAGACATTTGCTTTAGGTTTTTGAGTTTAAGTTTAACAATAAGTGTTAGTGAGTCTACATGGTTTCCACTTGAAAGATCTCTCTTTAGCTACTTGTTTTTATAATTAGTCTAATAATTTATCATTTATCTATAGGTATTTTCTTTTGTAAATATTTTTTTGGAAAACTACAAAATTACGAAAACAAGATTTTGTCTATCAAGCATAGATATGATTGGTTTTAAAAAGCGCTTAGCTAGGGTCCTCCTTAAGGCTTATATTATACATAATATTTCCACCTGATGTAAGATATAAAAATGTCAGAAAATAATAAGTAGTACTGTAGAAAATTGAAGTAAATATAGGTATTAATTAATTCATTTATTCATTCATTCAAACTTTATTTCACATAATGTACAATTGACCAACTTTATGTCGTAAGACTTTCTCTATCCATCAATTTTAAACATAAAATAATAAGACTTCGTATTTAGGTGCGTTAGTTGCTCCTTTGTTTTCTTCGGATAAATTATCGTTTTCCAAGGTATAATATAGATTATCATCAAAATAATTCTTCATAATAATCGAATGGTCAGTTTTATAGTAGAATGCAATAAAAAACGCATAACTCGTACGTCGCAAATTGAATGGGCTTTAGGAGGTGTGAGGTGGTGGGTCTAGAGCAATGGATAAACTACCTTAACTCTTGAGATGGTTGGTCGTTTTTTCTTCATGATTTCATATAACTATAAAGCGGTATGGGGTAGTGGTATTACTATATAAGTTCGTGATGGTAAGGACCCTCATAATAACGACGATATATCAAGAGAATTGTAGTTGGTGACAATTTGAAATATTCTATATTGTTTTGAAATGCTTTATCGTAAATTTTTTATCTATGTATATACATATATTAAATAAGTTCAAACAAAGTCAACAAATAGGCTACATTCACTTAGTCATGATGTATTTTTAAAAAACGATGATAATCTTCAGTTACGAAAATAACATGATAATTAAAACAACTATGAAAATTATAACAACAATACTAAATACTTTGTATTGTAGTTTACGTTTTCTTGTAGTATTGTTGTATATTAAAATTTGTTTGCAATAAATAATATTTGTATTAAATTGTACTTTATGTATAAGCGATTTTAAATTATGGTTTCTAGTGGTAATATAAAAAATAATTAATTCAAATAGCCGTATTTGATATCTATCAAAGGTTTGCTTTGCCAACGAATAAATATTAATAAGCTGCACTGACGTAATAGGATGAGTCACGTCAGATCACCGTTCACAAAAGTACCTAAATACTTTAAAGCTCCGACAAAAACTTTAAGCTCACAATTAGATTTATAGCTTCTGTATTTTCAATGATACAAAGTTGTATGTATTATTATTTAATATTAGAATAAGAAAAATACAAAATAATGATTTATTTTAAATGATTTATTTTTGTTTTTCTTCGTGAAATTTCTCTTTTATTTTTCAAATTTCCCAAAATTTCTGAAAGCAAAATATGACTATTTTTTAATTCTTGTCAGAGTGTCTATTCTATAAAAACAAAGGGTTCCACGTCATATAAGATCCTCGCCTTAAATTTATACATGCAGAAACATTTGGAGCGACGTATTGTTCCTGTACAATGTTTCGGGTGAAGCAAACCCTAATATAGTGTAGGAGTTATGAGTCTTTCGTTTGGCCAGTAGCCCGCAACTTAGTTTAAAGCCGTAGATATAAAAAATAAATCAATAATTTATTGATATATTCAATTTGGCTTAGTCGAAAGAGGATAGAACATGTTCATTTATAAGTATTGTTAAGAATTTTATATTGAAAATGATAAGCTGCGACTCTTCATTTAGTTCAGCTGAGTCGCGCTGATAGTGTTCCCGGAACCCCATCACATTACATTTAAGTGTGTTTCGTCTTCGACTAGAGATGGTATAAAACACGCCGTGTAATTGGTCGTTCAATTACTCTTGACTACTGCGTCATCGTAAACAGAATTCGATTCCGTTTAACAAACTCTTTCTCTACCCCTCTGGCCTGGTCAGTTCTTGATTGTGTAAAATAGGGCTTATAAAAAATAATTTCTATCACTTTTGCATACAGTATGGTAAATTCGGGGTCCAATCTTTTGAATAAGCATTATATGCATTTCTTGAAGTTTAACAAATTGAAGGGCCTCATAGCTCGTGGCAGTGCTTGTGTCTATATGTAGCATGTTTCTAATAACGTTTAAAAAATTGTGTAACTTGTTTAATACAGACTAAATTGATTCCTTGCAGCTTTCAACGCCGGAGCATAAAGTTTATACACGTACCGAATCATATTATCAAAATATGTTTGACGGAAATGAGTAGGTAAGAGGTAAGATGTGAATGATTCTTGATTAAGATTCTGTAATTTGAAATATCCTAATCGTGCTCGTTTAACAAAGCCCTTATTGTTGCGCGATTTCGTCTCATTCAAGCGAATTTATATTTGAGTACAAAGCTGGTATTGCGGTGATTTAAAATAGTAATAACGAAAGTTTTATGACATTTTAATCATCAAATATATTTATCTCACTCTCAGAGGTGGTATAAAGATTTATAAACTTAATAAGTACATAGGTAATTACACTTTACCAAAATACTTGCTAATCCAAATAATCAAGTAAAAACAGAGTATCTTACCACGCACAATAACTACGTCTGCTATTTGCGTACATTCGGTATAGTACAAACTACTGAATTGTAATAAAGCAAATTATATTTTAATAAACGCGTAGCAGTGGCTAGTATAAATTTAATATTGAAGTAGCTAGTATAAAAATACTGTCTAGACACGAAAATTTATGTCAAAAAACTTGCCCTAGAATGAAGTATTTTGTACCTAATGAAAATTCAGTTCCCAACGAAACGACACCAAAGAAATCCGAGATGGTCCCAGTGTGACGCGCCGAGCGTGCAACAGTCCATTACCTACCGCCAGGGGTGGGGGAAGCCGGGGGAGTCCATTAGTTAATTAGTACCGACCCCTTCTTGCCAGATTGTTGCGAGCACCTCTTGCTAATTGATATGCCTAATGAACGAACTAACCGAAGATGTTTCAGAATCAATTGTTAGTTAATTAATAAACATAAAGCTAATAGTAATTATTAATGTTTAGAGAGACTAGTTTTTTCCCACAGTTGCTCTCGCGTTAGTTATTAATTTTTATCCATTCCTGTACAAAACCAATTAAGTTTTCTTTAAAATTGGAAATTTATACCTTATTCCTGCAGAAATCGATATTCCGATAGAATTACAATTTGAACTTGATAATAGCCTATTTTGCTATTATCAAGTTCAAATTGTAATTGAACCTGATGTCCATCTGATGTCCATACAGTAGAGGTTCTTTCGATACAATCAATGTTAAAACTATCTCTTTAAAAAATATATTATTTTCATTACTTATTTTGTACGTAGCTTTTTGTACGTAGTAGAAAAAAGAGAGAGAGAGAATTAAGAAATTGAGTCATACTACTTGTGGAACTGACTAAAACCTTTTTTGTGTATAACGAGTTTAAGATTATCTTTAAAATGTTAACCTCTTTTTTAAATGTCTATTATAAACCTTGGATTTTATACATACAATACTGATACGTGTTTAAAAAAATCACACCCTTTCTTCAGTAAATTGAACCACAACGGTAAACCATCAAATTAAAAAGTCGAACTTACACCCCTGTGAAGGTTTGTATCATCGCTCTCTAATGAGGTAATGGCGACTGGACGAGGGGCCCAACAGGCACGCGACTACCCCCGTAATAATTTCATTATTATAATAAAACAGAGTCAAACGTGTAAACGATGACACGTGACAACAGTGACCCCTGGCGCCTGACTCTACTTAGTTTTGCTACGAATTAATTATCTATGAATTTCGTGTTGCGATATAAATTTATTGGTGATTACTGATCATTTAGTCATGCTATAGTTTCCAAGCAAAAGTTCTTTTTCAGCAATTAAATGATGGTGATTTTTTTATAAAAAGCTTAGCAAATGACTTGACACCACCTAATGATAAGCAGTAGAGGAGTCCATATGTGAAGATAGCTAGCGCAGCATACGACAAACTGCCCTAGTACTCACGCCTCTTTTAAAGGAACCCAATGATATTTGTTTGTTAATTTATGATGTTTGGCAATAAATAAAATACTTTCTTTCTATACATATATTGCATATCCGAATATATATAAAACCGAATTAGGTAAATGAGAGTATTAAAGCATAAATGACAAATATTTCATAAAAGTACCAAATGTCACGAGATGTGATGCGCCGATATCATCGAACGATACAGGAACAGTCCGTCATTGCGTTAATTTCTAAAACAATGTATTACAAGCATTACCAAAAAGCTGCTCAGCGGGAATAATAAACATTATGCCCGCATTCATTAATAGCTGACCGCTGACAAACGGTGTCTGCCCCCACGACCCCCTTTACCCCATTATCCCCATAAGCCCCGCGCTGCCCCATCCCACGCACTATCTCCCCATTCGGCCAGGTGTAAAAGTGCCCGGTCACGGAAACACAGACATGCGATGCGGCTAATATGTTTTTATTATTAAAGCTATACGTATTGCTCCACTAGGGGATGACCCATGAATATTTATGCGGTGATTTGTTTATAGCACTGTTACGGTCGCCATTAAAATGCAGCTCGCGCCTACATTGTCGTAAACAAGAATTTGCAGACCAGTTCCAGTTGATACGTCAACTTGACGTGTTATATATCAGTTATTGACTCGATTATTGTAAATTCTAGACTGGCGGGCGATTCATTCTCAATTATATATCTAACTGTTCCCGCATCGACACGATTCGATAAAATACCACGTAGCAAGTGATTCAAATGTACTTAGATATTCTCTGCGGAACATTTGATACGCAACCTATTTAGAAAGTTCGATACATCACATCTCTATATACTATATGTATGGGCTAGTGTTCTATAGACACAACCTGTGCACGAAGCTTGTGACCGCCCTGAACTCAAGTTTAGGTACGTAGTGGTCTAACCAAGTATAGCCCTAACAAGCTTGACAATTAGATTGCGCGGCACTGATAATGTTCTAACTCCATTAAAACCGAGATTTGTATTTCAAATGTGTACATTTAAAAACTAAATCATTTGTTACTTTAAGTACGAAAATAATGTTGGTAGCTACTTTTCTTTAACTTTCTTAGCAATATCTTGAAAGCTCCGTGTCTCCGTAACGTGAGTAATGTGAGGAGGTGTGCGACGTCAAGTTTAGTGCTGTACTAATGCATCCACTTATCTTTATGTTGCTATCTGGAAGTACCGCTTCCTACTTATAGTTTAATTGTTGAAAATATAGTGGTGTCACAAGACCTCTATAATTAGGCATTTATTTTCCAGTATTGTACATTTACCTGTATTATGAGTATGTTATAGTCAGATGCTTTTCTTGTAATAGTTATTAAACGGAGCAGTAAAACTTACTATAGTGGGCAATATTCTGTGGGTAAAAATAAAAAATCTTACTCCAAAATAACCTAACATTTTATAAGTTATTGATAAAAAATACTGCTAGCATTTCTTAAAAATTTAAAAAAGTAGCGGAATAAGTCTTCCGTATCTTCCCGTTTGCAAGGAAACAAGGTATGTCTATAAAATCAAGGTTAACTCAGTATTTTAATGAATTTGTTTGTAGATAGCATGCAAAGTGGTTGGATGGCGTGCGTATAGAGTACAATTCTGTGGAACGTTACGGGAAAACTCGGTTATGGTTAAACACTATTTTACTAAAATACACATTTAAATATTATTTTCATATATTTAATCAATTTATGTACACACAGAGATAATTAAAATTATTATTTAGATAATTTAAAGTACTGTACAAAAGTACTTCTTATTCCTATAAGAAATCCCTTCCAGCAGCCTTACATTACCCTTTATATTACATATAACACTTTAAATTTTATGGAGTTGGACCACACAGAGTAGAATAACCGATTACCCACCATATTGAAACTCAACAATGCTAATTCAATTCGTGTAGAGAATCCTTAAATTTTAATACATGTATCTTTGCGTATGCTTGTGTAATTGGAATATAAAGATTCACTTTGAATTCTAATCGGCAACCACAACAAGTTGTTGTGTATTAAAAGAAGTATCTACGTTAAAAATTGAATGCTGTCTAAGATTGTGCTTAGGAAGTTAATCCCGTAAATATCGGTCTCGAATATTTCGGGATTAAAGATAATTTTTGGCATTTTAGGGACTTGATACTGTTGTACTTGGTCTGGAAAATATCGAGAATTTTGTGGCATTACTATTCCACTTCTTCAACTTACGGTGACACCATCAATCGGAGCCAAAAACTACGAAGCTTCATTTACAATAATCGAAAGCATATTGGGAATAGATTTTATATTATGAAAAAAAAAGTATTTTTCATCATCATTTTCGGCTTATATTAAATAGCGCCGTGTAGACTATATTTTACTTTTATTAATTTGAAGTATATATATATCGTAATGTATCTATAACATACAAATAACCTTATATGTCGAACTGTTAGTGAAAGGGGGGGAAATTCCCCCTTTGACAGGGTAAAGTTAATATGCACTTCTTCTAAGTTCAGTTATTTAAAAAAATATTACTCTTTAGATTTCGATATTCAAAATAATTCGTAACTTATGAGTTCAGGATCGTTATCTATGATCGTTAGATGATTAGTCTTTCTCATTCTGATTAGAGAACACAATTTATGTGGAAACACGTGTCTACCAACTTAACTAAAAAATATTTTATGTTATTTATAATTTTAAACTTAAATATTTTTATTACCTTATTACCTTAGGTTTGTAAACAAAAAAAAACATACGTTTATCTCGAAAATATCATTTTTTCAAGCAAATTTCGAGATTACGACATGTCTTGATTTCTTCTCGCGGCAAGACAAAATGGAGCAATATTGAAAGTTATCTGACATGGTTGCCCAAATGTCAAAGAAATATAAAGAAAAATTTTCAAATACAAAGTTAAGATGGCTTAAGTATAAACTCTATTACACAATGAAAAATGTTTTGTGTGTTTTTAAGACTGGTACTAACTAAACAGTTGGAGTAATTGTTACCGCAATTTTCTGATACGATGAAAATAAACATTACCTTAAATGTCCCTTATTTATTGACCATTTAAATGCGTTATAATCTCTACATAACAGCTTTGTTTTTGTGTAGGTTGTTCAGACTGTACAACTTTCAAAGTACCGACACAAAAATAATTAGAAAATAGCAATGAAACTAACAATGTTTAGACCGGATAAATTTCATCATAGACGATATTAGAAGTTATGACTATAATAAATAATGGCAATAACATTTTATAGTCAGGCACACATTGGCAGCAGGGGCGGGCGGGCGGCGGCGGCGGTGGGCGGATCGATACGGGCCGCCCTCGCTGGGTGGAGGACTGTTTAAATGCTACCCTTATGTATTAGTGGCGCTTGCATATTTATAGTGGTTACAAAGACACGAGTTAAGAAAAAAAATTACCTCTATTTCAATGGGTTTTAATTTGATTTTTAATTCAAATAATTCCTAAAAATATTTAAATCATTGATTTGTTCAGTAAATAAGTTTTTAGATAAGATTTTTTACTAATAAAGGTTACTTTAAACGTTTATTATAATGTTAAAAGGTAGAAAAATCTTATTTTTTTATTATTCGTAAATAAAAAGAATAATTAGGATAACTACTAGATTGTTCTAGGAGGGCCCGAATACCTATTATATTCAATGTAGTTTTACTTCCGGACAGAATAGGAACCTTTTTTTTTGACTGAAAAGTATTTAGTTGAAAATTAAATTCGTGTACTTTCTACAATTGTAGGTAATTAATGATATGTTATTTTTCCTGTGTAGTTCAGTTTCAATTCCTTTTCTTATGAAACAATAATTTGAGTCTTTACTAATTTCAATCTTCTAATGAATAAGAATATTTTTCCCTTTTGTAAGCTTGATGTTAATAGTTAAAAATTAAAAAATAAACTCAGTCCCTTCAAAAAAAAATTTGCTATGTAACCTCTATTTTATCGCTTTGATGAAGAAATGAAAAATATTTCATTCTTTAAATGGACATTATACTCCTGAGGTATTTTTCTAGATGTCCTTCGTAGTTTTGTGAGGTAATAACTGTAAACTTTTTGTGTAACTAGACAGGAATAGTAAAATAGGCTATAATAATAAAAATAATTAATTCTTAACTTTACACGGAACGTGACCTTTAATTTTAGTGACAATTCATATTCGGACGAGTGCTCCCACGGCGGCAAATTGACGAATAATAAAAAAGAGTGTAATTCGAGTAATGTTTGCTTTTCCCATAATTTTTGGTAAATGTTAGTCGAGGGGCGGTTGGGGTGAGTCGGTGAGTCGCTTGTCATAGGAAAAATGAATTCACGAATATATTTAGGACAGTGGCAACTTATACATGGTTGGCTCGTTTACGGAATGAAAATTATACTTAAATGTTTATTTGTTACTTCCGCTCATTTAACAGTTCTTTAAATATAAAAAATATTATTTTACAAAACTAAAGATACTAAATTCACAACAAGGGCACCCAAAACACTAAAATATTATTATTTTTTAGTTTTATAATCTCAATTTATAATAAAAACAGAAACTTAATTGTGTAACTTCAGATCTATAGCAATAGTTTTTGTCTAAAAATCAATACTATGTACTAAAGCGATACGTCACAGTTTAAGTGACAATGGAAATATAGTGTACGTTAAAATAGATGCAGAGTTAGACTATAAGAGGGCAGGTCAAACTACGTCAAAGTTATTGTTTTTATTGGACTCTTGCTGTATGTCGGTCTCAATAATCTCGTCTTCTACCTGTAGAAACTGCTTTACAATACGGCAAAAATTCAATATTGCGACTTTTTGGAGTAGTTCCTACAAATTGTAGTTTTAAATCAAGAATTCCAGAATCTTTCAAGAATTCTTCAAAATTTTGTAAACTTCATTTTTAAGGCCACATGTTTTTTCTGTTATGTCAAGCAAGCATCAATATCATACTTCAACTCTCATCTATACTTTCTTGGAATAGATTACGTTTAGATGTGGATCAAAGGCCATCATAATTTCACATACAGAGGCAGGAAAAAGCTGCACTAAATGCAGTTGAAAATGTTAGCCTTTGTTTATACATAATATTCACAAACAATAACCATAGTAAGCAAAGAAAGAATATACGCTCGTTCATATGTCGATACTTACAATCAGAATTCCAAAGACGACGACACGATTCTGGTAATTATAATCTTAGTACTGTGAATTACAGCGAGTGCCAATAAATTACCGTTATATGTAGCATGTTACTTACAATATAAGCTTTGTGACATTGTAATAAGAATGGCATGTGAGTTCAGTACGTCCACTGTAGTTCGTGTAATTGTGAATGAGTTGCCGTGGGCGTGAGTTGAGTTATGGAAATAGAGCGTTGGCACGAGCCGACACGTTGTTTAAACAATACCATAACGGGATGGGATGATAATTTTAATTCTTTTTATTCGGCATGTATTATCTGAAAGGTCGTGGCTAGTGGGGGGTTGATAAGGCAAAGATATAACGAATAGAGTTATAATTTACACAATCATATCGATTATAAATTTTGTCCATTACAAAGTTAGTTGATTGGTCCGTCATAACAAGTAAAAAGGTACTTTAACTTATTTTTAATCTTTATAAATGAAACATATTCAAAAAAGCTTCGAAAATTCGCGTAGATATTTTAATTGTTTTTTGTATAACTGAGCAATTTTGGTGGTATTCTCAGGGGTCATTTGATATTTCTATACGACGGTGCTTGCCCTTAAAGCTAATTATCACACAGTCCCTTGGTGAAGATGGGTCGTACAAAACTTCGAAAGTCGATGCCCAATTTTCATACTTAATAAGAAGGATATAAAAGCGATACTTTTCACCTATACTGTACCACTTTGACCCCTTTTAACTTTTTATGTAATTGTTTTTTGCTTCAAGTACACCATAGTAGTACAACACATATAATTTCGCATTAAGCTCCACAATACAAGCTCTAACAAAAAGTTACTTACTTTCAAAACTTTAAGAGTAGATACTTTTATTAATAATAATGTTCACGCTGTTATATTATAAAAAAGTTTAAAACTGTGACTTTTTCAATATATTAAGATAACTATACATTACTGGCCTATATATAATTCTTAGACGAATATTGTCAATATTTCAACCTTACATGTAACACGGCAAATATAATGATAAAAAAACGATTTTTATATATATACTTTGTTCATTTCTTACTCATGACATAAACAATGTAATATTAGACATTAGGTACTTAACGTAAGTAACGTGATTTGCCTAAAGTCATCCCGATGTCATAACAACTGAGGCGAGCGGCTTAAAATCACTCCAAACGCTAGGCTATATATAAAGATGGCGAAAATTGGTTTCATGTATTGCAGCATGGCACGCGACCGCCTTGATTGGTTGAAACGAGGACTAGCTGCAAGATAGCTTTTTGTAACAAAGTGGCCCTTTTGATAGATTTTCTGTTGAGACTGTGGGTGTGTGTGTTTTTATAGGTAACACGACTTATCCCTAGTTTATTTTATCAGTAAATAAATACAAATACTTATTAAATCACTCAGAAATTGTTCTAAATTTAAACATATTTGAATCTGTAATACGGTGTATTTAGTGTTCAATATCCTGTGCCAGCTATATTCTACAGCATGGCAATGGCGGCGTAGCGACGGGCGCGCGGCGAACGGACGCCCCGTGCGTCATACGGTTTATCTACGTAGCCTACCCACCAATGAACTCTACTCCTTTCTATTATATTTTAACATAATTATATAAACTTATTATCATTAATGATAAAATGGACGCCTTATTTATACCTACTTAACATACTTACGTCTCTACACAATGTACATATATCGAAGCTATTAGATTCCTACATGATAATCGTGTATGTCACGTCTACTACTTCAGTCCAATTTCAGTTTAGATTTTACAAAGGCCGTTGTGGGTTAGTACCTAACGTTAACTGTGAGAACTTAAGAAAGTTTCGCCTTATAATATAATTATAAAACATATAAAGACTCGCTAGGCTCAGATCGTAATCCAGACAGCTATTTTTTTATGTATATGAAGAAGCAGATGTTACTTTATCCCAATATTGCTTTAATTGATCGATCGAACGAATTTGCATTGTTATTTTTAATATTAAACCTTTTTATTAAAATTATTGTAACGTATCTAACAAATTTTATAATCATGTTACTGTTTCCTCCTCTTTAAGAAATATTAGTAATAGCAAACAATTTATCGATCTAATAAAAACATCAACAGGCAACAACAATACAGCCAATAGATTACGATCTAGTGCAAGTGCCTTTCTTCATCTGCGGACAAACCTGCGCTGAGGTTAACCCATTTCACAATAACTGTCTGTTTGGTTCGGAATAAGCCGACTGATTTAGCTGCCTTCGTAAATGAGCTTAACTGAAGCAAATAAAGCACGTTTCGACTCGCCCGTTCAAAGATTATGCCACAGACAGTTTACAAACTATCTAAAATATGATATATTTGAAAATAATCTATTTAAATATTTATATAATCGTTTTTTACGAAAACGTGCGCAAATGACTGGTCTGGTGTTATGACCACTTCGAATCAGGTGGACTTTAAATTTGTTCGATATCCTCAAAGAATGCCATAAAACCCCTATTCGCTTATAATTTAATATCTTTAGGAGAATTCTGTAAATTATTATACGGAGTTTGTAGTGGTTCCAGCACTTTGGTTTCGACCACAAAAACCAAGTATTTCTTGCCTTGATTGGTCTCTGGATGGGTCCAACTAATTTATCTTGAGCTCTTCTGAGCTTCGGAAGACACGTTAAGCTATTAGTCCCAGTTGTTATGACAACTAATTTCACCCACCAACCCGTATTGGGTCAGTGTGGTCATGTTATGGTGTTAGATCTCAAATCCCCTATGAGAGAAATCTAATTTAGTTTACCCAGCAGTGAGACTCATATAGGCTGTTAATTAAGAAGTAATTCGTGAACCTTGAATACCTAGAGTGAGACGTTTTTCTATTCGTACCTTATCTATAAAGAGTGGTTGTGATTCTCATACATGATCCCTAACAGATAATTAGAACTGCCTGTTTATTATGTAACCTTTGGCTTCATTTGACTTTAATTACATCTACATTTATGACTTTTTTTTCAATTAACGAGCTAGTAATTTATAATATACAAATTTTATAGGATTTCCGTTAACAGTGAAGATATGTCGCTAGAAAACTCAAATTTCTGTTGGAACTTTAACAAAAGAATTAAAATCTTTTGATGACCTAATTCCAAATTTCCGTCCATTGGTGTAGCGTGATTGTCTTAAAGAACGAAGAAAATCATTACTAAGTAAGTGAAACTTGTACTTATTGGCTCAAAATATAATATAATGTTACTTCACTATACACTTTGCTGATAAAACCGGACTAGGCATAATGTAACTAGCCTACTTTGTTGATCAAAAGAGGTCAGAAGCACTTGGGGCACCGGCACTACTCGTATTGCACATATTAAATACATTTTTATTTGCTGACAAACAAACTAGACAGAACTTAATATAGTATGTTATCTGTATCACGGCTTAATCTGTGGGGCGGTTGCTCAAGATCGTCTAGCCGTGGTGGAGGAGTCACTGCGCAATCGTTCGATCCGCAAAGGTCATGGAAGGAATTCGCGCGGTCCAGCGTGCTTGCGACACCATACCGCGGCGAATAGCTTCGCAGTAGTGCGCTAATAAACAATCCGATTCGAGTGAAAGCATAAATACAGGTGCGCAGCGCGACCTAAGGCCAATTCTAATAAAAATGTCCAACTATAGCTCTTGCTACAGTAATTGTAAAAGGGTAATATAGTGAATTTTATCGATCGGCTGATCGAGTGTTTTGTAGTTCAGGCTACTTAGCCAAGGGTGCCGGGTTCAGGTCCGGATGTTTGTTCGATAAACACGAATATTTGCTATGTCATGATTGTTAAGGATGTGTGTACATTTTTTCATTTTTTATATTCTATTTTAAAAGATATTTGTAATCAACTAGTTGATCCGGTGAACTGAGCGGTTGGTAGCTGATAAACAACAAACTACCACTAACGCTATCTACTTTAAGAAACCCCAAGTAGCGATGGAAGAAATGACAATGTAACATGTCAGTTTGATGATTTTCCATACTAAATTACTAACTTTTAATTTATACATTTATTGACCCTTGGAGGTTTTACTATAATTCTTGTTTTTAAACCACCCCTGAATTAAACCAAACATAATGCAATAAATATATTCAAATTGGTCAAGTCGTATCGAGATTTAGCCGGTCGAACGAATAGCAATTAATTTTTATACATAAGAGAACCACTAATAATTACCAGTTGGTGGATAAGGGAACCTACTATATATGTGGAGCTTTTTGTGCCACGTTTGTATTGTCATGTAGTAATGTGCCGCAGTGGCCTCCGCTACATTTATTATGACCTGAAAACAGTTGTTAATACCTTTTAAATTGTTAGGAATTTAAGATACAAAGAAATAATGAAGATATATAATCCAATTAAATTTTTACATAATAGGTTGGGGAAAAAGTTTCTTCGCATTTTATATCCAAATTCAAGACTTTTTTTCCAAGTTAATTTACGTAATAATTACTATGTCGTAACTGCTGATATGCCGATCTTGCTTCAGTTTTTAAAAAATAGCGTCCATTTTATCCTTAACAGGGCGACCGACAATGTATTTGGTCCATAAACGTCACAAAATTTTCGATTTGCATTGAATTTTTTCCTTTTTTGTAATAACATTTTAAAATGTATCTAATTTTTTCTTTCAATTCGCTCTTTTTGACAGAAAGAAAAACAAATTTAAAATAGTGAGAAGCAATATTTTCCTTACTTGATTCTTTTTTTGAAATGTCACCTTTTTAATGTCATAAGAACCAGCCAGATACAGTATTTTACAGCCAAAGATATTTATTACAAGTTTATACATACTATATTCGAAAAGACTTTTTCCCTAAACTAATATACAACCAGAATTCTTTACTAACGTTTTCGGTAGGTACCTATATATACAGCTAAAGTGTAATCTGAAACATAAATACATTCCGATAGATAAACCCCTCCCCTTTGCATTATGCGTAAACAATGACAATGTAAATAGAGATAAAACAATCAACTCGAAGCTTATTGATAAGCGGCCTTATTTACATATACATACGAAAACTTATCGTGGAAGAGGTACTGAATAAGAGGTAGGTAATTAAAATATATACCTACGCCAAAAACCTCTTTTACGTTTCATATTCAGTAAATAATTAGTAGCTAATAAAACTTAACTTCTTTAGACTGTATACATAATTAAAAAATTAATTACTTTTAAATATAATACCAATGCTACTGTTAGATACTATGACGTCGTTGGCTAGTTTATCCTCGTTAGGTAAACCATCGCTTTTGAGATTTTCTGTTACAATTGACATAAACTTTGAATTGTCAGAGCGAGTTCATTCTACGACCAGTCGTTAAACGCACAATGTTTATAACACAAACACGGTGCATTACACGATTAGGATTGTATTATATTTGCGAAGTGGAAGGTGAAATCTCTAATTGACATGACGTAAGACATAACTTTTCATAGATGGTGTTGGCAGATGATACTAAGTTCACCGGGTCTTCTAGTTAAATATTAAAATATATATGTCCGTTAGGTTTGCTAAATCTCTAAAATTGCGTGACCAATTAGAATGATTTTTATTGTGTTTTGTTTAGTTTAATTTACCTTTTGTTTGAAAATATTAAAAAAACTGAGCAAATCATAAAGAAATTAAATTTTAAATAATAATTACTAATTTTAAAATTAGTAATTAGTGCATTTGAAAACTGTAATTTCTTTCATCTCTGATTCGGATAACTTTAGCAAGATGGCGGATTAGTTTGGGTGTTAAAAAATTGACCGGGTCAAGTAGTACAATATATTTTCCATTATGTCGATTGTATCCATAACACCAACTCTTAATTGATTATTTTGTGCTAGCTAATGTGTGTGTATACTAGAGCATTCCATGGGATATTTTATTTTGGTTCAGTCCATGCTAGCTTAAGTAGCTACACATAAAGCAGTAAAGCATTACAGTATACAGATCTCGCAGTACGAAGCGATGCTTACAGGTGGGTAATAAACATAATAAATTTCTTCATACAAATTCTAATAAGTCGAATGCTACCTGCGTTTCTGCTCTTACAAACGTCAATCGCCGTATTTTATTGCAGAAACAGGTAGACTACCATTAGGTAAGCTCAGAATTACGCTTAACAGAGTTTGACTTAGTATTGATTAATCCGTAATTCTTCTATATTGTCAGATTCATGGGCCCTCGTGAGACTCCCTGGAGTGAACATTATTGTCGCAGCGTTGTGTTTGACCCTATCCGAACTAGTTTCGAAGCTTACAATAACACTAAATAGATTGTGTCGTCTCGTGTACAGTGATGGACTCAGGATTTGCTTGTAGGGCTCGGCTTTCTATGTTAATATCTTTAAATATTGTAAACTTTGTTACTAGACAATATTTGATACAATTCGCCCAAACATCTAGTACTAAATGAAAATGTTTCATATAATTTTAAACTTCGAGACATTTATTAAAAAACGTAGGAAACCTTTATGAATAATATAACGAATTCACGAACTAAATTTGTGCATGTTTCCTAACATTACTTAAACTAAAGGAGCGTCGAGTTTTGTATTCGAAAAGATTTTTCATGGTACCGCGCCACCTCCATGGTATTGTGGTATGTTTATGGAATCATCGGGCAACCCTTGAAACAAAAACCACACAACGGTGATAAACAAGCTTTGTCTACTTACATCGATTAACTTAAACCAATATAAATGCAAAAAAGCATACGTTAACAGGAAATATCTTCACAAGTTTCTTCACCCTTAGTCCGTGTCCAAGAAAGTTCTCGTCTCGTCACCTGCGAGCGTGGGCGCACCATTGTATGCTAATACGCGAGACAGATCTGCGCTCCTCGGGAATTATTTGAACTGACACAATATCGTCAACTTCATCTCTCTTATGATTAACGACGTTTCTGGTATTCTTGCTTGATTGATTGGGCTTTAATGCTCAGATCAACATAAACTTCGGAATCCGGTGCTAAGGTTGTAGTAAAGCCTAATTCTTATATTGAAAATTATAAATAATAAGTATTTCGCCATAAAACTAATTCCTAGATTGCTTATCGCGCAAAAATTAAAAGCTTTAATAAAAATTGTTTCGAATAACTTACTCAAAGTTACACATCACAATTAACATCATCAATGAAATCAGATTGTAAATTGACAAAAAATAAATTGACTCATAATGTACCTCTTTCATAACATTATGAGTGCAAAAAATATCAAAAGTTGGAAGTGTTAGTTACCTTACTGTAGAGGTAGCATTTAACTACCTTTATTTTACGTCAATTACGTAACCAAAATGATGAATTCTAACTTGTTACTGAAAATTACATTCAAAACTTGCAGCAGCAATATAATTTTGAAATAGTCACTGTTTAACTAAATTTACAGAAATTAGGAGATTAACAAAAGAGCTTGATGTAGTAGTTCTTTAATGAAAACAAAACAACTTCGCCATAGTTGTTCCTTTGATGGAACAATAAAATATGTCATCTCGTAGTCCTCCGCACTTCGGAAGGCACGTTAAGCTGCTGGTCCTGTTTGTTAAGGAAACCGCTTTCACCCACCAACCAATGTAGCGCCGACGTAGTGGTGTTATGCCGACGTGTTTCTACCATTTAGTAAGGCCTGGGACTTGCACTGTGACGAATATAGGCTGATGAGGATGATGTAGACCAAAAATTAAGTACTACAATTTTAATAATACATATATACAAAAAGCGGTAAAATATTTAACATTGTTAAAATAGTCAAGCATTTTTAGTATCACCATTTCAGTTCTATATAATCATGTCGCGTTGTACAATCCTTTGATATTCTGTGTGTGAAGGGAATTTTAGCCAGTATAATAACCACCCTCTGGTTATTATACTGGCTAAAATTCCCTTCGATAGGAGGCTAGAAGAGTCAACGTATCTGAAATATCAAATGATTTCCATGACATTCATTACGAAACTTAAATTCATCTGTGTTACCTCAAATGTTAATAATCTAACAGCTTTGTTTAATTGGTTTCAGACATCTGAGCTAGAGTCACTGCTGTGCAAGCAGGAGGGCGCCGCCCTGGCGCCCGCCCACATGGATCTCTTTGACGGCGGAACCTCCTCCCGCGACGATGCGTTCCTCCGACCCGCGCTATGGGAGGACATCGCCTCCTCCATCAGGAACATCGACCCTGAGAACGCTAATATGCTTGCCCCACTTGGAGCGACTCATGTCAAGTTGGAAGCCGACGATCCACTGCTCGAAGAATGCGCCACTCCACTACTTAGTCCGTTGGAAATCAAGACGGAAAGGCTATGTGTTCCCCCTACGTACGCGCACCCGCCGCCGCCCCACCACCAACCCCAGCAACCCGCGCATTCTTTCGCAAAATACCCTCCATCGCGCCTTGGATACATGTCTCCGCTGACGCCTCCCGGCTCAGACCAGGGAAGTCCAGGAAACACAATACAGGTACAAAATCGTGCAAAAATTCTGTCATTGCGTGGCAGCCTTTCACTTTCTATCATAACTTTACAAACGTCACAACCAGTCTGGTAGACGTGGTAAAGTGACTTCGGAGGCACACACTGACAGGAATACCTGCACTTTATTACACCTTTTATGAGAATTATTTGCTGTGCGAACGCCCGCGACAGATGGTACCATCTTTTGCATAGCGATTTGTTTTTATTTTATTTTATTCCATGAATGACAATTTGCGTGGACTGGCGACAAATCGAATACGATTTATGACCCATATGGTAAGTCCAGTGTGTATGAAAGTAAGAGGGCCTGCATAAATGTATCACAAATTGTGATAGCCGTTCCAATTGTTTAAAACATGTTGTTATTTAAGTCTCTCAGACTTGAACTAACAAATCAATTCATTATTATACACGATAAAGCTGATTTATAGGCCCACCGCAGACTGAACTCAGATCTATTTAATATATGATTATTTGAAGATGAATCTTGCGTTAAAAATCTTACAAAAAGCAAGACGTCATTGTAAAATTTAAAACAATCAATAATCAAGAAGAAACTAAAGTTCAGGTACTATAATGGACAGTCGGTGATGAGCCTCAGGATTGAGCTGCGACACCAATGCGGTGTTGTCGCGGTAGCAAGTTTGTGGTATTACAGGGTGGACCGCGCCGGACACCTCCGCCGCCGTACCATCCACCGCCACTGTTGCGAGCACCACACGCGACGCACGCGCCGCATGCGCCGCACGCTCCACCACACCCACAACAGCATCCTCACCACCATCCCCAGGTAAAAATAATGGGTCTATTATACGGTCTAACAAAATCTAACATGTATACAGTGTATAAGTTTTGGAAACATTTTGTTTGGGAGACGAACTGTTATGACATACTTCTCGTGAAGGTTGGATACAGAAGTATGAATAATAATAGAACCTAATTGTCAGTTATTTTGGGGACACAAATGGTATTCATTTGAAATTAATTTTTGAGTTTACCATAGACACAGCAAAAATATACACAGGAAAGCCTAATCTAAATCAGTGTTACTTAATTATGATAAATTGAAGGTATGATAAATTGAAATTTTACTTCATATTGAAAATGTCATAACAGAAAAACAAATACTAGTGCATATTAACAACCATTTAAGTAATTTTGTATACATTGTCATGGGAATGAACTATTTTTTTGTTTTCACAAGTGCATAATCAATTATTAGTAAAATATAAAAGGAAATAAAATGTGGATAATACCTTGTTTAAACGTTTTCTGAAATTTTGGATCGAACCTATGCGTTTCCAGATATAAGACGTGTTTATAAGGAAAATCATATTATACTCCAAATAAAACTTTATCACTGAAACCAACTTCACGGAAGCTTCGTATTTCGTACTTCATTAGTTTCTCTACGAAGTTTGGGATCGATTGTTTCATGGTAGCCCCTTAACTCAAAGAAATGTGAAGGAAATCTTTTGTATTATTATCGTTCTTATACAGGCCATGGGTCAACCGTTACAAATGCAGCAGCCGCCACACGCGCCGTTGCAACACTCGCGGCTCGCTCCCCCTACCATCAAGTTCAACAGGCGAAACAATCCAGAGCTGGAGAAGCGACGAGTTCACCATTGTGACTTTATAGGTAATATCACTTGTGCCTACTTTAGCTTGCCGATGTTTTACATCAAAGGTTATGCTGTCTAGGTACATAATATTAAGTGTCCATTTATCTGTTTCTTTATTCTTGCAGGTTGTACAAAAGTTTACACTAAGAGTTCACATCTAAAAGCGCACCAGAGAATACACACAGGTAAATATCAAAATTTCTTGGTTTTTACATCTATTATTTTGTTATTATAATCATCTGTCACACAGCTACTGCGAATAATATAATTATAATTCATAATATTTTATAAAAGTAAGCTCTTGCGACATATTATGCATTACTTCAACGTGAGTCTCATTTCAACATAACAAAGCTTTGCGAATGAATTTTCAAAGATCTTTATTGTGTCGTATAAATGTCCATTATAAATATAATCTCGATCCCCAGCAAACTTGAGTCGACGCTAACTTCTTGTAATTTAATGGGCAGTTATGTGGTAATGTTAGCCAGGGGCGTACAATAATCGCGAGCGAGCGTAGCTCGGTGAGAGGTCCGGCGCCGGCGGCGGTGCACAAGGCTTAGGGCATCGCCTGCAAAGTGCACAGTGCAAGCCCTGAAACACTCACGCTCTACCACTTCTAAAGCTTTAATAATGTTAAATAATAATTATAATGTAGTGATAACGAATGCAGACTCTATATTTTCCACTAAAGGCCAGGTATTACTTGGTAAAATATAATACTTACGTGACATGTTAGCCATATGCATAATCTTTTGAAACATATCTATCGACTCAAGGGGATTGAAATCAAAATTGCTAAGGGAAAACCTATTGAGGGTTGAATTAATAGCAAAGATGTTTTAATAGGAGAAAAACCGTACACTTGCCAATGGCCTGAGTGCGAGTGGCGGTTCGCGAGGTCAGACGAGCTCACTCGCCACTATCGCAAGCATACAGGCGCCAAGCCATTCAAGTGCGCAGTGTGCGAGCGGTCGTTCGCTCGCTCCGACCACCTCGCCCTACACATGAAGCGGCACTTGCCGAAGACGTCTAAATGACACGCGAGGAGGGGCGGCGACCAGCCGCCCGAGTCTCAGTCCGCCCAGGTCAGTACACTTTATATCACCAATTTTTATTAGTCCGCAAACAGTAACACAAAACGCAATAATTTATTCGAGAAAAATTATATAAGGGAAATTTACATTCACGACTACTTATCTAATCAAAAGAAAAACAATTATTGTGATGAAAGACCACACCCTATCTATTAATCGATTCCGGCCACTTTATCTCAACTTCTTGCTTTAATCTCTTCAGTTGTTGGCAGTAGAGATCGGAATCGATGGTTCTGCCCGGCGGTAAAAGTTCATAATGAACAACCTTCCAATTCCACCATAGACACAGCATCACCTTATAGCGAGTTAAGCCAGGTTTTGCCACAGTCTGTCAAGCCTGACCTTTTTACCACAACCTTTATCGCACTTTCTTGTCATACGTGATCCACTTTTGATCAATCTCTTCAAAAATGGTTCGATTTCATTACGACTCAATACAGAATCGCAAATGAGTACACAGTTCATTAGGTTTCTTTCAGAAAGCTCGCGTGGCACCCAAATACCGAGCTTTTTTGTTGACCCAGCTTTTTTCAAATGGGTCAAAACTGTATTTGTGGTCAACTCCCAGTTCTTCAACTATGTCGTAACTGCTGATATGTCGATCTTGCTCCACTTTTTCAAAAATAGCGTCCATTTTTTCCGTAACAAGGCGACCAGAGTGAGGTGCATCTTTGACATAAAAATTGAAAAAGTTTAAGCCAACTTTCTGCTACTCTTACTGACACTGCATTAAGTCCGCAAAAGTCACAAAATTTTCGGCTTGCGTTGCTTTTTTTCCTTTATTGTAATAAAATTTTAAAATAGTGGGATACAAAATTTTCCTTATTAGATTCTTTTTTAAACCTTTTTAATGTCATGAAAACCAGCCAGATACAAATTATACAGCCAAAGATATTTTATTACAAGTTTATACGTACGATAAGCGAAGACTTTTTTCCCGACCTTATATTTTAAGTACTAAACCTCTCCAACATTTATAAAATATTAGTTCAGGAAAACTATTAACTACGGGCTTGTTTATAACAATCTATCGGTATGATTGCAGGAGGAATGCAGTGAGAGCATCTTCTTAGAGTGTGACCTGGACACCAGCCTGATGGATACGTTTTATGGAGTGCTGTAGCCGAAACACCTCAATGAGCACCTTTCGTCAGCTTCAACAATTGAACTAAACGTACTCCGACGAGCACAAATTATTAAAGCCATTTTGAAATCAGTAATTCCCATCGGTTCAGTGCGACAGTCCATTTTAAACACAGACTTTGATATCATTGGAAAAGAAAAATCCTTCGAAGGTTGTATCTTGTTTCAAGCTGTTGTAATTAATTTCTATTCCTCATAACGTAAGATGTATTTCGAAGGGATTACGTGAGTATCTATCACGAAATCTCCAGTTAACCATAGTGTAAATTTTTAAATTGTTGCTTTAAAGTCACTATAGGTACATCATGTAACACCATTACCAAGGAAATTGCTTTATACCTTATTGTAATCGTTAAAGGCTAGAGCAGAGTCATCTATTGGCCAACTTGAACACACATATTTTATAGATATTTATGTACATTATAAATATTATTAGCGGAACGTGAAGTTGGGCGGCACTGTTGCTTTCATTGGAATATTGTTTATATTGAAAAATTCTGCATATTTTTAAAGATGCAACTGTCGTAATCAATTTAATACGTTAAAAAACATAATATATATAACTTATAAGGATATTTGTGAAACAGTTAGTACGGAATGTCTGGGAAGCGAAATAAAATTATGTATACATACTTTCATAAAGGTGATAAGTATTTCTATTTTATTAATATTTTAATTTGTTTCTATCTAATAAAAACTCTTTATTTCAACTTATTCAATTTAAGTGTTTAAAGCTAAACTTGTGTATTAAGCATTATGTACGTGCATCAGGTTGAAGTATTCGAAATAGGTTATCATAAAGTTAGTACATACCTATCTTATTAGATTTTTTTCGGGAGAAACCCACCCGGTTATCGAAAATATTTCAGGAATATATTATGAAGGAATTATTTTACGTAAAATCATATCTTTATTTTATTGTTCGACATTCCGTGCCTAAAAACATAACTGACGACATTCGGCACAATAGCAGCTCAATTAGGAGCAGGTTAACTGCCTTTTTCAGTTTATTGTTGCAGGACTGCCTTAGAGTATGGATTCCAAGAATCAAAAGTCTTAAATATTGGTTTTCGATTCAAACTAATATAATTATTATCTATTCTCCTTTTCGAAATCTGAAATTTTTACATTATTTACAAAAAAATATAAGTCACAAATAACTGAAGATAAATCTCAATATTAAGGCTGTAGTACCTAGCCATTTATCAGTAATTTTAACGTCACGTCCCACCGGTACACAAACACTTCTCGAATTAGTGCACTACATAAACAACACTCGTGTCAGTGCCCTAAATACTCGAATTCACCAAACTGTATTTTAAATTCATAAGTCGTCTGCCATCGTCACGAGCCCTTATTTCACATTCATGTGCGTCTGAGCGCATTGCCTTGACCCCAGAATACAAATTCATAAAATCACGGCAGTGCTTAAAATACGAAAGTCCCTTAATATAGACACATGTGTACATTTTTAAAATAACCATTCCCTAAGATTTGCTCACCGCAACAGCAAACAGTGTCAGCTCTAAGTATTCGTTAGATTATATAATTAGCTAATTTATTGTAAGTTTATTGTTAAGAGAGCAAGGAATATCCAAGATATTATACTTAGTTATCTTTACAATATAACTATCGAATAGATGCATACAGTTAGTATTTAGAAGTTAGTTTAATATTAGACACAGGCGCGTTATCGGATATGACTACTTTTGTTGAGGTTTTAATTAAAACCTAATCATAGTTTACAAAAGTTTGGACTTCAGTTCCTGTCACTACATTTCCAAGTATGATGTACCTACGCTTCTTAACTATAGATAAATAGAAGCAGACTATTTTTTCATAACAGAGACCGAAACTTTGGTTGTTATATTCGAAAATGCTATAGTTACACTTTCTAGTCTCGTTTTAATATTTTTTTCTTATTCTGAAGTAATATTTTACTAACAAGCTTTCGCCTGACAATGTATCATATCGCAGTTCGTTTTTAAGTATTTATCGTACCTTTACGTACAAAAATAGAAATGTATTAGTGCATAATCTTAAATCTTATGAAATACTTTAGGCAATGTAGATTATTTGAAACATCCTTATTGCCTCCGTCCAGTGAATTAACACATAGGCATGGTCACTACGCAGCATTAACGCAGTGCCTTGTGAAAAAGTCTGCTTAACTTGTATTTCTGTAGGTAACAATATACTTATCTCTAATGTTAACATTTATAAGAACATTGCCATCATTAATAGTCACTAGTGTTTGTGCTTTAATAAGTAAGTCTGACCTGCTCTCACGCAGTTCTTAGTAACTATTTGGAAATTTAAATGTTAGGTACCTACCATTGTGATAAAGTCACACTCAGCTTGCGGGAAAATTTCTCGATTAGCGAAATTTGTCATAAGTGACAAAATATTTTCATCGAGTTACAATGTTAAAATTTGTATGAAAGAAATAGCTATGGCGACTTTTTATGTTAATGCAGATATTTTCGGCGTCGAATAAAGCCTACCCTTTTGGTATAAGCGATACCCTAAACCTTAGGGTATCGCTTATACTAAATTACATTGTTAATCTACAAATAAATTCATAAGCTATTTAATTGTCGTCAAGAATGTGCGGCGATCAATTGATCTTATTAAAATCTCCGTGTCATTTATACAAAATCTTAATACATTATATTGTGACATAAACTTATAATAAGATTTCGAAGTGCCTTAGTCAATACAAGATTTGTATTAAATTCTATGCATCTTTCTTCACTTATACGTATCTACACCAATCCGTACTTATCTTGCCTTAATACTGTTTATTATTCTAAAATTCTCATTCCAATTATAATAATGTTTTATATGAATATATGAATAAGTAAATCTTAAATACAATTTATTTGCGCACTATTTAAAATTGTAGCTACTTAACATTTAAATAAATGTATGTGCAAAACAAAAGAAAACAACGGGAATCCGGGTTTTAAAAAAGGAGGTCTATTTTTTATGTAAACGATGGGTGTTCGTACCACAAACCCTCTCGTAATCTTGCCACTCTCTCTTGCATTTAGTTGTACTTATAAATAATAATTCCTATATACTTTATGTAATAGGTATTACGTTTAAAGTTATGTGGAAATGTTAATTTAAACCAAAAGGTATAAGCGTGCTAGGAATATACTCGGAATGACGATAAATTTATAATGAATATAGATTTCACGGCCATGTCAAGTAATGGCAAGAGTCTGTACCCTTGCGTGAGTTCCAATTGTACTTAGACGTATAGCTGATAATTGCATAAATATAAATCATTTCTAATACTTCACAACAGAGGCGCTGTTGTTATTTGCACACCATTTGAGAGCTGACGACAAACACGATCGGGACGGTTCATTTCAATTAAAACTAATACTATTGATACTATCACGAAAAGTTTAAAAGAACCATTATTTTAAGAGCTCTAAAGCTGAAACAACAATATATCACTAAACACCGATTGAACAGTCTATTTGTGGCTCCAGTTGTACCAATATTTTGACGCTTTAGCGCATTAGTCATACATTATATATATGCAATTTCGAATCGTATCTTCAAACAGGATTAAATGCCGATCTAGTATTAAGGAGGTGTTCTGTTTATAGTAAAAAACAAAGCAGAAAAATTGCCATAAACGTGTCTGTAGATGCCATATTTAATAGTTAACAATTTAATGGATAATTTATATAATTTTAGTTTATATGATGAAAGACAGTAGTCATAAGCGGTAGGTATATCTGTGTAGAGCCGAGTGACGTACCTCACTTTTTCCCACTCTCGCTTATTCCTTGTACTTATTACATTATTAGTTCTATAATTACCTATGTTTTAATTACACATGTAATGTAAACGTAAGTACCTAGTTAAGTATGTTGACTAAGTCACAAGATAATTTATTACCAATGACGTGTTTTTAAATTCTTTTTATATACTTATTTTTGTATAGTTGAGTGTAAAAAGTTGAGATATATATTTTGATGGAATAGTTATGAATTATGTGTTTTATATAACTATAGGAGTAGCCAGATGTGTGATTTACTAACATTGTTTTAAGTTTTAAGTCTCAATATATGTATTGTTTTCTTTATCAGACACTTTTATATTGATCGCTAAAGTTCTGTAATAATGTTACATTCATCGGATAGTCCGATTAATGTAATGTGTAAATACTATCGCACCCTTAAACCTGAAATGGTATAAATGTTTCAGATGAAATGTTTCTAGATTGTATTAATGATTCTTATACAAATCTTTGTGGAGTATTGAGGGTGTGATGTAATAAAGCGAGTTTTTGTTTTGTGAAGTATTTAAGGTACAATACACAAACTACACTAAATACTTTGGGCTGACCTTGTCCGGGCGTGGTTTAATCGGTTTTGAAAAAGCATGGCACACTTCTTTACTGTACCTCAGTGTAAATTTCAACTGTTGTCACGGTCTGAAAACTTCCAATCGTCCATTGGTACACTTTTCTACCTAACTAGAAGATAGGAGGTATTTTCATTAAAATAACATTTTTAAATGCCAAAGAAGCGAGTCACTAAATCTCTGTGCGAACGACTCCGTAGACCGGCACTCTTGCTCCTGAGTAGGAAATGAGAGTCGTGGAAAACGTTCAAAAGCAACGTAGAATTTTTCACGGTACTACCGATAGAAATCACGAAGCAAGTTTGTCTAGTCTGGATATTTTTAAACACCAGTCCAAAGTCCAGTGGTAAGTTTGACGTATTGACGAGAAATGAAAACTATTTTCAGAAAATTAAGTCAACTCTGTTTTCACTGGGCAGGCCCATAAAATGTTCATAAGTTATTTATGAATGCTGAGCAGGTGGCAATGATAGAAGCTGTTCATGTGCCCCTTATCTAAGGCGATACAATACAAATGTAAAGTTATTCTTGTGAGCCATTTCTTTCAATCCTCTATTTTCAACCGTAAACTCTTTGCTATACTACTTAATACACTGTGCCATACAACAAACTGCTGATTTTTTCTAGGTGTGTTGTATATTTGTAGACTTGCAGTACCATTGCCAATTAGGTATGTAATTCAGGTAAATAGCTACGATAAATTAAAAGCCAGGAGGAGTTTCAAGTTCAGTAAATTTGAATGTAAAATTAAAAACTCATTTTAATGTTTTCTAAATAACCTTTGATTATTTATCTTCCCCCTATGGTGCAAGTTTGATTACAGTATTTTTAAATTTCAATTAAAATTAATGTCTACGTCATAGAACTTAAAGAAGATATTGCCACAAGTAATAATATGTAATTACTATTATCAGTATCACATTTCAGAACAAAATAAATATAGTCACATTATTAGAAGTGTATTTATTTCCGATCATTTTATTTTTCTATGAACTATGACCTATCGTCGAGTTTGGTTAAACCAAACTACAATGACTCCGACCGAGTTGTCATGAGGTTCTTGTGTGATGTTCGTGAGAGGAGTATTTAATAAAAGTAAATTAAGCTTGTAGACTAGAATATTAACTTTGAATAAATAACATGAATGCATCGAATAAAAAACGATGGAAAATTAACAATAAAGGTACGCTTTTAATCGCTTAGGTATTATTAGATTTGTAACGATTTATTTATTCAACTTCCTTAATCTTCCAGCTATTTTTCCATATGTTTATATTTTCTCTAATGACTAAATTTCTATATTTAATGCCGATTTTTCCGAAAGCAATAGGCTTTAACATAACATAACAAATATATGTTGTATAAAACAAGATTTTCAAACCGTCTCATTATCTGAAAGTTTATTTACAACATTATTTTTATACCGAAAAAGTATAAAATAACGGTGTGTATTTACAACGTTATTTAAGCAACTTTTCCAAATGATACAAACAAACCAGATGATTACAAAAATATTTAACTATAGTATCAATGAAAGTCTTCGTTTGTCGTCGTCGTTGTCCGTTCATATTGGCACAAGTAATCTGATCTCTCTCTAAATTTAAAATCCGAAAAGCAAATAAGTTCATTTTGGAAACTCATTCTGTAACGAACACAACAAATTTACTATTCGTTGTCAGTGCCGTTAGACTGGTAAGGGACGAAAAGAAAAAAAAACAGACAAAATTCTATAAGTAAGCAAAAAGCATGCAAGAATGAATACCATTGGAAAACTTGATTAAAAATAAGTTAAAAAAGAATAAACTTAAAAATTTATGAATATTGAAATAAGTCTTATTTCAACATTTCGTAGCTGGTATTTGCCGGTAAAAGCGGCGCAGTAATTTAGTTTCTGTTGTTGTTGAACTGAATGTAAACATTCAGTTCTAAAAAGATGATATGCATTTACGGCTTTAAAAATATGTAAGAAACAAATTATTGCTACTGAAATATCTTAACATATTTTGAGGTTTGCGTGTATAATTTTTTTAGAAGTGACTGTACCCATCTTCAGTAATTATTATTCTACAGTCACGCATGATTTTGATTATAAATTACGGATTCCATATAAGACTATTTTATGATCACGTTTGATTTTGGTTTTAAATTACTGATTTCATACAAGACCTCTCAACCTTCAAGATTCTCCACTATTAGTGGAATCTTCCAGTTGCACACAATTCCCTTGTGACATGACCACAATGTTTTGGACCATATTTAGAAGCATAATTTAGCACCTCTTCACACACTAAACGAAGAACGGTCGCATCTCTAACACTTTGCATAAACAGACAACCGTTATCACCCACTTTATATATAGATGATTAAAATTTCCATGCTCATTTAAGGGCCAAGCTAGTACAATAAGCTGTAACTATGTTCGTTTGAATTTTGGTCATTTTTTAGCTTAGTGCTTCTAAGTCAATTACCAGATTTGAAGGCAGTACAATAATGGTTTGCAAGTTAGTTTTGGGTGTTATAAGTGCAGTTCTCGTCACTGTAGCTGCAATATCGATTAACAATGGACTTAAACCAAATAGAACTCAGTTCTATCACCGTGAATATGACGTGGACGATGACATGGAAGAGTACAATGAAAGGGAAGGAAAGATATGTAAGTACATTCACTATGTTCTCAGTCTAGGCATAATTAAGGTTATATGTGAAATTATTACATAGGTTTTTAGATTATTTTAACCAATGCTAAGCGAACTTAGAGTTAACTTAATCACCCAATACTATTTATTTAAATTAAAATTTGTTTTTTTTATCAAAGTGTTTACTCTCGGACCCATTCTTGTTAATAAAGTTTGTGTTAAATTCGACATAAGTAGGTAATTACTTTAAGGTATCTATAAAATGTTTACATAGGTATGTACCTGTGAAATAACCGTGATCATAATAATTATTGCAGTGTTTCCATTCGTGAGCATTGTCCGTTTCGAGAACACTGATTGTGCGAGCACCAACACTATGAATGGAACATGCTTGGCACGCAGAGAGTGCAACAATCTCAATGGGACGATCACAGGGTCATGTGCTGCTCGACGAGGGAGGTGCTGCATAGGTAAGACTTAAACTAGACCACGTATTTCATCGTGACACACGATATGCATCATTTAGAGAAGGGATTTATGTACAAAAATAGCAAAGAGCATTATAGCATTTTAAGTTAGGCATCTCTCTCATTGACCGTGAACCATACGAAAATCAACTAAAACCAAGAGTCCAAAACGTGGATAATCGAACAGCAAGACAAAAGTGGAGGTGGGTATGATACTTAGAGAGACCAATTGATGGACGGTGGACCATGGATGGATGGATGGACTTGCACAGAGGATTGATCGCTGGCTCGATGGATTAATGCGACCTGGAGGCCGGTACGGAATGGCGAGCAGTAGAGGCCTATAAGAGAGGAATGAAAATGAATCGTTCACTACAATGTTGGTATAGTCTGTCTAGCTGTAGTAGTCGGTTACCCTTTAAAAAAGGTACTAAGTACTACTATTTCTTGGTTTTCCGATGTCAATTTTTTATTATAAGCTCAGTCAAACGACTACCTATCATTCTGTAATCTCTGGTATGTAAATCGACTTTCTTTGCTGACCTTAACTAAGTATATTCCTTGGTGTGCAACGGCTTTGCAGTGGAATGAATGCTCTAATCCTTAGCCATATGGAGAAATAATATATTTAAAAACTACATTTGCGTGAACGACAAATGTAAATGTATTAAACTGTAATTTAAATGCTGTTTCAAAGGCACAAAAGCAGAAACATAATTGCATAAACCACTGGCCCTTTTGGACTTTTTGTACCTCACGGCTATTACTCTCGCTGTGTTCAGAATAAGGGTGGTAAGAAAAACCTTTTTGCCATTTCCATATGACGCTAGCTAGCTTCTTCCTAGAGCATCATAGCAAGTGCTTAATGGCAAAGTGCCCAGTGAGAACATGTTGATTGCGTTTATTAAATGTAAATATCACATTCGCAAAACATTAATAAACATTCATTTTTATATAGACCGTCACAAAAGGGAAGGTCTATTTCAATTTTGTGATTCGTTTAAAATATTTAAGTGTTCTAAATTATTCATAAATACATCACCAATCACGACCAACTCACTTTGACACAGTTTCCCGGTCATGCGGAGCAACAACGAACGTGAACAACACTTATTTCACCAGTCCAGGATACCCTGCGGCATACGCCGGCGGTGGCGCATGCTCCCTCATCGTGAATCAGTGTAACGCAAATATCTGTCAGGTCAGCAATCAATAGCTCAACACTTATTTGTAATCCTCGGAATTATTACATTAATTGATTATTACATAATTCTATTCCAAAATGATAAATTTATAAAAATAATAAAATTGAATTTGATTCTGCTAACGACTTAGCTCACGACTCACTTTTATTTTTTAATGAAACAAAACTTTGGACATAATTTTGTCATCCCAGATGGTTCAAACAACAATTTGAAATCTGATTCGATTCGAAAATAGATCCACACCAAAATAGTCAAGGTTGTAGGTGTTTATAAAAACTCATTATCACACGATTGTTAAAAAAATATTAAATTTATAAATTACTTATTGTATTTCTCATTATTTTTAGATAAACTTCACAAAAATTTAACACTAATCTTTTCTTCCAGCTTGAAATAGACTTCCTAGATATGGTGCTTGCTCAACCAGATGGCGATGGAAACTGCGTCACTGACTCCATTACTATCACTGGTGGGGACAACGTGGTACCTACGCTCTGCGGGGACAACACCGGACAGGTCATCTACGTGAGGTTCAGCGCAAACACGCCAATCACGATCACCATAACAGCAACGCTCGCCACCACATTTGCGAGGAGGTGGAACTTGAGACTCAAACAGCTCAGTTGCACTTGTCCCGGTCTAGGTAATTTGGTTTGGCAGATCCGAAATCGCACCTGGCGTTGCCTACACTTTAATCGAATATTCCCAATGCCACGGGGTAAAACGCTGGCCTAAACTAAGCCAAGGCCTGATTTAGGCTAATTAGGCTGAAGCTTTTGGCGCCAGGCCCGATGTAAACCAGAGATTTAATTATAAAGCTAGTAAAAAACGCAGGCATGTATATCCAGGATAGGCCATAAACCGTGGAGCCTTTTCATAATTAGCCTACAGCTGCCTGATTTGTTCGCCCCACGCCTGTACGGGAAAGGGGGTAATCTAAGAAACAAACCTTCTGACTCCAAAAGGGTGGGTAGTCAAACCCGTTATCACTATGGCGCTATGGAATCAACACCCTTGAATAAATGTAGCCTCCCAGTCCGCACCTCAGCATTGATAGTCTCGCAGCATTGTTGCGAGTAATTCTACCCTGAGACCTCCATGGTCACATGGTAGAAATATCCGGTAAATTGATGATACAATTCCAGCTCCGAACGGCTGCCTTCAATACTACACCGGAGCAACAGGCACCATAACTAGTTTCAACTACGGCGCAGCTGCCAGCACCGCCTTGAGTGCCTCGCTTGTTACCGGTACCAGGCAGATGGTCAACCTTAACTACGGCATCTGTATTCGAACAGAATCTGGATTTTGTGGTATACAATATGCTCAGGTAATACTATTTCTCAAATTAAAAAGAAATCACTAAAACGTCACTTCGGTTAGTTATTTATATTAATTGAAATTGAGGGTACATCTTAAATATATCAACAAATCGATAAGTATATTTTCATACTAAAGATAAAATTCCATCCATTGCGCAGTTTTGTAAGCACCGACATCGGTCTTGTAAAGCTAAAAATAAATTATTTTTTTCAGAGCGCGAACGCCTTCTCATTCACAGTGACGGGTGACGTCGAAGGTGCCGACAACACCGTATTGGGCACAGCAGTAGGAGCGGCTAATGACGGCGCATGCACCACCGATTATGTCATCATCCCAAACCCTATAGTCACGGCTACAGGCGTTGCAGTCGGCACAGATAGATTCTGCGGCCTAGGTTTCGTTCCAGTGCAAAGTGAGTGAAAAATTACAATAGTGCCCATTGTAGGAAACCAATTATTCACATCAGAGGCGCTGTTTTGTTATCTAACGATTTGACAGCGACAAAGACGTTTCAATACGATTGAAGTTTTCACTAAGGGTTACTAAGGTGATATTAACGTTATTATATAACGCAATACCTACTCACCAAAAAAAAATAGATTGACCTATATAAACAAATATATATAATAAACAAATATAAATAAGTATAAGAACATGTTACGCTTTATCCACTCGACAAAATAACTGGCTGTGTTTATTACAATAATATAGAGAAAACGAAGCGCATTGCGCTAAAAAGATTCAAAACGTTTAGGTTAGGTACTTCATAATTCGGACTATTTTTATTTGCGTTAGGTACGTTACCAAAAGGAAGTTTGGTCAATGTGTTTAGTGATTAGTGAGGGAACACCTTAAACCAGAATCCTACATACCCCTTCAGTTGGCACCGTGATGCATTTGGCATTGAATGGCTTTTTCCTGAGCAGTCAAAAGTGCCTGACCAATTCTCAGAAGAGCATCTGTACTTTTTAATATCCGCATGGCATTGTCTTGGGAATGTAGTAGCTAGAATTTATAAATCGATACATAGTTATCACCCAAATTTGTTATCGCTGTTATTCTATGGTCGATTAATATATTTATTAATAAATTTCTTTACAGCGGCAGCTATGCCTTTCGTGTTGTACGTGGTCACGGACGCAAATGAAGGCGCGACAGCTGTGTCGCCTCCTGATGTAGCCAATAGAGGCTTTTCAATCACATACTCACAGGTCGCATGTTAAACGACGAACAAAAACTTTATTGATAACACAAGAACTGTGTCTGTGTGTGAACTACGTGTAGGTGATACAAAGTATTATGAAGGAATAACTGCTGAAAGGTTTTTGCATTGATTTCAAATATATTTGCGTTGCTAACAAAGCATTTGACTAAGAATATTGTCAGTGTTCTAACTAAAATATATCATAAGCGTTTGTAAATATGGTCTATTATTATTAATTACTTTTATATAGGATAGGTTTTTATATTAAGATTATTTTATAATTATATTACAAGTTATTATTATTATATATTTTTTTAAGAACTCCCCTAAAACGGTGCCATTAGCGCGTCTAGTTCCATTGACATCATATTTCTCTTCGATTCCCTTGATAAGTGTATTATTCAGTTTTTTTGTACATTGTTATTTATAGTAATTAATATTGAGTACAGAAATGACAATAAAAAAAATATTTACACTACGTAATTAAAATTAAATTGCCCAAACTTATTACTACAAGCCAACTACATTTTTACTTGTACTCAACAGTCCTATTGAATATGCAACCATTATATACAACGCAATACACAACTTAACCAATATAACGTTTTCTCAACTTTATTTTGGGAGTAATAATCAAGCCAAGCACCTCATTTAATAATATAATCCCAGAAAAGGACACTAGACATAAATTAAATTTTGGTAAGTAAGATTTTAGTAGTTTCTCTGTCGACATACTGTCTGCAGTTTACGTTTAAAATTATGTATCTACTTTTTGTGTAAACCAATTAGGTCTAAAAATAGGTTTTCTTAAGTAAATGAATTGGACATTACAATAGGCCCCCGGGCAATCTTAAGACTTAATAATTTTGGTTTAAAATTGTCGATCATAGACCAAAAATCAAAAAGGTGACAAGTGAACCGAACTCAATGCCAGTTATGCCACTATCTTCTATGAGCTTGTTCGCGAACTCATTTTCACGCTAGAAAGTGATAATCATCGAATTAATCTACAACACAATAAAGTAAAATATAGAAGTAATTGGACTTGTTGACACGACCAATAATGTGGTCAATACTCTGTCTACTTAGCCAGAGATTCGAATCCTCGTCGGTGCTGACGTATTATGAATAGTATGTATGTTTGTATGTTTATTTATTATATTTAATATTTATATAAATATACTTATATATTTCTTCATAGTCTAGTATCCATAACACAATCTCTTAATGACGCTTAATTTGGGCTCGACTCTAGAAGTGTGCTGTCGGGTTTTGAATTGAAATTAGGTAGAAATGATAAAATATGCGAAAATACAAAGAGTTATTGAAATTTTTAACATTATAATTAACAACTAAAGAAATCACAATAGCATTTAATACTATAATATTATGTATGAATCATTCTAAGTAACTAACAAGGACACAAATGCTATAATCTCTAAGATAATTATTATACTACTACAATTCATACTTTGATTTGATTGAAATTTAAGAAAATTGAAGGGAGGAAGGCACAGGAGTTGCTATAAATCGACAAAAAAAGGTCCAGCATAATAAAAAATCAGGTATTTAAAATATACTAAACATTTTTGGATATCGCGTTATAATATATAGTAAAAATAAATAAATAGCATTCAAATTTCATTAGAAACTAGCATATGTAGTTATAACCTTTTTCACGATCTTTGTGCAAGTTTAGGCAGTTAACGCTAAAATTTTCCCGCTTCGCCTTTCTATTGTATTTTTTATATTGTCATACCATGGACCGATTTCTGTATTGTTTCTCAGGTCTTTAAATGCTTGGCAACCTTCGATACTACTGAGCACGCCATAGACTGCTACGTCGGCCAGATTAGGCTTGTCTCCGCCCAAGAAACGCCCTCTCTTCTTAATAGCACTTGTCCATTCGTGTGCTGCATCGTATAAAGACTGGCGGGCATCATTGATGTTGTGTCTGGAAGTCACGCATAACAGTTGAGATAGTTTTATAAGGCTACAATATATATTTTTCACTCTACACCTCGATTAGTTCCTTGAATTTTTTTCAAAGTAAGACATCATCACCTGTATCTCATATAGGTCCCCACCGGGGGGATCTAGCCTACTCTATATTAGGCCGCTTAGGCCTTAGTCAATCACGCTGGCCAAGTACGGGTTAGTCAACTTCACACATAACTAAGAATTTCTGCACATATGTGTGCAGATTTCCTAACGATGTTTTCCAAGCGTAAATTTGTGAACGGATGCTAATGTTTATAGATATATTTTGAAATATAAAAACACAACTTCTTCATCATCACGTTTAACTATCCTACTACATATATACAGTTTTAAGGGTGAACCATATGACGAGTTTGAGTCATATTACTACCATGCTGGCGGCGGATTAGAGGGAAAAGATTGGAATATCAATCAAGATCAAAGGCTAGATAGCCGTTGATAGAAAGACTTCTATACGAAAGAAGAGCTTAAGATCATATTTGAGTTTGTGAAAACATATCGGCTTAAGTTACCTTTTCTTCAGCCTCTTAGAAATGATCCACATAGCAGCAGCTCCACCATAAACCATGAGGGCACATTCCCAGCTCGGAAACGATTCTCTCCATCCGCCGACATCCGCGAACCACTTGAAGGTCTCCAGGGCTTCGCCTGTTGTCCGGTACACGTTAGGAGACAGCATGTGAACTAACACCTTGTCGGCCCACTGTCGCCACTCACGCTCCTCCCTAAAATATATATTTTATAACAGTTTTTCTAAAAACGGGGCTATCGTCATTATATTTTTTATTTTTAGAATTGTAAGTGATACATTCATAGTTTTGAGAAAATTACATCATAACCTGTGAATTTTTTACTATTTACCTTTTTGAATCAAATGACTCCAGTATAATAGTTGCACTAAAAATCTATAATGGATGGAGGAAGGGTAGGCTTAAGATTAAACTGTAATGCTTGAAGTGGTAATGACTCAATGTGTTAAATTTTTGGTATAACTATCAAATTATCTATCATCCAAAACAAATCAAACAAAAGTTAAAATAAAATTTTAAAACATTATATATGGGTAAATGGACGCGACATATTGTAAAGTGGTACCCCACAGACATTAAAAGGAAAATAGTGAGACAAAATCTAAGATTATCAGTCGACCCAAAAAAGATTGAAGGAGAGTTTTATGCAAATGGCAGAAAGTTTATATTGGTGTTGAAAACTAATAGTAATAGAAAAGATCTTTAAGACTGGGAGTGTTATATCCTATCCATTTAGTACATATTTAAATTCTATAACTGGGACAATTTGTAAATGCCCGGTTGATACCCACTTAAAGTTATCACTATTGCCTTTAATTACATTTATTTGTTTTTCTCATACATATTCCCTGTTGTGACGATTTAAAAGAACTTAGTAAATGATTCTATTTAAATAAAGTTATTTTGACTTTGACTGTACTCACTGTTCAATGGCTCTTTCTCGTTCATCTGGAACTGCTGCATTGCGCATAACAAAGTATTTATTAGCAATATCAGTTGTAGGCTTCCCTTCATCATTTGCATACTTTGTTGTTGGATAGAACTTTATAACATCCTGCAAATGGGCCGCTTTGTCCTGTAAGTATGTCTCGAGCACTGATATTATAGCTGTGCTGTCCAAAAGTTGCTGAAATATTATTAAGTTTGTCTGACAATATATCTAACTGCATTAAAATATGGAAATTAAATTAGCAGTCATCTCCACAAAATGAGGAACTGGATAAGTAAACACTCTTCACATGGTCTGATTAGGAGTATGAAACATCTTTAATCATATACAGATACCATAGGTAGATACTTAAAACTTTACCAAGCATTTTAGAAAGTATACAACTTACTTGATACCCGCCATCAACTTTGGCCAAAACGATGGGTACTTTCTTATATCCAGACCATTTAATGGCTTGACGGAGAACTGCATCTACCTCAACTATTTCATAGCTAATTCCCCGAGAGTCCAAATAAGCCCGAACTTTACAGCAAAATGGGCATGTTCTGTATTGGAACAGAACCAACTGCAGGTTACTTGTATCAGAATCATTGATTACCTAAAAGTAGCACAGGAAAATGTATTGAAGAAAACAAAAAAAATACAAATTTTTTGTCAATGTATGCACAAATATACACTTGTAGAAAAGCTTAAAAATATATGGATTAAAAATAATATTCCTTACATACATTATGTTTTTCAAGAAAATGAATTCCAATAATAACACAAGCAATACATGTTTGAGATGTTGTGTTAACATCTCAAACATGTATAGCTCTTAAAATTACTGTTGAACTTTTTAAGTTATAAAGCAGATTATTGCAAAAAAGTATATAGATTACATTAATAATTTTCTACTTATTATTGAAATAGTTTAGATTAACCAAAGACAAATGCATTACAGTGTTTTAGAGCAAGTGAATAAATTTCTGTCAGACATATAAATAAAATGAACATCAAGATCTTGAGTACATATTCTTGTAAATGTTGGTATTACCTACTTAACAAACACATTTAGCTCTGCACATTATAATAAACCAGGAAAATTCACAATTATAATAAACATGAATGAGGCTCATAAAGACAATAATATAACAAAGCACATTGCTTGGTATCAATTTTTATGCTTCATTAATTGCATGCTTCATTAGCTATCTTCACATATGGACTCCTCTACTGCTTATCATCAGGTGGTGTCAAGTCATTTGCTGAGCTTAATATAAAATATAATGTTTGGAAAGACAGGGATTTAAATAGATAAAAAATAATTTCAAAGAAAAATGGTATTCAAGAGAAATCAAATCTTACAACTAATATAGCATAACATACAACCTTGATATTACAACTATGTACAACCATCTACACTCAATTGAAGTTCCAACATGCTAAGTATCATCAAAAAAAACATCAGCCATAATATATAAAATAAATACACAAGTAAAAATTTTAATTTCAAACAAGCTAATTCGCAATGCAATTTGCAATAACATTTGAGAATGTATAAACACATAGCAACTTAAAAAGCATCATAAAATCATTTAAAATTATAATTATTAATTATTATTATTTAATTTTTTTATGCATTTCTAAAATTCAAAATCAAAGCAAAAAAGGAAGATTAACTTGTGAAGTGCATCAAATACAAACTAATTACATTTTGAGGTTACATTAATTCTTACTCTGTAATGGGGTTTGTACTCGGGGGCCTCTGTTAAGAAAGCAAATTCTTCAGTTTCCACGGGTGCCAAAGATTTTCTTGTATTTATTTTATAATGAGTATACCCTCCGTAGCCTGCTCCCACCAACACGCCGACACTGGCACTTATTAGAGTCAGCTTAACAGTTGACTTGGGCAGTCGATTTTTAGTAGAGTACAATAATTTAGGGAAAGTCAAATTTTCCTTCATTGAAGGAAACACTACTTTTTTCAAAAAAGTGAATGTTGGTCGCCACATTTCCCTAATGTTGATTATTTACAAGCATTGAAGTAGGTAGGCAATGAAACTATTTTACTTTACTCACAAAGCACAATTACCTAGTTAAAATTGTAATTAATTAATTTATTATTTGATATAAAAATAAATGAAATAGTACCTACGACCTACCCTGATAGATACACGGTATAAAACACAGATTAGAAAAAATATGGCAGTTTTACAAATTAGAAGTCTACTTGCCTGTGGCATAAAATTATAAATAAATAAAATAAATATCTATGGTTCCTGCCTCACCTGCTCATAGATTATGATTTATACATGGCTGTATGGACTTCCATTTGCTTTGCCTAAGTTTAGTATATTGTATCTGCCTATATTTAGTATATAATGGACTATTTTTTATAAGTTCCTTGATGTACAATACTTCCGATGCCGTTGTTCACGAACTAAAAGAAGTTAAATTTAAGTTTTTCTACTCTTTCAGAACCATACAACCATAAAAGGACAGTCGACCGGCGATATCATTTGTAGTTTCTAAAATAGAGACTCATGCATTTTTTCCTAATATTAATGCCCATCATAAAACATAACGGTAAAAAATAAGTTAAAATTTAATGGATCGTCTAAGTATCAATTAACTTGACTTTTCAAAAATTCATTGAAACTTACTTTAAAAATTTAAATGAAAGAAATTCGATTAACATAATTTAATTTAGTCCGCACACAACAGAATGGGCCCAATATTATTTATAGATAAATCAGGATCAAACGAATTAAACCTTCACAGCCATATCTTTATATTTAATATTCGTACTTTTCTTTTTTAAATATATAATGAATTTAATTCCTAAATTAAATTCATTGTATATTGAAGGCTGACGCCTTCAATGATGCTTACTATGGGCTAGATAATAGATAGAGTTTAAAAAAATGACGCTTGCTATTCTCACTAAAACAATTGTTTGAATACTATAGTTGTTCTTTTCGATTTGTTCATTTTATACAGTTTATAAAGAAAAAAATAATTGTTACCAAAGCTACAATTATTAATAAAGAAAATTGAAAATTTTGTATGGAAAATTATCTGACGTATACTAGTACTGCTTCAATCGCCTCTACGGATATAGTTGATACCAAAAAGTAAAGTAAATGATACTCAGTTCACCAGGTCTACTAAAATCTTATAAAAGTATTCAATAATATGGGAATAACATTTTGCAATGAATATTGGGATTGAAAGTTTTGTGATATATATATATATATATATATATATTTTATTTCTATTGTAACGGAGTAAATAATAGGGTGGACAGCTCAGAGTAATAATATATTAAAGTAAAAGAAAACCAATATAAAATATAGCGAAGTAAAATACAAGTTGACAAAAAGAAAAACAGAACAACAATGACAACCTTCTGTCAAAATAAAGAAAAAAGTAAAAAACATTAAAAACTATTTGTGAAACCTGCCTGATGGCCAGTTCTTAACATCTCTCCCTCTTTTTCGAAATGAAGGAAGAGACATTTTAAGCCATCAGACAGGCAGCCGCACCAGCTTTTTGCAGGGCCGACGAAGAACTCCTCCTGCAGTGGAGACCTCGACTACGCGCAAAATTCCATCAGCGCCAGGAAACAATTTCGACACACGACCCCGTGGCCATGTGCCTCGAGGCAAATTACCATCGACGATGAGAACAAGATCGCCAATTTTTAGAGGGGGTTCTTCGTTGGCGTTGGAATTTCGTCGAGGGATAAGAGTCGGGAGATACTCTTTGAGCCAACGCTGCCAAAACACGTCGGCAAGCCACAATGTCTTGCGCCACGACGCACGTGCGTACAAATCATGAGGCTGTACCGTTCCATAGCTGTTGCTAACAGACGACGATCCAATCAAAAAGTGGAATGGTGTCAGAGCCTCTTCATCTTCCGGGTGTACTGAGACATGAGTTAAAGGTCGCGAATTTACGACTGCTTCAGCTTCTGCTAACAGCGTTAACAGTATAGATTCTCTGGGAGCTTTCTCTGTAAGGGTAACCTTTAATGCCGTCTTTATTGAACGCACAAGCCGTTCCCACGCACCACCCATAAAAGGGGCTGATGGCGGGATGAATCGCCACTCAATTTGCTGGCTAGCCAAAAAATCTTGCATTGGCGGAGCATACAGCTCTCGCAGGAACTTTGAAGCACCGACGAAGGCAGTCCCATTGTCGGACCAGATCTGCTGTGGTGCTCCACGACGTGCTGTAAATCTGCGCAAGGCCATCAATGCAGCATCCGTGGAGAGGTCATGGACTACTTCCTGGTGAACCTCCCGTGTTGTTAAACAGGTGTAGAGGGCGACATATCTTTTTTCATGCCTCCTACCGACAGTCACTTGGACTGGGCCAAAATAGTCCAAGCCGACGAATGAGAATGGGCGGTGATGATGGGCTAGACGGGCTGCAGGGAGATTTCCAACAGGCGGATCCCGAGGTACTGCTTTCCTGATGCGGCAGAACTGACATCCATTAGCTACAGATCTGACAGAGCTTCTTAGTTTCAGAATCCAGAACTTTTGTCTCAGCTCATTAACTACAGTTTCGTGGTTTCCATGGGCAAGGCGACGGTGATAGTGTTCAATCAAAAGTTTCACAGCACGACTTCCTCCATCCAAAACAATTGGCGAATTGGTGGCAGTAGCTAAGTCATCAACCGCTCCAATTCGGCCAGAGAGCGTTATTAATCCGTTCCTTCCGAGAACTATATCGAGCTTTTTCAGCTTACTGTGTCGAGGCAAAGGTTCCTTCAACCGAAGTGCTGCTAACTCTTCACAAAATGAGTCCGCTTGAGATCGAAGTAGGACGTGGACTTGAGCAAGACGCATGTCTTCGGCAGTTAAAGGGGAAAGCTGGTCGGCATTAATATTTCTTAATCTAGCGACAGGTGTGTGAGAAATAGAGACGTTCACACTAGCTCTATCTTTCAAACGCCTGATATATTCATGCGCGCGCGCTGTAGTGCGTAACAAACGTAGCCATTGGCTAAACCGAGAAGGATCGGCTGACAAAGATTTGATGGAGATGGTATCTACATTGATGAGATATGATAAAACGTTAATCTTAGCACTTGGTTTCAACTCGTCAGTATTGAGACTAGCGGAATTTTGAGCTTCTGAAGGCCAATCCGTATGAGGTAATTTTAAAAACTCGGGGCCCTCAATCCATCGACTATCACTTAACGCGGCTACTGAGTCAGCACGGGTAGCATCGTCCGCAACATTTAACACTGTGGGAATCCAACGCCACTCGTTTAAGGTTGTGAGCTCTAAAATATCCGCTAGTCTGTGTGCAACAAAGGGCAAGAATGACCGTGCATCACTGCGGAGCCAACCCAGAACATTCTTCGAATCCGTCCAAAAGCAACGGCGAATTGGTTTGTGCTTATGAGCTTTACAGATAGTAGAAGCTAGACGAGCTGCAACCATCGCCGCTTGTAATTCGAGGCGTGAAATAGTAACAGGAGTTAATGGTGTTACTCGAGACTTGCTACTAATAAACGAGAGCTCCACGCTTCCGTCAGCATATTTCAGGCGCCAGTATGCGACTGCAACGTAAGCGTGTTCACTTGCATCGCAGAAAACGTGCAACTCACGTTCAATTAAGGAACCTGCTTTCGAATGCCAACGTGGAATTCTTAGCTTAATGGCTGATGACATGTCAGAGAGCCAAGATTTCCACTGTAAACTTAAATCGCGAGGGAGCTCCTGGTCCCAATCTACCTTCCTTCGCCAAACTACTTGAAAAATGATACGTGCTCTAATGGTGATGGGTGCAAGCATTCCAAGAGGATCGAAAACTCGCATCAAACTAGAAAGCGCATGACGTTTTGTGATAATTTCTGACAAAGCGAGCGAATCTTTCAGGGCGTCTACGTTATAACCTAATTAATCAGTTGATGGATACCAAACTAGGCCCAAGGTACGCACGCTTTGAGGGAAGTTACAAATATCTACTTTCTCACTACCGTTATTAAGTATTAGCTCTGGTGGTACAAGAGCGAGCGCATTTGGATCATTAGAGACCCAACCACGAACTTCAAAATGTGCTCGCTTTTGAACCTCTACGATATCTCTAGCAAGGCGAGAAGCTTGGTCAATTTGGTCCAAACTACCTATATAGTCATCCATATAAGTATCTTGGACTATAGCATGAGCGGCCTCAGGAAATGCACTTTTGTGCTCATCAGCGTTTTTATTTTTTAAATATAGTGCAGTAAACGGGCTACAGGCAGCGCCAAAAATCATTGACGACATCCTATAAATAGATAGAGGTAAGTTAGGGGAATCCCGCCATAAAAAACGCTGTGCATCCCTATCTTGAGGCCTAATTTTAATTTGGGGGAACATTTCTCTTATGTCGGCAGTCATGCCAATCCTACCCTCCCGAAAACGAAAAATAATATCCAAGAGTGCTGACAACAAATCGGGGCCAGTGAGTAAGAGAGAGTTAAAACTGACACCCTGACAACGGGCAGCAGCGTCATGAACCACGCGCAACTTCCCCGGTTTGTTAGCGTTAACAACTCCAAAATGAGGCAGGTACCAAACATTAGATGAATCTGAAGCCAAATTACAGGGCTCCGCATAACCCTTATTAATCATAGCGTGGATGTTTTGCCTATAGCAGTCAGCATAAGAACTATCTTTACTAAACCTCCTTTCTAAACTATTAAATCTTGACAAAGCTAATGGATAACTATTCGGTATGGTAAGATCGTCAGAACGCCATAACAAGCCAACTTCGAACTGTCTGCTTGGTAAGCGGCGAGTAGTATCCTCGAGAACTTGTATAGCACGCTCATCCGATGCAGATCGCCTTTGCTGTTTCACAATACCTATAGATTCGAGCTTATAATTATCCTGAATGAGGTTCTCTATCTCAGTGAAGTCATCTGACGTGATGCTATGGTTGATAAATGCTATCGGCCTAGTCCTACTAGAAGTACACCCAAACACTACCCAACCTAGGGGTGTAAGACATGCGGCTGGTTGTGATTTCGACCCCTGTTGCACCTCCTTAGGAGTCAACAAACTCCAGTTGTCAATACCAATAATTAATTTTGGTTCCGCATTTTCATAAGTAAGATTAGGAATAGATAAATGCTTAATATCGTCACGACTAATCGACTGCCGAGCGATTCCTAACTTGTGTACAGAACGAGCCTTATGGATTTCATGATATACGGTTTCATTTAGACCCTTAATAAAGAAATCTACGTACTCGACTTCGGTCAATTTAGACAGTCCTCCCATACAATCTACTCTAATCTGAGATTTAGGGCCTCTAACACCTAACTGAGCTGTTATCTCACTGTCAATGAATGTGCTAGATGAGCCATCATCCAAGAGCGCGTAAGTATTTACGGAACCCTTAGGTCCCCTAACGGTTACCGCAATGACCTTCAAAAGAGCTTTGAGAGGTCCCTCCGTAACAGCATGAGAAATCGTCTCAATCTTTGTCTCATTGGTAATAGTCGGACCTGACGTCTCGGGTTCGACATTTAACAAAATCGATTCAGAAGTTGTATGAGAATTAACGCGGTCAAAATTGTGTAATAACTTATGATGTCTTAGCTTACAGCCAACTACCTGACATAAGGTTTTAGGATTACAAGACCTATAACGATGCGAACCTCTTTTTAAACATCTCATACAAACTTTTTGCTCGCGTACCCAATTCAGCCTGGCCACAATGCCGAGGCGATTAAAACTGTCACAATTGTCAATAGCGTGACATTGTTGACAATATAAACAACTAATAATTTTTAATTTATTTTCGGAAAAATGCGAATTAATATGATTTTTATTTACAGGTAGCTTTGTACTAATTGCGTTAAATGAATTATTTGCTTGAAACGTTTTTGAGCTGTGGGGCTGATTTAATAAGATGGCCTCCGTAACCACGCCGAATTGAAATTCCGTAGTAACTTCCTCAGTTAAAAAGTCGGCTAGCAGCTCTAACTTTGTACAAAAGCCTAAACTATAACGTGGCTTTGCATAGTCTTTCCACCGTGCACGCATTGCTGGAGTTAATTTTAAAAGAAGCGAATTGTATAACTCGGGTGACTCCAAATATGATCTATTATTTAAAAATTTCATAACTGCTATACAACTGCGCACACGGCAAGCAAAGAAATGCAAATCCTTGCCTTCAAAATTAACTTTAGGTAAAGATCGTACAGCGGCTACCTCTTGGAGCACAATAAGCTCAGGGCTACCGAACTGTAATTCTAAAATAGCTATGACTTCGGTAGGATCGTGCGCTGTAGCTAAGAGAGCGCCGACGGCCTCCCGTGCGGCGCCATAGAGCGCAGTATTAATCCGAGATAAGTTGGTCATAGGAGAATATAAAGATTTCGACTCATCGTAAGCTCTCTTAAACGCGAGCCAGTCGAGGCTCTTACCATCAAAACAAGGAAGGCGACTTTCCGACCTATCCTTAGATAAGTTTTGTATTGCTTGCGCTAAAAGAGTAATATCTGAAGGAGGATTAGGAATAGGTAAGTGGGTACCGTGCGTGCGTGCTCCGCTCTGGGGCCTAACTGGTGTCGGATCGGGCCGTTGACACGTAGGCAACGTAACACGATCGCAAGGGACGCCATGGCCGGCGGGTGAAGACACTGGGTGATGAAGCGCGGCAGCCGAGGGGTCGGGACCGCCGAGAAACACAAAACAGGGTGCGTCCGCTGTGACAGCTCCGACTGGTTGCTCTAAAACAGGCACACTAAAGGAAGCCCCAGGGGTGGGACTACCGGGACGCAAGGAAATAGGTGCGCCCACTGTGGTAGTACCACGGGGTTCGAGAATGCACTGGTTTATAGGCGCTGAATTATCAAGCCACTCATCTACATTACCTCTGCCGCCTCGACTACTGCCGCGACGGCTATTACTTGATTCAACTTGTATCTGTGCTATTTCCGCACGCAATTCGAGCTCTAGCGCTCTAGCCTCCGCTTGAGCAATTTTTCGAGCGTAAGCAGCTTGTATAGCGAGAGTTCTCGCTCGAATCGTCGCAGAAGAATTGGATGTTCCTGAAACAGACTCGTCGTCCGCCGCGAGGACAGACTCGACGGGTACGGGTGCGGGCGCGGCACCAATAGGCATGCCAAAGTCGGGCAGCGGAGCCTCGCCTGCACTCGCCATTAATACCTTACTCTGAGCTCGAGTAATCATGCTAGTTACGTAAATAATAATAATGAAAAAATATTACAAGTAAGAAAAAAAAAATTGCAAGTAAAATTGTATGAAAATAATACCTTGTGAAAATACTTAAATGCCGGGCGAAAGGACCAAAATGTAACGGAGTAAATAATAGGGTGGACAGCTCAGAGTAATAATATATTAAAGTAAAAGAAAACCAATATAAAATATAGCGAAGTAAAATACAAGTTGACAAAAAGAAAAACAGAACAACAATGACAACCTTCTGTCAAAATAAAGAAAAAAGTAAAAAACATTAAAAACTATTTGTGAAACCTGCCTGATGGCCAGTTCTTAACATCTATAGTTAGATGAGGTTGTATTAAGCCTGACAGTAAGTAGTAAGATACGACAACGACGCTTCAAATGAACTAGCAAAAGTTTGTTCAAAGGTAGAATTATAAGACAATATGAGATACTTATATGAACATTACTGGAATACTTTGGAGCACTGTAGAAAGGTAAGATTCGCTTTACCCCGAATCGAAACATCTCTTTTCAAAATACTAATACAGCTAAGTAGATCACGACTTCAACTAATAACGCGGACTTTGACTGCTGCATGGGGACAGAAGATACAGCCGCGCACGTACTGCTGGAATATAACGAAGGGGCCAATTACTGGTCAATTGGCCCCTTCGTTGCGTGGTGGTATAAGGATGACTGGATTAAACCAGCCCCACGCCCTCCAACGCAAAACAGGTGCAACAGACGTCGATTTGTGGAGACTACCTGTACGAAAGAAAGAAACAGGAAAACGGTTATAATGCTAGCTTTTTGTGCATATTATTTTATGCGGATGTGAAAATATGACAAGCAACCTTTTCAGCCAAGAATGTAGTTTTCATGCCTCATGTATGAATATATATTTTTTTGTAGTATGTAATATACCCAGACTGAATAAATGTATTTTAACTTTGACATTTATTTTACTTTAAAGTAAATATATGAAGCAAAGAACCAAGGTCCTACAGTGTTCAAAATGGTTTAAAGTTTAGTTATTTTAATTTTTAATCTTTCGCTATACACTGAGTAAAACAAAACAATTTAAACTCTAACATGCAACGAAATTTATATTAACATGGATATATCTATATAGATATATCTATAGCATGTCAATAAAGTAACTGTAGATATAATAAACTACATACTATGTGCCTGTGAGAGTTAAATTTCTTTGCTTTCTCTTTTATAAAACGAATCTGAAAAACAAACAATATTTAAATATACAGTATATTAATCTGTGCACTAGATTGGTACATACATACTCTGTCTAATCTGTGCATTCTACCTACTTGTTTAATTTATTTTTTACGAACCTGAAAATGTTTCATCGTTTAATACCAAAAAGTGTTTGTGAAATTGATTGTTACGAGTGAACAGAGTTTTATTAATTACCATTACCTTGTCCCGGCAAAGCAAGAAGGTAAATATACATTAGCAGCTTGCTGTTAACAATTGGCGCCTAATTGTTACAAACACTGGCAAAAATAATTTAAGTTTATTTATTTTACATATAATCATGTTTTTTTAGAGGAGCGGGCATGCCCGGAGAATGCTGTCGACGTCGCGGTCGCGGGGCTCCGGGCGAGGGCCTGATGGCTCACCTCGGACCCAGGTCATAGCACCTATGTCGGAGCGACAGCAGTTGGCTCTTGTGATGCAAATATCATCACAAGATGCCGTTGCAGGTCTGGCGTGTTTCATAATTACATTTATTGCTTTAATTGACTGTGCAAACATCACTTCCCGCCTTTTTTGACTTCAGTCGCTCCGGCCTCTCCTCCTCCTCCTCCTCCTCCTGAAGAGAAGAAACGAACTAGACACCAACGCATCGATAAAGGAGAAACCACACACAGTATGGCAGCTATGAAAACTGATCATGATCGTACCAAGAAATCATATGATCTTCACTGTGAAGCCCGTATTGGTATGTCCTTATACATATTTGCTAATTTTAGTATCCTGAATCTTGGTTCATTGCTTATATATCTGAGCTGTGTTTTATGTCAAATATGATCAAATCATCTCTTATGGGAAACAATGTAAAAATTGTGTTACCAGTCTTGATGGTATATATTGATTGGGAATTAAGTTGTATCCAACATTTATATACTTGTTAAGAAATGGAATGCTTAATGATATATAAATGGCTTAATTTATTATAAAGAAATGGTACACACTGAAATTTATAGTATAGGAATTAAATCAAATCATTTTATTAAAAATTGGTACATACAAATATGTACACACATTCACAATTTTAAGACTTAAAATCCCAAAGTCAATCATTATACTTTCAGAATGTGGTTAGGAAGGGTGACAAGTTTTATGTTTATCTGTGAGGGATGTGTCACAAAATGATAATTCATACTATCACAAAAACCAAAAATATCAAAGGCATGGTTGATCATGGGCAATGCAGTTTTTCAAGTATTTTTCCTATATTCAAACATAGGTTGCCTTTACCTTGCCCTGTTTCCTCTCCACAGCCATGATATTGGTAAGGCCACATTATGACCAATGAAAAAAACTTAAAAGAACATACTTGAGTTTACTTAATAACGTGCCTCTTGATTCTAGTCAACTTGACTTTGAAACTTGAGTTTTAAAAATGTATGTAAATGCACATTTGATTCTACAGCATTAAGTTAGGTATTTGTGAATTTAAATTGCTGATTTGTCCTTCTACTACCACTACCACATGACAAAGGACTACCCATAGTCCCTCATACTCTGTCAAGTTCTTGTGTTATGACACATGTTTGGCATCTATAAGTATAAATGGGTAGAATACAAGGAAAGAGTTGTGAAAACATGTTTTATTTCATAAATTTCATAATAAATAGTATGTCAGTATAACAGAGAAATATTGCAGAAGAGTTCATCTGAAATCAATATACACCTAAGTCTGTTTTTACATGGTCTTTTTGTACACGGTTTTGATATAACACGGTTTGAAAATTGAATATGTAACTGATGACGACAGCAATTAAATTTATGTTGTTGTATTTATGATTATCACTTATTCTATTTTATTTTATTTTTTACCTTAAAAATTGAATAACCTATTCTTTTCGTTCACAACATAGTTTTTTAGTTCCTGAACTTGCCATACATTTAATTTATATTACTTTTAAGATTAGAGTGCATATCTTTTTTATCATTAATTACTATGCTTGTGAAAATAAGCATTATATATTTGATTTAATAAAATAAACATGAATTCTTGTTCTTAAAAATTCTTGTTTTTCTCTAATTTTAATAGGTTTTAGAGATTAGGAACAAATCACCCATTTTTGTATAAGATCAATGTCTTTTTTTACACGGCTTTTTCTGGAACCAATCTACCATGTAAAAACAGACTTAGGTGTATTCTTAAATACTACATTTATGCATATGCATAAATGCATTTATTTTTGTTTTGAATATATTGATATATTAATGGATAGAATATATTGATATGTTTGAGAAGATGTTACAAGTCACCCAAAAACAATCAATTAAAAATGCTCCTTTTCCAAGAGGCATGAATCATACAAAACTAAAGTAAAGTATTAGGCTTAGATGTTTGTATTAATAAACCCTAAGCTTGGAGAAGATTTTTTAACTTATTGTTCAATTTGAATGAAAGCTCTCCATGTAAAGTTTGTTCTCTTGAATGTTAGAAGTCTAAGATGAAAAAATAAAAAAACTTGTTAAATTAGACATTATGCTAACGGACGAAAATTGCTGGTCATCTTCATAAACTTTTTTGTATCATAACAAATATATAAACATTACTATGATTGTTCTTACTAAAGGTAGAATGTGGACGAATTGTTAGGCATGTAGTACCATTGAGCACCCTGCATTGATAACCAAGACCACTCTGCCAAGAAGGTGACAATATAGAAGATGTGTGTATTTATATCACACTCACTTTTCCCAACCCTGTCTCCTTTTCAATTTACATGATAATGTGTTGAACACATAAATTCAAACGCATTTTCAATTTACGCTCAATGAATTCAAAATGAGAATGTTTTGATGCTCCAAAGCTGCAAGCATTGGAGTCTTTTAATGTCGACAGGGAGGCTGTGTGGTCAGTAACAATAGCGGTAGGTATGGGTACTGTACCCGGTACCTGGCTGGTACTGTACTTGTATCTGGGTTCGAGTGCCAGCCGGGTCAGGTATTTGTGTGATAAACACATATAGAATTTATTTGCATCAATATATATATACACACATATTTATAAAACTTAAAATTAACAATGGACTTTAAACATTTTAATATAAATAAACCAGTGATACAAGCAGGAAAAAGCTCAGTAATGTAAATCAAAACATTGATTTTCAGCTTGTACCCAGGTCATAGGTGCGAGGACATGAAAACAAAAACCGGTTTAATTTAATTTACTAACATAAATGTATACATAAATATTCGTTTTTGGGTCGCGGTTCTTTATATATTTATGTATATGTCAGCCGCTAAATGATACAGTCCAAAGAGGACCCGGTCCCGGTCCGAGAAAGGTCCGAGCACCGACGAAACGCAATGAAAAGCCAAGCACCGAAGGCGCTCGCGGATAGAACGTGCTTGGTGAAGTGATTCAGGCACTCGAGGGTCCTAATACTATAGCCCGGTAAACTGTCCGACAACTGCGACACACAATGTCGATAGGGAACCAAGAGACAGATTTGAGTTAGTTGGACAGCAGTCTACACTACATCTGACAATTTATATAATTAAATCTAAGAACAAGAACTTCTTGTTCTTATTTATTTATATTCATTTCATTCATAAGCAAGGTAATATGTAATTCATTTGTAAGATATGTATTTTTTTTAATTCATTTCATTTTAATTTCCGTATCGTTATTAAAACTCAGCCAGGTAAAAGATACGTTTACCCGGTATCCAGACGCCATAGTTTAGTTCCCTTTGCCTGAAGGCAAAATTCAAGAACTCAAAAGAAAATCAAGTATTTTAGTATATCACGATTTATTTGATTATATTGACCGGTATGGAAAAAGCTTATTACAGTAATGTTGCCATTTAAACGTATGTACAAAATTTGGTATGACTCTACATGTCAAAATTAATATTTTATTCTCTATATCCTTTACTTCAAGAGATGAATTTCAATATTTATGATACCTGAGTGTTGTGTACAACAGGTATTAATTTTTCTCATTTATTTACCAGATTACAACCTTACGATTATTTAATACTTGTAAAACTAATAGATTGATAGTTGTTTACATTAACCTGAGCCCTAAATAACCTTTAGTAAGATTAAGTAGGCTACGATTATTAATTTTTAACTAATTTTTCATTTAAACATATTTTTCTTTATCATGTCTTTAAATTTTTAACCGATAAAAAATTAAAGAAATAAACTACCTAGCATTTCCTCAGGAGTTCATTACTTTTACTTTTATTTTTGAAAGATAATCAGCATCACTTGGACAGGCACGAAATCGAACATATTTAGCCATAATAATGTGAACAAGAAACTTGTTTGTTCTGTTCTAGACAACGTTAATACTACGCTATGTATAAAAAAAAGAGTAACGACACTGTTTCTCAGCCTTCCACATAAACTGATGTTAATGAAAAAGTCAAATATTAAGTCATAAGAATTCTGGCTTCCTTTTACACTTTATAAAGCAATTTAGCATACTTCTGGCACATATTTCACAACATAATTTGAATTAGTTGAGTTGCAACACAGTTGTCAGTGTTGCAACGTTATGGAAATCTTTTTCAGAATTTGTCACTCTTACTTATAACAGCAATTGTAGCTTTGCTTTCTTGGTTAATAAATGTTGTCATATCAAATAAAATCACAAGAGTATGTATTTGTCAATTTACTACATCTAATTACATTATGAAGTCAAAGCGGAACAGTCGGATACAACTTTGATACTTGACGATCATAACCTATAGGAAAATAGTGAGTACAATTCAACAAACCGATTACTAATGTAAAAGGTTTGTTGAATTATATTTTTACAGTTTCAAAAGAAAATATTGTAATAATATTATGTAAATTTTATGGAATACATTTAATGGCTGTACAAACTTAGTTCCCTTTGCCTTTGTATAAAAAAGTTTTTGGATGCGTGCGAACGCGTACATCAATCATTTTTTTGGCTTGATTACAAAGTAGTTTGTCATTTTATTTAGACAATAATGGAATTACGCTTGTTAAATAGTTGACGTGCGGTAAATTAATAAATCTGTTGATAATACAACTGATCTTACGACATATTACACAAGCTGTCATCGAATGATGGCCGCTCCTTGACTCCTTAACGCCAACTTCGTGGCGGTCCTGTTATAAAAGAAAGATTTTATCAAGTTTACCGTGAAAGAATTGTGCGCAGCAAGTAAATTAATTAAAATAGTGGCCTACGTCGTGAAATGCAAAGGAGGACGTCCTCAACTAACAAAGGGGAGTTAAATGTTGCATGATGCCTTTTATAGCGTTCCTTAGATGCACGCCATATTATTCTACTTCATGATCCTTTTCTGAAGCTAACATGACTGCCAAAACAGTGAAAATATTTTAGTCTCGATAGTAATAACTTTCAAACAATTCAGTTGGCATGCTTCATTAACTGTCCCTGTTTCTGAAGTGTTATCTTTGAACGAGAGAACACAGGTAAATGGCTATTAAATGAAATTATTACCGTATAATTACACTTATAACTCAATAAATTTAGGTTACAAGGGTTCTGAGCATTAATTATTGATTCATTTGATTAATCATGTAACAATCAGGTAACTTCATTGTGTTTTCTAGGATTTAAATAGATTTGATAGTAGATTCTTGTAAAATAATATCACCAGGGCAAACCAAAAATACCATGCTTACACATTTATTGCCACACTGTTTATGAAAATGTTTAGTTTATATTTGTAATAGTTTGTGAAAGGAAATATATTTTTTTATTTTAATGTGATAGTACTTTCCTATGTATAAATCTTTCTTAAGAAAAAAGTCTAGATTTTCTAAAATTATTAATGTTTAGAAAGAAAAACAATATGATTTGATTTGGTAGTTTGTAGAAATACCATATGTAAAGATGAAATATATGTACTAACCTATACCCTTGTTTATGTCCTCTGATCTCTATTAGTTTCAAATTAATTATTTAAACTTCATTTTTGTTATTGAATGTATATATATACTCTTCTGGTTTTATGTAAGTACCCTTGCCAATATTGGCTTTAAGTACAATCTTATTTTTGTATGAGATGTACAAATCCTGTAGATAAAAGTAAAGGAATATTTATTTAATTATATTTATATGTATATATATTATTCATATATTATTTATTAATATTTATTTATTATTTTATTAGATTTAAGATATTAAGGTTTAAATGAATTGAAGTGATCAAAAGTTGGTAGGTCAAGTGTTTCAATCAATAACAACTAATAGTAGGTAGGGTGATGATGAACCATGAGGAGCTAGTCATAGAAACAAAGTCTTAAGAAAGGACTTTATGTTTGAAAAATGTATCCTTTTCTTGTAATGATATTGCTTAAAATGTTAGTGATAAATGTTATTGCCAAGTATCATATGTGCATTTTAAATTTATTTTGAACATAAATGTGGTCATAATTTTTTTAATTTTATTTATGGTGGTAGCAAAAATTCCTAACATCAATACAGTTTAATTCAATTGTAGTTTCTTGTATATTAGTTGATTTATACAGTTAAAATTCGCATATTATATTTAACACATTTTAGTGGCCTATTTAACATTTGTTCCTTGAAAATTCAACATTTTGCATACATTTCAAACCTATCAGTTGCTAGTCATAGATACAAATCCATACATTTTAAAATCCTGTGTCTAAGAAGCTTCAACATTGTTATCTTATGCGTTTATAATTATAGTTTTATTACTAAAACTATAAGCACATAAAACTTCTATGAAGACATTTAATTGGGAATATTTAATTACCTTAATCAACTAAATTCTTTTTGTTGTTGTCACTTATTTTTCAAATAATTTTAATTCATTGAACATGTTTTAGATTTTTTATCAAATGCTGACTTTGTAACTATGAACTGAAATCAATGTATATATATATTTAATCAGTAATATATTTGTATGTTTTGAGGATTATAGAGAAAAGTTCTTGTGTTCCCTTTTACATATATAATGAAAGTTACTTGTGATTATTGTTTTAATGTGACTCAAAACAAGTAGCATACAAATTGATTATTTTTAAGTGATCAACTCAGAATAGTGACATGAAATGTGGAACAAAGTTGTATTTTTGTACAGATAACGTACGGGCATCACACGGCGGTCGCACAAGGGATGACAGCAGCAAGAAAGGTGGCAATGCAAGTGGTAACAGTGAAAGTAATAAACGTAACAACATGGACAGCCTAGCACAAGGCGAACATTTTGAAGGAAAAGATAACACTGGACAGGACAAAGGAAATGCCACTGATAACAGAGATGGTATGATAATTTTATTTTAAACTTAATGTCTTTTATGAATAATCAAACACCAGTGAAACATTTCACCTATGGTTTAGTATTATATTTTGCCAATAAGACCAAGTCATATTCTGCCATGACATCTGGGTTGCTCTCTTTCTTTATAAATTTATTATTATACTAAATAACACTTCATTATATACCTAGCATAAATATTAGCTTGTTAACCCATTGAGGACGGGCGGGACATTTTTGTCCCGGTACCTTTATCCCACTTGCTTCGAAAAATTTCACACTTTAACCAACTTTTAGGTCATATCTATCAATAAAATACATTTTCTGAATAAAATAAAACTTTAAAAAAAGCCCGTCCTGAAAGGGTTAAAGTTATTCTTTTTAAACTGTTCTTTTATTCAGGATAGGTACCTTGTACTTTTTCAATGCCTAATACATATGGGGTTATTAATCATAAAAATAATAGATAAAATAAAGAAACCTTATTATTCACGTACTTTTGAAATTTAATTACTTATTTAGCTTATTAATAATGAATTATGTTTCTCATTATATATTAAATACAATATTAATCTGTAATAATCTTTAATGAAGATAGTCCCACAAGTTTGAGTTGCTATAGTAAAAGTTTATTTATATAAATACTTATGGTGAATATTGGATATTAGAAGGAAATTGACTCTGTCAGATTTTTAATTCATATATTTATGTTCATAGTTATAGGCATTTGGCTGCTCAAGTAGAGCCCTATTATGTCATGCTGTCATCTATTAAAATGTTTCAAAAGCCACCTGATTATACAAATTAGTAGCGACTTGTATAAATAGTGTTAATTGACATTAGTTATAAATTCTAGAAATTAAATAAATGTTCCAGTTACACTCATCTATCTAACATATAATAAAATTGTAACAGGAGCAATATCTGTAAATGAAAGTAAGTATTGAAAAAAGTTATGTTTTTCAAACCAATTATTGATAAAGTCTAAATAATAATTTTTAGAGTGTTTGTTTGACTGTATGATTGTACACGCATCACATAAAAAATACTGCATAGTGTTGAATCCCGTTTTCACCATTGTATTGCTAGAAGTCTAACTTAATATAAGATTTTGTGGTAAGAATGCCACAAAATCTTTTGATCTACATACAGCGTAACTGTGAAATGACTAATTGTTGCAGGACAAAAATTTCATTTTAAACCACAACAAAACTAAAAAGAATCTGACAAAAGAACTTAAAATTTTGCATTCTCTTACATTTTTTTATAGACCCACCACAATGTTTGGTAATTCGGTAATCTACAATTTTATTATATGTGAGTAGTTAAGTCACAAGAACATATTTTTACAGTTGCTGGTATAAGAACTATATTTAAAAGTTTTATCCCATGGTAAGCTGTATGGTATGGTATACAACACCATCTACTTTTATTAATCTTGGAAGGAAAATGACTTACATAGTTTATTAAAAAATTCGTCCGTAAAGACGAATTTGACATGACATGGCATATTATGTAATTTTTAACTGGTCTAAAATCCTAAAATAAGTTCTTAATAAGAAATTTTGAATAATACACATAATGAAAAAACTAGATGTGTAACTAATATTATAATTTAAACAACACCAAATTGAAACCTCCTATCAAGAGTGACTTATAAATACTTAATAGTGTAGTTTGGTGCTGATTCTGTAGGGTCCATGTAGGGCACTCTACACGCGATATGAACATCTGCAAACTATCCAGAGAAAAAGTTTTCGCATTTTATATGGCAATTCAAGAAATTTTTTCAAACTTAATTTACGTTCATTAAGCTCATAACGAAAAATGCCCTTCCAGTCCTACCATAGACACAGCATCACCTTATTGCGAGTTAACCCAGATTTTGCCACAGTCTGTGAAGCTTGACCTTTTGACAGCAACCTTTTTCGCACGTTCTTGTCATACGTAATCCACTTTTCATCACCAGTTATCCATCTCTTCAAAAATGGTTCAGTTTCATTACATCTCAATAAACAATCGCATATGAGTACACGGTTCATTAAGTTTCTTTCAGTGAGGTCGTGTGGCATCCAAATATGGAGCTTTTTTGTGTACTCAGCTTTTTCAATTGGGTCAAAATATTATTTTGTGATAAATTCCTAGTTCTTCAGTTGTGCAGTGCTGATATGCTGTTCTTGCTCCACTTTTTAAAAATAGCATCCATTTTATCCGTAACAGGGCGACCAGAGCGAGGTGCATCTTTGGCATCAAAATTCCCGGATTGAAATTCTTAACCAACTTACTGACACTGCATTAGGTCCATAAACATCACAATTTAATTCTTTTTCACGCCTTCGTCGCATTTTTTACTTTTTTTTGTAATAAACAAAAGTATTCCTAGTTTGATTCTTTTTTGAAATGTCGTGAAGACCTTAAAAAATTGTAATTTATTACAAGTTTATACATACTTTATGGGAAAAGACTTTTTCTTCGACCCTTATATATGATAATATATAATTTATCAAACATGAATATTGTGACAACAATATAAATTTAGTCTGAATCTCATTTCTCCTTTGAAACCCAATAGGTTTGGTTAAAAATGCACAATGAAATTATGTATTTATTTTCTTACATGATTTATAATAGAATTTTATCCTATGACAATTGTGAATAAAGATTTTTAGTAATTTACACTCAACACTCTAAACGATATCTGGTTAGCATTGCGAAAGCAATAAGGTTTATCAACACTCCAAATGTATCATTTAAAATTTCAAATGACCTTCAGAATAAGTACCATTCTACACTGTTATATCATCAAATCCATCGGTCTCGTACGTTAACATAGTATTTTTATAGAAGGTGTTCAACTCAGTAGTGGTGTTGTGTCCTCTACTCAAGACGAATCCGCAGGTAGTTCTAAGAAGCAATACACAGATGAAAACCAAGACACTGAACCAGCGGAAGACGACGTTTCCAAACGGAAGAAGAGAAAAGAAAACGATGACAAGGAACCCATGGGCAAGCCACCCCCCGTATCGCGAGGTGGTGGTGGAAGGTATTTTGATTTTTTATACTTATTGTAGATATAAAATATTGTGCAGTCTGTAAACACAAATATTACAAATGTTGAATGAAGCTCATCAGAGATAAATATATTTCAACATTTAATAAAGAGGTTAATACATACTCTATCCTGATAAAAATAGGGTCTATACGGTAATATTAATAATGCTGCATTTATGTACTCTTATAAACTTAAATTGAACAGCCTTATTCGATGAGTACTTGCAGCATTAAAGCCATCTATAGGGTCATAAGTAAAGTTAGTGTTTTGTTAGAAAAAGGCCTAATAATGGTGGCATTGTTACAGGGTTTTGACTGGTTCAAAGATGCCAGGACCCGCGAGCAAGACAGGTGCATCACCACTAGGCAAAGGTGGGCAGAGTACAAGCAAAGGCAGCACTTCATCAGGAAAGGTGCAGGGCCAGGGGAAGGGGAGCACTGGTGCTAAGGTCAGAACTGGTTTAGATTATCTCGTACTGTTAAAACATTTACAACTGACAAACTTTTTGTTTAGGATACCTATGTTCAATAAAATATTTAAAACAATCTGTAGGGAGACTACTTTTATATGTAACATAGGAATGAATTCAACAAGATAATAAGTTTGCTTAGGTATTGTTGTAAACTTTTTTAATATAACTGAGCATGGCATATTATGTCACTTTGTCAGTTATATAAAAGCTTTAAGAATAGCTGTTTATTTGTCTCGCTAAAACTCAAAAACGAACTGATTTAGTAAATCTGGTTTTTAATATTTTTTTTTGCTAAAATAGGTCCTGTAAATAAGTCGACTCTAAATAAGTCCTTCTTTTTATTTTTTTATCTTTTGTTTGTGGTAAGGTGTCTTCAATTTTGATAACAATATTGCCTGCCTGGGCAAAAGTGTTTATTTATAAAGATTATAAATTTATAAAGAAGCATCTTTAAAATCCTCTATAATTTCTTATACAGATTTCTATTCTCCTCTTTTTCCATGGTTAATTTTGTTATGCAATAGTGATTATTTATCATTCGTCAATTTAAACGTTTTGGTGTACACAGATTACTATTACTATTAATAATCGTTATTACTTTATTCATAGAGTTGGTGACGTCGGTCTACCCGCAATAATTTTAATAAATTCTTTATATTACATAATTTTAAACGTATTTACAAATCTAGGGAAAATCATCGGGGGGATCAAAATCGTCCGGATCCCAAGCGAGTAAGCAGGATAGAAAGAGCCCCGTAGCAAGTCCCAAACCAAATTCTGGTAAGGACAATGCTGACGGTGATTCCGAAGATCAGAAAAGCGAGTCGGCGGCACCAAAAGTTCCTCCATTGAAGATTGTAATACCAGGTGGAGCTAGTGGCTCGGGAAACAGGAATGAGCAAGAAGGTGATGGTATGTTGATTATTAATCCCAATGTCGTGTTCCCTCACCACATTGTTTATTTCGTTGTGAAGTACTCTGTCAAAACATATTTTAATAAGTTTTTTTTTATACTAAAATAGGGAGTTCGGGCCAGAGAGGTAGTGGCAAAGGAAGGGGAAGCGTGGCGACGCTGCCGTACGTCATACCGTACACAAGCAACGATACGGGCCAGACGTCTGACAGCTCTGACGGTATCAACGAAGATAAACGTACAGGTGAAGGTGGAAAGGTAAGTTGTAGTCCAAAATCGCGATTGATAGTAATAAAATATTGTATATGAAACAATTACAATAATACATGTGTGGACATCTCATCCCCCCTCTGACTTCTCAGCAATGTTTGTATAAGCGACACTGATACGGTTTAGATGGGAATAAAGAAGTTGAAATTTTATTTTTTACAAGCAAACAGAGCCACGCCGTCAAGCAAGTAGCAACATTTTAATTATAACATCTGTTCATAATTATTGTGTAACCTCTGTTGATATTCGCTGCTCGATGTCTTCTTTATTTATTTGTCTGTGGTCTAATATCTGTCCTTTATTTTTGCGTTGTCTTCTTCGACATTGTATGTTATGATGTTTATTATTTTTATTGTGGATCGGTGTATTTAATTTCTTTGATGTTTAAAAATAACTGTTAAATTTTGAACTTCAAAACGAGCCTCTATGTTATCATATTTTTTTCTAAGGCTGGACAAAGAGTACTTCGTTCGCATAGGACGAACGATGGAGATAAAGAAAAAGACAAGGAGCGGACTTCCCCGCAGACGGGCTCCGACAGTCGCTCGGGGTCGGGACAGAGTCAGTCCGCTCTGAATTCCAATAAAAGTCCAACACCCTCGGGCTCTGTAAGTCGGTTTCTTATTAAACTAGTAAGATGTCATGAACAATGAATTGTTTAGATATTAGTTGCTGTATAATGTAAGAACTAATACACTTGTATCTTCCTTATTTTTCATGTCTGTTGCAACAGGCACGTCAGAAGGTTAGATAATTTACGAATTATTTATTCCTTGATGTCCTCGTATTATTCGTGTTTCTATTATTATTAGTATCACGTGAGTATTTGTTTCAGAATCAAGATGGAGACCATTCAACGGGAGGTAGCAGATCAGAGTCAAGTAAGAGCTTTGACATACTTAAGATGTAATTTTATTTAATTAAAATATCTTTGTAATTATAATGTTATAATTACAGCATCCGTGGAACTTCATCCAAGAAAAAGAAAACTCAAAGCATCCAAGGATCACACCCGTGACTCGTCCAAGAATGATCCTACTCCGGAGAGCAGCAGTGCCAGCCACAATATAACACATTCCAACCCTTACCAAATGTATATTCACATTCGTAAACAGGTACACTATAATCTTATAGTGAAGATTTGAAGAAAGATAATTCAATATTACTTATATTATTCAAATATAATTTTATGATCTTTAAAATTACTTGACTTTTTTTTACTTTGCAGATTGACCGACGTCAAAGAAGCCTTTTTCCAGTAAAGCCAAAACCACCCAAAGACTTCAACAAGTACTTAATGAATCGGTGTACGTACACCCTCCAGAGTAATGTTAATCCCGACCCTCAAATAGATATTCCAGTAAATCTACCACCTCAAATGGTCAATGAATTCATTTCTCAAGAAAAGGAACGGTTAGTACTTTGTACAAACGCTAAATATACGTAGATACTGCTGGTTTATAGTGCTGTTTCCAAATATTTTCATTTTGTTTTACAGAACTCGTCTGCGTATACAACATCTAGTGGAGAAAGAGAAACTTGTCCTCGCTGTCGAACAAGAAATTCTGAGAGTTCACGGGCGAGCCGAACGTGCTGTTGCTAACCAAGTAATTACACGTATAATTTATACGTTATTGTAATATAATATTCATTTACTTCGGATCAGGGTTGATGTAATTTAATCGTTTGGCTATCGTCAGTAGACCTTGGAAAATAGCCCTATCGAAAATATTTGAAAGTTTCATTATTACTGATACGAGTGTTATTAGTACTATTGACAGTTGTCAGTAGTTTCGATATAACTGAATTTCGATCGATAGCATGAAGAACGAACATTATAACCTATGACGACACAAACTTACCAGGGATATTCAAAATGTTTATACGATGAACTCTTTAAAATAGCTCTGTATACCCATATAATAAATTAGCAGGGTTGATAAAAATCGTGCATTTTTAAATAATCGGAATATTTTGATTTTAATCGGTTTTTTCCTAAAACTTTATACGTATTCCATATGAAAATCGTCAAGTGTAATTTGTTAAATTAAATAAAATGTAATTTGTTTGTTTCAATGAACTTTAGTCTTAAATACTTATTAATACTGCATTTCTTCTTAAGTTATAAACCTGGCCCCTTTAAAACTTAATAACTATTAAAATAGACACTATCCTAAAAAATATTAACTTTCTTTGTATGTGTACTTTGTACTTAGTAATTGATTCTTATCTATTTTTAAATTTAGAAATGTGTATGAGTTTTAATTATTTGTTAATTTATTAAACTTAATATGGAATTTAATTCGTTAAAATTGTGTTTGATTACAGGCACTCCCATTTTCTGTGTGCACGATGCTACGTGATAATGAAGTGTACAACGTATTGGCCCCAGACCAGGAAGAAAAGCGCAACGCGCAACGTTCCCGATGCAACGGACGACAGATTAACTCATGGCTTCAAGAGGTCGATGATAAGTGGGAGAAAATCAAGGTTATTGCTTCCATCATATTATAAATTAATACTGTGTATTAATTAAGCATTAAGTGCATTCTTAAGCAAATAGCTTAAAAAACTTGCAAATAATAATCTTGTAACTATTCTGTTTGTTGTATTATATTTCCATATAAACCTCAACAGGTTGGTATGCTTCGACGACAGCACACGGAGGCAGAAACTTTACACGCGGTACAGATGATGGGATGGGAATGGAAGCTGAAGGAATTAGGCATTTGCGACTACAAGACAACACCAAAGATCGACGCAGCTCATGTACCCCAAATTCATGTCTCAAATTTTGACTTGCCCGCTTGAATTTTGCGTTCGTGTGGTCTAAGTTTGTATAAGTCTTCTTGTAAAGAAGGCAAATCATGTTGTAGGACTATTTCAATAAAAACAATACTTTTCCCAAAAATTCTAATCAGTCTAATGGAAAGTAAGTGATGCGAAAAATTTGCATCTAAAGTTTTGATTTGAAAAGTCCTATAAATTTACTTCTTATTTTTTTAAATCTTTGAAGTATAACATCGATTGGTTAATTGACACTCAAGCGGAGCTATAAAATTGGATTCATCTATATTTTGGTCTTCCGTCTCCTGCGTCCCGCCTCTCGATGGCTGGTGACTTATTGACTATATTTTACTAGTTCGTACTATCTGAATGTGATATAATAACCATCTATAGTAGATAAAGTGATTATTTCATTCATAAATATAATTCACATGCCACCGAGTGGTAGTAAATATTTCCTGATAATTTGCTGTTTTTTTGTAGGGTTTGTATCATATGACCTTAAACGCGAAATAACTTGATATAAAAATGATTAATTAGACAAATATCTTTATTATATGGAGATTGCTAAGCAATTTAACGAGAAATGTAATATTATGCGTAATGTAAGTTATCTGCATATTTTATCAACATTTTTTACAATCATTGACTTCAAACAAATAAATTTATAATCAAATATTTTATAATTTCTATTGCATTGTGGATAAAACCATAATGACTAAATGACTAACTTCCAAAACTTTTCGTGTTAAAGTTCAACATTAATTGTTGGGTTGTATACTTGCAATTTCTTTCTATATGATATCTACCCATAATTATACGTATCTGCCTAAAACTACATAAGCAGGGCTAGAATTTTCAATATATTTTATTGTTGGTAATGACTGTAGTATGTAATAAAATATAGTTTTATTAACTGCTAGAATTCTGTCTGGAATATTTTAATTTTACAATAAAGAAACCATCTTTTACCTGGGATAAGTTATTAATTGTACATTTTAGTTTTACTGTGGCCTTATGATGTAAAATATTTTGTAATTTGCGATAGTCTTTCCTTTTTTTATTGTATATTTTGAAATTTGTTTCTAAAATATAACTAATGCAATTTTAAAAAATCGTATTACGAGTATATAATTTTTAATTGAAAGTAAGAACAATTCTAATTTTAAGGCTATGATTACATTATTATGGTAACAGTGATAACAATTACTACGACATGTTGGATTGTGACATGGTTACGTCATCTATTTGATGTGCTGCGTCTTAATGTTAACTAACATTTTAAATCATTATTATTATACATTTTTTATACATGGCAAATCTTGATACGAATAAATTTTTAAATACTGTATTTTTATATTAAAATTTGTGTCGATACTTTATGCATTGTGTTATGTCAAAGTTTTAATTCATATTAACTTGGTCCTATATGATGCGCATATTTTAAACGTCTTGACGCTGAATATTTAGTCGTTTTAAAAGTATTGAAAAATTGATGAATTAAAAGCTTTCTCAATCATTTTTTATTTTAATAAAATGTTTCTTTTTATATAATGAGTACTACTACATCACTAAAAATAAATTCTTAGTTTTAAGTTCAATGTCGGGCCATTATTGGTTTTAAATATTTTAATAATATTTTTTGTAATAATGACAAGACTAAGTACAGAATATATTTTACGATGAAGTGCTAAATACTTTTAGGATTCATGATACATGTCGATTCCAAAGATACTGGTCTCGTCATCTCGGTCACTTAATGAGGGCGAAACTATTTACCATTACGTTATTCAATAATACTACTCAAAATGTACGTAGGTAAAGCATATAAATAATGATATTGTACCATTAATAACAAAATTGATATGTATGAATCAATCACATAAGGTACGAAAGTAATTAGCACTGAATTACAAAATCAAAATTATTTATATAGGACTTGGGCAGCCATTAAAATGTTTTTATCGTATTACTTACATTAACTTGATAACATATTAAATTCATTTATTTATTATTATGAGAGTCTACTCAATATTTCTGTGATGTTATTAATCGCTTATATTAGTTGCTTGACATAATATCACAATTTGATTGCGCTTTAATTATTGTCTGTCGCATAAAAATGGTGCAATTCATTTTAATCAATAATCAAGATTGTATATTGGAGAAGCTGTTTTACATCACTAAAATAAGTAAGATTTACAATCTATGGAACATGTCGTCTATATGTCTTATATTTTCTTGTACTCTTTTTAATTCAAGAGTAAAATTATAGATCTCATTCAGTATTATTCGTTTAATTTATCTAATATTATAGTATATTAATATGAACACAAAGAAGACAACTGACGTAATCAATTTTGAGTAATTGTTATAGTAAATTAGAGAAAAGCATTTGTAAATGAAATAAAAAAACGACATGACATGACTACAACCGGTGTCTTTTAAATATAGGAGTACCTATTAATTGAGAAGAAATATTCGAGAGACACGGAGGCCCTGGCCGGGACTTACCCGGTATGTAATATAGGCTGAGTAGTCAAAGAAAATAGAAGTATTTTAAAACTAATTCAAATCCTGTTGAATAATTTTAGATCTTCGCACTTTCAAAATTTACGTAAATTATTTTATTTTAGAAAACCACATGGAATTGCACTTTTTTTTTTTTATACGGTGAACAAGCTTTTGCCATAGTAGTAGCTCAAGTAACTTTTAACAAATATTACTATTAGTGTAGAATCATCCCTTCCTTTTTACTCTGCCACAAACATACTTGCACAAATGGCACGAGTAGGTATTATCATTGTTATAGTTTTAAATCAACCGTAGACCATCCGGTCGAGTGGTCAGTACTCGTCTATTTAGCCAGAGGTCTCGGTTTCGAATCTCGGTAGGGGCAGATATTTATATGACAAGTACGAGTACTTGTTCATGCGGTATGGATATTTGTAGGTTTATTTAGTAGATTTCTGATATTTATATACGTATTACTATAAACATTTCTTAGTTATCTAGTATCCATAACACAAACTCTTAACGATGCTTAATTTGGTCTAGGTAATAGGTGTGAGAAACATTAGTTTTAAATAAACAGTTATATCGAAAGTGAAGGATTGCCTTCAATTCGAAAGAGACATATATTCATTCGCGCTTTATGTTCAATTAAACTTTGCAAAATAATGAGGGATTTTGAATGATTTAGTTTTAGATTGTAGTTCGTTTTATATTGAGAAGCATGTTATATTATTTGCAACAGTAAAGAAAAAACTTATAGATTTTCCTACATTTGTAATAATAATATCTTAGTTTTAAATTACAATGATAACTTCTTATTCACAAATCTATTATTAATCTATCTATTTACAGACCTATTCATTACTACAAACAATGTTAAAAAAATTATATTAAAGGCAACTTCATTATAAAATAACGGTGCCACATAACTGCAGTAAATGCTGACAATGCATACCAAGTCACTAAATATGAAAAATGTTCATTTCTGAGAGTAATTCTAGTTTGGTTTGGGATCGGCCACCCTTCAGGAGGATCTGGTATTCCACGCACATCTAGCCAAACAGGATCACAATTTAAATTTTCACTCATTTGTTCCAAATCCCTGAAACATAAAAAAATGAAGCATCACATTTATAAAAAATTTACCTACATTCAAATTCATAGTGCAGAGAATCAAAGCAGTATTTTATTTGTGACATAATTATTAGTTATTTATTTAGAATACTAAAAATTCTTTGTTATGGTATGGAAATATGATGGTAGAGTGTGTGATGTTTATACTATACAATAGTGCAATATAGGCTTCAGTAACTGCTTATCATCAGGCTCGAGTTGCCAGTAAACTGTACACATCTATCAAACCAAAAAATACCACTAATTTATTATTAAAAACATAAAAATATTTTTGTTATCATAATATAAGTATAGTTTAATTAGTTATTACTATTTAATGCCTCTGAAATATAACTGGGGGCCTAGACTCAACAAACTGTGTGAAGCTATTATGTATTGCTTCCTGGAAAGAAAATGTTTTTTCATGCAGAAAATTGTCCAATTCGCGGAAAATAGTAGTTACACCATGAAGTGAACACCAAACAGTTACAATCACTTTTTTTGAGTAAGCTGTGCTGTAAGGCGTTGCGGCGTCTGACCTGGAGTTAGCCATTGCATAGTTGTTTTATTCTTCACATCGAAGTTTCCAGTATGAAAATGGTTAAATCAAAAGTGTGGTGCATTTATTAGCTGTATCCTCCCAGAACTGCATTGATACTTCGAGCTGTTTCTACTACATTAGTTATAAGTCAGAACTAGTATTCGAAACTGACTAAAATTTTCTATGTATACTCTTAAATAGTTGAATGTAAAAATATATGAAAGTCAAACGATCGATCATCATATATTTTTTTATACAATGTAGTCTTTATCATATGAAAAGGTTTAATTAGAATTTTTTATGTTTTTTAGGTTAGTTCACACAGTACATTTTAGTTCAAAGGAGTCAGTATGTTAAAGTGGTAATTTCATATTTAAGCCTTTATCATTGTTAGGAGAGTTAGATAATAAAAAATCTTATAAATCTAATTTTAGCTGACCATGTCATATGATTAAAAGTTAAATCCCTCTTTGTATTCTACTAACCTACAAAACCAGGATCCTTTTACTGGATTATTTTTGGGCATGAATGGTGCTCGCTTTTCTGTTAATCTCACAACACCAACTATTTCCACTTCTCCTTGCACCATTGACGCCAGACGTTTCTCCTTAGGTTTCAGCTGCTGTGGCACCCATCCACGATTTATCAAAATAACTTTACTGTAAATAACTAAAACTCATGAAATATATATTATTCTCCCCCTTGAATAAGGGCTTAGTGTCATAAAACAATATTAATTACAAACCCAGTATCACTCAGCTTAAAGGGGGTGATAATCAGGCATCCTTGATTTTTTTTAGGATCTGACACTAATGATCCTGCTCGAGCTAAATGAGAGTCATTATCAATGAGAGCTCTTGGTCCAATTGTTATTTCTTGATTGTGTAGGAAAACTCCCTTTACCTTAACAGGCATATATTCCATATTCTCCAAACTGCTATAACTATAACAAAGCAGATTAAGTTCAACAGATTAAGATATATAGTACCTAAGTTACAAAAAACTTGTACCTTTTTCTCATAGAAGTTAAGTTATTAATTTTAGATGCAAATTTATCTAGAACAATTGTATATGTGTCAAGTTTCTATTTATTTAAATAAATAATAATAAGATAAGTTGCAAATGAGGATAAGGGAGATGTACACATATCTCTTTAATGTTACTACTACTAAATTGCATACTGCATACGAAACTGAAGCGATAAGTAAAGTACTATTCACCATTCAAAACCACTCATTCAAACTTACTCAATGGGTAGGCTTACAGGCACAGAATTTGATTTTGCTTCAAGCATATCAATCAATTGTAATTTCCATTGTAAACGATAAACTTGCCAACAACCTAGGCCAAATGCAGTTACTGGCATCATCTATAATAAAAAAATAACTTTACAAGAAATATAGACAAAAAATCACTCTATGGCACCACACTCACCAACAGTATCCATTTTAGAACTTCAATTTTTTCCTTTTCATTTCTTGTTTTCTGTGATCTAATTGCGCTGACAATATTGGTATTCGTTCTTATAGGATTTACTAGACTCTTTTTAACACTAACATTAGTGATATATCTTACACTTCCCGACAATTTACATAAATTCCTTAGTATTAAAGACATATTTTGAGGTTAAAATTTAAATATTTTGGTTAAAACAAATTGCTTCTAATTTTACTGCGACTCCGCTACAGATTAGAAAGAATTTATCTACAACTCCACTCCACTTTTGTTATTTCATAAGCTAGGTAAAAATTTGTTTATTAAAAAAAAACCAATCAATAATTTTTTTTTCCAATTATTTGGCCTGGTAACTAAGACCTTTAAGCCATATCTTCATTAATGAGTTTTTATCTTTATTTATGGCTCCAGGATACTGGTGCAATGTAGCCTTTTGCCCCATGGGGTTTTTGGCGACTAATGGTGAGCCCCGCTATTTTACTAATGACTAACGAGAAATTTTTTGAAAATGGAATGCAATGTAAGCGAAGAAATGATACGAAAATGGAATGTTATGCTAATTATTACGACGAAATGATAAGTAAATGAGAATGAAATCATATAATGTTTTTAAATAAATGAACTTACCCTATAAATGAATGAATGGAAATGAAACGCTGAATGATGTATTTCATATATTGCATGAATTAACGATCCTTTTTGCCATATACCAATTTTATGACAAAAACAACACTACAACACGCCAAAAACCTTCTGTAGTTTTAAAAGGCGAAAGATTTATACGTTTTTGTTGTTGCATTGTCCTCGAGGAGGAGTACATAGTACATGATACTAAATTTTTTTTGTAAATTTCTCCCTATTGTACAAGGAAGGCAAAGGAAACTGGAACCTATTCAGCTACATAATATGGAGTTATTTCTGGCTCCCTAATACCGGTGTAACTAATGGTGAGCCAAATCATTTAAGTAATGGTGAGAAAAAAAATTGAAAATGGAGTGCAATGTTTATTTCTGTAATGATGGTGAGTCTCTGCTGATTAGGTATTGTTTAACTCTAAGTACAACATGGAGACTTTTATTACTCAAATACATATGAGGTTCCAACAAGGATATAGATGAAAAATCACTGCTACCACCATCCACTACTACCCAATTAATCTGCGTAAAATGTGAAAGGCCAGACCTTATCATCGTGTGGCCACATCGTTGGGAATATGATAACAATCCCGAAGCATTTATGACTGTGACCCGAAAACTTGACGCTGATAAGCTCAAATTTAAGGTGTGTATTAATCGACTTAGTGAGGTACTCAAATTATTTTAGATCCTTACAAATAATGTGTAACATCTGATCATCTTTCAGGTATGCCATTTAAAAATATGGATCCAGATTTTAAAACAAGGAGGGTGCTCCACTGCGGATATATATTTCGGACGAATTTGAGTGTTTTGCTATGCTTAAAAAATCTGTATCCACGGCGCTCCATGCGTTTTTTGGAGTAGCCGTGTAAGTATAGAGATTAGAAAATCAATTGTGATTGAAATAATTATAGCAATTTTCACCATAGTTGATCTTGTATGGCTCTTTAGCGTGTTAAGCTGTTTGTCTCGGTTGCAACAGTAACATGCAACCATTGTCACCACCAAGCCGCATAATGCGTCAACCTGATAATGTAATGGCCTAAATATGTGTTTCTGTCATATTGGAAAGCGCGTGTTCTCACCATTAGTCTGGAATGTCTTCTGCGGCTGCATACCAGTAGTACCTAAGCAGTTGGCTTACCCTGAAATCTACGAGAGTGAAGTAAAGGAGATGTACGGATCTGATGAAGAGCTCTAGCGCATCCTGAAGATTTTGTGTCATAAGAAGAAAAGTGGAAAACTTCGCAGCAATTATAGTTATTTGGCAAATAAGTTTTCGACTAAGCATTGCTATAGGTATAAAGCTTTATAAAATTTTAAAAAGATAATTATATGATTTCACTATGCATTACAATCCAGTTTAAGTTAAGGGTATCAGCTCCCCGAAGACGCGTGCACATCATTAATAATTTATGTATTTTTATTTAGTCTGTAACGTCTAGATCGAATGCAATTTATCAGATATTTCGAGTTTTAGTTCATAATAGAAATATTTAGCTCCAGGACAAATTTACTAACTTTATTTGGGAATATTGAAGTGAAAACTGGATTTTCACGATTTTATATAAGCAGCTTCATAAAGGAGTGAAATGAGTCCAGTTAAAAGAAGAAGGTAAGTAACTATACCATGAAATATTTATTAATAACGTAATGTCAATATCGATACATTTAAATGGTCTGAGTATTAGTTAATGGTCTGAGTGTCACCTATAAGTCAACCCAATATTTTATTTCATGAATATTACTCAGCTTTATATCAGTTTAGACTTAATTTTATTTTCCAAAGTATACAGATTCCATTTTAAAATAGACTAATAAAATATGCAACAAAATGGGAGTTGTAAAATTATCAGAAGTGTATTCATTGCCAACTCACAGTCGAATCAAAATTGAAGTTAGTAGAGGGAATAGGGTGATAGTAGATATTCTTAGCTTGTTTGCATATTTATATATTCTGTACAGCCTTTAATGAGTACATTTTTAAAATACGCTGTGTTTGTATTTCGACGAAACGTCGCCATTTATGGAATGAATAATTCTTATTATTCTTAAAAAGTTTATAAGACTACGAATTACTTATGTCCTAATAAATTGTTTTGTAATTAAAGTAATAATAAAAGTCTATAGAACAATAAGACGTTGTTTAATTATGACAAAACAGTTTCAAACGTATCTACCCAACAGAAGTCCGAATTTGTATTGAATTCTATGCACGTACACTTCACCAGGGTTAAGTACAGCGTTGGGAAAGTTTTTCTGAAAATAAAAACATTGGATAAATAAACAAAAGGCAAAAATACTTTATCTTATTCCAATATAAAAGACTTGATGAAAACAATTATAGGGACTATAAACTGCGCAGGGGACGGCGCGGCCGCGGCACAGCCGCTGCACACCAAAGAATCTATTTCTTATAGGCATTGCAATTTTTGCCTAATCTTGGTGCTTGTATTTGTAAGGTCTTATGGGCGAAAAACATGTTATGCTATAAATCGATTCGCTCTCGGTCACTCGCGCTGTGCGGACGTGTCGCTCCGCACTTTTCGGGTTGTTCCGTGTTCGTCGTGACTCATCGCAGTCCGTCGCCTCCGTTGAGCCGCCCCGTCGACTCGACCTGTCGCGTCGTCCCTGATTGACGCAAGTCGCAATCTTCGCCGCTATCTCAGTACGAGCCGTGCTCAGTGTCTCAGGGTTCCTCCTTGTGGATACGTAACCGTGCCAACGAAGCAAGGAGGGGCATTGACATACAGTCGTTTCGCTCGCACCCACTGTTCCGTTCGTGAGGACTTGTCGGCATCCGCGCCACAGTCCGTCGCGAGTTCAGTGTACCAGTGCAGTGCAGTGCACAGTAGTGTTCGTCTGGAAGGGGCGGAGCCTTAAGTATTCCACTCTCTATTATTCTATTTCTGTTGTTTATTTCTGCATATTTTGTTGTTACCGATAGGGAGGGTGGGCCACACCCGCACGTAAGGCGGCTGCCGCCTTACGATGGCGGACTTCACCACCTGCCCACCTCAGGAACTACTCGCGTTCCTGAGGGCGAGGAACCTCGAGGAGGAATTTGCAGCTTTTCAAGCTGCTTCCCAGAGGACTACGTCCTCCACAATTAATGTAAACAGCCCTTCGCCCATGGACCTTGCCAATCCCTCAGAGTCCGAGCCCGACTCTGACGACTTCACTGTCGTCACTAAAAAGGGCAAACGATCCAAACGGATCAGGAAGGCGTCGGACGATGACCCTCCACCCAAGGCCATTAAGGCCACATCGGGGGTGCCTTTACCAGCACCTCATCCAGAGCTTTGCCATGAGGGCAAAACTCGCACCCCGCCGCCCATTTTTATCCAGGATAAACAATCCTGGAACTCCATTTCCGCAGCTCTGTCTGCCAAGCGTGTGAACTTCACACACGCCAAGTCCTGCGCCACTGGCATCCGAGTGCAGGTTTCCACGTCCCAGGACCACAGGGACCTCACACGCTTCCTTCGGGAAGGAAAAATAGGTTTTCACACGTATACCCTCCCAGAGGATCGTCTCCTCCGGGTAGTCATTAGGGGACTACCAAAGGAGTTATCTCTGGAATCAATAAAGGCAAATCTTGCCCAAAAGGACCTCCCAATTCGCGAGGTACATCGCCTCTACCGGCGAGACAAGTCCCCGCTAGACTTAGTTCTAGCCATCCTTACTCTTACCCCTGAGGGTAAGAAAGTATACAATGTGCGCACCGTCTGCCACATTTCCGGCCTTAGGGTCGAACCTCCGCATAAACGTGGTGCCCTGGGGCAATGCCACCGTTGCCAGCTTTATGGCCATTCCGCCAGGAACTGTTTTGCCAAGCCGAGATGTGTGAAATGTCTACAGGACCACGGTACTGCAGACTGCACCCGGCCTGGCAAACCTGACCCTGAAAACCCGCCTGGTTGCGTCCTCTGCGGTACCCTGGGTCATACCGCGAACTACCGCGGTTGCCCCAAGGCTCCGCGCAGACCACCTAGGATCCCTTCTAGGACCACAGCAGCCAGCACTCCCGCCGCAACCTCATTGAGGCCGGCCTTTCCTCTGCTCCCTCCGAGCAAGCCTAACCCGTGGGTGAAACCTTTGTTACCCGCTCCCCCGCCAAATAAGGCCCCTCTGGCCCAACAAAAGGCTGCGGCATCAGCGCCAAAGCCCTCACCTCCACCCTCCCGGGCTTCTGCCAATATCGCGGCGGACTTGGAGCTAGTTCTGGGTTTGATCAACGTTATAGACGTTGATGAAATCGCGGCACTGGCAGCCAAGTTGCGAGCTGCGAATGGGCAAGTCCAGCCCATGATTACTGCTCTACTGGAGCATAATCATCTCATCACGTCTATTAAGACGCTTACGGCCTCTCAATGCACGTAAAGCGCATGAAGCCGAGATCCCTGACCTTAGCGTATTTCAACGCTAATAGCTTACAAGGTCAAAGAGACGAGATCGCCACCTTTCTCGTCGAACACACGGTAGACATACTCCTCGTACAGGAAACATTTCTCAAACCCTCTATGCGCACTCCGCGCATAGCCAACTACTGTACCATCCGTAATGATAGGGATGGCCGCGGTGGCGGCACCCTTATCTATTACAAACGGTCGCTTCATTGTGTCCCGCTCGATACCCCGAGTCTCACTACCATTGAGGCTTCAGTCTGTCGACTTGGAATGACTGGCCACCAATCCATCACTGTCGCATCAATCTACCTATCTCCTTCCAAAATCCTACACAAGACCGATCTCGAAGCTCTGTTTGCTATGGGAGATGCCGTCATCCTCGCCGGCGACTTCAATAGCAAAAATACCCAGTGGAGCTGCAACTCAACCAACCGGAATGGGAGGTTGATGAGCAGCTACGCAGATGAGCTACTCTTTGACATCCTAGTCCCTATGACTCCTACCCACTATCCTAGCCGACTGGACCATAGTGCGAACCCACTAGACGTGGCGCTTCTGAAGAATGTGACTCTCACGTTGCGCTCTATAGAAACAATACACGCACTGGATTCGGACCATCGCCCCGTTGTTCTACACCTTGGCTCCTCATCGGATCCGACGCCCACCACGAAGATAGTGACAGACTGGGGGAAGCTTGCGAGCTTGCTTGAGGTTTCCACCAGTCCGTCACTCGACTCCATTCCTGACCTCATATCCTCCCGCCACGACACAGATCACGCAGCCGAAGCTCTCACCAGCCACCTCAGCTCAGCAATGAGTGAAGCGTCCAAGGTGGTCCCGGCGATGGATAACCACCGCTGGCGCCTACCGGACGACTTGAGACGGCTGCTGACGGCCAAGAATGCTTCTATTCGCGCCTACGACTTCTGCCCCACCGAGGAAAACCGCTCGCGCATGCGTGCTCTGCAGAGAGATGTAAAGCAACGCATGCGCGAGTTCCGTAACAATCGGTGGGACAACCTTCTTGGAGATATCTCGCCATCTCACCAGGCTTACTGGAAGCTGGCGAGGACCTTTAAGTCGGATATGGAGTCTACCACCCCACCCCTCCGTACACCTGACAACTCAGTCGATTTCGAGGACTACGAGAAAGCCGAATGCCTAGCCGACAGTCTGGAGGCTCAATGCTCTCCTAGCACCCTACCTGTTGATCCTACCCATATCCAGCTGATAGACACAGAAGTCGAAAGGCTCTCTACTATTCAGCCGACAACCATCCTTACCCCGGTTACTGTTGATGAGGTGCAAACGATGATCAAAGACCTCCGCCCTCGCAAAGCCCCTGGCTCAGACGGCATCACCAATAGGATCCTTAAGATTCTCCCCGCTCAACTGCTGTTCCTTGTGGTCTCCATCTTCAATGGGGCCATGTCAAACCGCATCTTTCCCGCCTTGTGGAAAGACGCGGACGTCATCGGCATCCGGAAGCCCGGTAAAGATCCCACAAACCCTACCAGCTATAGACCCATAAGTCTTCTTAAGTCCCTAGGTAAGCTCTACGAGCGCGTTCTTATATCCCGTTTAAGAGACTATGTCTACTCAAACAATATTCTTATAAATGAGCAGTTTGGCTTCCGTGCCAACCACTCGTGTACCCACCAAGTGCACCGCTTAACGGAGCACATCCTCAAGGGCCTTCGCCCTGCAAATTCCATCCGATCCACAGGCACGGGAGCGCTTTTCTTCGACGTGGCAAAGGCGTTTGACAAAGTGTGGCACAATGGCTTAATCTATAAGCTCTACCATCTCGGGGTACCAGACAGTCTCATTCACATCATACGAGACTTCTTGTCGGACCGTACCTTCCGCTACCGAGTCGACGGAACGCGCTCCCTTCCACGTCTCCTACGAGCCGGGGTCCCTCAGGGCTCCGTGCTATCCCCACTCCTCTTTTCACTATACGTGAACGATATCCCCAAGACGCAGGGCGTCGAACTCGCACTTTTCGCGGACGACACTGCCCTATACATGTCGCACAGAAATCGCAAATTCGTTGCAGAAAAACTCCAAACCGCCGCTAACACCTTAGGCGATTGGTTCCGCAAGTGGAGGATCGAGGTAAACCCCAGCAAAAGCGCAGCTATCTACTTTTGCCGGGCTCGAACCACCCCCTTGCCACCTGTGACTCTGTTCGACCAGCCCATCCCCTGGGTGAGCTCGGTCAAATATCTGGGTGTCACACTAGATCACACGCTATCGTTTGCACCTCACATCAGAGCCGTCCGAAACCGAGCCTTCTTCGTGCTAGGGCGCCTTTACCACCTACTAGGGAAGCGGAGTAAAATGTCTCTTAGAAATAAGACGACAATTTACAAAACTTGTGTCCGCCCTATCATGACCTACGCCAGCGTAGCGTTCGCACACGCCCCAGCCCAGTCTATACATAGACTACAGGTCATCCAGAATCGATTCATGCGCATGGCTACCGGGTGCCCCTGGTACATGCGCAATGTCGACCTTCACAAGGATTTCGACCTTCCTACTATTACCCAAGTCATTAAAGACGCCTCCAGGCGTTACTTTGATAAAGCACCCCACCATTCCAATCCGCTCATTGTAAGAGCATCCAACTACTCTCCTGACCCTAACGCCCCGACCCGCTTACGCAGACCAAGGAATGTCCTTCATGATCCGGACGATCCAATTACGAGTGCAAACGCGCTCCTGCATACACACACATCACGCACTAGGTACACTTTTCCTATACACCGCACCCGTCGTACAAGGGTGCGAAGACCCGGTCTACATTCGTCGCGCTATACCAGGTACAGATACGTACCTGGGCGCTTCTCTCCTCCACGATACGACTCACCTGAGCCGAGGTCCGAGCCTTTAGAGGCGCCCTCAGGTTTGTCGCTCCCTCATGGCTCGAGTGCCCTGGAGAATCTAAGAGACAGCGGGACACCTCCCCCCGGAGGTGATGCCTGTCGATTAGAACTCCTCCAGAGGTGAATCGCCCCTTAAGGCTTGAGGACTCTCCAAGGTTCTCGCCTCCTTAAAACCCCGGTAACGCTGTAAAGGCCATCTGCGGCCAACAGTATTAGTCAGTCCAAAAAAAAAAAAAAAAAGTTATGCTATAAATCTACCTGAGTCAATATAATGGACTTCTTGATTTAGAATTTTTTTAATGATAGGTTTAGGATATGAAAATGTTCAATATAAATGTTCAAATTAATTTTTTTGGACTTTTTGTGTGTTAAACACGCTACATGAGTCATCCAGTTCGACTGTGCATGTAAATTGTGGAGATACCATCTTTGTTTGATTTTCGAATATTATGTAAACTCAAGAAACCAAAGGAGCCTGTAACTAAGTATTATATAGCTGGTAACGTCATTAACGGATCGTTAAAAAAGGGGAACTGATGGCGCCGCCTTCACTCTTAATACTACTGTATTGTGAAGGAGACTTGACAGTACGGCCGATAGCGATATGACTGTCAGCTTTATTATATCATAACATTCATTCAGGAGAGATGGTTGAAGCAACAGCACCATCACGTCGCCTTCAATTGTAACTTCTTTTAAATATTTAATTATTTTGGTAAATTTATTTTTACATAACCAGTGCGTTCTTAATAGTGACAATGTCAGGCATCCCAGTAGACTGGTTACATAGTTGGGTTCTATGCGAGAAAGCAAACACATAGTTATAGAAAGATATACCGCAACCATAACTCGTGATATGTTTTGGTGTCCCGCTAAAATACCGATTCCGTGGTTGAATACAATCCAATCGGGTATTCTGCAGCCCAAAATTTTCTGGGTTCTCGAAATGCTCAATGTTACCATTCGGTGTACACTATAATGTGTATCCCGTATGATGGATATGTAACCCAATGACGGAAAAATATGGGTTCTTTGAGCAGATGGTACACAGGAAGGCAGCGAACACCCACCCAAATGGATAACCATACAGGCCCTGGCTTTGAAGGACTAACTAGAATAGTTTAAGATATAAAAAAGCTAGGAAGCCCAATTTTAAACTGTGCGGTTGTCGCGAGGACGCTTAACCTAATTGTTATGAGCTTTAACATGAAATGAGGCATGAATCGAAAGCCTGTTTTATTTAATTTATTATACTAAATTTTCTTCGTCTTATATACGAATATATATACGACGTCCTATATACGAAACGAAATACTCAATATTATTATTTCGTCTCACAGGCCTTCCCACAAGGGAGAAGCATATGAGCTTTTTCAAAAAGAAAGATGCTTTGATGTTTGTTCCACAAGCTATCTTGTAATTTACTAGTTACGAACACTCTTGCCACTATAATGTATGAAATGAACTAAGAAACTTACATGATTGACAGCGTCAGGGAAGTTTTGTGGCATCAGACAGAAGAGGCCGTGCTTCTTATATAAAGTTCCTGATTTGCCCGTCAGTGGTACGTAGCCGTACCTTGGTTTACCCTGAAACAATACATAATTACACCGTAAACAACAAAATGTGCCATGGCCTTATGAGGAGGTAGGTAACCAGATTAGTATCTACTTAAACTAGATAGAGCATACATGGTCGCTTGGTATGGAGCTGTCACTTTGATTACGAAAATAAATATATTCAGTAATGATAAATATAACCATAATTATTATCCTTTCAACATACTTATTTAAATAGTAATATCAGTAACTCCAAAACAAATATTTAAAGTTATTTTAGTTTTCATAGTGTACCTACGCACAATTTGCATGATTTATTGTGGATTGTGTGTCGAGTATTTTTAAGGAAGTAGTTTTTAGTATCGCATTGGGAGGATTTGATTGCATGTATTATTTTACGCAGAAAAGAGAGTCACCTCGCTTTCTTCTTCTTCCTCATCTTCACCATTCTCACTCGATACTTCACTGCGCGACTCTCCGCTTTCACTCTTTCCCTCTTCTTCACCCTCTTCTTCAGCGATCTGAATGATGAAAGTTATAGTAGATTGGTAGAATTTCTTTACCTATTATTTCAAAGTATACCTATCTGTACCTAACGACTGAGCAGCAGAGCTTTGAATGAGTCTGCGCCACCAACTTCTTCCAATGATGCCTTACTAGTGAGTGTTCAATGGTGGAAATGACAGCATGTTTTGCCGTTCTAGATTAGTAACAAATCGCGCCAATGGTCCTACTAGCTTGTCAAAGATCACGATGTCAACTGAATATATTGAAAGCCAAAAATATTTTATTCATATTTGACATTGATATACATGAATAGCAAAAAATTAAACCTCTTCGACCCATCAGGAAACGTAACGGCTCGATACATTATAGGACGTACTTTGACTATGCCTAAATTTAAATCGTCGAATATGAAGAATGAAAAATAATTTCTAAGTTGAAATTTACGTTGGACTTAAGACAAAATTTCGACAAATTAATCTAGTTAAAGGTCAATGCAATGCAAATTTTGATATAAGTTTTTTTTACACAAATCATTTTCATTCAGATTCCTGTTATGTATCAGATTTTAGCAATGAATATAAACAATAAATTTGAAAAGTCCCAAATGACAAACTGCGGAAACATTTAAATATAATAAATAGTCCAAACATCAAATTGAGCTACCAACCTTACCCCAATAAACATTAACAGTACCACAATAATGTAATTTTGTCTTCACAAACTATGTCTCATGATGGCCGGATATGAGTGTTTCCTCCGCCGCAAATAAATTACCCAATTTTGGAGACAGTTACAAGTCGATTATTTACAATACGTACTGTGAAAAAATAATCAAACCAATTACCTCTACTGTATAGGTCAATAGGGTAAACGTCACCGTAGCCTTTAAATTGCCTTTGCATCATATTATTCACACGGCGTTTATATAGCGATTGATGCCACAGGTTCAAATTTGAACCCCTAATTGTACGAAAATAACCAATTTTCAATTAAATACTCAAATTTGATAAAAAATTGTGCTCTGTTCCAATTTTCCAAATGATAATAAATTCTCAAACTCACGAATCAATGTCTAATTTCCTGAAACTTTTCAGACTCATTAAATTATCAGTGCAGCATTAATATCAACAGATGTTGTATTGTTCACTAAATTCCTTCTGCTTAATGCGTACATTGAATATTTATTTGATATTTTATTGACTTAAACAGGAAGTATCACCTGTTGAAATAAGACTTGACACGAGACAATTTATTAAGAACAACACAATTAACCTTACTTCGATAGGGAATAGATATTGGAATATAATATTCTATATTCGTTGAATAATTTATTTAAAGAAATGTGAAGATTTTCATCAATTGATATGTACATTATATTTAACAATATTATGAGGAGTTGCGAATCAAGAAACATGATCTGAATACTGATTTGTATTCTTGGTTTCATAAAAAAGAAAAGGTGATTAAAAAATCTGTAGAATCGCATGAAAATACCGTTATATTTACCAACTATCGTTCTAACACTGCGCTGAGTATTACACAAACTTCCACTACTGTCAAATATATTCGTCTCATTTTTCAAATCCGAGAACATTTCTCCATCGTCTTTACGCATGTAAAGTTATAAGAGATGAGGCTAAAGCAGTCGTGGAAAACCTCTTAGCCGCTAAATCAAAACGAAGATACCTTTTTCGTACGATGATTTTAAATGACGCGCTGTGATAAAAGTGAATTTGTTATCAAGAAACAAAAATCACTCATTTTCTCTTTTTACTTTCTTTGTATTCAAAATGAAAAACAGTTTTTACCTTATTTATTTAGTATCTGGAACAGTTATTAGCACTACGCAAGGTCGCCAAGCCCCGTCTCGGGACTAAATAAGTTAGTTTCACCCCTAATGTAGTATAACCAACTTCAGAACGGAAATTTAAAAGCAGCGGGTAAGGACAGGACAAAAAGTAACAGAACTATGTGGATAACGATAGCAATCGCTTAAATTTTTCATTCAACTTTCTTTGAGGTTAAAAATTTACCTACCTACCAGTAATGGATTTAGTATAAGAAAAAAAGGAATATTGCATACAATTACTAATTCCGGGTTCCATAATCCACCTACAGATGACACTGATGCGTTCAATTTTAAATAAATAATATGTTAAAATGAATTTGCTATCGTTATCAAAGTAAGAACATACACGATCATTAAAAAACCTAAATAAAAACAAAATAGGGGTAAATTTAGACTGATAAACAAGCCGTGGGTTCCATCGGAGGGTCGCACATGATATGACTTATTTAAACGTACCTACTCACTATAATTTATTTTATTTACTAACAACTGGCTATGAGTTCTAATGCATATATACTTATATACTAACTAACCTACGGATCTCTGCTTTCTAAATCAAATAAATTGAAATAGATGTATGGGTTACCTCGAAAATCTTATCCGGGTCTGGTAGCAAGTTCCCAGTGTAGAACTGCATGCCTGGTTGGTTACTATACACCTCCAGCACACGGCCAGTAAGAGGATGAAGGGCGCTGGAACATATCAAATAAAATAACATGAACTTTGACATTCACACATTTAAGAGAACATATTATATTTAAGATATCATAGTTTTACTGTCTGTTCACTTTTTAGACTGCCAGTTACCCAGTACCTCAATCATTTATCTAGTCTATAAATTGTTAAGTTCTTACCGAGCCTGGAAAGTCAAATCTTGATCCGTGCCCTGAGTGATACAATAGTTAACGTCATAACCTCCCAAAGGTATCCTCGGGATCATTGCTCTAAGCACTCGCGGTACCCTAAAGTCAAAAGGCGTGCCGCCCACTACTTTCTTCTCTCCTGGAACAAATGAAAACCGATGCGATGTTTAAGGTTAAGCTAATACAGAATTAACCGACAAGAGGAATAAGTATATAACTTTAACAGGCTTGGAGCAAATCGCTTATGCTGGTATGAGCTTGTCTTAGGCGCAACAAGGAGCCACCTCAAGATGAAAACATGGATGGTATCATATTTACAGGTATGGAGAAGGTGGGATTTGAAACCGGCAGTAACACAGCAACGTCCAGATTTTCGCAAAAGGCAAAATAGGCTCGGAAGGAGATGAAGTTTTGACTCGGTTTTAATCGATGAACTAATATGTTTACAGTAAAAGTTGCTTCTCTGCAGCTACTAATTCGTCGAAGCGGTAGTAGGGTTAATTGGGAATATGCATACTAAGGTTGGTTTAAATTTTAAAATAATTAAATTCTATTCTTCTGGGACAATTTGTAAATACCCGGTTAATAACCACTTTACTAGTTATTATCTTTAACCCTTTATTAACTTTAATTAAATTTTTTTCTCATACATGCTATGACGATTTAAAAGAACTTAGTAAAAAAGATATTTTGACTTTGACTTTGACTTTGAAAAGCATTAAATCTGATTTGATTCTGAGTAAACAATATTGATTTCAATAGTTTTTCTTATTTACTAAACGATAAACGCCAAGTTTTAGCATGTAGCGTTGAATTGTCATGGTCTTAGTATATAGCACAACGCGTGCCAAATTGTATATGGCGGCAATCACTAATGTCATAAAATCTATAAAAGTATGATAAAAGGCAGGGCGGAAGTAATATGATCACGGAGCATTCTTTTCACAAGAAAATCTAATAGGTTTTTTAGACGCATATACGTCCAGAGTTTTCCGTGTATACCACAACTTGACATAATTGGCCACATTTGACATAAAAAATACACCAAAAGTTCGAAAGTAAATTCTAATCCTTGAAAATGCAGCGTTTTAAGAGCCACTAAGATATTTGCCGCGTGATGTATCAATATTAAGTGTTGTATACAATTGATCAGCAAACCAAATCAATCCAAAATACCGATTGAGAGGCAAAAATATCTACAAGAAAAAAATATTATTTAAAAAACACTTCCAAGAAGGTTAACTTACCCGTAACAAGTCCATCATCATCTGCTGCAGTGAATTTATCGGCGTTGATAGTAAAGATATGATCGTACATCGTTTCACAACCGGCGTGCTGAAAGATATTATTAAGACAGTTATATTTCAACTCGTGCTATAAAGCAGTTACAATTACTCAAACCAAACTTTGAAAATAACCATTTAATCATGGTACCTATTGCTTTTGCGCATCATTAACTTCTTTCAATCAAGAAAACTACACAAATAAGAATAATATATTACATGGCCTGCAAGGTTGAAGTAAGGCATGCTGCTAATGTTGACTATCGTCGGCTCACTGGTGGTGCACTTCATCTCAATCTTGATGGTGTTATCGCAGGTAACCTCAAAGGTCACCTGCGTCATCATAGTCCCAGGGTACCCCTCATTGAACCGCTCCGAAACGTGGCTCATTATCACTTTATTGCCATTCACATAAGAGCGCCAGTTTACCTGCAAAAGACCCAGGGTAAATATATAAGCAAACGGTTTTTATTCAACCACGGTCAAGCAAGCTTAAATATATTTTTTAATAATACCGTATAGAGAGATGAATCAAGGAATAAGAATCACAATCCTAAATGATAATGAAATAAATGAAAAGGTTCCCACTGCAGTATTAAGCTTTTTACAAAATTTCTCCCGAATCAATACTAAATAAAATTAAATAATCTGAGGCTCAAAAATCTTTAGACATGTTATTAATAATTCGTCTGTTATCATTCTTACTTTATCAAACCCAACATGTCCGCCATGATAGTGATGGTGGCCTTTGTTACTGGACAGCATGTACATTCTTCCAGATGGTCTAACAACCATTGTAGCTTCCCTAATGTAGTTTGCACAACGCCCTATAGTCGAACCAAAGTAGGGATTCCGTGGCTGGAAATACTCTGCAAGATTACAGTAATGTTTTTGTTGTAAATCAGTTAAGTTAAAATTATGAAACTCTTATCTTACTAGCTTACGATAAATTTATGCAAAATCTCGTTCTCTACTGATGATAAAATCAATTTATTGTACAAGTTTAAGGTTTATGAATTAGAATCCCAAAAATCACAGTCGTTAATTAGAACTGAATCCGTGTGCCTGGGAAGATAGAAAGTTATAAATAATAATATTGATCGATACCTCAAAGCAGGACAGATTTACAGATAACGGACTAGACCAACCGCCTACTACTCCACCCACGTAAATTTCTGTACAAAGAACTTGATTCTTAAAAAAGTATATATTCAAAAAATTAGCTGGATCCAACCTAATACCGAAATAAACCGAATACCAAGATATTTCTTTTAAGAGATGAGATTCAAAGGTCTAAGATAGCGGTTCAGATAAAGTGACTGGTATATCAAAGTTACCTTCTAAACTGTCAAATCCAGCAATAACATCGTCTGGGACGCCTTTTCTATCAGGCACCTGTATGGAAGTAATTGTGGCTCCATACGAAATAACCTTAAAATTTTGACATAAGATGGTAAAAATATTAAACACAAATTAGAAAAATAAAGTTAATTGAAAAAGTTAAGTTTTTACCTGAACAGTCATCCTATTTTTAGTTTTCCAAGTATACCTTCTGACTATATCGATGTTAGTACTAGACGCACATGGACTTTTTTGCTCAGCCTCTGGTAACAATACATCCTGTAGTGTTTTAGAAGATTTGTTGAAAATACGCGACTTTTTGCTCTTCTCCGTCTGTTTGGACTTTGGCATAAACCCGAAGCCATCAACAATGAGTTCCACATCAGGAATCTTTGGTGGCTCTGGTTCTATGATCTCTTCTGGTTTCGTTTCTGAGCCTACATCACCACTGCCTTTCTCCTCTTCTTCATCCGCCATTATAACTGAGAATTTAAGAGTCTACTCCAAAAGATTTACGGTTTTTATTTAAATTTTACATTAATTTTATAAAAAATTTTTTACAAATATGTGCTACGTGTCATAGTTTTTGTTTTACTGACATTGAAATATTGTCATTGCTATATTTTCTAAAGTAAAAATCTAGATTGTTTTTTACAAACGGAATCTCTATGATTTGGGACATATAGGTATCCTACTTTATAGTAGGATCTATGCCTATAGAAAATTGACCAATTTGAAAAACTTTACAGAGAAATGTAAATAAGTAAAGTAAGGTAAAAAAAATATATATCAATAAATTAATTTCATCAACAAGTTAATATACGTACAAACATACAAATATCTACTCCTACCGGGATTCCAAACGGGACATCTGGAATAGAGTGGGGTTCTGAGCACTCGCCTAAACAGTCGACCAAATAATAGGTATAATATAAGACAGATAATATATAAATATTAGAAAGATATCATTCGACATGTGGAAATTATTATTAAATCTGTGATCCTAAGCGTAGAAAAAAATAAACAAATACATAACACTCTTATTCTCACTGGAAGTTAGAAATCTTAGTAAAATGTCCACGGGTTTTCTGGGGAGCCGTGATCGTGTAAATGTGCCCTATTTTTACAAAATCTAGCACTACAGTAAATAAGTGAGTACAAAACTTATTAATGGTAAAATTTTTAGTTGGCATCAGGAACTAAAGGTACATTACCATCAATTGACTGTCTCCACCTGACATAATGTCTAAAATATACCAAAATCACGAAATGAACTGTCTTGTTTCTTGTTGCACATCATAATGCGTGGTATTGTTTACCGGCAAATTCCCTCCTTCATACTAAATGGACTTTATAAAAGATACATTCTTAGGTTCAGAAAACTAGCTCACTGAATGCATACAATCACGCGGTGTAGTCTTATTATGAAAAATCGTTAAATGATACCAAAGTGATGTTATATGGAATCAGACCGTGTCGATGAAGCAATACAATTAAAAACAACACTTCCAAGGATCTAAATAACGAGTTACTGAAGTCCGACATTCGGCAAACATTGGTACTAAAATATCCAGAACTCCATATTAGTTACCTACCATTTTATTAATACTGTTAGAAACTTCGTCAACTCTGCTTCTGGAGCACTAAAGTTAAATATAGGTACTGTACTGTAGATACTTTCTGTAGTAACTGTGCCATATTATATAATGTAAATTATTATATGAAGGTGTACTTATGTATAATAAGTTACCACCTCTAGCATATTGTAAAAGGTATAAACTACATAATGCAAGTTTTAAGAAAAACCAATTACCTGTATATTTACGCTCTGACATAATAAAACGTTACTCCGATCGTGCCCAGTTTTAATAAGAAGACGCCAACACCATTCGCGAACGCTATCTAACGCCATTTATAATATTTCAATCGTTATTATACAACTGCCGTCACAGTTTACTTTTTATTTATTTATATATTTAGTAAAAATAATATATTTGAATTATTAAGGAAAACTTCGACTGTGATTTGTCTGGTTTAATGTTTAATTAAATAAAAGTTTATTCTTACGATTATTTATTTATCTATGTGTATAAAACATATCTAATATAACGGCATAAGTCTTTTATTAGTACCTAAACATGAATTTAAAACAGTTTGTTTAATAAATAATACTTAGACATTATATCTACATATAACTATTTTGTGTATGACGATATATTTGAACTGACATTATTATTGTATATTGATGAGATGCATCAAACCCAAAACACTTTCACTGTTTGCTTATCAAGCTCCAACCTATCGGACTTCCACTTCTCTGATCCATTCAAAATGTCCGGGACCTCGTCAATGTAGCCCATTTCTTTACAAGGTGACGGTGGAATTATACTTATGATAGGAATGCCAATCTCCTGGAACGAGCTCATAGATGAAAACCCGCTCTCATCTTCGATAAAATTAGATACGTGACTGTATTCATTTCGTTTATCGTTTGGACTTTTAAGTATCTTTCCATTGACTGGTTCCGTAACATTTTTTACAGACAAAGGACTCAGGTGTTCTTTTTCATTCAATTCAAAACCGGCGAAATCGTTTTCCAAACCGCTAGAAAGTGGTGTCTGTGTTACAATGAAGTCATTCATAACACTATCTTTTACTGCTATAAATTCGTTAGTTATGCTCTCGTAAATGTCATCACTGTCTCTGATTGTGTTTAATATGAATGCATTTGTGGTGTCTTCTTCAGTAAAACTCACGGATGGTGTGGAATCTTTTTCCATTACTCCTTCTATATTAGTCTCAATGGAAGAGTTAATTTGATGTTCAAGATTGTTAATGCATGTGCAAGCAAGATCAGGCAATTTTGTACTGAGTACGGTGTTGGCAAGAGTTATCAACCTTGACATCTCTTCGGATATTTTTTGCGTTGTTTCGTTTTCAGTGACAAATGAGAATTTAGTTTGATTCCTGAAAATAATACAATAATAAAAACGGGGTTCATTAACGTAATGTCAAAACATAGGAGATTATTCTACCTACCAAATACCCACGCAATCCTTATATCCATTCACGTTGCTGATTGATTTGCTTATTTTCTTCGTAGTAATTTTTTTTGAATGACTTGAATATTCAACGTTTTTGTTAACATGCAGAACCGATCTAGAGCGAGGCAAGTCTGCTATGTTGAAAGACCTCGGCGAGATCTTAGTAGACGTGGCACCCTTTTTAGGAATTTCGTTCTTTTGATTATCAATGTGATCCCTTACTCTATTCAAGAATGTTACTATCTGTTTGAGTAAAGCTATATGCATCTGTCTATTCGCTTCAGTCTGAAAAAAATATACACTCAAATTGACAGAGTTTAGAGTAATTGTGCGAAATTTTATGAGCGTATGCATTGTAGGAACTTATTCTACATTATAATTCGCAAAATATTCGCAAAGCAATTTCGCAAGGCAAACAAAAACAACAGTTTGTCGGTAATGTGTTTTGTTAGTGTACGGATACGTAAGCTTGTTTATAAATAGGTGAACATATTTCGGGATGTTTTAGTTTGAATAACATAATATCACACAATAATTCTGCTATAAGAGTTTAGTATTTATAAATTAATTATTATAGGAGTAAAAGGAGATATTATATAGAGGAGTAAAGGGAGAATAAAAATAGATTTAATTTTATCACCTGTGCTAACTGCCACCTCAGAGTTTCAACTTCCATGTTGAGAGCGCTCTTCTCAGTGCATTGCATGTCGGATTTATTAGCTTTTATATCTTGAGGCTTCACAGCGTTACCGTTCAGATCCGCAACACTTTTTGAAAGTTTAGATACTGCCTCAATCCTTTCTGGAACCTGTGGATAAAACAAATAACTATTTTTAATTTATATACTAGTTATTGATGATGATTCATGTATTCATATTAAGAAATATAGCAGATATAAATTGTAAATTTTATTTCAAATATTTAAAAGCTGAGAATTTTCTTGTGCTACTTCTTTTCCAAAGCTAAAGTATTCCTCAAAGGGATTAAATTTTGCGATTTGATAAATATTATTTTAAGCCTGTTTTTTTGATTACAATAAATACTGAATTACGTGAATATAAGTTATTTCCTGTATTTTTTAAACAAATAAATACATCAATCTGCAGAGAGATTCATTGAAAAACAATGTGGCACTGTTGAAAAACAATTTGTTATACTTTAGTGTTACGATTTGATGTTACACAATTGCTTATCTTTAATTATGCGGTTAACAGAATAATAGACAATACCTCATAGTGTTAAGATATTAAGTATATAGGTTCATGAAATAGATCTTATTTGAAAACAGCGTAAAGCGATTGCTTGCTACGGAGTGCAGAACCACCGTCCCACGATCTTGCCTATTTCACAGGTCATCTCATTCAAACAATACAATATTAAAGTCACGTAGCTTGTTGAAATACCTAGTTTCCATCTGATTGAGGTATACGCAACATCCAATGCAATACAACGCAGAGACGACGTTCTATTAATAAGGTTTAAGAATTAAAATTTTGCTAAGGATCTCGTTGGTAGAGTGTTTCAAACAAAACAACGAACCAAACTAGTTTTGATAGCGGAAACAAAGCAACTTTTGTTATAGATGATCCATGAATCAATTAAATTTATTATCCCTAGCTCTTCCATGCTTCGGAACGCAAGCTTCTCGTGTGCGTGTGTGTTCTCCTATGTAGGAAGGCCTGTAATCATTTATAGCTATTTATGATGATCATTATTATTAAAATTAAGTGGAGATTTTTGTTAACAGCGTAAATCTGGTCATGAATTAAAATTTCAAAGTTAGTTGAGCAAAAATAGATGAGCATCGACTGCTAGATGGATCTTTTGATGCCTGAGTTTATATTTGCTGTTGGTAAGCTCCTATTTATAATTATTCGGCTCATTCATGCCGGCATAAATATATTTGAAAAGCCTTAAGGAGCTAAAAAAGTTGAGTTTTTTGAAATTTATTTGCTTTTAGCCTTTTCTTCAATCACTATTAATATCGATATATTTATCAAACGTTATCGACAGGTGTTCTTACGAGACAAGGATAGGCATTCCCTTAGGGTTATTTGCCGCGACCTCTGATATCAGAGATGCAGTCACAACATAATACTTTCTACTTCAACCTTTGCTTTAACGAACAATGGGTGTATATCTAGAAAACAACGAATTATTTAATTTACACTAAGCAGTTAACTTCTTGAATTTGAACATCATTTCGGTTTCATGTTACAAAAGTGTTCCAGTTTCTGGATAATGTTGAGTTATTACGGTGAGTACCGATAAACTTACGAGGGTTCCCAGTGCGGACTTAACCCGCTAAATGCGCGAACCATTGTTTTTTTTGTACAATTTGCATAGGTATATCTCCATACCAAACAGGCGCGCGAAGCATGATGTGTTACACATTTCCATATAACGTACGTATTGTCGAACAATCCGTGAGGCATGCTTGTTGCTCCAATCTCTGAACCGTGTTCGCTCAATTGGTCGCAAACAGATGCATGGCTGCATGAGCCGACGCACCCATACGATTTAATGTCGAATACTATACGCTATTGAAACTCATTGTCGGAGTGACAAAAGGATTATTCTACCTGGATGATTTTTTTGTTATAGATATATACTAGGTATAATTGTAGTCGCTTCCTAACTAAGAGTCTTAAAAATTTAGATTTGGGTTTCTAAACTCAACCTGCTGGAAGCTGATTATGTTTATTAAAACAAAGAACTTTATTCCTTAGTTTTTTCGCTGATTTTCGAATATATCACATGCGCGCTAAAGCTTAACTTGTTGAATGGGGATGCAACAGTAGATCTTCTTCTTATTATATATAAAAATGAATATTTGATCAAAACGGCTTGACCAATTATAATATAATTTAATTTTGGTTTAAAATTAAAAATAATGGGAAAAATCTTAAGAAAACCTAAAAATAATGGTAATTTAGTATGAAAAATTACCTAATTGGCATGAGTGCTATTCAAAATTGTTCCTTCCGATTACTTTTAATAGACGGCGTTCTTGGCAGGTGGTAGGAAAGACAGGATCTAGAAAAGTCGCCGGATCAATAAGCAGTAGAATTTTTTTCTATAATAATAGAAAAAAAATCTACTTTAAACCTTTAAAATTTTGTTAACTTAGTATACCTATAAAGAATGGGTCTCTTTGGACTGGGCTATCCCAGTCCTCAAGATATAAGGCTGCTGTCTCCGGGTGTACTTAGCAAGTACATCTTGGAGGTATTCCAGGACAGCGGTCATTAGGATTGGGGAAGCACAAAAGATCCCATTGGGTCGACGTGCTCCGGGAGTAATCCTGGCCTTACATCAAGATAAGATAAGATAAGATACCTATAAAAATTGAACTTGGATTGAACAGTACCTATAACACGTCGTTGTATGAATTTAATTCTCGGTTGAGTGACAATTGTTGCAATCAATCAGTGAGTGGTTTATGCAACTTGTTGTGGAAATAACATTTATTGACCCATATTCATTATCTTCCTGGTGCGGTCACATGGGCAGCCTGCTGCTGCGGAGGGTGTCAAGTTGCAGGGCGGTGCTCGGTTGCTCTCGTCTCGCGTGTCACACCCGTCAGCCGTAACTGAGCACACGTGATCAAGGCCACTGCGCACCTGCTCTCAATTTACAATTTCTACCGTTTTCTACTCTAAATTGCGATAAATAATGACTAGAAATTAAACTTTCGGTGTATTTTTAATGAGTCAGGGTTATATAAAGTTAAATAGTGTAGGAGCTTGTGCGGTGTGCACTTTAGTAGAAGGCCGGGTGGCGGCGCCCGCGCCGTTCGGTGAGGCAAGCTCGTCATGCACAGCCGGCGACGCGTGACGCACACATCCGGCCGGGGCCCTCGGAAGCATTACTGACCCCACCCCGAGTCCCTAAGCCAACAAGTGCCTTTGTCTTGTCGCTATAGCTACGCAGCTAAAATATCAGCTTTGAACCTTGTTTTTCTGTATAGGTGTTAACGATTCAATAGCTCAATCAAACAATGGCTATTCTACTCACTCATCTTTGTGAAGGGCTGTTGTTGCATGAACCTCTTGATTACATTAGTACAGTATTCAATATGTCAAGTCTCGTATGTTTAAATTTTATCTATTGTAAAAGGCAGTTTATCTATGAATAATTCTTATGAGGTATATTATTCAGTATGATTTTAAATCATTCTCCCGCACTGTTTGTCGTTGCACGACGTTTTAATTAAACTATTAAGTGGGCTGGGAAAATTTATCAAGTTTTGAAATACGCTTGATACAGGGAGGATAATATTTAGGTCAAATAAAATAATGAGTCGTACGTTGTTGTCATATTTAAAAATAAAAATATTTTTTTTTAATATTATTTATCGTCAAAAATTATATAGAAAAATTGTAATAATTACGGATAGTTTTGAAAAACAATTGATCCGTAATTATTCTTAATGTCACCATTTCACGTTTGTTCTTAGAAATAAATTTTATTATACAGGCTGTTTTTTTTGTTTTTTTTTTATCATAACGACATTCGCCATGTTCGGAACATTACTTTAACTTGAAATTACGTACCGAATATTAAACTTTTCTAAATACTAAATATTCTGTAAAATATATAATAAGACTCCTAATTCTACTAGATACACGGCGATATTATTATTGTATTACTTTTTAAAATTTAAGTCTTTGTTATTTTACTAGTTAATCATAAGAAAAGGAGCTTATTATTAATAATGATTATGAACATGAATTTAGTTTTACATTTAAATTAAATAAAGTTAAATAAGCAAAGGTGGATAGTTCATTCTATGTAAATGTATTTTAATCTTCTAACATTTCAAAAACAAACTCCTAGGTACAATATAAAATAGAATATTTTTTTACACTATACTAGTAGTCATTTTAGATATATCTAAGATTACAAACATTCAATTAGCCACGGCTCCTGAAGAAATATTTTTGTTCCAAGACCCACCCACTTCTCCACTAACTTACAAGACGTCAAGTTTCGATTTTACAACTTTGAAATAACTTTCCTTCTTGGAACAACTTTGCAATTCAGACAGTTATTTTATTTTTTAAAACGTGTCAAAACGTCAAAACATTATCTGGAGATTGAAAACACATAATTTTAATTCAAATAGTTATTGAGTTAATATGTTTATTTATAGAACAATTCGAATGCTATTGGTGTTTGTGTAACAGCAATGCAACTGCTTACATAACAGTGAACGGCCGTGCTCCTCGAGTCAACACTGAACTACAAATATTTGCATTTGCAAATGCTATTTTCGTCAGTTCATAATATTGTAACAGGACGAAGTCTATACATTATAGATATTGAAAAACAACTAATATAGGACGTCTTTATTAGAACAACAGAAATCAAAACATCATTTTTAAGAATTTTTATTTGTCTGTATGTTTGTAGCTGCATGGAATTGAGTGGAGTTAACACTGATGTTATGATAGAAGAATAACTTAAAATATAAGATCTATTTTACTACAGGGAAATATCTATGTAGATCCTTGATTTAATATGTCGCGCGTAAAGTCGCAGGCAAAGGTTAGTATTAAGACAAAACTTAAGATAAGATAAGATAAGATAAGATAAATTTTATTGTGATTCTGTGTACAATAAATAGATCTTACAATTACATGCATAAGTTACAACAGATTGCCATTTTCGGGCGTACAATATTAACATTTTGAGATATAATTTAAAACCAACTGCAACCACTAAAAAGGCAATAATAATTCAATATAATTAAGCTATAAGATTTAAAATTGGAATTATTTAGCCTTTTTAAAGCAAAGGTTTTGAAGTCAGTTTTTAGCTTTGATTAAATCCTTTTTTACAATTTTTAATATTAAGTTTGTATGATCAGGTTTAGACGCATGACAGTCAGCATTGTCCGCTTGCCTGACTGTTTATCGTTGGTTACAAATACTCAAAATTTAATTAAATATGTAAAAATATTATTTAGAAAAAAATTACACGTGCCTATCAAATTTGAAGTTCGATTTCCTTGTGATAGTGATGGTCCTATTGTCACCAAGTCAAGAGAAATTCTGAAAATCGGTTTAATTAACAGAGAAATTGAAAACATTAGTTGTAATTTTATTTTATCAATTTTATTTCGTTTTAGAAGTTTTCAAATTATGTGTTTGTTACCTTTAAGTATACATTCCATGACAGGGTACAGAAGATAGATTATTTACTATCAAAAATTTAGTTCGTATGGAATGAAGAAGAATAAAATATAATTTCATATCTCTGTCCAACGCAAAAAACGTCTTGTTTAATAGTAATGATAATACATATTCTCAGTACATGGTTTATAGTATTGATAGAACTTATTTATAAACCTAGAATTCCATCAGTTTAAGTCCAATACGAATGGCCTCTTTCGTATCTATGCATGCAGTAACTACAAATAATTAAAGCTTGAGCTTAAGCCTAAATGAATTAAAACTTGAGCTTAAGCCTAAATGAATTAAAGCTTGTGTTCGTGGTTATACCACTGTAACTTACTGTCGGACATTTAAAAAAATAGGACACCTCAAAAGCTTTCTTTATAACGAACTACGGCCTGCCCCGGTTGCGCCCGGGGTATGTAAATATATGCCTAAACCATCCTCGTGTATCTTTCTATCTATTGGCGAAAACCGCATGAACATTTTCGTGAAAAGACATACATACAGATTTGTCATCCAGAAACTGCCGTCCTTCAGACTTCTTGACAGATTTAGAAAATAAAAAGAAACAAACCAAACAGGCCCACTTAATTAGGTCTGTTTGTTAAAACTAAGCTTGGTAGCTACGATTTGTGTGTTAAATATAAAATACTTTATAAGTAGTCAATTATTTAGAAACAATACCTGTCTCATAACATGTTCGTAGTACGAGTACGACATATCCGGTTAGTGTCGTGCCGGGAGGACCTAATTTCTATTCTGGTCACGTACGTATCGTGTCCGTGGGCCCACTACCCATAACAGATCCGGTACAATAAAAACACCCGGGTATTATGTGATCTGATCATTATTATAAAACATCAATAATCTATTAAATTTGTATCTTTATTATAAGTATTGAATTAATTGTCAAAGAAGAATGGACTCAGGGTCACAGATTCGTATACCTTTAGATAATTTATTATGTATTTGTCTTCTAAATACATAGAAACTATTATTTATGTAATGCTTAGTTTAGTATAATTTGTGAGTGTATTGCAGAAAAAACTATAATTCCGTAGATACTTATAATACATTCTCCTAGATCTTATAGCAATAATTTGTATCATAATTACCGCTGCTGCTGTTATAATTACTAGAATCAATTTTTTAAATGTAACACGACATTACAATCTGTCACGACACGAAGTAACTCTGCCTGCGCCCGAGTAACAGCCGTAACTAATCGCTTGCGGTTTCATACGCGCATCTTTGATGTGATTCCAATAAAAATGTCTTCTTCTCTTTGTGATACTTAAGTTTCACACGGGAAATGAGCTAAGATGAATGAAAGTAGGTGTGAAACTGTTGGGTTGTATCTAAATAACGGTTAGACTCAAAAAGGAATGGACATTTCTAGAAGGCGATTTAATTGATTCATTTTTGACTAAAGTTAATCGAATTTCTATCACATTTTATCACTTACATATAATCCCTTATATGTGATGTGATTTGTCTTATAAGCAGTGTAACATTCGCTATTTATATACGTTTATTTCTATATATAATGTAGCGATTTTCAGATGTACATTCAAATACAAAAACCTCTCTTATTTTTGAAGGAATTCTCTGACGTTTGCTCATACTCGTTTTAGACTTAAAAATATTAAATTTTTGTGAGATATTTTTGTAAGATGATGTTTTTTTTTTATTTTTTTACTAAGAAAAATTGAATTTTTAATGTCTTCAATAAAATTATTTGCAAATCAATACTTCTAATTTCAGCTGAATTGTTAGGGCTGTTACTTTTCAGAAAAATATTTATTAAGGAGGAAATTTTGGAATTTAATAGTCTAATTTGAGCATTCCTCTTTCAAAGCTGTGTATCCAGGTATTAGTCAAAGTTTTTTAGAATTTCAAGTATCTGTATATCTTCAAACATTTTCAAAACATCTCCTTGATCTTAAATAATGTCATTGTAAATTTTTAACGAGTGCATGCATGCAGGAGGAAGCAGGTATTTTTTGTTATTACAATTACTGTGGTTATTTATTATAAACAGACAAAGACGATTAATTCCTCTTACATATCGTGTGCACCCGTATTGCAATAACAAATACAGCTTGTACATAAGTAGTTAACATATTAAGTAACGAACCGTGTTTATTTTATCAGAGAAAAAAGCGTGGAAGTTGACTCATCCAGAGCCGGATCCAGGCAATTTACGTGAAGCGTACAGTCGATCGAAAATTACGCACAACACTTTGCCCTGTCGTGCGTATTCTTTGGTAATAGAGGTGTATTTTGCGATGTAATTGAGTTGACTGCACGCAGTTGCGCGTTCATTACTTAGGGCGCAACGGTGTGGAACAACTTAATATGTATCTGTAAAGCTCCACGCCCCACGCTAAGGACAGGTGTAGTTGGCCTTAACCGCACCACTGAATTCTGAATTTACCGAGAAAAGGCAACACATCCTGTCATATATTAAAGTACCTGCAAAAAATGTATATTTTGTTTTTAAGTTGTTACCCATTCTGACGTAACCTCGCGTTTCAATTACACAGTCACAAGTATACATATTAAACATATTCTACACAAAAAATATAAGTATAATCGATGCAAAGTTGACCTGGTGAACTCTGTTTCACTTACAAACTACATACCACTAACGTCATCTATTTAAAGAAAACCGAAGTAGTGATGGAAAAATGACAGTTTTATCGTTTAGCTTTTGAGTTACACGATTTTCTACACTAAATAACCAATATTCAATGTAAATTTTTAAGGTTTTCTTTTGGATACATTTTGAATTTGAAGTCAAATAATATCGGTGTAGGTATAAAACGTTATTATAAAGTAACTATGTAAGAAAGAATTTTGGTTTTAGTGTAACTAATATGAAAAAAATCAAATAACTTCCAACAAAAATAGCGTCGTTTGTTTTGTGAAGTTACACAATTGACTGAAGTTGCAAATTTTGGTTACATTTCTGCTGTTGGCATTCCCTAACTAATGTTATTTATCTGCCTCTCTCTTAATTGAACCAGAAAGCGATTGAATGACTTTTATATATATCAAGATAATTGTCTCTTATAAGTTTGTTCTGTTTTCAAAATGCGCAGGCGCATGCCTCATTCTAGACATAAGATTAACAAGCCATCACGAAGTTAACTGCTGACTGGAATACACATTCGGTTCCTGATGATTTATATATTAACTATATGCCTAGGTATGTAATTAGCGGGGTTCGCGTGATGGCCTTATAGTAAGTCAGGCTACACGCACCATTCATTTTGTATTTGGCGTCCTATTTTTTCTTTATATATTTAGTTAGAGGAAATATCTATAATATGCTATTTATGTAACTAGTATAAACTGTTTGTATGCTTATAATATGCATACAATTTTCCTTCCGCATATGCGATACATACATAATTATATGATTTTTACAGTGTTGGAATATTTTGTTTCTTATATATTTAAAGAAAGTATAATTAATAAGCAAGTATTAAATTAAAATTTGAGGAATACTTTCTTTGTCATTATTAACATGAATTTTATATAATTTCATTACATATTCAATAAGAAAAACATCTTATATATTTTTTTTATTGCAACTTAAAAGTCTATATAGGTAACCTAAAAGTCATTGAAAAATGAGACTGTCGTAATCGCAATAAGTTATATTTTTCAATGCTGCTTGATATTGACGACAAAAAATATAACGGCGACTGAACGAACGTACACAGAAGCCAATGAGTCGGCGAAAACCATTGTAAAAGTCCAAACAAGCTTACTACCACATACCTACTGTATACATGCATTTTATTATTTGTATTTGGTGCAATCAAGATTTGAATAGAAAGTTCCCTTGAGGCTTGAGATAAGTTTGGCATAATACTACTTTATATAAAACTTTTCCAAATACTAGACAAGAACTGGTGCTATATCAACTTTGATACAAAAAAGTTACCAATCATAATCATCACTTTATAGCAACTAATTTCTTCGAATAATTTCCATAAAAGTATTCGTAAATCAAAAAGATTTCGAATTTGAAGAAATGACTCCTTAAATCTCGTTCGCATTTTAAATTTCTTGAATCAACACCCTCACTTCATTGTAAAATCTTTCGACGTTTTATTTCCCCTAATTTTGTTTCCACGTAAAATTTTGTTTGTAAATTAACACCGATCAAAATTTACGTAATTATCATTGCTAGCATACTTTATTAAATACAAACGTATCAACAACATTAGATTTCATCTATTGTTAGTGATATGATATAGGCTATGATATAAGCGCAATGTAAGGAGCCGCGGCAATGGCGGTTGAGTTCAGTTTCGTTTATTGTTATAATGTTCTGTATATTGTTATGTGATATAACATTAATAAAAATCACATTATTTAGGGTTTAAAAAACATAGGTAAGAAAAATATTAGGAATGAAAATATATTGTATATTTTTTTTATTAGCAAAAATTATGTTTTATTGTATTAAATTTATGAAAATATCGATTGGATTTTTTGACAACTCCATTTAACACTTTTTTTTTAATTTTCAGAAATATTAAAATGTATGTTTGGATGAAAAGTTTTATTGAAAATAATATTAATAATATAAATAAAATATATTATCTTTATGAATATTTTGATATTTATTATACGAATAAAAATAATACTTTTGTATTCTATTTTGAAAAAGAAAACGTGTGTCTTCTAAAACAGCAGACGGTGACGTAATCACGGGCACTGACCTTGCCCGACGGAGTATGAAATTATATACTCGGAACAGCAACTATTCAGATAATTGTGTTGATTTTTTTGATACAGACCTAATAATCTTGTAGGTATCATGTCAGTAGGCGACCCCGAGTAAAAATACACGTGTGTACTAAGCAGCCATTATTAGAAAGTATTGTAATGACTAAGTTTACATTCACTAATTGATAATGGTGGCGATACTGCTCGCATATTCTTAAACTCCTATTATGTTACTTGCCAATATAAAATGGATAGAAAACTTTAAAAAATAGTCATGTCAGTTAACACTTTGCCGATCCGTACTTTTGACTATTTTTAATCTTAGTTTTATAGTGCGCACTAAATAAGGCTTAAAATTCGCCATCTTAGAAACGTCAAATGACGTCTCCGGTAATTTGTCTTTTTCTGGTCGGAATGTATTAAAAAAAATATTAATTAAAATTTAATTTAGTCCTTGCACAACGGAAACCTGTTCGAACGGGAAAATATAGCTCGGCAGACGTGGCCAGGCGGTCCAGGATCAGGACGACAGAGAGAGGAATCAGCGGACAATCAAATTATCGAGAAAAACCGCCCGCTGGAACCCCAATTTCTTCAGATGGTTGCGGAGAGAATTTGGGAAGAGAATATTGGTTGAAAATACGACTGGTATGATCTTAGTGGATGGCACCTTCCACATATTGGTAACCTTATGCGCCAGCTTTTATCTGATAATGACATCCATTAATAACACACACGATTCTATTCGATCCATCAGTATGATATCAAGCTTATTTCTATTATATCGACATCATCATCAACCAGCTATATAATTTCTACTACTAGACACGGGCTTTTCTACATGGAAAAAGGTTTAGAGCATTATCCTACCAAGCTAGCCCAATTTGGTGGGTGAAAGAGGTTTCAGTAACAATCGGGAGATAATTTTTTTTCGATTGATCCGTCCCTAGGACCAACCATGTCGAAAGGAAAACAATGGACATTGTTTTCGTTACCAAAACCAGAGCACTCAAACCACTACGCCAACTATTCTTAAATTTTGTATGTTTTTTTGAAAATACTTATTAATATGGTAAGCAGTAAATAACAGCAACGACAATAATAGTGTAACGGCATTCGGCAGCGTGCGCTGTTAATTATTGTTTTAGTTTTTGTTATCGAGACAATAGGGATGTGCTCGCGTGTGGGAGGTAGAATGAGAACGACCGGGTTCCGCACAGTTCAGAGGTGCGTGTGTACCGCGTGCTCGTTATACAATGGTAACGGGCCACCTCGTACTGCACGATACCCAACACTTCCAAATCAGATCACAGTAATAACTGTTATTAATTGATTATAAAAAAGATACTGCAATGTAACTAATATTTTTATTTACTTAAAGAAAGGTCATCAAAGCTCCTACAGAACGTGTAAGGCATACAAATACATTAAATAGCTTTTCTCACATTCATTCAAGATTTTTATTAATCTGGTATGTGGTGTAAAAATATTTAAGTTGGTTTCTGGGTGGTAAAGTATTTAATTGGTATACAACCTTCACGGAAACTTTTTTAAAGGTTTTATTCGGCAACTACGTGGCACGGTTAACTCAAAATGATTACTCGTGCGTTGCAGATTGCATACTAAAAGTTCATCATGTCGCCAGGGTATTAGCCCCCTGTTGTGCTAAAGCAGCCTTAGTACCTATAACCAAAAAGTAAGAAAGCGTAGATTCTTCACAAGGCTTCAAATAATATGAGCAGCCAAAGAAGACATGACCTACCTCTTTACAAATATCCAATACAAATCCATTCAATTTGGTATGTATTTTTATTTTTGCATCGATTTTATAATAAGCCAAGTTACAAGTGTGCTTTCACTATCACTGAAAGTGTGATTTTCAGTGATAGTGAAAGCACAAATAATGTGTTTGTTTATATTTTTCATAATTCATACAAATTCGGTTAGTATTCCTTTGTGGAGTGAAGTTCGTCAGGTCATATTCTTATTTGACGGCTAAGTATATCGTTACACGAGAGATTTCTAAATGCAAATACAAACGTCAAGACAATATGTAGCATATAATAGCTTATAGTAGCTTCGAATACATCGCAACAGTACCTTGTGTGAGTTTAAATCGTAATAAGATGTGTGGATCGTTCATCTGATAATCACCCATATAAAAAATACATTTCCAATACTTCACAACAGAGGCGTTGCTGTTGTTTGCATATAATTTGACAGCTGACTGAAAAACATGATCGAGATGGATTAATTCGATTAAAACTCAGATTAAGGGTTTTAATCGAATTAATATAGGCGCAACACTGCTGTCATTTTCATATAATTTGACAGCTTCGAACATAATCAATAGGATTCAATTTGATTGAAACTAAGACTAGGGTTATACAGGAGAATTAGTTTGGTAAAAGGGAAGTTTGCAAATAATTTTTAACGTAACAAAACGATCAGTAAGGTCACGTCGGAATCTATGTTGATTTCTACGGTGACTTTCCGATAACCGTTCTCGAGTTTTTCATAAGTTTCGCAACAAGTTCAACATGAATGCTGACTCTTTTTGTTAGATAGGCGAATGTACTAACATTTTAAAATGTTTTTAGTACTAGTTCATGAATGTTTAAAAAACTTTTACTTTTACAAACAGAGAAATCTGTCAAACTATTTAATAACTTTCGGTTTTTGTTGTTGCTCTTTGAAATGTATTTTTCATTACTCATACTCGGACAGTAGTTTTGAAGTTACCTGAGGGTTGAAAGTAATACTTTTCCACCCAAGGGAGAATATTTTCAACTAAGCCAAGATATAAAAAAACCGATTTTTTTTACATTTCTATTGAACCACGTTCCAATATTCTATACAGCCACTCCATTACAGCCCGATGCATAATTGAAATAAAAGTTATGTACATATACAGTCATTTACTTTATTGTAATTCACTATCAACTATTTCTTTGAAATAACATAGATTTGAGCAAAATATTTACCGTTTGTTTTCAAATCCAAAGTTTCATTACCAATGATGAAAACGAAAAATAATGGCTGAATAATGGAGGGAAAGCGGGAATCCGATATTCATTTGTTTTTTCGAGTTTTGTTTATACTTCCGTCTAGCTAGGATCTGTATTTCTTGTTTTTATTTTTACTTACGTTGTATTTGTAATGGACCTCAGGCTAGCGACTTATTTATTCCCTCGGACTAAATAAGTTATTTTCACTCCTAGTTTAATAATATACTTATTATAGATAGAAGCGTCACTGCATATTTCAGGAATAAGCACGTTACAGCATATTTTTAAGGTAGGTTGTGCACTCAATTACAAAACTACTCGTATATTAAATAATATCAACCTACAAGCCACTTTGTACAGTACATGTCAAATTGACTAAGTTTTATATTTTCTTACGCTCTTTAACAAAACGTGATATATATTAAAGACAACGATACCGTTTCTGACAAAATCAGTACCCCTTGTAAGAGATTCAATCGTATTGAGATTCCAATTCAGCTGATAATAGCATATAAAAAAAAAACGTTTCCAACACAACAGAGACGCTGCTATTGTTTGAGACTAAAACTTCGTATAAGTAATATGAAGTGTAGAGAAAGTTAAATATTTTAACAGATTTTATTGTTGTAATGTTATCGACAGAAATTAAATTGTTTCATTATTTAAATATGTATAATATAAATTTAACAGGAAAAATAAAATTTATAAATTATACATTTCTCTCATAGTGATAAAACATATACTACAATGATATGTATGTTGGCGTCTAATAACAATCATTATGAGAGAAATGTATAATTTTATTTTTTTTATCGTAATAATTATCCGTGAATATTAATAGTTTTTGATGTATTATCATAACCTACTATTCACTTAAATTAAAATATTATAAGCTTTTCATTCTTCAGAAATACGTTTACTTGGTGTTACTATCAAGCATTTTCTTGGCTTTATAAATTAAGATTGTATAAAAACGCTTCCCACTGTCCCAGAATCACACCAAGCAACGTTTTAAGATGTTCCTTATCACTTTCGAGATACGAAGCGGTATCGATGGCTAATCTCAAATTCCATGGTACATCGATAAGCGATAAATGTTATTTCATATATCAGTAAGATGCAACTACTATTACTCAGTTAGGAATCTCCAATTTTATACATTACCGATGATCAAATTTAATGAACTGACGGTTTTAAAATTTAAAAAAGCAATGAAATTGATATATTTATCTTTATTACGGTAAACGATAGCTAATAAAGTTATAACAGAAGGACTAAAATTTCTAACTTTAATAAGGAAAAGTTCCAAGTTTCTACCATAGACAAGACATTTTTTTGTTATTTCTAGTATTTATTTTATTTTGAATCATGTTTTATCTGTATTATACTAATATACCAACTTTAAATGGGTCCTTCTTAGTTTTGAGGTTTGACTCACTGAAACCAGTATATAATATCATTATGTAAAGCTTGTAAATAATATATAATAGTAGTATATTAATCTCTGGTATAGTGGACTGGCAACTCAAACTGGCCGTCAATAAATCATTCCTGCATACTCACAACTTAATCCAACGTTACAACAACGGTATACAGGCCGTTGTTCTACAATTGGAATTTATTTTGAACATACCTTACCATATGCATTTACTTTGTAAAAGTGTATATTAAACCGAAAAACATAAAGAATCAATCATTTGCGTTGTATAGACTCAAATGATTGATTCTCTATGAATAACTATAATAATGTTCCTTAGGTCCACACCTGCATTCCGATTTCGAGATGAAATATCTATACCTTGCCACCACCAGATGGAGCAGGTATTTGAACTAGTGGTGCTAATGCTCTGATGCGTCGGTTCTGAATTCCAAGTTTAGAATTAATTTAATTAAGTTTAAAAAAAATTCGTATGGCCGTCTGGTCGAGTTGTCAGTTCTCCTATCTACTTAGCCAAAGGTCCCGGTTTCGAGTTAGAGGCAGATTTTTGTAGTCAAGTACGAATATTTACATTTTATTCGTACTGTGTGTGTTTAATTAGCAATTTATGATATTTTAATATATATATATGTTTCTCTGTTAGAGGTTTAGTTATCTAGTCTTCATAAACAATACTCTGAATGTTGATTAGCTTGAGCTAGTTACTAGATGTGAGCGAGAGAAAAAATCTTGTAATATGTCATAAGGAAATAAAGTAAATCCCCACTAAAATCATCACTTTCGCTGTTCAACCGCAGCACGCTACAACACGTATTGAAACGACAAAAAACACACTTGCTATGGTATGATCTTTTTTATGTATTTGAATTCTTTTATATGACTACAACAAGGGGCAACGTTTTTATGGGTGCGAATGTAATTGTGATTTAGAGCGTAACGTAAACACTACTGCGCCTGCGCCATGATAGAATACCTTGATGGACGTTTGTTCAAAAACATTTTTTTTTACACTTGTCTTGTTAAAAATTTAATGGCAAAATTAAAATAAATCCATTATGGAACGGTACGAGCATACAAACTAGAGTAAGAAGATAAGCAGTCAAGTACTATCTGATTTACTTCACGTTGAACCGTTGAATCTTTGTAAGAAATGTCTGAAGCACGGAACATATGTCATAAAACATAGGAAACCTCATTTGTCCTCGTCGTAAATTTTTTGTCTTATATATTTTTTTCCCATACGCACCTTGTTATGATGATTTGATAATTTAAAGCTTTTAAAAAGTTTCTCAATTATAACTTATTCTTGTTTGCTGTGCTCTAGCCTTCTTTGTGGGTTTGACATGTTTTGTTATAACAAAAACACACAGACCCACTACAGGTTCGTAATTGAAAGCAGTTGCCGTAATAACAGGAACCCAAAGCAAAGAGGAGAAGGGAAACCAGATTGCCTGAACCAATACGCCATCGCCAGCGAGTTGCTCTTTGAATGTGAATTGAACAATGTTAAATTTCAGAATAAAAATGTTCGAAATAAGTTCTATAATATTTTAACAGTACATTTATCTGTATGAAAGCTTTCGAGCTTCAATGTCACATAGTACTGGTTAATACGTTAAGTTGCCTAGTTTGGACCGTAACCATCTTGACCTGAAAACCGATCAACTCAAGAACACAGGCTTAATTAAGCTTATAGCCAGGTGCTTAATCTGTGAGTTTCATAACTATATCAGACATTGGATCACCTTTTCTGTAGTGCGCGAGCGCAACGTAAGTTAACTTAAACATAAACAAAAGAATATATGTAAAATTAGCTTTTGCCTTCGACTTCGTACGAAGTCTTATTGTTATTTACACCTCTAGTAAAATATTGTAGTTTTGGCATGATGGGTGTACAAACAAACATACAGGCATACAAACAGGCAGACAAAAATTCTAAAAAGCTGTTCTTTTGGCTTTATTTACTCTAATTAAGACCACCAAATTTGTTTTGTTTTGCAATATCTATAATCAAAAGAAATTCAATTACAATTACAAGTTACAATTTTATTATATTTTGATATACATTACGTAATACCATGGTATAGATCGCAAGATTATTATCAGCATCATTATGAGTATATTCATCATTTGGATTCAGCTCGAGAAGACAGCTATGTTTGTGAATTATATCCAGGTCATAAAAAGTCCCAATATAATATAATTATACAATATAATATTGAACATTATATTAATTATATTAATTGCTTGTTAATCATTCTGTATATATTCCTTAGTTCTAAATTATTTTTATGTAAGTTTCATTATAACCAATATTGAACATTGAAATATGAACTAGTTAAACGAAAAATAATTATTTATTATGGTGCTTTAGAGACACCATTCAAAGTCAAAGTCAAAGTCAACATATCTTTTTTTAAATAGACTTATTTACTAAGTTCTTTTAAATCGTCTTAACAGGGAATGTGTATGATTAGATGTTACTAAACACCATAATGGAAAATGGAAGCCATCTCGTTCAATGATTTGCAATTTGCCTAAAATAGCAACTATAAGTACTAACTTTCATTATTTTCTTCTCTTCAAATCTTTAAATATGAATAGTTACGTGAATATGTCTTTAGTTAATATTGAGGAATAAATTCCAAGAAAACCCAACTTTCTTTTTAATTTTTTTTTAACTTTTAACTTGGTTGTGGTTCGCCTTGCAAGTGTTATAAAATATAGAATAGAATCGTCCAATTTGCAAATGTGTCAGACCTGTTTCGATGTTTCATGGAAAATATTAATAGATGTAATATGTAATATTAAAATTAAAATGACAGTGACTCTTAGTAAAAAGAAATATTTTATTATAATAACAAATATTACAGTACCGTGGATGCGAAATGTGGACTTTTTTGAACGATTTTTCTAATGACAAGTACTGAAAATCACCGATTTAAATCCTAACTCAATATTTTGAGTCTATTTTTTGTTTATTAGTTTAGCGTAGTCCATGTTGCGAGTTAAATTCTTTAGATTACAAATATACGGTCCAAGTATTTTATTTGACTGGATAAAGATTTATTTTACACATCATTTAAGGTTAAAACTATTCATATATAAAAACTGAGATCATGATAAATTTGATAAACAAGATACGTACTATGTCTCTACATAAAATTTTCACCGTAACTTTTAACTAACGGTAATCTACTTATCATTTCTCCTATCGTTTGAGTGAATGATCTTGATATTTAGTATGAATTACTCGTCAATAGTCCCCTGTGTCATGCCAAAGACATAGTGTGGCATAGCTCCGTTATTTTGCCAATAAGTGACTAAAAATAATATCTGAAAAGGCCTTAAGCCTAAACGAAGGATTAGGTTTAACACGTCAGTTATTAAAGTGTATGGAAGAAATTAGTTATATGCTCCAAATTTAATAGTTATATCAACTTTAGTAAATCTTTTATTATACATTACATTATACTTTTTTCTAAGTATGATAGGCTAAATTAGTAATAAACTCTGAACATGGTCAAAGAGCTTTTAAGGATTGAAAGGTAATATTTAGTCCAACAAACAATTAACAAAGTACAAAAGTACGTATTGATAAAAAATTTAATTTAAAAAATCAATAAAATCGTAAAATCTCCAATCAACCACGAAACAAGTACATTTGAATAAAATGTGTTGCCATTGTTGGATACATGCAGTATAGAAATGTCAGTCACGTACCACCATCAGACATCGTGATCGCTACTTAATATATTCAGTTGACCCTATATGCTTGACTCCTCGTGTCTCAGAGTCACACTTATTACTTAAACATTATACTGATGTGACTTCATTGCGAAGGAAAATGAAAGGATGATTGGATCACCCTTTCCCAATGAAACTTTCTGAAAGTAATTGTGATATAAGTATATCTATAGTAAAATAAACGCATAAAATATAGTACCTTTTTAACGTTTAACTTGTCTACATGTAAGCTAGTTTATGCAAGAACAACTTAGCTAAAAAAAAAGATCTTTAAGCAAAATTAGGATATACATTCATTTGTATGATATTGTTGAATAATTATGTACCTTATGTACCTAACTATACAATGTATAAGGTATAAGGAATAGGTTGAGACTGCTTTGTACACGGACAATGTCCCTTCTATCATTTTCAAAATGGTGTACCTACTACTGAAATTATTCATAGCTTACAGACATGTCTTTAGTTTTGGAAAGGCCTGTCTGTAATTCTAAAATTTTAATTTTTTATACAAAGATAATGATCTGAAGGAACGCGTTTATACAAAAATAAAACAATCTTAGCCATCTGATCGAGATCTCCGTCCCTCTAAAGGCACTTTAAGCCTTTGGTGCCTACGGCAATTGCTTTCATCCAACAAACTGCATTGGGCTAACGTGTTGGGACAAGGTCCAAACTCTTCATCTGTTTCTCCGATGTATAAAGACGTGTGCCCAACAACGGGATTTGTTTAGGCTAATGAGATGATGATTGATAGCAGTTACTGTAAATAAATCGTATTACATACCAGAGTATTGGGAAAACCGAAATATCTTAGATATGTTAATCTCGGATTCCTTCGTGCTTCAAAGCAATACAATGCAACACCTATGTATTTTAATGCGTAAATGATAATGTTATTGAACCTATTTAAAATGTACTCTTATAATACGTATTCGGTTAACGGTGCTTTGAGACAAGCAAAAGTAGCTTTTATTTAAACATGCGTAAAGATCTTACAGCTTAAATTTGTTATGTTAATTAATCAAATCATGCAAGTTAAATTTAGACGTGGCTTTGAACATTCACACAGTGTACAAAAGCATTGACAGATACAGAATGGGAAAAATATAGAGTTTCGCCTTCAATCACGTAAATAAATATGTGTAATAAGTGCCATTTAATAAAAGATTGCTTGCAAAACGGTCTGATGGTGACTTGAGGTGATGATGATTGATGGTGATTATATAAATAGTTTAGTTAAAACTATGTATATAATATATACTAACTACAATACAAAGTATGTTGAATTATAACTATCAAAAGCCACGAATGCAAATTTTAACACTAACTCAACTTCTCGCCCGTCTGTTCCTCCCATTTCCGCCAAACTATATGAAACAAATATTTTCCAGTCCCCAATTATGATTACTAAAGAAAATATATGTGGAGTATCGAAAAAATGAAATTATTAAATCAATCTAAATAATTCTTTCTGGATTTGTATTTTATTTCAAATAGCTTATAAGATATGATTATTTTAGTTTTGCTTGCATTGGGCCCGATTCACTTTAAAAATGAATGTAAGTACATTGCATCTCGTTCTGTCAATATGAGGACCAAAAGGACTAGTTGTCTTTTTTGATCATGTCACGTGACTCTAAAAAGAACGTGTTCAATTTTGATCTTAAAAACCGTTCTAAAGTGGAGGTTTTAGGAAGCGCCTCCCTACATGTCTTCTAAAATTGTCTATGGTTCCTTTGAAAACAGTTATTTAGGTTATTTGTCATTTCTAATTCTTGCTATCCTTTCCCTATAACATAATGAGGGAGGGGGATATATTGAACTGATTTTTAATTCTGGAGTGTGCCATCAGAATAAGGCGCATTAAAAGATCGCCCAATAATGATCCTGATTTTCTTTCGTGTTTGATAGGGTCATTTTCGAGTTAACATAAAAATAGCATACGAATTTATCATAACTAGTATTTCGTAATTAAAAAGTCTTTGTTTTTTAATACTAAGTTTAACAATCGTAAGGTAGCTAGTTGCTCGTTCGTAGACATACACATCAGACCCGTGGGTGATGGTGGCCAAGAAGATAAATCGAGGAACAATGGCGCTATCATCCTTTCATATCTTCGCAATTATGTGCCACAATGGTGTTGGGGTACTTCCGCCAACATCTACTTAAATTGTTGATAGGCACATGGCCCTAAACACATAACAAGGCGGAAGATTTAAAGAACAAACACTAATATACAGCAACACAGGAAGATCCCGTATGAACTAGCCTTTTATTCAATTCTATTCAAACTATCGTTAACATTCATATAATCCAAATAAAATGTTTTCAAGCTTTGTAATAAATACCACTAAAAATTAAGAAAATATAAAATAGTTTGCATTTACCCCCTCAAAACATAATTTCTCAATATTCACAATTTTTAAAACAATAATTATTCCAAAAATTGTGAAGGGGTCTTTTTATTTTGCTTGAACGTTGGAGCTTGGAAATTCGAAAATCGAACGCGTATATCAATTGGTTACAATTTTAACTGGCTTTAAATGTAATCAAGTAACCATATGCTGCCCCACTGTACTACGTTTAATAAAGTTTCGTATTGCAAAGTTAGAAGAAATAGACCAATTTTATAATAGACTAAACGACTCGGTGAACTTTGTATCAGTCCCAAATTACTACTAACGCCATCTATTAAAATAAACCCGAAGTGTCGATAGGTGAAATGTCAGTTTTAATATTTAGCATATTAGTTAATTGCTTTTCTACTATTTTCCATAATATATTTTTAAACTTTAAGATTTTCCTAGTTATTTTTATTTTTAAAGCACCCAGAATCCAACCTAATAAAGGATTATAACATTATTTAAATTTATCAAGCCATTCATGTATTTTATGAGACTAACGAAAATCAATTCTTTTTTATATTTTAGATAGTAACTCGAACATTGAACTACGTACTAGGGCCTTTAATATGTATTTACCGATTTATTTCCTGTGCAGCTTCCGGTCAACTGTGAATTTATAAATGAAGTACTGTAGATTATATACCGGGAAGAAATTTATAGACATTTCGATATATCAATTACTCCAGAGTATATAAATAAAATGATAATACAAAATTAATGAAAATCTTCTTATAATTTTGCAATAAGAAGCTTTATTAGTATGAAAATAGAGCTCATTATGTAGCATAGAAATTAACAAACATTACACTGAATAGGAATTTGAGAGAGATTGAAACAGATTTTAATACACCCCTTGACCCCATCTCCCAACCAAGTGGGCAGGTGGGTACTTAATCGGCTGTTACAGTGAAGTAACTCACCAGTTTAATAACGATCGTCGTGGATTTCATTAATCATTTATTGCATATCCATTGCGGGTTTAGTACGACTAAGTTGTCAACTACGAATATAAGCATGCATTGAAAATTACAATAAACAGTGATTTAAGCCAAAATATGTGCTTTGTAATTTCGAATGTGTTAACCGACTTTCATTGGTGACTGTACATACTACTTGTTTTTCCTATTCGGGCTGTGAAGCAGTTAGCTGTTTCGGCGTAAAGGGAAAGGTAGGTAGTGTAATTACAGGGTATGGAACGGGTTGCGTTACTATCTCTTGTCTCTAGAACATCAAAGCCCACGATATAATCTATTCTTCGATAAGTAATATTCTTATTCATGTTTATGTTTGAATCTATCCAATAAATAATATATAAACATAAACATTCGACGCTTTATATATGGTTTTTCAAAAAAATAACTATTAATAAGAAAAAGAAGATTAAAATAGTTGCTAATTTTAAAATGATGCTGTTACATGATGCGATCATAAGACAAGGAAGAACTTTTTATATTCTTAGTAACAGGGTATTACCACCCTCCTTTACTACCCTCTACTCCTTCCTACTCCCCTCTACCTCTATTCCTACCCTCCTTTTACCGCTTATGAACTAAATTGCGACGGAGCTGTATCTATCATCACGGCTATGTAAGTTGACACACGATTAGTATTAATATTCCTTTAAAAGGATCACAGGTACGATTATATATAAAATATATCGGTTATTAATTTAATTTTACACTTAAATTAGGTATTGTTATCTATTATAATCCTTAGTACGAGTGGCGTAACTACAATTAAAAACGCGCAGTTAGAAACTACAGGACCAATTTGAAAATTCTTTCACATTTAGATTTCTGCATTATTCCTGAAGAACAAAGTTCGTTTTGTCGTCTCACTTAATTTTATATTTTAAGATGTTGATTTAATAATCAAAAATACACCCAACACCTGATTCATCTAATCACAAAACTCTATTTTTGGTTGTTGTAACTTAGTTTTAAGCCGTCAATTGTAATAAGATATATAGAGTTCTAGACTAACTCCACTCCTAGATATTTATGTTATATTCGATTATTTTGTAAACATCTTAGTTATTACGTAAATTTATCAATGAATGTGGTTTTTCGTTTCTCATTAGACAATAGGCAATGTATTGTTCGAATAAACAATGCCCGGTCAGTTCACATGTGTATTTAAAATGTAGCTAAATGGGAAGGTGAAAATTAATAACTGAGGCCTTTAGTATTATGTGACTGCGTATTATGGCAGAGTTGTAAAGATCTCTAGTCTTTAATTCGTAATTTTTTAACTCGCCTGACAAAAGGTACCACTTGACTTATTGAAACGAGACATATTTGAAGCTCGAATCTTTTAGCTAAAGTCGTTTTGAAGATATGTTTCCTTATGAACTTTATTTGCTATAGAAGCAAATAAAATATTTATTTATTTGAGAAAGGTATCTTGGAAATTAAAGTGTTTATTGTCTAGGAAAAAAAAATTAATCATCATGAAAAAAGTATTTTTTTGTTCATTCTAAATGAATCAATGTCTAATATACAACGTTCCAATCAAACTCGAGAGAATTTCCCTAAAACGAGATTTAGATTTCATCTTACATATAAGATTAAATCTAAACTTTATCTTCTTCTTTTCCTAGACAATAAACACTTTAATTTCCAAGATACCTTTCTCAAATAAATAAATATTTTATTTGCTTCTATAGCAAATAAAGTTCATAAGGAAAAATATCTTGGAATTTACTTAATATAATTTACTTTATATAATGTTTGAACATCAGGTTTTAACTGAGTGTTGTAAAAATGAACCGAGTCTTTTACAAGCCTGGTGAATATGACGATATGATTGATTCCAACTATTACTGAGTAGGTTTTACCTTTTTTTTTTTTTTTTTTTTTTTTTTTTTTTTTTTTTTTTTGTCGCAGGGGAATGCATTGACGCATTTCCTTCCCGATTCGGGGAAACCGGGAAGGGGTATGTGGGACTCCCGGGCAACGGTGCCCGTCCTACCCACTAAACCCCTGCGTGTTTCGACACGCCGCAATTGGCGCTGCCATGGGGTGCTCATCGCATTCGCCACAGCAGCGTCGCAGCGAGCCCTTGGCGGGCTCTTCCACACTGAGTAGGTTTTACCTGCCTTAACTATTTACTCAAAACAACTAGTATTTTGAGTAAATTATTATGGTCTGGATAAAAATCTACCCCCATAGACACTAATACTTAGCACTGTTGATTTCCTATTGTGAAATCCAGTTACTAAATCGCATCCAGACCAGAATGGTATTTCGTTTATGTAAAAAAAACTGTGGAAACATCATAATAATTTATTACAAATTGGAAAAGGCATAAAAGTTTAATGTGAAACTTAATTTTTCCAAAAAGCGCCCTTTGCATCGTATGAGCTATTCAATTTAATTCATATTTCCTAAACCTAACCTATGCCTTTGTATTAAACAGCATTTTATTATATAGGATTCCTCATACAATACTAACCTTAAATATACTTATTTTAGTACAGAAGGAATTTAAATAAATACTTCGTAAGAATAACATAGACAATTAAAATGACAACGAAACACTTATGCCATTTACAAAATAACAGGAAATGAGAGTCTATTTGAGGTTTTAAAATATAAAAAGCATATTGTTTCTTTTTAACTTTTTTCCATCGTTAGAGAAACATTAACGTTGAAAAGTCTTAGTGACATTGACAAAAAGTATTTTAGTAAACTACCCTCATAAATAATACTGTAACGATGTTAATTGGTCACGGATAGGCTCGTTCAACAAGTAAAAGTTAATTTACTGACAAATAATAAGTATCAAGCAACATGTACTGCATACCGTTCGAGTGTGTATATCGCAATCGTATATTCGCATACCTTACCTTCGAGTTATGGCAATGTTTATTACACCGTTGGTTGCAATTTGGATGACCGATGACAAATACTTTCACTGAGGCTGTTTGCGATATTTTTTTTATTCAGGTGAAAACTACTAATGGCCACGTTCGTAAGTAAAATGTAATAAAATTGATACCCAAAACTACGTTTCATAATAAGATTAACTTACATTGTTAGTTTCGTCTCGCTTTTCTAATGCCCGAAGTTTCAAAGACGTATCCTGTCTCTGATGCGAAGCTGGCGACCTCGAAGTATATCGGTTGGAGAGCCTCCTTGCGAAATTACTTTTGAAATCCTCGCATCTCATTATGGACTCCACGGGCCTGGTAAACTCTGGGAGCGCGTCGTGAGCCGCCATGAACATTGTAATTTTACTAAAGCAACATAAGTCATTATAAAAAACACAAGTTCATTGATAAAAGTTCGATTTTTGAATTTAGTTCCAACGTTGGATAGCGCGCGCGCAGCCGTCATGCGATACGACCGTTTTCGTTCAATGTGTTTATTGTACTATGTTATGTTACCTGTGGCACCTGTCTACAACGGAACAGATGGAACGGCTGTATGTTTTATCAATAACAACAATACTTCCATTACTATCTATGTATTAATGCTTATACAAGTACACCGATATTGTGTAATTCGACATTCTCATACCAATATAAATTTAACAAAACAGACCAAATTCTTTTTATTATTAAAAACGTAACCTAAAAACAACTTAATTTGCTTGCAACGCCATCTAGTGTTAAACAATCAGTCTGGTTTCAGACTTTAAGACTGAATTTACTAATACTGCTTTTGAAAGCAAATATCACTATCGTAATGCTTTAAAAAGCACTGCTACATAGCTTTTGTTTCAGTTTTATATTATGTATTTTTCCATAGATGTCACTGGTGAGGACGTTCAAATTTTTTATGTTATTGCAATATATTGCGCTGAATCACGCAACTTTCTACTATGGAGATTTATTTTTTATGTTGTGATATAATTTTGTAATAATATCGATTATGTAAATGTAGTTCAAGGCCTTAATTTTCTTACATCGTTCTACTTAAGCTGCATAATGAAATTTAACTTATACGGTTTCAAAATTTCTTTAGACTTAAAACTTATTTTATTATAGGCAATAGACATTGATAATAACATAATAAACCTCTTTTATAATTTTTATTTTCGTATATCATAATTTGAAGACGTCGTAATGAAGTTTGACCTCATTGTGAACAAAATTTTAGCGTAGTATGTAAAAAAGTGCAAAAAAATAAATCCTTTCCTAATAAAAAGCCATAATGTTCGATAAAATACTGATATCACAAATACTTGAAAGTCATTTCAAGTAAAATGGACCAAGAAAATAAAAACGGTGGGTACCAAAATATGCATTCATAACGTTCACCCACCTTTTGTTACGAAACATTGAAATTGTTGAAATTAGGAAAATATTGATTATTCCTACAATCATTAGATATCCAACAAACTTAAAGTTACATATCTCGACATACTTAAGTCAATTGCAGGGAAACGAGAATTTTTGAGAAAGTATCCTGAAAATTATATTGTTTCATCACAAAAAGATTTTTATACTCGCATAATGCCTGTGGACTTTACGAAAATTTTTCATTGCGTTGGTACTATATGCTTCGTAAACGAAATCAACCACGTAAAGTGCCCCGCCATCCACATCCTATACCATCACTTTTATTAAATCACTCGTCGGCGCTTTGGCCACCCTGCCCTGCCTGTAATTTAATTCTTATTAGGAATATTAACCTTGGCAAGTTAATTATTATTTGCCTTTGTAAAAGAAAATATTTAGAAAAATATACGAAGGTTTTAATTATATTTACGATATAGTGAAATCGGCAGGATTATTTACCGTCAGGCAGTGCTTGTCGATTTCACCATCCTTCATCTGGAAAACCTGGAGAAGCAAGTACCTACCTACTTTGCTTGGGTAGACGAGTTCACCTCTTAGGTGGTGTTTTAATTACGGTGGATAACTTATCACGTTCACGTTCGTCTAATATTTCGAGAAATTCTCGTTTGGTCTTATTAATATAAATAGATAGGTTATATATAAATTGGTAAGGTTATAGTTATTTGAAAATACTATGTTATTAACGTTTTAACATTTCTAATGTTTTTATTCACAGACGCATATACTACGACTATGCCACCTCCAATTGTACTGAGTATGAAAGCCTTAAAACTGTTGAAACGTTTAGTAAACGTATTTTAAAAAGAACTACAGGTAATTACACTTCGTAAGATTAACGTAAAGTTGATAAAAATATTTATGATTAAGGCTACCTCTGAGAATTTGTGCAAGAAATTATCATCGTACAAATTCTCACAGGTAGCATCACGTTTCTTAATTACGAATTATATTCTTCAGATATTCCCCAATATGAGCCCGGCAGAGTGCTCACCGCTTTTCAGCCTGTGCAACGAGTTTGACCTAATAGAGATCGTGTTCATCTGCGTCGCCTTCACTTTTCTCCTCATCCTGCTGACGCAAGCTTGTCGTATCATGACTTCGGGGTACATTAACGTTACGATTTAAAATGACTTTCGACAATGAAGTCTGCTGTTCATGTGAGGATGTGTCAGGTGTGATTACACAAATTTCTTAACTACCATTATGTCAATAATCGTAGAGTATGTAATCTTAATAATATAACTAAATAAATCCTTAGAATAGTTATTGAATCATGTACGATACGAACTATTTACTTTGAGTTGTATTGTAGATACTAATTATATAATACCCCTGCAAGTAACCTATATTATTTTAAAAGTAAAAGTAATAACAGTTTTGAATAACATATCAGTTAAAGACTTTCCATACTTAATTATTATTGTAATATTATTATATTTTTGGCTTTTCTTAAGGATGATTCCTGTTATTTTTATTTTTAAGAACTCCTGAATTAATGAGAATAAGACCCAATTAACTTTATGTAAATAGTTAAAGCCGTTTTTGAGTTTTAGCGAACAGCTGTATATTTTTATATAAAACTAGTTTACACTATCACTAACGCCATTTATTAAAAGATACCCAAAGTATTTTAATTTGTATATTTTTATATTTTCTTTAGGATTTTCCCATTTATCCTACCAAAGCTTTTAAGCTACTTAAACCGAATAAACACAATAAAAATTACTAAAATTGGTCAAGCCATTCCTTAGTTTTATCGAAACTACGAACATCAATTCATTTTTATACATACCACCTACAAAATACCACTGACGCCATATTAACCCAAAATAGTGATGGGAGAATGACAGTTATATTGTTATTATTTAGGTTTGATTAGGATAGACCTGGTGAATTGCTCGTGCAGATCCCAGGTTACCCCCGTGAAGGGCAATGGAGTTACCAGGGAGTTTTAGTGGGTATTCTCAGAGCTGCTCTATTGAGGTACTGAGTCACACACACGCCCGTCGCTTAGCCAGTGGCAGGTAGGTCCGTAAAGGATTCCTCCTCGTAAAAAAAAAGTTTGATTGGTTATGTTTATTTTTAAACCAACCTGAATAAAACCGAATAAAACAATATAAAAATTATTTAAATTGCTAAGCCGTCCTTGAGCTTTAGACTAACAAACATCGGTACATTTTTTTAATTTAAGATGCGATTAGAATCTTTTAGCGATGCTATATTTATAAGAAAGCCCGTGTTGTAAGAAAAAGTTCAGTGCTTTTAGATTCGTATTCAAACCGACAAATCCAATTACAGTGATAGCATTATCTTTCTTTAGTGTATCTATTGTTTAATTTATCCAATGACGGACGGTCGTAAATAAGGTAAAGGCATGGTTAATTTTTAGTTTGACATGGTTGAAGAAAGCAATACCCGTTTTGACCGTGTTTAACCAATGAAGGCTTATGTTAACTTTAGAGTAATCATTCATTTAATATGTTTACGGTTTTGTCAAGGTCATATTATAATTTAACTAAAATTCTTAAAATGTTCATACGAATTTTGATTTATGGAATAATTATTACGACATAAGAAAAATATACATAATTTTCGTATTTTTTTTTATTAATTTTCAATTTAAGGAGGCAGCTGGTAATGGAGACGGGGAATCTACCTACTTCCTGATTGGAAATAAATAAAATAGATAAAGTACTATTTTAAGTACAAAACACGATCTTTAAATTTTATTAAAATCAGAAGACAGTACTAAATAAAATTCAATCTTGATTTGTGAAACGCATAAGTAAGTGAAAATCAATAAATCCTATAGCTGTTTGTTACTCTCGCTAAAACTAAAAAATGGGTTGACCAATTTGAACAATTTTTATTGTGTTTTGTTCGACTTAATTTAGGGCTGGTTTAAAATAAATATAACTGGGAAAATCTTAATTTACCATTCGGTATGGGAAATCGTCTAACCAACGGTCAGTTTTTCAAAACTTTTTTCGGTTTACTAATATCAGATGGCGTATTAATATAAAGAAAGATATATAAATAATGAAGGTATAACGACCCACATGCTTTGTCCTAGAATAGTGGATATCTCAGATGTTTAGCAATTGCTTTTATTGCTACAATGTAATGTGGATCTAAACAGACAAAGCAAGAAGTAATTAAATAGTATATAACTAAGAATACAGTGAAAGTCCTATCTACCATCGTCATGCTCCACATGTGAGAGAGACCTGTTTTCGACACAAGTTAGAGTTATTTAACTGATGACGAAGCCTACAAATAATTAAATAAGTTAACTAAGAACCTACGCATATTTGGCTTTAATTAATAATATTACAATTTTTATTTAATAATAAAATAATTTAACAAATATGTATACCCATTTATGTATTTTAAACGAAAATACATAGTTTTGTAAACAATAATGTTTAACCTTTACACTTCAATAATGTCTAAAACTTAATATAGATATCCATTAAATTATTAACTGTTCATAAGTTATCGGTACAATTTATAATATCATGAGCGAAATAATGTGAAGATCGTAAAAAGCAATTCTATTATCCTAAATAGTTTAGTACTCTTTTGTGGTATAATATATTTAAATTTCAAGGACAACAGATCTTGCTTCTCCCTCTTTTCATCAGTGTACAGACGTAACGCCGTAGAATGGAGTAATGCTGATAATTTTGTTATAACCGACAGATAGTAATTATAGTTGCGTATACGAATGTAGGTACCTCCTCGCTCCGCGGCCGGCAGAAGTTTTGTTCGAGTTGCTAAAGTGGTCCCGGTCATATAATAATAGTGCCCGAAATATCTTACCGGTTTCATTGTTTGGATCATTTAATGTTATATGCAGCTGTGGTTAGAGCTGGGGTTTCCCCTCAATGATTATTTTCAAACGGTTCAATTAATTAATCTCTACATAGAATGATTTGATATTCAAATCAAATATCTAAGTATTAAATTACTTATGTTTATATGCATGTTTTACATGGTATATTGCTATGTTCTTTATAATATGCACATACAGGTGCTATTGTACAGCTAAGTGAATCAAAGAAAAAAATCAAATTGCTATGCTTTTGATACATTCGCAACTAGATCCATGGAATAATTTTAATAGAAACAGAAGATACAACTACTGTTTTACTAAATTTTGTTTGGTACGAAAAACCTTTTAAATGATCTCAAACTAAGGTCGATTAATATTTAGTATCAAACATTTAAGATAAAAGCGGCTATGGGTCATTGTTTAGTGCTTATATTAAAATAGTTCCTCAAACAGTTACTACGATATATCATAAACTGCACGTGAATGTCGAAATATCTCAAAAAATGCTACATAAGAATATAGGTACCTTTATAAATGCTTGTTTTCATCTTTTTAAATGTTAGAAATTATAACACCAGTACTTTGTACGATTAATAAAGAAAACCTCACCAAATACATTAAAAAAAACTGAACGTGACAATATTTATTATTATATTAATTGCCATAAATTCAAAGGAAATCTAAATTATTTTGTACTTTATACAAAAAAAATATGAGTGGGTACCTACGAGTAGGCACTCTTCTTCCTCTTGAGCATACTAACGTCAAACCATAGACTTAAGTAATAATAGAACTTCGGAGAAAAGAGGTTACCTTTATTTCAGTTTTATTCCTTTCAGTTGTACTTATTTATACATTCTATGATACCAGTACGGGGAATGTCTAATTTTATCTATAGACCGTCAAGATAAACATTAATTATTTTGGTTACCTTTGCCCTTTATAATTAAAGCTATTTTCTGTCTCAGCTTAATTAATTTTTTCACAACAGGGGATTACATACTACATTAACAGCCAAACCAACACTGTTCTTACTTGAAGCAACCGTAAAAATATATTAACTTATTATAAACTTCTGTAACTAAGCTCATTGTGCCGGGCAAGTGTACGGCCGTAGAGATTTCATAACAATGACATTTAGATTCAACCAATCTTTGTTGCGGTTACAAGTTCGGTGTGGAAACTGTACGGTTGTTTGTTATATTTAGCAACACTTATGCAAACGATGATCTCTTATTCCCGTCTTCACCATCTTAACTTTTAAGTACAGATAGAAAGATTGGTACCTATAGTAATTAAACTTTAAAATAATAGAAAATTTGTTAGTTGACTTACGCGCTTAAATATTTTTCAACCATTTCCTATTCAAAACACAATCATTATATTAATTGTTTCAATTTTAAAATTTGAAATGGCATCGTAAATCTAACCCAGTTCCTTTTCTCAATAAAATTAAAACAGGTATTTAAAACTTAGTAAGATGTATGTTTCCTTGTTTAATATTTTTCAACAAGAGCATTGAAAATATTCAACACCCGCTCAAATATATATCACGAAATATAGTGATTCCGTTCCAAAATGTAATAAACACATTACTTATACAGTAACGTGCACCAACTTGCCAAATAAAATCCTACCATTTTTAACCGAAAATGTGCGAGAATTCATCTCGCCTGTTATGTTGCTTCAGGTTGCGAGGTGGATGATACCCCGAGCTTGTGTTGCCCTCCGGTGCCAAATGATACGAAATGCAGAGTCGGCGACATCCTGTGCATCGTCATCGGCTTCGTGCTTCTGCTGATGATCATCATGCAGGCGTACAAGCTGCTTGTAGACGACGAATCGCAGGAGCGTTGCTGGTAAGGAATGCTGATAGTTACATTCCATGACCTCATCTCATGCGGTCATCTGTCAATGGTCAACTCAGGCAGAAAATATTATATAAATTTTCATTATTTAGTGTCATAGATAAAGCGGAACGTCTGAGGTCCTTCACAAGTCGTCAAAACCGCTCAATGTAACAGGATGGAGAATGGAAAATTGATGCATTTTCAATCTTATTAAAAGATGTTACTTTTAGTTTACTGATACTATTATGTTATTTCTTCATTGTTCCGTTTTTGTTAAGTTCGTTTTTGTTCGAAATATTAAGCAACCTATATTTTTTGTGAGTAATCCTCAATCTACTTGGTGCAAACTTACTGTTGCAGTAATTGTCATTTTTATAACTTGAAAACCAGATCGAGTAGATTTTACTATAGGAGTCGCTGGATAGGCGGACTGCATAGTAAGAGATAATTTTTTTAAGAGAACTAGATACTAAAAATTAAAAATTAATTTTATTATTTAAATTCAGGCATTATCTTAATAGATTTTGTATTGTGTATTAGCTGTGGCAGATGATTAGTTAATATGGAAAGTTACTTTTTAGGAGTTCATCCTTATGGCTTGTGTTAAAGGCCGATTCCTGTAAGATTACGAATTTTTTTGAATCGGAAAAGTTTTTTTAACAGCTCCGTTGTCTGTGGTGTGGGTGTGAAACTCTCCGACGGGAAACGGCCCTATTCCTATTTAGTCGAGACTATGATGGACGAACGATGTGAGGGGTTGTGGGGTTGCGGGGTGGCGGGGTGCTTATCAGAATCACTGCCATGCGCCGAAGGCTAGACGACCCGCGTCCCTTGTACCGACGCACCGGCAATTACGGCAGACAGAATGCTGGAGCGGCATTCATTCCCCCGGGAGAGGACCTATTAGGACGCTATTAAGTCGTTGTTATTGTTCCAGAATGTCGAGAGCTACAAATACCTGCCCGCATGCAGCCGAGCATGAAGAAATTAATAAAGTCAAGCAACATCTCAAGTTTCTGTTGTGGATCTTGGAGCGTTTGAGCCGTGATGAAGATGAGGACTTCATTACTGAAGACGACGGTGATGACGAGGAAGAAGATGATAACTAAATTTTGTACTTGAATCTTTAATTTCAAAGTAGTAGAATATAGAATGGATTGAATAACAATTGTTGTTTTATTGTAAATATTTTCTCAAATCACCATAGGGTACTCAAATTTTGAGCCAAGTTCAAATTTTTAAAGTAGATTTGTTAAAGTAGATATGTTACAACTTTGACAGTAGTGTAAAATATGTTTCGGCGGGACTAAAGCTGAGTTCGAAGGCAAGGAGATACATTCACTCAGTATTCGGTAAGTGTCATTAACCCCTTTTATCAAAACTTATATCCAATGTCAATAATAATAATTGGCGTCCTCTAAAGATTGGTTCATATCCATTGCTGTGGTACAAAGTAAAATCACAGTTAGATTCAGTTAAAACCTAAGTTACTAGTTATCATTGGAGGTTTCCAATAAGATGACTGGTTTTAAAGTTAGGCTGTCCCATTTCTATAAATAAGGGCAGATGGAGACAGCATCATGTTTATGCTCTAACTTTAGTCCACGGTTTGTAATAAGGTTTAAATTGTAGGAAACTAGTTAATCGATAAACACCTAATTAAGATTGCTTTTTTATTATATTTTAATATATTATTAATTAGAATATTAGTTTCAAACGGTTACTTCAGAGTATTTACAAGTAAAAGTGAGACATTTAAAAGTATTTTTACATGGAACAGTATTTGAAAATCACATCCAGAAGAAATGTCAACTAGTGTTGACCATGATTTTCATCTAGTCGATGGTTGATGGTCTCAGTTTTATTCATAAACCATTGAAGTTTCCTGAAAACCTCAGAGGACCTAAAAGGCCGCATTGCAATTCTTGTCATATTTAAAATAAATAAAAAGGTCACACGGCCAACTATTCATATTATGATTCAGTTACAGTTCTATTATTTTATTTGAGGCTCTATGAGGCATTTAAAAGCGTTTTCCGTATCTAAGAAGAATATTTCTATATCAAAAATAACCTTAGTCTTTTATCATTAATAAATACTTTCTCAAAAGTGTCCATCAAAAAATTTCATTGTCATGGTGTAACACGGACAATCTAAGTTTCCGAGTTTCAGATCCATCATGTTCTCTTTATATATGTTCAATTAAAATACTTAGTCTTATATTTAAACATCACATTTTAACTATATAGACTATATAGGTGTATTTTTTTTATATTAAGCTCAGCAAATGACTCGACACCACCTGATGATAAGCAGTAGAGGAGTCCATATGTAAAGATAGCTAGTGAAGTATGCGACATACTGCCCCAGCCACCCTCATCTTGCCGGCCCAAAAAGTGCTTTTCAAACAGAATCAAATAAAATAAATATACAATATGGCTGTAAAATTGTCCTTATAATAATTCGTGTAAAGCTATATAAAATCTAAATTTTAAATTAAATTACTACAATACATTGAGTAATTGACCGCTAAGTATAGTACAATTTTCTGGAAGTAATAACTTTATTGAATTGAATATTTTATCTATTATTATTAATATTAAGTTTATAACCCAGTATTTTTCAGTATTATAATTATATTCTTCAATCTTGACTTTCACAAGAATAAGTCATTACTTATTCTTACTTAGACTGTCTTTTTACATTTTTTGACTTTTCAGGGCGCACAACAATCTCCTTTAAAAGTAATACTTTTAAGAGCTTGTTGAATAAAATAGGCCACACATGTAGAGGCAGGCTGGAGCAGTGAATGCATACTGTACTTATTAGCTGTCTTAGAATTTTTTTACTGTTTATAATTAGGTAGTGCGGAGTCATATACTATACTTTTATTGAATTTTAAATAAGGTAAGACTGGAACCAGTATCTTGCCTTGAAGTACTCAATAACATACTTCTAAAATAGTTTTGTTATCGTAACACATTTATTTCCACAGTTAATTTTCAAATTAATTTAATGCAATACGCATACCTAACAGTTGCTTCAGTGTTATATAATGTACTCTGTCTAATGCTTAAGACATATCAGACGTATTTAGTAACAAGCCAATGCTGGTAATTTTTATTCATCTTTCTTTGAAATTTGTTTGATCTTTCTTTGTAAGATTAAATATGTATAGCGAAAAATGTGTGTTTCTTCTTTTGTGATTCACAAATGTTAAGTATGAATCTTTTCAAGCTTTGAATAAGTTAGTCTTTCAATTATCTTTAAAAAAGAGGGCAGTTACTTTTTTAGTCATATTAATGGCAAATAAGCTTACTGAGACACCAAGCTAATTAAAAGTTTTGGAGCTATAGTCTAGTGACTACCATAGTATTTTACCGGTGAAGCGATGTGACTACGCTTCACTTATTGTATAAAATAGGACAATATTAATATGCCAACAAGGGCCCACTTAACAAAACTCAAATAGGTCTCATTTATGTGGGGGTCCCACCAGTGGCCCGGGAAGATCTAAAGGACCCCCAAACCCACTTTACGACCTTGATAGAAATTATAATACAAAGTTCGAAGCTTTATAAAGTCGGACTTTTATGGACGTGCTGGCCTTGGCCCACCGACATCGGCTCTCGTTTCTGTGTCGAGTTACACAACCGGTATCTGGTAAAGTTGTGAGAGGTCCATTGTGACAATTGGAATCAAGAAAAGTGTTTTACAAAAATTAAGCGGATATACGGCGATAGGTATAAAATCTATCGATATATCTGATAAACTTTAACTTAAATGTCGGATAATCTCTTGATTTCTGTGGTCGTGCGTGACTTTAGATGCAGAACCACACAAATATCTAACTTAAACTAATTTGTTCTGGTGATTTGGCGATTCAAACCTCTTTCGGTGAGATGTAGTAATTTTTTTTAAACTTCATAAGGATACATTAATGTTTTTTCTTCCCTTTCTAAGTCTCATGTGATAATGACAGCTATCCTCTTTTAACTATATATATTTTGTGGTCCACAACCATAGGTGTCAAAAGAAATCAAAATGTTATAAATGAAAATGTGGTCGAAGTGACTTGCTTCACATCATTCGTGGCCAAAGTAAAAGTATGTATTGACAAATATCAAACATTTTTTCACAACGCTTGAAAATGAAAATTAAATGTGACCTTCGGCGTTCCCCGTAGAAACGAAATATTTTAATGTGTGCCAGTGGCCGCTGGCGACCTCATGACATAATAATTGTGAAGTAATCCGAGTTTGTTATCTCTTTCTAACCCTCACTAAAATTATAAAATTATCTTGGTGGTTCCTTCGTAAAATTTACAATAATTATTGTTATTAGTTTTCTTTTTTATAAATTCTAGTTAATAATGTAAGTCGGTAAAGATTTTTTATCTCGTTTCATTATGGAGTTGCATAAATCTTCGTTTATTTATATAAAAATAATAAGAACAGCATTAAGAAAATTATTTCAAATTAGATATTGAACATGAAATAAACTAGTCGGCGAGTATTTACAAACAATCAGATCCGATTGTGTCTTGTTTTTGAGTAGAAGATACTTCAGAATTTAATTAGCTTTAACATATCAGATACAATTGGTTTACTGTAATTGGTGAGCGCCTGTTACCAGCCCACTTCTTGTAACGGATCAATGTTTACTGAATAAGGTGTAGTGCAGACAGAAATCATTTAATACATTTATTTCTTCTTGTGTCGTTTCGACTTCTTTTTGCAATTTTATTTATTTGTTTATTGTTAACTAGTGTTCTCGCGCAATAGAAAAACTATTCACAGATTACCAGTAATATTTAAAATTAACCTATTCACGGAAAGTCCTAGATATTAATTATTTATGAAAATTACATTATATTATTTTTTAAAGTGTCCTAATACTGAGCATAAAATCTCAGCATTAATCAATCTAATTTAACAAACATTAGTATTAAAGAGGTAGAGTTAGAGGATAAAAAAAACTACAATTTATTAACAGAACAGAATATTGAATCAATGACGTAATATGAAAGACGAGACTAAATGGCTTGAGTTTATTAAAACCATCAAGAAAAAATAGTTTCTTCACAAATCTCTACAAAAGATGTCTTTAGTCAACAATAAGCTTTATTCTATTTTCCAGAATTAGATTGAGACACCGTGAATTTAAGAAAATATTTATTATTGTTCACCTTAGCAGGTAATTCTGTTTTATATTCTGTTTTTATTTATTAGACGAGATTATCTTAAGAGGATTTCTTTATCAAATATAACGAATATCGTCTAATTTTAAAGCTACGGTTAATAAAGTTCTATTTATCAATAGGTTTACGTGATACATTATTTCAATAAATTACCATGATTTGTTCCATCTGTGACTAATTGTACCTAATCTAGTCTATATAAATGTTTTAAGTGATTCACATATTAAAGAACAAGATAGCTTACGAACTAGGATAACTAGGAACCAGCGAATGCGGATCTTTATCCGTACAACATTCAACTATGACACTTATGATTCAATGGGTTACAATAATTTGTTGTAAATCAATAATAAGTCGTTATATCTAGCCCCTATACCTATTTGATCGTTCAAAGAAGAATTCATATCAAGCGGCATTATAAAGATGACCATTTTTAAAATTAGAAACATTATGACATGAAAGTTAAGTAATATCTATTATGCCAAGATTATTTCGTCGAATCGTTCGGGAATAACCGAAAAACTGCAACTACTTACCTAGTGTTGTAATCACAGCTTAGAGCGCTACACAAAGCATGTCCTAGAATAATCATGATTGTTACAATCAGTTTTAGCAGAGTTATCTCATATTTAAAAAGTGGCCAACAATTTTTATTATAACATGTAATATAAGTTTGCATATTAAATAACCTAGAAATAAACTGCTTCAATATATACATCGCCTAAATCTTGTGAAATAGGAAGTGGATTTTATGGCTAGGCTATACGAGATGTTTTTAATTAATTAATTAATTAATTAAACATATTATATAATAACGAAACGTTATTTAACTATAACCTCCTTAAGGTCCTTAGTGGGCCGCTTCACTCACAGAAATTAAACCTAAATTCAAACTAAATAAAACACATCACGATAAAATCATAATGTTAGATCACAGGTTTTTACTCATGAATATAGTCTGTCTTGTGTAGAAAGTAGTGATTTGTCGAGAATGACTATAAAAATTTATTGTTTCCCCGTGGGATGTATTGTGAATTGTTATATTGAACACTTGTCACACTCTTTCATATATACATGATGATTTTATTGATATTTATTTTTGTACATGTTATTAATAAAATTATTTTTGTTATATATTAATTTTAATTTAATTATGGCGTGTTGCAGGGTTGCTTATGACTTAAATATTTAATATATCTCAAGTAATTTATATGAAAGAAGCCCCAGAGTCTAAAAATAATACACAGTCGCTAATGAGTATTAAGCTTGACGAATTTTCTTTGTGTTATTTTAGGAATCAGTACCCTTAGTTGTCAACAGAAATGTAGCCTTTTCACAAGAATAATAAAGATGAGATTGTAACAATGTGACCTCCTTCGGTCCATCGATTTAAAATTGCTGGCTGTTTTATTAGAACAAACATTTAAAAATATTACATGTCAAAATTGACATTTCTCAAATTATTATTTAACATTATAAATTTCGTTCGGAAGCTCTTTTATATGCATCTATCGCTTCTCATTTTATAAAGGAATCCATAGTTTAGGGCAAGTTACAATCATCACCATCACCATAATTAATCTCACATCATTACCTATTTTATATATAATTTGTCATTATTGTTACAGTTACTTCTTCTTTATACTTTAAGTTATGTTACTGGAATAAATGCATTGCAAGTAAATTCAACTATGTTTTTATTGCATTGATCACCACCGAACCCACGTTCAACCCTAGCCAAGAAGGCTCATGGTGACAAGATAATGTAACGGCTGCACTGAAACAGAAAGATGTCGTTATCGTGATATTGACAACAGTCGCCAGACCGTCAGTTATTTCATTGCTAACTATTGTAAAATTTACGTCAGCAGTTGCAACAGCAACATAACAATTGAGTACTTCTACTTGTGTCCAGTGTACCGTAATTATATACAATTGACTTCTGGACCAAAATACGAGTGACCTTAATCTTCTATTCTATTATAAATTACTTACATAATAGTTGCAGATAAACTAGGCAGGTGTGGTAAACTGTTCCGAGAATTATATTTCTAAAATTTAATGAATAAAGAGAAATATGTCATAGGTCGAATCACTGTTAATGCTAGCGTATTGCAGTAGAAAAATAGTACATTAAATTAATAAAGTATTATGTATACTGTATATGGAAAATATCTAAAACCTATAGTCTAGCTAGACATTTTGTTATTATTATAATTTAGTTTAGTTTTAAATTGTTAATATTGTCATATTTTCATTATTTCATTAACGTTTAATTTTCTTCTTGTAACAAAATTTGTTGCCTCTGTAGTTTATTAAAGTTGAGAAATTTTTTCGTGGAAAGTTAGTTCCAAAATGTTATACACATCTGACTTGTTCGCTAAAAAGCAACGCGTATCCAAGTATCTAAAACCCGAGTAGTAGATTGCGACTAATTTTCCGCGGTGCAGCACCAAAAGAACCGGCCCCTACGTGTGAGTGGACAGTTGCTCTCAAAGCGTTGTGAATGGTGCTTGTGTCTTGCAGTGTCATAAACAACTGAAACAAATTACTTGTATAAATTTTGGCGGGATTTTTGAAAAGTAAGTTGTAAAGTATTAAATTTTAAAATTAGAACAATGATTCTTTATTGTTCCTAATCTTAGTTCTACACTCCGTAAGATGAACTATATTTTCAATTCTTATAAAATAAAAGCCGAGCGAATTGTTTTTAAGATTAAAAAAATGCATTGCGATTTCGATATATTATCATGCTCAATGAACATCTCGTATTGCTAAAGGACCAGCTAGTTTCAATTCCCGTTCGTTCAAAGATATGTTAATTTAAGTAATAAATCGCAAAACTTTGTCACTGAATAAGCTTTAAGCTTAGTGGAATTAAGTTATGAAATTACTTAATCATTATCTAAATCAATAAAGTGTCTTACACTATTTTGTATCCGATATACTTATATCCGTAACTAGTAACTGGTACTATCTCCTCCAAAGATGAAACCAATAAATAATACCATATCATGAACTTTTTGTAATATCGAATAGATTTATTAATCTAGTTTTATCGAAATTATTGGCTACTAACATAGATTGTTTTATGACACTAAGATATTTTTTCATTTTCATTTTCTTAACTTATATACCTATTTGATTCGTGATATATATAAATATATTTATTCATAAATATTATTCTTCACTTCACTTCAGAACTTCAAATTGTTAATATAGAAAAATACCTATTAAACTTTAAGCACTTATGAATATATGATTTATGTAAAAATCGTTTACATAAATAATGTATTCGTGGTTCAAGTTTTAGTTAAATATGATGAATAAAAATTCAAAGAAATACAATAGGTTTGTCATTTGTCCATTCATTCCGTTCTTATCCAACTCGAAAAAAAATACCGCGAAATATGTTCTTAGATCCCCTTTCTCATAGAATTGGGTCAAGGACTTTTATTTGAAAGAGATTTGTATACTGGCCGCGAATACCTACCCGTAAAAATCTTTGTATCTATAAGATAAATGTATTAAAACAAGCATTTGGAGGCATTTTAGTCTTAATAATAGCCTAATTCAAATTGTAATATGAATTTTAATTGTAATTTCGCGTTATTTTAATTAGACCTCTATTACACATAGTTAAGTAACATTACATATTGTAGCTCGACTTTGTCCGCCTAATTAGTATTACCAAAGCTTATGCGCACTTGAGGTGTGAACCATAATTGCTTTTCATTTATCTCTAGACTGGAGCCTAATGGTGGCTTGTACCACTAGGTGGTATCTGTCGGTGAGAGGTGGCTCAGTGTAGAGCATTAACTATATTACAACATAGTGACAGATGATAATGTATTGAATAATATAATGTGCAATATGCTTACTATGACGTAAAAATTGTAACCTATCGCTTTTTAAATTCTAAAAGAAGAGATATATATTCTTTAGATTTCTTTAAAAAACTGATAAGAGACGCCCTGGAAGCCGCAATAAATTAGTCACAAAAACCAAATTTTCGTAAACATTTGTACCTTTTTGAGATATCAACGTACAACATCACTTTTCTTCTCCCTCTTTATATATATATATATCCCCTGCTAAGCCTAATATAATCTTATAATAAAAAAAATGCATTAGCATAATGGAAAGGTTAAAAAAGCATCGTCTCGTAACAGTCGGGAGTTAACACTGAGTTATCTACCCTACACCATGACTATTTAAAATATGGTTCGTTCAATAATCTAATATCAAAATCAAAACATTATTTATTTAAATTGAGTAAATGGCTAAGTTTTTTAAACTGTCAAAATTAAACAATAAATAATTAAGTCATAATGATTATTTGTGTGGAATAGTTTCACATTACTATCAATAATATTAACAATGTTGACAACTTTTCCTATAATGTAATAAATTTACGGATTTACAACAAATGTTTTGAACTCTAAGGAAGTTTATTGTTAAAGATTTTAAAAAGTTTCACACTTAATAACTAATTAAGATTATCGGGATCAACATTTATCAATTCGCTGCCAACTACACAGAGGTTGCAAATTTCCACCCATTTTGTGCGTAATATTAGGTATTCGCATTTCTTGTTGAGGTGTACCACCCCAGAATAATTACTCACCTAATATAACTATTTCTATATTACAACAAAGCTGAGATCTGGGCTTACAAGGCGTGTGTAGGATGCGGCGGTACACCGGCGGTCACTTTGTCGTTCCTATCCAATCCCGTAACATGACCGTGGATTCCGTACCAAGATTTGAAATTTTGTTAATAAGTTATATCCTGTTACATAGTTTTAACCATATGCGTCGTAACTATGAATCAAATATGAAGTAAATATATGTATAGCATTTTTATGCTTTATGAACTAAAAAAAAGTAAGCTGTCAAAAGTATAGTTGGATTACTTATGAATTATTTTATAACCAAGCTATTCTAATTCTTAATGATACAATAATACTATTTCAGGTTGTTAAATCTTCATGCTTTGAAATAGTTAAGCTCTCAGATACGGTATCTTTCAAAGGATACGAAAAGTGGCTGTGACGTCATAAACAATAGCGATTTTCAAAGATCGAAAGAGCATCTAGGCCGTAGACATGTCGGTCTTTACTTGAACCCCTTGTCCTCATTACTTGTTGTACTGACAACTCTGACAACAAGTCGTACTAATTTATTATAGTAGTACTTATTATAATTGAACATAATTTATTAACATGACACTTATGTCATTTATGCCTTATCAACCATGAAATAACAGCAGCAATAGAAAGTAATTTTATCAGAATTATATTGCAATGATTTCTTAAATTGACTTACGCTAGATTCTCACGAGAGCGCGCGCACGCAGGACTGTGTTGCAAGTTAATTCACTTAATAGTTAAATCATCACAGGTACCTATTAACTAAATTTATTACATAACTCTGTAGGTATCAGGTACCATATATTTAATAATTTGAAATATTGTAATAATTTGCCTTACTACTTGATCTATCATTTGTTTAATGAAACCGAGAAATTACAATGGTTAAAGATTATACTCGTACCTATAGCCGAAGGAATCCCCGAGCTAGGATAACGTGTTTTTCTAGAAAAGGATTACAACAACAAATTAGAATTTTTGGATTTTTATTTTAAACTACCACTAATACATTTGTGATTAAATATAATTTTCATTATACTACAATGGGGCTATATAATGACCTATAAATGAAAAAAAAAAAGAAATTTTTTAACTATATCAATAAGCAATATAACTCGGCATAATAAAAAATATCAATAGAGGAAATCTTCATATACTCACTGCACGCTTTAAAAATAAGAAATATGTCAATTACATTTCGATACTAGGTACCGATAAAGAACTACACTTTAACGAAAATGTTTTCTTACAATATTTCTTGTGATATGTCACAGTTACTTTATTAATCTACTCAAGTCAATTGCTTGTATTACTATATTAGAGCTCGAACGAGATGAACGTATGCTTCTATACTGACCTCTATTACATAAAGGTTTACGGTTGTATGTACGGTCGACCTCAGAAGTAGCAAAGAGTTCTTTGGTACCACATCAGCAAGAAGTACGTTTGTTGTAGGATGGCGACTATTACTGATACTTAAAAGTTGGTATGACATGGTATTAAAGTGTACAGCTACTTCTGAGGCCGACTGTACCTGCATAATACGTTCACTGTAAGCCTCTGAGTCTGTGTGCAATCAGCACACAGACTCAGAGGCTTACAGTGAACATATAGAGCGGACCTAGCCGAATCGGATTTCCAAAATTTGAGGAAATTTTGTTTAGGGAAAGTAAGAAGTCATATATCAGCAACTCTTATCTGTCTCCGTAGGTTTTCAGTCTATAAAATTACCATTTAATTTGTTATATTTTAAATGTTTCGATTTATTGTATTGTACATATATTTAATTATTAAGGTACCTAGATGAATTAAAAATTTCTCTCATTTTTATGCTGAGTAACTAAGCAACTAACATATTATGTAGGTACATTCTTTATTAATTTAAGTATATGAAGGTACAGTTTTTAAATCATCTATGAAAATATATAATAATGAAAGATATTCCAGTATATATTACATATAAGTGCGATAAAATAATAGAAGATAATTATTTTTTATGATATAAAGATGCTTCTGTAAACTTTATATCACCTAAAATCTATTTTGCACGCGAGGTCTGCCACGTCCGCTATTACAGATTTGTCTTTTTGTCAGATCAGTCAATGCTAAAATATTATTTTTAAAATTGTTTTATTAGGATTTTACCTCCTGCTTTTTTAATAACCCCTATGTTACAGCCAATAACATAGAGAAGAAATTATTCGAATGACGTTCAAACAAGCAGTTTTTTAAATGTTAGCTATAATTACTAGTTATATTTTTACAATATATAGAGAAGATAGTAAAATTGTATACTGTCAGAAACTTTTTTATGGTTTTGGCCATTATATACTATCTACTAAAAGGTAATTGTTGTTGCATAAATAGTCATCAGATAATACTTTATACGTGGATGTAGGTCAGTAGGTCACGAGTAATTATTAACTTTAGCCATTAAGTCATTAAGCGGTAATTTTTAATTTCATATATTCCATCTTTCTCCTCTATTTGTGACCTAAGAACAATCAAAGAAGCAATAGACTTAGACACTAAAGAAATAAGATAAAAAGACCAACCATAATGGAATTATTAATCGTGTAGGTAGTAATGTAACAAATATTGGACTCAAATGTTAATCGTTACATAACAGTACAAAATTATATCGTTGCCCAAGAGGGGCTTGCTTAAGAATGAGAGGCTGCATACAAAACGATAACCAAGTGATTGAATACCGGCGTCGTATATTGATACAAACATACATTTAAATTTAGCTCTTAACTGTATCTAGATAAGGTTATTAGCACTGAGGATACGACTGGAAATATTTTGCAAGTGCATTGTGAAATACTGGTGTCAGATGAGTTATGTTGCCTAGCAAATAAATTGAGACACAATTCGTAACACCAAGTGTCGGCTGAACCTTACGTGGGTGTTACAAAGAGACTAGTGTCCAGTGTATTTTTTTATTTAAGACACAATGGAGACAAATACTATTGTTCAATTCGTTACCCAGAAAGATGTTAAGGCTGTTTTATGATTCTTGAATAGGTATCTATTTTTGTTTATTATCTGCGTTATATTTTATATAAGAAAACAGACAAAGCAAGGATTATATTGAATCCCCAGCGTATCTAATTTTGGCACAACCTTAAATATATCAATTTTGTTCAAAGGTTAACAAGCATGTCACGTAGACTCACCAAGCGGTACCTGACAGACGCCGATGAGTACGAGTGTCCTCTTCCTGCGGAGACGCAGGCGCTGGCCGAGGAGCAGCTGCGGGAGACTCACAACTCGAGGAGCCAAGCTCTTGCCGCACTCCGCAGCTGGATGGAGCAAAATCCCAAGTTCATGGCTGTCAGAATGGGTGAGGATGTATTCCTGTTTGAATGGTTTTTCGTATCACGCAAAAGACTTTCTTCTATATTACAACGAGGGTAAGAAGCAAGCATACGACCCATCTAGTGGTGACACGCTGAGATATAAAGCGATTTAAATATCCTTACTTATACTGAATTACTTATTATTATTCTTATTTAGTACTTAATATAATTTGTAAGTTTTTCAACTGGTCCATATCGCCTAAAATTTTTACGCATGTGATAATTAATATAACTATTAAAAGCTATATATAAATAGGACATCTTTAAAAAAAGACCCAAGTCATTGTACCTTCTTGTGCTAGTCAAATGATAAGTTCTACGTTGGCCCCAATTATGTTGTACATCGATTTATATTAGATTAGATTAGTGCTACTCTTTCATTACGAGCCGATCAAAAAAGGAAAGAGTACCTGTGACGTCATTTGACATTTCTATGTCTTTCTATTCTTCTCTTATTCAAGTAGTATAAAGAGAGTAAGCTAACTTCATTTTAGTTTAAGTCGGTGCCAGCAGTATCGCTACAATTATAAAATTAAAGTATCTTAATAGGAAACCAGGTACTTATTTTATGCGCCGCTTTATTCTCGCTAACATTGGTAGGTATATCTTATATAGGCGTATGCTCTTTAAGCTTAATTAATTATCTATAATTTTACTAGTATATAATATATGCATATTCAATACTTACGTGTTAAAATTATTTACTTACATTCGAGTATTAAGTTATAAATACTAGACTCCGAAGAATAAAGTCCGCGACTTACTTCACCCGAAGATATAATTCAGTTTAGTTTACGAAGGAATGTGTGAAGGCCAGGCCAATGTTTTAATTAAATAATTTAAATACGAATTTTTCATTTTTCAGATTCAAACTACCTCCTCCGTTTCCTGCGAGCGAAAAAATTCAGTGTGCCCATGGCTCAGGAGGCCATAGAGCGCTACGTGCTTCTGCGGCAGTCTTGGGGCATCGCCTTCAACCAGCTGGACTACAAACTGCCCATCATGATGGAGTTGATCGACTTGGGGTCAGTCTGACACTGTCCTTAAGACTACTACTCTTGAAAATATATCTGGATAAATATAATTTTATTTATAAACGCTGAATAGGCATTATTAATTATTTTAAGTAAAATAAAAAATGGAAATATGTTATTTACGACCAAGTTATTATCAATACAGCAATCCAAGTCAGTTTGAAATTTTACTAGCTGTACACTGATAACTTGGTACCTAATTATGAAGACCTGCTTCTCTGCAGGGGGGCATAAATCCTGTTGAATTGTCCATTTAATGTAGGTAATTCCTCCTTACTCTCTATTGGATGAGAGCTGCTTAGGTTATTCGTAATATAAGCAATACGGCATCAATAATAAGGATACGTATGTTTCAGGTATATATTTGTGAGCCCGTTCAAGGACAAGGCTGGTCGCCGCGTGGTGGTCTACAGGCCTGGTAGATATGCCTTTTCTAGCATCAAACATAGCAATCATGCTTACGTAGATATGTATTTAAAATATATAAGTATAATTATATATTTTGTATGAGTCAGGTATGTATTTATCTACTATTAAGATTATTTAATTTTATGTGTTAGTTCACAAGGTTATTATTTTATAAAGACACTATTTTAACAAATTTTAGTAACTACATACTCCATGTCACTAACTTATTGTATTTAAGTCACTCAAAGGATTCCAATGCAAACGATTTTTGAAGTTTGAATCTGTCATATTCATACCCTAAGGACGAAGTTTAACTATAATTATCTCATAAGCATGAGTCAGTTATTTAAATTTGAAATCAATCGATAAGTATATCAGAAAAGTTACAGAAAAGTCAGAGATATCTGAAAAGTTACAAAAAAGATTTATAATTGCCGTACTGTAAAAATTTGGTAAAATATTTATAAAGTTTAAGTATGTAGTAATGCCTGAAACTTTGACAGGTACAATATTTATTAGACATAGAATATTATTATTAGCGGCAAAAATTATCACATAGAGTAGTATGGTAAAATTATTGAAACTGTCGCTTCAATAATTTGATGTAAATTTGAATTAAACACATTGGTTTTATCGGACCATTGTCCATTTTCGAGCATTATAAATTACGCTTGAACTTCAAGATAATAAATGGAATCTAAGTGTAGAATGAAAGGTCTATTATTAGGTGTTAGTAAAATGCACTTTAGATGCGCTTTCGCACTCGAATCATCAAGTTACCACAACAGACACATCTTTAACTTAAGTGAATTTTCATCATTAACATTAAGAATAAGCGACACAGATAATTAAAATTCTTGATTATGCTAGAATAATGTTTCACTTTTAAGGAGTTTAACCTACAGCGTCTGTCCGCCGTCGCCGTCACCTAGAAACCAGTTTATTTGTAGGAAACTGATGTTCGGTGACTGCGGCGGTGGTCACGCGGATCATAGTAAATGTATGTATCGATATTCCAACGCCGCCCCGTCTTATCACTCTCGGTAACACGGCGGTAACAGCGGTGCAGGACAAATGCCCTTTTACTAATAATATTGTACATGTGATAGGCGTGTTCGATCCCTACAAATACACGAACCAGGACATGTGCCGGGTAATGGGTATCTGCTACGAGACGCTGTTAGAGGATGAGGAGTCGCAGGTGCGCGGGTTGGTGCACTACGCCGATGGCAGCGGCGTAAGCTTCCCACACCTGACATTGTTCACGCCCAAAGAAGCCGTTAGGATTGTGAAGAATGGAGAGGTGAGTACCTAATTACCTTATACGTAGTCATGTTTAGGCATGCCGAAGACAGTAGCTTAGCTAGGTCAATAAAACCAAACAAAAACGATATCTACGTCCTTTTTTGACCCACATGATCTTATGGTATTATTAATTATGTCTATTGTTGCACTCCTAATTTGCGGAGACTGAGATGTACAGGTGTTTCTTTACCGACGCACAGATACCTCTCTTCAACAGACTTTTAAGTGGATAAAATGTTGATGGCAAATTGACCTAAATTTCGTATCTATTCTTGCTATTATCACAAGAAATAAGATATCAGTCTTATAATACTGAAGCTTTTCACGCCAGAACCATTTCCCGCCAAATATATCAATTAAATCCACTTTGACTGTCTTGCTTTGAGCTGCAATAGAAATCGCATGAATATAAGTAAAGAAGATATTAAGAGTAATATTGTTACAGCGAACCTTGCCGATGAGACATAAAGAGATCTATGGGGTGAACGTTCATCCTACTGTAAAGTTCGCCCTCGATTTCGGCATGGCACTTATATCAGACAAGATCAGGAAACGAGTGAAGCTATACAGCTCCCCAGATGAGGTGGAGATTGACAAGAAACTGCTGCCCCAAGAGTACGGTGGTGTAATGCCTATGAAGGAGATGATAGGTGATTGACAATTTATTTGATAGTAAAATTATTATCCAATTACTTAATAACTAATCTTACGTTTGTAAGATTAGTAACATATATAGCATATTAGGTTGCGCAAGTTGCGAATTAAGAAAATCTGATATTATTCTTTTGGTATATTAATACAGAACTGTGGAAGGAAGAACTAGCCAGCAAACGCGACATTCTGCTACTAAATGACAAACTAGCAGTTAGATTAGAAATGTACAGCGAAGCGGCACGAGAGGGCGCAATCTCCGCGCTGCGATCAGGAGCCAACACATGCGCTGGCGCAGATGCAGTTGGAGACGCCATGCGTGGACTCACCGGGAACTTCAGAAAGCTGGAAGTTGACTAAATCCAACCATTTAATAATAGATTAATGTAAATAGTACCCCTTTAGAAATGCTACAATATACTGACTTCTTTAGTGTCCGGTGGGAATTGGTTATTTTTAAGGCTTTATCAGTCTAAATGAAAAATCTATAACACTATAGGTATGACACTGGAATTAAGAAAAAAGTGGTAAATATTTTTCTTACCATTGGGTGAGAATAAAAATAGAATTAATGTCAATATCAAAAAGTATCATATGTTACTTAATACATAAAACCCCATTGTGAATTAATATTCTTTTGGATCAGAAAAGGTAGTAACTATAGTTATAAAATAATAGTAATAAAAGAACTGAACCTTTAGTTATATCATTGTTATTTAGGTGTATATTAAGATTTCATGTACAAAATTACGATTAAATAAAATACTTCATTAGTTTATTATATTATTTATTAAAAATCCAGTAGCTACCCCATTGGTAGAAATGAATACATGTATTCACTTCATGACTTAAGAAACAAATATTCATAAAAAAAGCAATCATTTTCATACGGTCCAAGGAAAATCTCACATACGGTACGGATGCAGTAACTACTAATGTTAATAATGAACTATGCATCTACATGTAGATTCTGAAGGAGAGTCGAGAAGGCAGTTACTTTAGTTCCAAAGCCGATAGAGATTTTACTTGTACTCGTATGAAAACTTTAAACATTATCATTAATTATTTAATGGCACATTGGATAGTAGAATTGTCTGCACATACAAAACTACTCTATAACACTAGAACAATGGCGCACGTGAGCTCACTCACGTCAGTGAACTTTGATTTGGCACAATATCATCAAACAAGAAACGCATCAATTATTTTAGACCCCACCTAAACATACTTTCAATATAATAACAAAAATGTATACTGTTTCATATCAAACTCTAATGCAGCAGTATATCATTCTTACAGCGAGCTATAACGGAATTTCATTAATGCTTTTACAACCGGATACATATAATTAATTATTCTATTAACAAAAGTAAATAAATCATTATATATGTTGGCCTCGATTCTGTCATGCATGAACTAAAATTAAACTTAAGTTCTCTACTACAATTTCAGTACAATCCAGTCCGAATAGAAGTTATAAGTCCGGTGGGTGACTTTTAAACATGTTTGCCTTATTTTAGCACGGATCGTAAAACGCCAATTACAATAAGCCAAAGTGTATAGATCGTCTTGACATTCGTAAAGTCATTCTATATACCTTCGTATTCAATTGGAATGTTAGAGAAATTTAATTTTGGTTTAAGCGAATGCCAGCAGAAGCGACACAATTGACCAATTGATCACAGCAAAAGTGTTGAATATGAATATAACATAGTTTTTATTACATTAATGAAAAAGAGAACAAGACATTGTGATAACGCCTAAACATCAAAAAAATAACTTGTAGAATCTGTTATTATATCAGTAGTCAACCGTCATACATTGAGTAATTGAGCGAAAGTAACTAGCTACGATAATCTCAAGGCAAACAAATAACTTAGAACTAGACATAATCAAACCTAGCTTATGATAACAAAGTAACAGTAGATAAAACTGTTACATCGGTGTATAAAGTGCTATCAATTCCAGAACTAATTTTAAATATTATGCTAACAAAAATTAGTTGTTAACGATACTGCATTGTTTCATTTAATGTAAACTCTCATTTCTACGTATAACATAATGTTTTTCATAAAATCTAGATAGAACCTCTTCGCTAAGACTTACGCTAAAGTAACTTTTTTAAATACACTATACAATTACTGATCCTTTTACAGCGAAATAGCACTTTGGCACTTTAGATTTGGTGTCATAAATAGATTAAAATACACTTTTGGAGTCTGCACTTACTGAAGATAATTGAGTTCAGTTACTCTTGCATTTGAATTAATTTTGACTGAATTTAGCATCAGGATACAAACACTTGCAATTATAAAACGTATGGGTTCTTTACAGTCAGTGGATCAGTTATGTGGTATAGAATTGAAGCACTACAGAATAGATTGAAATACGCGGTTCAATCATAATACCGAACTATAAACTAATATTAATTGTAACTTATAACAATTGTTAAAAATTATTATTAAATTTAACATTATCAAATTAAATGTCATCAATTAGTATTATTTGTTAAGTATACATAAAGCTAACGCGTTAATAAAATTAGCCTATTAAACTTGCTAACCAATAAAAGTATATTATAAACTTTCACATTAGTACATGTATATTCTTTACATATACTAATACGAGCTAATTAACGCTTTGGCACTATATGGAAAACCTATGTTAGTACATATTGTGTTACTAAAACTATAATTAATACTAACATTGAATCTGAATGCACAAACCAAGTTTCGTACATCTCTGTGTACTTCCCCAATCAACTATCTTCATATAACGTTATAAAATGCTTTTGGTTAGAAATACAGCTGTATGAACTAAACACACATGTGAAATTCATAGTAAATTTTTTTCAACGTAAATCACAAGTAAGACTATGATATCAGCAAGATAACACACGCAGGTAACCAGTCGATCATATTTGGATCGTGATGGAGTATAATAGCATTTTTAATCTTATCAGCTACATAATAACGCTTATTATAAACTAACTGCCTGTTAAAGAGAAGCAAAATATATTAAAAACTTCTTCAATTAATACGATAGAGAAATTTAAAAAAGCAAATAATAAATTTAAGTAATTTATAATATTTTCCAAACCGAATTCTGTCAGTTACAGCGTAGGTTCTATAAGAGTTTAAAATTCAGCAAATGTAATGTAAACTGCCCTACTGTAAAAACTGACAGTTGTGACATATCATTCCATTAGGTTGAAATGCTTAAAGAAATAACGACTACAAACCGTCGTTATTTTATCACTATCATATTTTTAAGCAATTTCAGAATTCGTGTAAAATTTGAACATTGAATTACAATCAAAACTAAGTTCTAAATAGTGAGTTTTAAGAATTAATTGAACGTAAATCTGCACATGTGCCATATAATTTTATCGTCATTTAAGGGAGATGTCTTAATTCAGTTTCATATTTCACTAAGAATATAATAATTGGAAGCCTCGGTCATAAGTCTTGCGCTACATTAAAAAACCAACAGCTCTTAACTGCTTATATAATATTGCTTTTAAATTTTTATGGAACTCGGCGATACGTATAATATGTAATAAAGTAAATATCGTCATTTCGACAATCAGGTCCCTTGATATCCACACTATGTTTTTAAAATACTACGTTTGTACATTTGCAAGCTTAACAGATAAAATTGAAACGTTTAAGTGGTCTAATATAAATTCTTATTTCCGTTGACTTTAAGGCCTACATTATATTTTGCTGTGCGATGAACTTATTAGCAGTGCTAATGATGTAGCAAAAAGTAACTAGTCATCCAGCTAAATGGAAATTCGAGTTCATAACACGCCTCCTGGTGTAAACGAGGAGTATAGCGATAGGCATTAAACAATATGAAATTATTTTAATTTAAAGTTTGGGAAAAGTAATAAATATTTGGGTATTAAGAAGTATTTACTCACGTTCTTATTTAAAATAGTTTTTTACTTGCCAATAATGATTGTGGTTTGATAAAGATTGTTAACTAAAGATTTTTAGTAAAACAACAACATACAATTCAAATTGCAATTTACAATATTTCGAGGCACAAAAAGAGACATTTCTTTCAATTCCGTTCCGTTATTTAAGTTAGTTCGTTGTTAATAAACATAATCTTTAAATTTGAGTAAATTTCTGTATCCTGTATTAATTTTCACTTCCAACTACGTTTCTGCATAACCACAGTAAATATTGTATCCACATTTTATATACTGATATATAATGTTATATAATAATACAACTACAAGAAACAATATCATTATTGCTATATTGATTAGGAGGATTACTTTATAACATCCTATCCCGAGTAACTTACCACGGAACTATACCTAACATTGTTGTATGACAGTTCCTTAAACTAGCTTCACGTATTAAGATTTGTATGAAAAATATGCACTTAAAGATAATATATTTTTTCAATGTAAACAAAATGGCGTAGGAATACCAGAATCTCAGAGTATTTAATTTATTTGATTTTACGGCGTAACACTCAAAAGTACGTTTCATTTAAGTGTGTAAATTTTTATATCAGTCTATAATAACATCTCTCGGTGACAGAGATATGATCAAAATGTCAAAATAGAGTCGTCTTATTAACACTAGTAGGTATTAAACAATAGAGCTTTGAGAAACCCAGTTCTTACAATTTATTAAATACGTGCGAGTCTTAATTTTTGGTAAGGTATGTTTAATTTTATAAACAATTATTAAAACTAATATAAAACAGTTGCCATAACATATGAGCAGTATACAAGTAACATAGTGATTGTTAAATTATTTCCGAGTACTTTATTAGTATAAACAAAAGTAAATACTAGTTATTAGTTAAATAGTATTTAAGATACTGTTTAAAATTCTATTGTATTATTTCATGCAACGCCACAATTCTTTGATAAAAATATGCAAGTTTCTATACATTAAATATATGTTTAGGTATAGATTTAGTTTAAAAATTTTATTTCATTATTGCATTGATCCTGAGATTCTAGTATCACACAGTCTACAATTTACCTAATCACATATATCCATATAATATTGCTTCTTTACAAGATACTAAACAGATTGACACGTAGGTAAGTTGAACATGAACGTAGTTTATCAGTTTTGGAATTATAAAGCTAAAGTTAAAACCATTGAAAGAAAGGTACGTAAAATCGAATGTAAACATATTTTTTTAAATGGGTAGAAAATTAATCGCACTTATTTAATTAGACATTTAACGTTTCTCAGCGAGGATCACGTGCTTGATTCATATTACGCGAAATAGAACTAGGAATATCAGATGCATGCAGTCCGACACGTACGTATTATTATTAAATACACATGCATGCAATTATACGCCATATGTGCATGCGCATTTAATCGGTCGTTGTATGGAGGAACTCGTCTTATTTTATTCTATTCTCTTGTGCGTACTCAGACAAACACACACACATATACGCACACCGGACGGCGCATTTGTATCAAAGTCAATTTTGAATCATACATTAGTGATATTAGACGTCAATAGAACTGTACTAAGTTGATAGTTGAGTGGTGACAATCTTTCACGTGTAGGCCAAAAACGACATTGTTTTCGCACATTCACAGACTAAGGAAGACTAGAGGAACCAGATCTCCATAGAATAGCATAGATTATCTACCATTAATTCCGATAAACGATTAACATTGACACATATTAATATTGCTTTAGGCAATAATTTGCTTATATTTAGGAACTATGTTTCTCCATTATTGTATTATGCATTAAGAAATTCTCACTCGGACATAAGACTCGTAAAAAAGAAGAAAATAACAGCTTGTCATTTTACAGCAATGGTGGCTTATAACATGCAATATAATTTTGACTTTGATTTCTCTCAGGTGTGTTATGTGCAGTTAACCATTTTTGTTTAAGTAAAATAAAATAAAACCCCACCTTTTTCGTCAAATGTCCACGCTAAAATTAAATCATTCCTATTGGTACATTATACAGATAAACACGTGCCTTGTCTGCTCTACAAAATCGTTAGATTCATAGCACATAAAATGGCTGTACGGTTGAATTCAGTACAAACTGATCTTCATACGAACTAAACGATAGATTATCAAACTTAATCCTGTATATGATCCTGTGATTTTGCGTAACTGTTAATTTTGAACCTCCGTAGACAGCACTTAAAATAATGTATACAGTTTGTTAAATAGCTAAAGTTTGCAAGTAAACATGTTCTAATCTTAACGTAGCTTACAATAGTTGGTGTGCTATTATTTATTAGTTCTACTTAAAATAGCATAAATAATGCACAATAAAATGCTAGTATAAGGTACATCGGGAAGTACGTCGGGTTTTGGAAAACGTGGGGTCAATGTTTATTAATAATTTTAAGTACAAAAATCTAAGTCTATCTACACGTGTGTGTGACGTGACGTTACAAGACATTTGCACGCTTGAATGAATAACATTATTCTATCATAAAATTATTCTTCACTACAAATGTGCCACGTACAAATTCTTACAGTGAATACTCGAATATTATATAATTAACATTAGTCTTCTCACACAGCTAAATTTAAAGGGTTATATGGTAACCAGAAAATGTTCTGGTGAAATATTCATCAATAGATGCACCATACAAAAAGTCAATAACAACGTCGGTGGCTTAGTGCGTAGTCAGCATCTGTTCGGACCACGTGTGTTTTCATTTTTTGTATTCATATGTACGTTTATAGGCTTTTACGAGGAATGAAAACATCGCGAGGAAACCTGCACATACACCTGTGAAGAAATTCTAAGGTTGTGTGTGAAGTCGACCAACCAGCACTTGGTCAGCGCGATTGACTAAAGCTTAATCGCCCAAATTTAGGATAGGCTAGAGCCCTTCGGTGTGGACGAAGATAAGCTGTTGATGATGTCGTAAAAAGTAACTTTATTACTATTACGTGATTAAGTTTGAAATTGTACCAAAAAGTAAAATCTGCCGTGCCTAATACTGTCCAAAACTTTTATACCGAGTTTCAAATAAAAGAAGAGTACATGGCGAAGAGTTCTAGCTCATTTCTAAAGTATCATCTAAATGTACACGTGGTTTGTCCCATAAAGTGACTTCACACATACTGGGGTATGACACTAAATTGTGACACAGCGAAACTTTGCTACACGAACATTGAAATATTTTTCTTTGATTAATACACCAATCCATACGAAAATTTCATCTAGTTTGCATTTTATCGAATCATAAATTGGTCTCATACCAATATTGTTATATTTTTATAGCTTAGCTTATTATTCTGGGAGTGTAATAACGGGAATTAATCAACAGTTGTTTCTTTTAACACAGTCTAAATACTTCTTAGATGTTCTTAAAAAAATATATTTTAAAATAATAATAAATATGTACTTAGTGTACATTTTACTTTATTCAAAAACCTTTTACAAAATATTTAATATTGCGTACCTTCCCCGTTCGTGTAGCATTATGTCGCGACCGCGTTGGGCGGGCTTAGATCGTAATTTCTGTATTCTGGTGTCGCACCCGGTAGTTGCTCAGTAGAAAAGGCGTAGGAACTAAATCGACGCCGCGCCGCTGAAGCAGCCATCTGTTCAATGTCACGGATCTCTCTTGCGACGTAAGTGTCACTGGAAGTAGTGTTAATAACGTGTAAAAAACGACCGAATATTTTGTTAATTATTTTACAGTTTTTCCATGCAAGGAAATTGTTATATAGCTATTTTTGTTATACACAAGGGAAGCAGACTCATGGATATTTATATAATTTATTTCATACACCGGGATGGTTATGGTGAATTTCTTTTTAAACCACCCCTGAAATAAAGCGAACGAAATATAATAAAAGTTATTCAAATCGGACAAGCAAACAATACAGGTAATTGGACTACTAAATAATTAGCTTTTCGTTAGTCTCGACAAAAAACTAACGAACTGCTTAATATTTTCATCTAAAAGAGAAAGAAGATTAAGAAAAAAGTTTTCGTTTATCTATATTTAAACAAAAAAAATATTTAAGATAGAGTACTGACCCGTAGCGGGCGGGCGGGGCAGCGTACGCGAGTGCGTGGGTCAGACCCAGTACTGGTTGCGCCGCAGCATGGGGTTTGCAGGCGCGGCCGCCGGCGCTCGCACCGGGTACGCTGACTCGCTCGCTTCGTAACTGCTCCAGTCTTCAGCCTTTATTACAAACGACATCATGAAACTTAATTACTTCGGCAAATTGACTTATAATCGATAAAAAAAACTGTAAAAACGACCAAACCATTCCTCAGATAAATAATATCTGACGATAGAAAAATCGGGTCTTATAAATTATTCCATTTGAGACATGTTAAAACCATGTGAGTGAAGAGAAGAGAACTTAACTTTTGTTATAGATGATGACAATTGTTTTTCCTTAATTTCATTTACTCCACTGTATTACCAGTTATTTTAAGAATACTCACATCAGTATGGTCATCAGCTCCGTAGGGGTACCTCGCGTTAAGGTCCGTGAGTGCCGCGTCCGCCAGCGGAGTCACCTTACACGCTACACTGCCGCCTGAAGGCAGTGGAGTACTTGCGCCAGTGTGAACTGACTGCTCGGACGATACATACCTGGAGGTATTGAGAAAACTATACTTTATTTCTGGGAAGGAGTTTCTTGGGAACAATTATATGATACTCATAATACGAGCATCAACTAGGAATATTTGTTACATATATTTAACTTATTATGTTTGTTTAAAATAATATAAGCTAAGCCTTAAGACAAGCGAAGTGTGTGTGGTCTTACCGCTTTATAGGCGGTGTGCCTTGTGTCGGCGATGGCATTAGGTGGTCCGGTGGCCTTGGCAGCGGTATGGGAGCCACTGCGCCCTGGCTCTGCCCGTGTATCTTCACTAGCGCATTCTGATCGCGCATCATGTAGCGACGGCACTTAAGCAAGCCGAATATTACCACAATAGCCAATATAGTCCCGGAAAGTGCCATCAGTATCATCATGTAATAAGAAGCAGCTTCGCCGTTTGATACCTATAATTTACAATGTAAGTTGTAGTCCAAACAACATCAACATTAAGTAATATTTTGTAATAAATATTAACAAAATGTTAATAGTGGTTTCCAATATAATTTGTATTGAACATTGCCTAATTGTAAAACAATTATTTACTGTATTACTGCATCTATGAGATACAATTCTTCAATAATTTAGATATCACAGAATTGATGCATATTCTTTTTTAGCTTTGTTCAATAGCACAACTTTTTACATTACACAAAGTCTTGGCAACTTTATTTCACTAAATATTATTTATATACTCACCAGAACTCCTTCATGACTCTCAGGGTCATTTGGTCCCGGTAAATTTTTCTTTGGTCGTTTGCCAATGAAGATTTTGATGTCGCCGGCTGCTGGCTGGAATATAGTCGCCGCCAGCAAGAAACGAAAACTGTCTTCGATACCGTTCAAATCCTTTAATTTCTTCTTAGTAACATAATAAATCACACCCGCTTTGATATCCTCATGGGTGAAATAAGCGACTTCCCTCTCTCTAGCACTAGTTTTCTCTCCGGAACTTCTAATTATCTTCTTAATAACACCGTACCTAGGTTTCCTTAGTATTGTGTACACTGGATCACTCGCAGTTAACTTAGCTAACCCTGTCGCGTCCATTACGTTAAGCGTAATCTTCTCTTTCTCTGACTCCACCTTTAGGTCACCCAATAACTGCATTAGTGGCTGCACAACTACTTCGATACTAAAAGGCTGCGTCGAATTACTGTTATGCACGTACGCTACAAGGTCAAAGCTGTCATTAGCCGATGTCATATCATTCTGCATGTAAATAACGATTTTGTCTAATAAATCTTTGTGAGAAAAGTATGTCACTGGATTCCGACCCACGTAAATCATACCATGCTGTGGTTGACGGGTTACATTGTACCACACTTTGGTTTTCTTCGCGTTTGTTTCTACGTATATTTGATCAGTGCTCACCGTTGCTACGTTAGAGCCCTGTTGTAAATTAATAGGGTGCATAGACGTAGCATTCAATATGACTGGGATGACGTCTATCGTGAATACTGTGTAGGTAGGTTTGAACTGCCCGTCCCCAACTCTAAAGTAAAATGTCGCCGTCTGCAATACGCCTGAATGTTCGTAAATAATTCGACCACTATTGATGTCTTCTTGGGTGAATTTGTTTATCGACTGCGCTTCGTCAATTGTTTTGTTTTTATCCAACATGACGATTCTGCCTTGCGTAGGTCCACTGATTATGTCGTACAGTATACCAGACGGTCCAGTGTCAGCATCTTCGGTAAGCAAATCATTTCTCGATATTGTATAGTTTTCGCCTTGTACGACTTGTATTTGAGGGGTGTCTGTTAGCAGTCTAAACGGTTGATCGTTTACAGGTATTATGTTGATTGGTATGGTAACATTACACAGGAGCACATAATCAGGTAATAGATATAAGGACATGTCGATTTTGTCTTGGAGGGTATCGGAATCGTCATGTTCATAGTTAACGACTCCATTTTCCAGTTGTGACTGTGTTAACGAGGACATGGACGGTCTCAATTCTCCGTGAGATGGTTGTGACCACTGAGCTTCTACTTGCGGCTGTCGCAAGCCCGCTTGTGTTTCTAAATATGCTATGACATTTGTCACGTTAACTCTAATGGGAACCTTATCCCCCTCCTGAACATTTATCTGTGGTATATACACGTATTTTGCGAGACCACCCGAAGATACAGAGATATCGATGTTGAATATTTGATCAGTGATTGGCTTAGCTAGTGCTGCTTCGACAGTAAATATGAACGAGTCGTTCGTGTACAGATCAGAGAATGGATGTGTGTGCTCATAATACACTATAGAATCATTCACGTCTTGTTGTGTGAATTGTTTTATGGATCTGTGATGGTTTTCACTATTCAATATGACCAATCTCCCAAGAGCAGGCGCTCTTTCTACTTTGTATATGATACTTCTACTTGAATCTGAACATTTGGACATAAGTAAATAGTTGTTTAATGGTTCTCTCATTAAAGGAAAGACACGCAGGGTCTGTTTTCGGGTCAGTTTTAATGACACTGATTTTGTGGAGATTAGGAAAGTTATTTTAGATAGTTCATGAAGCCCGTCTGTTACGTTGAAAATCATTTTACCTTTCGTGCCATCTAAAACAAAAAAAACGGGATGAATACAACTCTTTAATATTTGCATGTCTAATACGTACTTAGTAATGTTATTGTATAAGAAGCTATTATGTATTAAGTGCCAAATCACATTTTTTTATAATATCTACTGGTATTCCTATATTATAAACGCTATTTAGTCTATTACAATTTATAATTTTAACATATAATCATCACAAGAAAATTTTATATGTCTGTTTATTGGTTCCTGAGATATAAATCATGACGATTTAATTATTAGATAAATAAAAAGCTTTAAGAACTGTTCACATTTCGAAGTGACTCTTTTACATATGTCCGGTAACTTACTTTTATGCACAAAGATGACTCTGCCGTTGTCGATGTCAGCCTGAGTGAACCGCTGCACGGGGTTGTCGAGTGCACCCTTCATAGCGATGTGACCAGACACGATGTCCACCACGTTTATTGTTACGTTCTCCAGCGGGGTATCGATGTCGTTCACGTCTAGTCAATACGAATATGTTGAAAAAAATATAAACAACTAGTGGATACCATAGTAAATAAGAGGAGAGGACGTAGATATTTGACCGTTATCTAATATCCACATCACAAGTTCTTAATGCTGTGTAGGGTAAATGTAATATTACGTTTTTTTGTTATTAACCGTGCGTTAAGATTAATTTTTGTTACACAATGGTCTCGATTGTGCGCGCATTCCTTCAAGCTAAAATTAGGTTATTTGCCTCTTTTTATTGTAATTATGAAAGTGTTAAAATGACTGTAAGATATGTCAAAAGTTAACTCTTACACCGTCCATACTGGATTCTAAGCGATTTTAATCATCATATTTTAATATGCGCGTAATAGAACACATATTATGCTATAAAACGTAACTTATTGTAACATCAAACGACGTGACCGATTGTCTGCGGTTTTATTCATTCTAAATTACAGCAAAAGATAAAAACAAGGAGGGGTCTACATGCGGAGCTGTCTATAGCTTTTGTAACCTCTTTTTAAGTATATTTTTGTGTGTGATGTTGAGATGGTGACAAAGAATTGGCAGTAATCGTATTTTCGTAGTATTGCAATATTACTCACAGAGTTCATTCCTAGTGAAGACGAAGGTGCCCCCCTCCCAAACACAGAGCCCGGTGTTAGCGGCCACTATCGGCGTCTCGTCGTTGACGGGCACGATATTAACGTGCACGTTGAACGGCTCGCTCTCTTTCCCGCTTTCTGTTATCGCTACAAGCTTGAATGAGTCCGACGATTCTTCAGAGCCATCGTTCAGATACTATAATAAATGAAATATTAATTATGTAAATGGTCGACCTTTTCTAGTAACTTCCAGAGCTTTGAAAATATATGTGACATTTATGAAATGATTTTATGCTTTATTATCCATACATTAACGGTTAATAAGTACTGTCTATGGAGCCTGTTAAGAGGCGGCTCCCATAATCAACATTTAAAATCACGTAGCCCACTTCAACGTAGTATTACAAAAAAGCAATTTATGTATGAATATATTTATTAATTTAACAACCAATTATTATTTTTGGATTCGCACCATAAAGTTAAGAGAAATACGTAACATGTCACAAAACGAACCATTTTGAAAAAAAAAGTATTAATCCTGTACCCTGTTTCATCTTGAAAATGTGTATAAATTATGTTTAAGCTTTAGACTAATTTTCTTCAAATAATAAATAAAATTTCAAATTCCAATAAATAAATTATATTTAAGAGCTAGTATGCTTCCTACCATGTATTAGGTAACATAAAGTAAATGGGCAACAGCAACAACTGATTTTACTGAGATTCGAATCTGGGATGGCTTAGTAGACACAGATACTGACCAGTCGACTAGAGGTCATCGATGACCAAAAATATTTTACTAAAATTTCACTTTTATAGCGGAATTGAGTACTGTACGGTGTTTACACCGCGCAATTTAATTTTGTATAATAGTAATTTTTACTCGACTGTATAATAATTTCAATGTCATCAGTTTAGTTTGCATTCGACCGCCTTGGTGTGAACTCATATCATTTTATTAGTTAGCATAAATATCAAAAATCAATTAATATTTTTCGTCATAAAGCTATCACTTTGTCAATTCTTATCAATCTAAATTATAATTTTAGGGTATAGTATCTTATACTTTAATCCATCTAGTATTTAGAAGCCGCCTCTTAATAGTCGTGACTGAGAGGTAACACACTATTTTAACTATGAATGTATTACGAATATGAAGTCCTTTGTGTAGTATTTAGATATGCCTTACATTTTTTGTATTACAGCTAAATGATAAAAAGTTACTTACTTGAATATTGCCCGAGTTTAGCTTTAACACAGGCAACAGCGTCAATTCCTGATCAGTCATAATCACCTTCCCGTATTTCGGTTTTTCTAAAACTTTGTATGACACAACCTTAGCCCTGTAGTATTCTGTGACAGTCTTAAATAAGTCCGGTTTCACACTGACCGCTTCGCCTTCCACTACGGTCAGGTTAGCAGAAACCACATAGAAATGTTCTGGTATAATAATAATATTGAGTTCTATATCTCTTAACCATACTATTCCGTTTGTAACATCCATTTTAAGTTTGTCTCTGGTCCGGTTAACTCCCGACTGAACGTAGACCAGTCTGTTAGCGTTGATGATTGACTGATCGAAGACTTTGGTATGGACTGGTTCTTCGTTATAGTTTTCCACTTCAACCGTTCCTGGAGTCGAAGTGATTTCTATCCATCCATGAAAGGGGCCCTCTGTTACTTTGTATACAATGTTTGAGGGTTCGATTTGTGGGTGCATTACCTACATCAAAAATACTGTTACCAAATATTGTTCTCGTGTAGTTATTTAAGACTAAAATCCAACTATATATTACCTCTAAAACATCTCTAGTGATATTGACGCTGGTCGACTCCTCAACAATGAGTGGTCTGTTGGTGGTAATTCTCAATGGCTCCCAGAAGCTTGACGGGAATATCTTTATAGGATAAGTGTCCTCACCCCACGTTTCGAGACACATCACTTTAAATCTATAATAAACAATTTAATGACGCAATGATTTATTTATGATATCTGATTTTTGCTTTTTTCAATGCAATTTTAGGTAAGCGAAACATAAGGGCTATATACCTTAGCCTGCATGGTTATCTTTAAATTTACAAGTCATGATTAAAAAGTTCGTATTACAAGTTACAATGAATTTTTTTCTCTGACAGGGTTAAGAGTAATAAGATTATTGTTTATAATAAAACTTGTTGACTGTTTGTTATAATAAGACTGTTGTTCTTGTTACAACACAGAGTAATTAACACACATTACAATATCATTTAACTAGGATTACCTGAACTGATCAGCGGGTGTCTTGGGCTCCCTGTGTCTATAAGCGACCCTGCCTGCCGCCACGTCTAACTGGGTGAATGTATAAGCTCCCAGGCCTTCACCTACTTCTATAGACCCATGTTTAGGTTCTAGCGTCACTTCATATCGAATATCTTCTTCCAAGCAATTCATATTTGTGTCCACCTGTAAGTTTATTTAAAGTTCCATTGTTTTATAATAAAATAATCTGTTTACTATATAGCTTGAGATAAAATAGCTTTATATGAAAAATCTGTATCCCTTACCTGCATATCTCTAGGAGTAATAACGACAGCTTTTCCATTCTCAACTATCGAGCCATTGGTAGAATACATTCTTATGAATGGGGGCGAAGCCTGAATCTCGAGGTTGCCATTCACATCAAACAATCCATCGGATATCCAAAACGCCATTTTACCATACTCTTTCCCCTGATGTTTAAACAACACTAGATTTTTATTTATATCGTCTTGTGTAAACTGGGCTATTTGTTCAGCCGGATTGTCAGCTCTAAAGATTCCACCATTAGGTGGATCTTTGGTAAATCTCTGCACTGTGTATATAATATCTGAGGGTTTAGTATCCAAGTCGGCATCAGTATAGCTAAGGTCACGCGCCGTTATCAAGCGAGCCCCGCCGTGGACTATGTGGAATACGTTATCATTCACTCGCACTGGACTATTGTCGTTCTTTAATATAATATCGATGTGGAACACCCCAACATATTGGAAATCTTCCGGCTCCGGACTTAAGGCCATGAAATGAAACGAGTCATGTCTACTCTCTGAATCGTCATGTGAATAGTACACTCTATCTGAGTTCAATTCTTGTAAAGTGAAATAAGTGGTGTTGTCTCGAGCTATCTTCAAATTCTCACTAATTACTTCGATTTTCCCGTGTTTTGGCAAATGAGTAATATTGAATACTAAATTTGTAACCGAGTCAGTTCGAAAGTTGAGGTGTGTTGCTGGGATCACCATTCTAGATCCTTCCATGACTTGCAGCCTTTCTAAAGTAGTGTGTACGCGGCCTGAAAGGTGGTCTGTAGGCACTGATCCTGGGACGTGTCTGATAGTCATCACTCCGGTGATATTATCGCATTCTGTAGCGCTCACTATGAAAGTAAATTCATCTTGTATATGGGAGTATGCTCTTCTATGTAATCTGTACCACAATTGGTCTGTGTCGATGTGGTGTTGGGTGAAGATACTGTGCATTTGTAAGTGATGTTTCCCGGACGACAGATGAAGTATTCCGTATTTTGGCGCTCTTAGTATGGTGTATTGAACGCGATCATTGGGCAGAGACAAAGGCTTTGTCTGAAAGCGTAGATGCTGCGACGATATAAACGCTTCTCTTGTATTATTCAAAACGAGCTCCTCATTGGTGGACTGATAAAGTTCGAGCTTGATGAATGTTAGTCGAAAATCGTAAAGCGTATTCGTTCGTATCGTTCCCACAGATGCTTTAAACTGTGTGAGAAATTAAACTATTTAGTGACAGTGAAAAACAATGAATTTTGACATTAAATTAATGAGGATATAGTATTTTTTTAAGAAGTAGAATTTTTTTGATTTTCATGAATGGATAATGGTCCCCAGCTGTTACCTTGAACTCGTCATGTGTGGGATTCCCCAGCAGATGCATATAACGCACTCGACCAAAGTCAACCATTTCGCTGGTGAACGCGTCGACGGTCTGCCAAGTCCCATCGAGCACTCGCAACCGTTCCACTACGCCGAACTGAGGCGGTTTCACTATGTCGTACCTACACAAAACATTCGTTTATTAAGCGTGATATATGTACTAAAGATAAACATTTGTTTTAATATATTTTGATACGATATACTATTTTTTATTTTTATATTTAATTTTATATATGTTAATATTATATAGTGTCAAGTACAACACTAAACAGTAGGTAAATTCGGTTATTTACCTAGTAATAAATAATCGTCTTGGTTTTAGACTAGTGCATGTAATTGTTGATTATTATCGGTACAGACACTTTCACACATTTTGATATTCCCAAACACCCCTTAAATTAAATCAAATTTGTTATGTATCGCATATCGATAATATATCAAGAGCTTTATTAGAATGGAAAGAAGTGTAAGTCAAGTATTTAAGAAACAGGAAATGGTTCTGACCGCTGTTCTACACCGAAATAAAGCGAACCCTTAGGAATTGCTTCTAGTTTTCGTGAGTTTGTGTTTTAAGCATTAGCTTTTAGGCACACATTAGTGTGCCTAAAATAGTATTTAAAAAAATATTACTTATTGTAATATTTTTTGAAATACTATCTAGCATTTTAGTGAATATTTGAAATACTTTTAGAATAGCTTTGATAATTGATTGTCTAAGGTCATGGGAAGCTTTTCTTTACGCCATACACTTTTGGTCCGATTTAATAAAAAATTTGTAATGTTTGCTTATGTGTTGTGAATACCTGTTAGGTGAGTCCGATAGGACTGACATGTCTTTGTAAGATAAAAGTCCTAATAAATATATAGAAAAATAAATTCGTTCTGCGAAAATGTCAGACTTTTGTTAAAATAGTTCTTGTACCCGATTCCTGTAGGATGAATGATCTGAGTAAAAAAAACTAAAAATAATTACAATCAATCAGAAAACAGTATGTATGAGTTAAAAAACTTATGATTTATAGAAGCTAATAATTTTTAATTGCTTTCCTTACTTCACATGTACATTAGTCTCGTCAGCGTTTGTTGTGAAGGTGAGGTTATCAGCTGTGATAATAGCAAACGAGTTATGGACCAGTTGAAGTCCCGTGTTGTTGACCAAGCGCACTTGCAGCGGCACTATGGAGATACGTAGGATCCCTGGCCCGCTAGTCTCAATACCATCGGAAACCTGATAAAGATATTATCATAATTAAAATTTATAAAGTTAACAGATGCTATCGTGAACAAACCGATCAAAATCATTGTTGTTTTAAAAAGTATAATTTTTTAACCGCAGATGGTACTCATTAGTAGTCCTACACATCTTAACCTTGCCTCTTTTAAGGAAGATTTATTTGAGTCTTGTTACGCCTTTTTCCCATTTTTTATAAAAAAAATGTGCTGGTAAGGAATACTGCCGTTGCCCTTCAAACAGCGAATGTTGATTATTTAAGCTTAACGACCAAGACTGTATTGGCTGTACGTTGTAATCCCGAAGACGAGAGTTTATTTACGCATCTTGCCAGAAAGACTCTTCTCCGTGTGTTCACTATCGACTAATCCCCTCTATAGATTGTTTTTCGATAATGCATTTCTAATCTTTGATCTACCTGTAGTGTGAGCCGTAATGAGGTTTTGTTGAGTTGTTTGTCGTTGGTGGCACCGTGCACAAACGAGATGACGCCCGAGTCGATGTCTTGCTGCGTAAACGAATCCACTGGCTGGCCGGACATCTCTATGTGCCCACTGTAACAAAAACATTATCGTATTATTATTCCACCTGGTAGTGTGGTGAAGTCTATATTTACTTTTACTGCCTTTATAATATATTTTAATATGCTACTGAAACTAATATTAAGTTTAATAAGCATACAGTTACTGACAATCTAAGTAATGACAAGTTTAAGTAATGCGAAGACTTCCTTTATCCACAAATTAATTTATAAATGTTGATTGATAAAGCACCATAACATTTTGTAATTGTTTTATCTTAAAACATAATCGTTTGATATTTTGCAAACAGCTTTAATGATACGGAAGTACATACTGTATTGTTCCTCGATCAGCACTAAATTATCGACCTTTTACATAACTGTTAAGATAATTAAATTAATAAATGTGGGTAGTGACCTACGGGTTCGCTACATCATCAGGGAAGTACTTCCACCGAATTAAGTATTCGTTTGAAGACCGGGACCAAACTCAAATTCGTGAGAATGTGTAAATATTTGGAAGAACCTAAAATAATTCGTCAGCGTGATTCAGCCTTCACATTTTATATTAATATAACCACAAAAACTTAAATACCTGTTAGGCTCACTCTTCCCATGCAATACAGTATACAGAAGGTCTTCAGGAAGTGTGTCAGGATCTTCAGCTTTCAGTATATCTGATGTTATCACTTTCCGAGTGCCCTGTACATAAACATTAATTATTTAAAGCTACATTCAATGAGACGCCGCTTGTCTTCTTGCGATTAGAAAATCTAGAAGGAATAACTTGTTCAGTAATTAGTCCAACTTTAGAGTTCATAAACATAATAATCTTTAAGTTATAAAATAACCATCGGAAACCATTCGAATGATAGAACTTATTCGAAACGAGACGAAAGATATGAGACGATAGATTATGATTCGAATTTGTTATTTAGGCTCAGTCGTGATTAAAGGTCTAGTAAAGTTTAAAGTATAAAAAGAACTCAAAAGAGAATATAGTGATTGATTTTTGATATAAAATAAATTAAAATACTTGTGTATCACATGCAAATGATATTATTAGCAATCCAATAAGTTTACATAACTACATACAATTTTATAGTCTATTAATTCTTACAATTCAGTGATCTGAATAATTTTCGTTGTTGATAGCATATAATTATTTTATTATAAATATGCAAACAATTATTAAAGTACGTCATTAAAGTGAATATTAATTTTCTGTATAAGATATACGCAATTTACGGGTTAAAGTTACTAAGATTTAAAATGCATAAAAGTCTATAAAATAAATAAAAAACCAAAATGTTTTAGTATACTCACACATTACACCTACTGTTAAGGATGGGTGCTTTTGTCTGATTGAACATTTGTGGCAAACATTAACATGCAACTACTCAAAAGCAAATTATACAAAACAACTGAAGCACTGCACACACTCTGAAAATCAAAAAATATTATAAATAATTTGTTTGAACGATAGTAATATTATTATTAATTTGCAACTAAAATTCATGCTTGTGAAATGATATTATTATTTTTTATGTGCGAAGCTAACAACGAATTAATTAATTAGTTAACAGTCTATGTATGCCCAAATGCTGCGCAATGGCCTTCCTACATGGGAGAAATACACGAAGAGTTTGGGCCATAAGTCCGCCACACTGGCTCATTGCGAGTTGGAGGATTCAAGTGATCGCCGTAAGAACGGGGATCAGTGGCTTAACGTTTTCAGAGCACGGCGAGTGTTGCTTTATTTTGGTCATCGAAACCAGATCTCTAGTACTACGCCATCATTATTGCATGTTGCGAGTCTCCAGGCTACTAGTTTGAGGAATTGATGAATATTTCCCTTCTTCTTCTTACCATTACAAGCCACCGTGTAGGTACAGTGGGCCTCAGAAGTTAATTTACACTTTAGTACCATGTCACTTCAATAAGCAATTATAATAATACTAATAAACGCAATAGTGGGTGTGACATAGTACTAAAGTGTAAATCAACTTCTGAGGCCAATTATACCAAATGAAAAATACTTCAAAGTACCATGGCACAAATATGAACCGTCTAAATACTAGATAACACAATTCAAAAGAAGTTTGATCGTATGACATAATAAGACATAAGCATTAAGCTTGTGCGCTATATTTTTTATTAAATTATGTAATGCGAAAGAAACGTCTATAGAATTAGAGTGATATGTGGTAATATTCAATTACATACACAAAGTGAACAACATTTAATATCATGATATGAATCTAATGGATGCTTAATATTAAATTTATATCGTACATAAGAAATGAAGACTTGTAACAATACCTTACATATATTAATGTATTTATTAAAATACAAAGATCTTTGTCGTTATTACTAGAATTTATTTCCATACCTGCGTTAGCCTGAGCACTTTTCCCGGTAGTAAATTAAGGACAGGTGGGTCATTGACCGGTGTAACGTTCACGTGGAGCACGAAGGTGTTCCGCCCCTGGAGGTAACTTGGTAGAGTAAACTTTGTCTCTGGCATGAGCTCCATATCAAGGACAATCGCATCTTGATGGTTTTCAGAGCCGTCGTGGACGTAGCGGACCTGTTAATATAGTGCATCACTTAGAGATGTTGCTGCTGTGCAAACTATAATTTTCAATTGTTTTTAGAAAATTTATAAAGTTTTCATACTGCTTTCTTACAGCTAGAATGATTTATGGTCGGTTACATTAATTTATCTACATATCACTATATGTACAGGCTAAACACAGTTTAGTTACCAAGAAACCTCTGTTATTGTTAGTAAAATAATGAAGAATGCTTGACAACAAAACTAAAGTAAGCTTATAACTAGAATATTACAACTGACAATTCGATATACAATGAAGTATCCTTAACAGTTATTGTTTGCTTGATGGCTGACTTGTTTATTTATGTACAATATTCCTATTATTACCTTATCTCTGGTTAAGTCCAAAAGCGTAAAGAACTGTTTAGACTTCTCGCCCTCGATGTAGTTGGTGTAAGGTGGCGAGTTCCTCTGTAACGACAGGTCAATGGCTATCCTTCCGTGTTGAGGCGACTGTGCCACGTGGAGGAGCACTCCCGATGGCCGGACGCCATACTTGTGGTGGTCGAGGATGACGTCAATGTTCTGAGTAGTTATCACTGCCACCCCGCCCTCTTGGACAGTGAGAGGATATAAAGCGACCAACTCCAGCTCGCTACTTGATCTTGAGAACACCTGCCCAAGAAAAAGAGTTCTAAGAGTTAACAGATCTTAGATAAGGGAGAAATATAGATTATATATATTATAGTATTCAATATTATATACAGAAATATGTATAAAAAATATCAGAAATATACTAAATAATACAAACATCTCTGATACGTGAACAAATATAAAAATATTCGTACTCATTATACAAATATATGCTACCAGGATTCGAACCCGGGATCTCTAGCTAAGTAGACAGGGGTCCTGAAGACTCGACCAGCTGGTCATCAATTAATATAAGTAAAGACAATTAATTTATGCTATTTTACCTTGTACTTCTCTGCATAATCAGGATTAATACACAGGTCAGAGTCACATTTGCAAGTAAAGTGGTCTATTCCATGTTGTTCGCAGACTGCCTGGGGCACGCACGGAGGATTTCCCGGACTTGCGTGGCACGGGTACCACCACACACACTTAGGGCTTACTCCGTATGTAACCACAGCATTAGGTAGACCAAACAACTTGTCATCGACTTCAATGGGTTTGATGCATCCCTGTAACATTGAATTGGTTTCATATCGTTCATAATAATTATAAAACTTATAATAACAAGCTTCTGATAGAATCCAATGGCCTCTTACACAAGTTGTAAACGCTAGGATCTACTGTTTTGTACAATTTAACAGACAAGTGTCTCTACAAGCTACGTTATAAATATCTATCCATATTTTGTCAATACATTGAATTTATCCTTAATTATAAATTTTGGTCGTAACTTCAGTCCGTACGGATTACTGTCACAAAAATTTAAAAAACTTGTGTGTTGGTTTGTGTCTATTTGAAATTGTAATTTATCAATACCACGAAACGATATATACGATGGTAGATATGGTGATTACGTAAAAAATAATTTCTATAATTTGTTCCTAAGAAACGATCATACACTAATGTGATAACAGAATGTTAGCTCATTTAATTTACAAAATATTTTTGACTATCATACATAGTTTTTTTAGATAGTTTACAGTTTTTTTCAGTATATAAAAAACCTGGAAACTGTAACTGAATTAATATAAAGAGATAAAGAGTCTGCTGTAACTTGCAAGTTTTCCAGGAAGTGATCTGTTGCGTGTCAACTAGAAGACATTCCTTTAGAAAAATTATTAAATTGTGTATATGTATATAAATTGTCCAGTTTTCATCCTACATAAAGTGATATCCAAGAAGCTGTGATACCGTACATAAAACTAACCATTATGCTAGAGTCTGCTGCCTTTATTCCCTTAGCGAAGGCTCGTTGTCGTTTTTCACTTTCTATTCCGCCAAGATAGAAAGAGTCTGACAGGTCGAGGTACCTTGTTCCGCTATTTTCTATACGAGTGCTCATTGCCACATTGTCCACAGATAACTGTAAAAATGAACAAAAAAATCCTGGTATAGAAGACCATGAAAACAACATATCTTATAGTAGGATGTAGACTATAAATATTATTCTTTGCCAAGTATATTTGAGTACATAATATTGCTGAAGTAGATTAAAACTAAAATTAAAAACATTGTTTTTCAGATTTTTATTAAATAAAATTGCTTAAATATATTCTTCATATTTAAGCAATATAATGAAATATGATATGAAAATTTATTATTTTCTTTTAATATCATACAGTACAGAAACAATTCGTAAAAGAAATAGCTCGCCACTGCAAACTAGCGCGATAATTTATGGAGTGTTTGCTTCTTCAAGATGTTCCAAAACTGTTCTCAAAATCCTATCACTATAAATTATAAACAAACTTTAGCTTTTTTATATTATTTTTATTATCTAATAAAAATAATTGCTTTTTCATTAAATTGCAAAACAGGATGATGAAAAATAATAATTAATACCGAGTTTTATGCAAATCTATTAAAACTATTGTGCAGGCATTGCAACTACTTTACAGTATTAACAACATAAACCCACTGTAAAATATTTTTTCTGAGTGAACACAACAAAAACTTGGCTCAGGAACATAAAACATCATTCGCAATAAACATTAGGAAAACAAAAAATAGTATTATCGTTCAGTTGTTTCAGTGATAGATTTATATAAACAGGAAAATAGTGTTATACTTTTGTCAAATCGAATCTTAAAAATATATAATAAATGAGCATAAACTTCACAGTTTTGTCAGTGATGCTTCAAAAACGTTACAATGGTTATAGGTATATAAGGGTGTTCATTCAGCAGTTACAATATTTAAACTTTGCAGTTCAATATTCTGGCCAAGGTAGCAGATCAGTCAGAATTGTTTTATTACATGGCTTCCAGTTGTCTTTGTATATAGTTCATGTAGAGTACAGTAGTGATAAAAAAATGCTAGGCAAAAAGGTGCTTTTTCCCATAACTGAAAAGCATAAAAAATTCGCTGATGACAAATATTCACAAATAGAATATCAAGATGCCATCTGTGGCACTCATATATAGGAAATAGCGTAGCAGTTAATATGGACAATTTTGATGATAATGATAGCATTCAACATATTTGGCATTTTAATTATAAATATTAAAATAAATTCTTATAAATAAACTTATATTATATATCAATTATTCGCATTTGCATTTTATAATATACTTAAAGCATTTTAATAAAATTTCATTGCTTTCATCTTTAGCTATCTGCTGGCTTACACACAGGAAAAACAGAAAAAAATATTTTATTAAATTACATAGCATCTAGCCACTATGCAAAACAATACAAATGTACACTTCTCAAATGATATATAATGAACCGCTTTACAATGCATTAAAAAAGAATCACAATCTCAGTAAATATTTGTTTGTAAGTAATGAAGTAAATGTCACATCAAATCAGTATATGCATTAGGGACTTATAATAATAGTTATGTCAGCTACTTAATGAACTAAATTTAAAAGTAAGATATTGTCACATTAGAATGTTCTTCTGGTGTATATCCTAATTGGTTTTTACATGTTCAGTTTCTATGGCAAAATTGTTGATCTTACAAGCTTTAATATATTTAACATAAACAATTGTTAATTCGCATCAATAAATAAATACAATACTAAAGAAGATTACAGCAGCTAGCAGTAATTATAGAAAGAGAGAAATTATTATAGAGTGATTAAATTTATCTACACATTGTTTAAAAAATATCACAAATTAGTGATTAGAGGAGTTAGAGAATTCGCAGGATAGTCGCATAGAACAAATTTTGATATAGGTCTTAATACATAATGAAAATGTGAATTATATTTACCTCAATAAGTGAAGGATTGAATGACAAATGCATTTTGTGCCACTGGCCATCATTGATTCTTAATGAATGGATTATCTGACCCCGTGCCATCTTAACGCGAACCACACCATCCAGTATCTCGACAGCAAGGAAATCAGACCCACGACCTCCACCAGGATTGTATAAGATCATTGCATTTTGGGTTATTGTTTTAAACTCTATGTGCCACCTGAAATTAAATAACATACTTAAATATTGTTGTAATAAAGTAGTAGCACAACTCGTAAGAGGTATACAATATATTCAATTAAGTAGTAGTATTGTGTAGGTCGATATTAAAATCTATTACCTGACTTGTATGATTCGATCTATAAAATATGACAAACACTACTGTGACAAGTCTTAACTTCGACTAGAATTGGTTAGGTTAGGTTTGAGCTGTGACCAGTCAGTAAGATAAATAAGTATGGCGATTTTGACAATGTCGAGGTTAAGTCTTGTCGCAGTTCTGTCCAAGACTCATGTTTGCTTCATGATATTTATAAAATGTTTGGGAGGTGAATAAATTATCACTTGCCTACCACATAGTATTATGAAGTTTCTTGTATTATAACTACCACTGTTACAAATACTTAGACGTTAAGATTTTCTGTATAGAATTACCAATTATACATGTAGCAAAAATATTATAAATTTTTTAGGTTTACTTTAGGATTTTCCATGATATTATTTATTTCTGAGCCATCCCTGAATTAAAGCAGACAATACATAATTAAAATCTGTCAAGCAGTTTTATAGTTTTAGTAAGACTAACAATGAACTGTTAATTTTTCTATACAAGACAATTTACTATCCCAATAGAAGCTCACCTTCCACCAGCACGCGAATTAATCTTTGGTAATATCAAATAAGCTCCTTCATCAACAAAACTAATGTCAGAATTAAGATCTGCATCAAACTCTGGTGCACAGTTCCAAGTAACACCTTCGACATGGACGGATCCACTTCTGCTACGAGCCTTCTCTATTATTTTCACTCCATTATAGAATACCTGCAAACAAAATTAAATTTCTTCCAAAATACTATATCTTTTTACTTTATACCTATAACTAACAATGTGTTTTTCATTCTTTCAACCATTGTGAAGAATAAATATACATACATCCTCCATGCATCCTCGAAAGTTTTCCATGTGCCCTAAAAACAGTTCTGAAAAATCTCCTTGGCCTCCTAAGAATATTCCAAAATGAATGTTCAATTCAAAAAATCGTCCTGGAAGTTTCTTTTTGACAGCAGTATCATCCACCTGGTAACATGTAAAATGTTTATATTATTTTTGGATAACAATGCAATGAATTCATGATATTGAAGAAAAAACATAACAGAATTAAATTCACAATTAAATTTTTATTATTTTAAAGAAATGACTAATTATCCTTACCTTCATGGTTAAGTTGGCCTCCCTGCGTACAATACTAACATGATGCCACTGAGAGTCATTCAAAAACAGGCTCTTTGCTGACGACAACTCACTTTCACCAGCTCCCAAGTTTATATGAAGCTTTAACCTTCCACTTTCTAAACGTATCTACAAAAAATTGTGCAATTAACTTAAATTCAATATCTATATTCTAATATATATTTACCTATTCAATACATAAACAAAATTTCATAAAAAACTGCTATATTATAAAACTTGTTTTATAATGTAGCAGTTTAATAAGTATAATGTAGCAGTATACAAAATAGGTAAATGCTGTAATGAAATGACTAATATTTATTTTCACTTTCTCATACAATACACAGATTAAAATATAGCTTTTTTGTGCATAAGTGTATGCTCTTCTGGCTAATATAATATTGGCTGGTTTTCCATTAGACTAGCATGGAGCAACATTTAGTAATTTATCATAGTCACATTGACTAAGCCATAATAATCTGAAAAAGATAAACTTGGCAGGCTGTAACATAAAAGTTACTTGAATTTGAGCACTCTCAGGATTTTTTCTTTTAATACTCAAGGGGCATTAGTAACTTGTTTACCACCACTTTTCACACAACAACAAGTTAAAAATATAATGTTCTACATTGGTTTCTTTTTCAGTTCAATTAAGAGACAGTCAATTAAAATTAGTATTTATGTTTACCAATATTATGATTTTCTTTGGGTGACTTAAAATACTTACCATACAATAATCTGTTTTTCCAGCGGCCAGGAGTAACAATGCGTCAGAGAGATGAGTCCGAAAACGAAAGCTTATATCTGTCAAACCTTTAGCCTCCTGCAGAGGATATGATATAAAACTTGCCCCATAAAAAGATGCTGCAATAGAATAAGACAAACATTATTGTAATCACTTTGAGGTATATTCGATCAAATAAAAAAACGTCGTTTACCTTTATCATACGCTAGCCCAAAGGAAACGAAGGATAAAATTAGAAGTAATTCCATTTTCGAACAAAGACCCTAAATAAAACGGAAGGTCGTACGCTATTACGACATGTCACGATTAGAAAACTTGTGCAGACAGAAGGTGCAGTAATAGTACTAATCTGATATTGTTAAGGATTATTGAAGTGAAGACATAATATCCGACAACAACAAGGCAGGCGTGGCGTCGACGAGTAATAACAAGGAAAGCTTTTAAGAACAAACATTAGTATTGTTTTATTTCCTTTTAGATTCTTCTTGTTACATGAGAATAGAAAGGACTGATTTCTTATTTATATTTAAAATTAATTTCGATTTATAAAACTACACATCACCACAAAAGTACAAAAGTGCTTAGCATTTTTTTTATTTTAATAGTATAATTTTTTTAAGTATCGTGGCTCGACCTCTTATACAATATGTTTTTCATCATCGCAATACTAAGAGAAATTGTATGAAATTTGACAATTACGCTTGATTACTAAATTTAATCGTTAGTCATTATCAAACTGGTGGGGTCTACCATTACTGTTAAAAACTCCATGATACGTTACACCGGTATCCTGGATCCATACATAAAGAAATAATTTCATAAGAAGTGGCTGTATGGGCTTCAGTTTCCTTTGCTTTCCTGTAAAATGAAAAGTATAACAAAAAAATCGTTTGTTGAATAGAGTACAAGTGAATTTTTTTTACGTGGTTTAGTCGAGGTCGATAAAATAATTGAATTTGAAATTATACATTACCTATACTCAGTTGATGCTGTTAGTGCAATATTATAAAGATGAATAATTCAGCTGCCAAAGTGAGTAATTAATATTAATTTTTTTTTTTTTCAATATAAATGAACTGAAAACTACTAAATTTATTGAACTTTTAGGTTGGTGAAATATTTCGCGAGGCCGGCACAGCATTCAACAAATTATCAGAAATGACCATGCTATTACATCCTATGGGTGATTCTCAACCTGGGTAAATATGAATCCTCTTTATTTGTTGCTTCTTTGTCCAACTAGACATTCAAGATAAGGTTTAATTGTGTTTAGATTATTTGTATATGCTATTGTTCAGGTATTATAAAAAAATTAAGATCGTTTTAGCTTAGGAATCAGTAGAAGCTAATTCTCTAAGTTGTCAATCTTCATTTAACCATATTTACAACCAAAACAAATTATTATATTTTATATACAACCATATTTTAATGTTGCAACATAAATATGTTGCAAATGTGCAATGAATGTTCGATGTGTTTTGCGTATGTTCCATTCATTTGCCGGTTGTGCATCTCAACTAACATTTGACAGCAAATATATTAGATAACACACACCAACTTGATCAAGCAATGGGTCAGTCTATATTTAACTACCAAACCAGGATGGCTTGATACTATAAAGGCCTATTTAATTTTTTATGATCCCTTCTTTTTGTTAGAAGATATATACTGACTGTTCTATTACTGAACAAAATTATACAAAATTAAATTAAACTAAATGTGTAATGGAAACTACATACAACCCCAGTGGTCTCTATCTTTATTTTAGTCTTAAAAACATTTTATTTTATAGATAGTTTACCTCTTAAAAATGTTAAAATTCATATATTCTTACAGATCTTTTATATATAACCTTTTCCTTTTCTTGTATTCAAAATTTAGTCGGATATCAACTAAATTGTGTATAATTTATTTATTTCTGTTAGTTTTAGCAATTAAACACATTATGGCAAATATAACTTACTCCATTGAACAAATATATAAGTTAACATAAAACCAAGTCACCATAGATCTTTAAGGTGACAGTGATAAAACATATGTGAAACTGTATGGCCCCAGAACACAATCATAAATAACACAATACAATAAAATTAATACCATAGAAAAGATTTCACTTAGTATTAACTAAGTTTATTATAAAATACTAATCACTTCCCAAACATGCAAGCAATGATATAGGCATATGTGTACTAACTAATTTCCAACTGTCTGCAACATCTTGCTTCCGAAATAAGATGTTTATGTCTTGATGTATTTATTTCTATTATTCTTAGATTTACTCATAATAGAAAGAGAAAAAATCCATATTTAATTAAAGTCGGCTTTCTTCAACAAGATTTGTATTGATATTGAGATATTTCTAGTAATAATAATGTCAATGTATTTCTATTAACTAATTCATGACACTATTTGATGTAGATATGCTTTGATCTGAATCATGGATCTGTCAGGTGAGATTTCACCAATCTTTTTAATAGAACCTAATGGGAACTGGCATGAAAACAACCTTTTCCATTTATGTTTAGAGTGAATGTAGCATGTATTGAGTGCAGATTAGCAGACTGAAAATAGGTATTGAATTACTATTGCTATATATAATTCTAACTAAATATTGAAAAACTGTTCACTGTATCTTACTTTGGCATAGTGATAATAAATAAAAATTATATCTTGGGTTCATAAACCAGAAGCGGAAAAAGAATGTACCATGATGAATAAAATGTTATAACTTAGATATAGGTCTTCATTTCCATACCTCTGTCATGATTCTAAATTTATTAACTAGATCAAAGATTAGGAGATGTTTAATAAAAACACATATAAAGTAAGAATTTTTTGGAAATTGTAGAACTATGCAACTAATATGCATTTGAATCATAGTTTTAAATTGTTGTACTTTCTGCTTACATGTGGATCACCTTTTAAAGATGCACCACCGACTTAAACTTTATTTTGTTTCTAAAAACATTTCATTTTATAGGGGCAAGTGGACAGAAGAAGAAATTGAGATGCTAAGAGCTTGTGTTCACCGATTTGCTGTGGATCTCAACAAGCTTAGTCAGCACATTAAAAGTAGGACTGTGTAAGTATCGTTGTATATTAAAACTGTAATTTCTCCAATGGCTAATTTGGCTTTCTTTTAAAAGATGGCGTTACTTTGTAGCTGATATAAAGTTCACCGGGTCAACTATTAAAAAATAATTTAATAGTTGACCCGTTAAATTCATAACCACCTTGAAGCCACGGCTTTAGTTACCCTTAAAAAAATCAACCTCTTTTCATTAAACTTAAGTCATTACCACATTTATATGAGCTTAACTTAAAATGGTTGGTAGTGGTTGTGGAAGGTGGTTTATATATATATATGTATATATATATATATATATATATATATATATATATATATATATTAAAAGGAATTTAATTCTCCAAATACTGCCATCTTTTCAAGTGGTCAGTACTCCTGTATACTTAGCAACAGATTCCGGGTAAGAATCCCGCTAGGGACATGAATGTTTGTATGTTTATTTATTATATTTCTGATATTTATATAAATATTACTTTCAATATTATTTCATTATCTAGTATCCATACACACACACTATCTTAATTATGTTTGATTTGAGTTTGACATTAGGGGTCGGTGTGAAAAATAATAGTATAATTATAATGGTAATTATATAAATGAATTTATTTTTTCCATATAAAGTTTTGATTATCAAGACAATACAGATTACCAATTATCTTTTCTATATATAAACGTATTCTTGTGGTTTGCAGTTCGCAGATTCGAACGACCCTCAAAAAGAAAGCTTTCGAGGACGCAGGTATACCGGTGAGGCAGGTAAGCAGCACAACTACCAGCCTACCTCAGCCGCCGGCCCAACAGGTAGCTTCGTCACTGAGTATGAGCGTGCTCAACCCACAATCAGTTTTAGGAAAAAACGCTGAGGTTCAAACATTCACTAACTAATGCCAGATTCCACTTTAGTTGTTGTTGTGCTGTCTGCTCTTTTATGTTAGTGAGGTTTGACTTTTTTTGTTTAATTCTTCACGTTAAATAGAAGGCACTGGAATCTAGCCCATACAGCCATGTCTTTTGTATTCAAATTTAATTAATTTTATGGCATTGAAAACAGTGCCAATGTTATACATTTCAATGAATCTTTGGAGATTTTGCTGCCAAACGTGATACACTCTTCATAATGCTACTTATATGTGCTGGATAACGATAAAATGCTCAATATTTTTCATATCCGCAATCCTAATTGAATCTTCCAGTTAGCAAAACTGCAACAATTACCCTTAACATATTCCTCTCTTTCTCAATTTTCTAATTACTACATTAAATATCTTGACCAACTTAATTAAGTGGCGGCAAAAACTCCTTTTATTTTTTATATATCTCAGCTTTAGGGATGCACTCGGCTGGCGCATGCTTTAGTTAGTACCGTACTCTTAATATCGACTGTCGGCAGACGTTCGAATATTCTCGACGTTCGGAAACTATGCTTGTCACTTTTTATTATGGTACCTCGAATATTCAAATCGAATCCGTGTCGACAGTTGTGTATAAGGGTGATCGTTTCACGATTGTAACAATGCTGCTGCTTAAAAAATTAAAATGCCTTAGGATATATTATTTTTCAATTACGAGATATAAAAAGAGCCGAAAATATAAAACTGATTAATCTCGGCTCGTTGTAAACAAATCTGTTTAACGTCTAGAAAAATCGGGGACTTATTGAATTCCCTGTAAATTTAAGACTAGCCGTAAAAAATCAAAGGCCAAAATATGTCAAATTTAGTTTTTTTAAGCAAACTATAGCTTTATAGTATTTTCAACGGAAGTTTTTCTATATTCTCTATGAGTTACGGAGGCGATTAGCTGGTAAAAATGTTATTTGTTAATTTTTGATGTTTCAATAGTTTAATATATTATAAAAAAGTCATTCGACTATAAAACTGCAAGTGTCTAACTCTAAACCTTCTGATTCTTTATTAAAAACGCCGTGTTATAATCACCATTTTAATTTCAATGCTATGTCAGGGGGCTTATTACCTTGAGATTAAGCCCAGTGACTACCATGAGAGTTACATAATAAGTCGGCAGTATAGGAACTATTACAAGTATGACAATTGAAGTGGCAAAGCACTGTTATAATCGTGGCCATGAAGTTAGCACTATGCCAAATTTTGTTATGAATTAAAATGATAATAAACGATATTCTCTTTTCTTTTATATTCTAAAAAAGTCAATGTACTCTATAGTACTTTTACTTTTTACGTAGAGCCTTACTAATAACAAATTGTATAAGTTTTGGTTCAGTATTACTAGTACACATAATTTAGTCACTTTCGTTCGAATGTTAAAAGATAGTATTAATATTCGTAAGGCCGTTAGTGTAGTATTAGTAACTACTTTCAGCTTTAAATTTAATAGTTTTCTGATTTTATGATTTCGTTAGAAGATTGTGCTAGTAGTGTATAGTAACAATTTAGTAGTAATAAATCTATATATATATATATATATATATATATATATATATATATAGTAATAACATACAGTAAGTTATCACTTATTTGCAGTTATTTATGTTTAGTTTCCTATTTATGCCAATAGCTTTTAGAAAATGATATACTTTAGTAATGTATATTATATCACATATCGATTATCTGAGTATACTTATTTATTTTTGTGGGGTTACTGTATATAAAAAATAATTTTTAGTACCACTATGTAATAAACACTGCATACAAGTTTTTAATCTAACAGTGAATGCTATATAGTGGTTCAACTATACTTAAGTGTATACTAAACTGAAGTGTACAATATATTATATAATTGCACAAAACCTTGATCCTCTTTTGTCAGGAATCAGCGCATTCTGGCTCTGATTCGAATAAAAAATTCTCTATAGTACTTTAATGTCTGATTATTAATAAAGTAATCTGGAAAAGCAATGAAAGTTTTCCTTGAATAGCTTTTTTACAGTTCTAAAACTCGTTTAATCGTATTTATATACCTATTTGATGAAATTAAAAGCAGTTTGTAAAATACTAGGCCGGCAAATATTGTTTTGCCGTACAAATTATATAAGTAATTCTAGATGCCCATTCTTATCACCTAGGGGTAAAAAATATCCTACGACTATTCTTGGACCTACCAAATATGCATAATAAAATCATATAAATCGGTCAAGCAAGCCGTTACGGCGGAGATCGATAACAAACACATGAGATTTTTATATATAGGATAATCTGTGTCCACTGTGAATTACTTAATAGTTTTTGATTCAGAAAAAAACAGCTTTGTTGCTTAATGATTTGTTTGACACGTAATTCTCTTGTAGACATTAAGTAGTTACGAATGCCAATAAAATTATTACCTTATTTATTATATTATAAAAGACTGAATTTCAGTTACAATACATTACTTTTTAACATAGTTAAACTATTTTATTTGACACCCTAGCCCGCCACAGCTTTTTCGTTATTATGTTTAATATATTACACCTCTTGGCTCATTATTTTAATTACGTAATAATTATGTAGTTACAAAATAATTAATAAGTGTAGTAAGTGATAATTAATAGTCTTTATAGGTCATTGATAAATTATTATGTACACCTTAAGAAGTCGGTATACTATTTGTCAGTATTACATTTTATATTGCGGCCTAGAGCCCACAAGCAATTGCAATTGGCATTGCAATTCGAATGGCGAATAGCACGCTTTGTTTCATATGAATATAATAATATGAATTTTATTACTATATTTATATGAAACAAAGCGTGTAGTTTGTGTACAGACTGAGTAAAACAAAGTAGTTTACTTCACAGGTGATAAATGATTTGTTGTTGTGACGATTTAAAAGAGCTTAGTAAATAAGTCTATTTAAATAAAGTTATTTTTGACTTTTGACTTTTTGACTTTTGTTAAATAGACATTGATATGACATACTATTGATAACATACAAATTTTCTTATCATACACAATATATACATACATTATTATTTCTCAGTGATTATACGAGTAAATGCGAATATTCGTTCGCTAGACAGAGATATTTCCTGACTTTACATATAATAATGGAAATAATTTGACTGGCCAGCATGAATAGGAGGTTGCAAGCAAGCCATGCCATCTATATTAATTACTTTACTTCTATCGTCTTAATACTTATACCCATCAATGTGATTTTATATGTGTGTATATTATGAGACAGAGCTTAATATGCCAGCCAGATTCTTCTCAGTAAATGCCCTCGGAATACGTTCGAAACTGTAATAAAGACATATATTAATAGATAATTTCATTGAAGATAAATTTTAATTTACTACGAACCTATTTGACGTGAGAAAATTACTTGAGAAAGATTACATTAAATAATTTCTCACTCTGTCCTATGTATAGTTATCTAACATCACTTTGAGACAGCTTAAAGCTTCACACGGGTATAGGTATAAAGAGTATTCACTAGATATATTTGACTTTATTTAAGCATGTTTTATAAATGTTATAAAACAGTTTAAATAATAAATGAATACAACTATGCAGGTGACCTTGAATATGCTAAACGCATCTGAAAACGAAGTGGATGTCGAGGGTCTCACCGGTGACGTCAAGCTGGAGTTCGAGGCTGGCTCCGAGGAGGTGGCCACCTGAAACCTATTCAGCTTCTCGTACTAGCAAGCAGTGCAAGAAGCTGCTCTCTCCGTGTGCCCGGATAATGCAATCATATAAATACTAAAATGGACTACATTATGCAATGTATTAGTGTACAAAATACATTTGTTATTTATACCTGCAAGACTTTCCAACAAGTACTAAATTTACTCTGCTATTGTTTCATCGATTATTCTGAGCTTTTACTTATTTTTGACGAGATTATTCATATGATTTATAATTTAGAAAAAAAATTAATATTAAAGCAAATAAACACATTAGTATGCTTTATGAAAATTTTAAGTTTTGAAGACCTGAATAAGATGTATTCAAATGAATGATTGATGATAAATTATCTCCAATTGTAATCACAGAATCTAGACCGAATAATGAGGTAGCCTAATTAATTAATCCTGCGTTCAATATGTATAATTGAAAAAAATAATCATACAGTAAAAATATGATTCGATGCTCAATTTTAAAAGACAGTTGATCAAAAAATAATGAACTAAAGAGAAAACGTGTCATTAAAAAAATTATAAACATATTTAATTTAAAAATATTTACTTGAGTGGCTATTTTATCTGAAAAAGTATTGTAATAATGGTATTTTTTTTCAGATTGTAACACAATTATCATATTTAGGGCAGATACCTCTTTTTTTTGAAATTTGCAACTTTGGCTTCATATGTCATCTGGCGATGTATGTTATATATGTGTTATTGCAAAGTTGTGTATATTATATTTTTATATATTAATGTATATTATATTGCCGCAGACTAACAAAACAGTATTTTTTTTTCAGTTCCGCAGTTTATAAGAAACCATTTATTTTGTGGTATTACAATGCTGTATCGAATTTAGAATAATTGTATTAATCATTGCACTGTATATTGTGAGCACGTAATACAAATTTTCATTACAGTGAGGTGATGACTGAATAGAGATATTAATCTCTTTTATGTTATAAATATAAGTTGCTTTAACAATAATACAGTACTTTGTTGAAATTCCTTTTTATATTTAATGCATTATCTTTCGATAAAATACGTGCATAGAAGTATTACAAGACAATTTAAAAAATAACGTTTTTAACTGTAAATAGAATAATTTAATGAGAATGGGTCACAACAATTCACTGTATTATAAATCATTCAAATTATAAGTCAAGTCTAAAATTAATGTGTATTCATATTTTTAAATTTTATGCTCAAAATTTGTTAATAAGAATTCTATGGAAGTAGCAATAAGGTGTTGTATGCATATTTTGACGCCTTAAATGTATTCAACTTTTTAGACGTGACTGAATCAACTGGTCGATGTTTCTATCAGTCATCATCCAAATTAAGTATGTACGAAAACTACTTGCAATAGAATTTCCTCGAGCACTATTCATCGGCTGTTCGATAATTGTTACAATTTTAAGCGCCTAATGTAAATATCATGTCTTCATTGGTAATAATTATGATGCATTATCTTGTTGGTCACGAATGTTGATGATTTTATTATATTGTTTATAAGTAGCGCTGTATGGGTGAAGCACATTACCACCCAGTGTACATATGAAAGCGCATTCACAACACAACTACCTTAATTAGTAGTGTCAACTTATAGTGAAAGTATTCTTAAGCTTTTATATTTGGATACCTATTGGGAATTATTTATTAATTTTTACATTAACATCTTTATATATACAAGAACTTATTATGTTTGTAAAAAAGTATCAAGATTTTTTGTAAAAAAAATCCGACGTGCCGAGATATATACACAAAGATATCCTAACAACTTGGTGTTACCACAATCAAAACTAAAATTACACTCAACAAGCCCCTATGCAATGGTTATCAAAGTTTATAATCAACGTCCGGAGATACTAAGAATGAAAAAAATTCAAGAACAACTTAAAGATGTTATTGGTCAAAAAAGTATATTACAACATTAACGAGTACTTTTATGACAAGCTATCGGATTTCTTCAACAATATCTAATATAATAATAATTAATTGACCATTGACATTTAGTCCTACACATTATAAACATTAAAATTTTAAACTATTGACTATACCTACTTGACATCATACCCAATTGACATATTATCCATATTTTCTAAGAACTAAAATAATACAATATTAATAATTCTAATTATTTATTATTAATTTTCAAACAATTGTAAATCAAATATTCTATAAAATCTATTTCTTATATTTAAAAACACACTGACTTATAATTCCAAACAATCCCAAGATAATTATTATTTTGAATGAATATATTTGAACATTTAACTTAAACCTACCTTTTGTAATCTACCTTTCTCCTGTATATCCTAACATTTGTTGTGCACGACAGGGTCCATAGTGTCATTAATAGTCATAAGATCTACATATGTAACTATGGAAAGCAAAATAATGAATTGAATTGGAATTTAATTTAATTAACGATAATTGTAATTAGATGTACTTAAGATAGTACTATTATAGATATTAGTTAAAATAGGACAATAACTATGCTATCAGAATAATTATATGATTCAGCGCTAGATTGTGACTTTACAGACTTCAGACTACCTTTACTTCAGGGATTAGAATTTCCAATTTATGTTTCATTTTCGACATCATTTATAAGTTTAAGTAATTAACTTTGAAAATCCAAATAAACACTAGTAAACATAGTGTTCAGTGAGCACGATTCTGTTAGCATCTGCTGCTGTTATCTGTGTCACTTTCTTTCGACTTCAATCAGAAAGGGATAGTTTTACTTTATGGAACGTGAAGTTTGTTGACAACATACTGTTATTGGCATGTTTTGCAAGTTCGTTCAATTAATGCTGAAATACAATCACTACTTTAGAAACATCAACACAGTGCACAGCAGAATATTTTCATTGCCCTTTTAAAGCTAATCAATTAAGTATCCTATGCATCTATTATATTATTTTGACAGCGTATTATGAATAATTTAGTATATAGGTGTATTACGCGTTGGCGTAACACTAAGGGTTCGTTCCGGGAATACCTATTTAAATATAGATACATAAGTTGTAAGTTTGATTGGTATAGAATTTTAATAAGGTAAAGAATTTGAACTAATTATATTGTTGTTATTTTTAATTTGTAATAATCTTAGTCTAATATGATTAAGTCGTTTTCATATATTAAGTTTTGCTTCGGCTCATGCGGTCTATATAACAAGTAATGAACTTTCCACAGCTTTATGCCTTATTATATTCGCAATAATTGTCACAATTTGTCAAAGTTTAATACATAAATTATGAGCAAATGTACTAGTTCATTTTTAGTTGCTGAATTGGTCACGGGTTTCAAAATGTGACTGTCATTGTTGACATAATGTTATAACAAGAATGTGTTGTAAATCTAGGTAGTATGTATTTCAATTAGAATAGGAATTGAGTGTGTTAGTATTACGGAAAATACCTAACAATGTTTTATAAATAAGACAAAACTTTGCTAATAGTGGCCTGAATCTGAAGGCTCAGTATATATCAATCATTCATTATGAATATGAAAATGGTAAATTGGTACGGTTAAATACTTCATATTAGAGAGTTATTAAGAAACCATAAACAAAAGAAGACAATTAATAACAATCTTTAAGGTCAAAATTGAATACACCTTTCAAATTCTGCTTATAGAGAGAATGAGATGCACTAAAAATAAAATGTTAAGAATTATAGCCAAATTGTTTTTACATGATTACAATTACCATAAGGTACCCACTTCTCCAGATTCAGTATTGAACTTAATCTCATTTTACGAAATATATAATGAACGTCAGCAAAGTCACAAGGTTCATGATGGAGCGAATAAGTCATTAATCTGATGGACATAAGAATTTTGGATGCATAGGTAAAAATTAAGTTTATCAAGAGATCTGATTCCACCGACAAGTTCTGCCATTTGATTTGTATAAATTGCAATGAATTTAATAAATTACTATAACCGCTTTGGAATGCTGTCAATTAAAGAATTTGAGTTTTGTTTATGAAAATTCAAATTATTTTTCAATCATTTTTAAAAGAATGTTCAGTTCTAAACGAAATTTGTTACTATTAGCAATAAAAACGAGTATGACGCCAGTGTCAAAACATTTTTAAGTAGTATCTTAAATAACTAAGAATAGTTAAGCGTTTAATAACATTGTAAATATATAATTCGAGGATCTATTTATCGTTGCCCCCTTACCGAGTAGACAATATGCGTTAGTCCTTTATTCGATTTAGGAGCTTTAAATTTTTTTGCCAATTTTTGTATCCTTATATTATCTATAGTCTTAGAACAAGATTTCGATGCCTAGGATGATAAATTTAAATAACCATCAAAGTTTTAGCAATTAAGTAAACTATATATGATTGGGGTGTGAGATGATGGTCCGTACCTTTTGAAAATGAATGATCATAATATTGTACTGAAATAACTGAATATATATTATAATAGGGTGTAGTAACGGATGTAGTGAACAAAAGTATATATAATACAAACTAGTGTTGTATTCTACTGAAGGGGATTCGGATAAATGTCATACTCTTTGGAATTATGGGTAATTTGTATCTGTAATAATTAATCGCATACAATTTAATAAATAACTAAACATTGTGTAGTCCAATGAAGTTCGTCATGGAATAATTGATATGTATGTAGCGCACAAGTGACATCTTACTACATAACTTAGTCATTTTGAACGCTTTAATTGTGGTTGATTCTAAAGGGTCGATCGATTTAAGTTACGTTCTTGGTTGTTTGTATGAGTAGTCAAAAATTTATTCTAAATCAAACGGCGTAAACAATAGAATTGTGACATACATAAACTCATAATTAAACTGAACTTCTTACAAAACAAACCGTGCAGACCGATTGCGGTCGTTCAGTTCTAACGACTGCACGCTGACTAAGGGCTAGCCCTTAGTCAGCGTGCAGTCGTTCAATGAACAAGAGTATAATGTTTTGATTTGATTATTATCACATCGGTCCGTGTGTCCTGTTAAGAGATGTAGGTTCTCAGTCGCATTTACCAAACTTCTTCGCTATTTTTTCTTTTAGTTCTTCCAAGTAACAAGCTCTAGGAGGTAGGGCTCGAAGTTTAGGCTCTATGAGGACTGGAGGAGGAGGCGGCGGAGGTGGAGGGGGCATATTAGGGCATGCGGGCAGAGAGAGTGACCTCCTCGGTGTTGAACATTCGGATGGTAAAAGGAGGCCAGTGAACCCTTCTTCGATCAAGGCTTGCTTCACTTGGTTGACGACAGCTCGGATGTCAAAGGCCTCCCCGGTTAGTTTGGGGCAACATTTTGCCTCATCTCCTGTGCTCTTTGTTTAACCGCTCTAGTGAAAGTCTTCGACCCCAAAGACAGGAAAGCTCTAGCCGCAGCAGCACAGGCCTGTACATTGGGACTCAATTCACCATTGGCATCTACTATCTGTGCTTTCTTGAGAATGGCTATTTTAGCATCATTAGACACCAAGGAGCCATTCATGGCTGCACCCACAAACTGCTCTGCCTGGACTAAAAGCTCATCCACATCCTTGCCCTCCAATTTTCGCTTTTCTTTTGGTGTAGCCAGCAAGATTGAGGTCTCCATGTTGAGCACTAGGGCGATAGTCTTCAGGGGTTCCATGAGGAGCCCTTCTTCTTCAGTTGGTATCAGACCTGGGAATATAGTATGTTGCATGAGCACTGGCAGCTCGTTGACTCTGGCCAAGGCTTTTGTTCTGAGCTTTCCTGGAATATTGTTTTTGAGAATCAACGCAGCGGTTGCTATGGGGAACGCCTGACAGAGGCGGGCTAGAGTCAATGAGCTAGTGCTCAAGATTGTCTCCCCTTGCCTCCTGTCCATGATTATACCGTATGCAGCAGTCTTCCTCCTTATTAGATCCCCCATCTCCCTGTCACACTTGAGCAACATCTTGGTGATATTGTTCCCCCTTTCTAAGAAGAGGGTTATGAAGAAGAGTAAATCTGTTTCAGCATCATTCCTCTCATAGAGCCGGAAGGTCCCGGCTGGAGCATAGTACGTCCTAGGTACGTCACCATCAGCGCGTGCACTGTCCCTGGCTTTCCTCAGGAATTCCTGAATGATTTTCCTAGGGTCGAACCCCAAATAGGCCACCGCATCCCTTATAGCTGGCACAGAGTTCTAGGTTGCCGTATCCACATTCAACATATAAACGTCCCCCAACTTTTCATCAGCAGCAGCCCCGAGATTGAGCTGCGCCAAGAGGTCTTCCACTTGAGCGGGAGAAAAGCTGAAGTACTGAGCTGCTTTCCCTGTAGCCATTAGTCGTGTGTTGTGTTATTCGTCGTCGTCTTTTATGGATAACTGCAATTTTGCAGCCGGCACTCGTTGAAATACAGTCCGTCTGTCCAGAGCCTTAGTGACGTATTAAATGGTTGAAATTATTTTCCATCATTAGTTAAACTTGGTAATCGACGCATAAAAAAAATGTTACAGTATATCTAAAATGTGCATCAATGAGTTAAAGTAAGCTTAAAGCATTTATTGTCTTTTTTATGATAAATCTATTAATATTAGCCCATTAAAACCTCTTGGGATGTTTTTTTTACTTTTGCATTTGAGTTACAGTAAGATTGCTTCAGGCGTTTATTTGATAATATGTATGTTGACCGTCTATTCTAAGCTAATTTACCTCGGAAACATGGTTTATTAGGAGTCTACATGTTTGGTTTTTTGTTCGCTTTGTTAATATAATATCTTTAAGGTGTCAACATCTTAAATAATTTTCGAAATTATAGAATTCTTATTGTAGGTATCTAATAAAAAAAATTATAATATAACTATATTTTTGTGTCAGCCTCATAATTAGACGCAAGCTTTAATTTTAAATGACTGATTTTGTGATAAATAATGCTTTTGGTTGAATATTTTTGGATAATTCATGATTAAGTCTATCAAGCTATCTCTCTTAAAATTTCAAACACACTTAATTTGACGCAGAAGAAAGTTAGTAGAATACCTACCCAATAACAAAGGATTTTAGACGATATTAGGGCTGATAACTGGATATTTGTTAGTTTCTTAAGCAAAGTTGTTAGCAATGTTAATCTGAGTGTTGTATTTAGACCACTATTAAACAATTATAATTAAAAGATTGTTTTTATTTAATACCTTCATTGTTATGCGTGGTCTGCTCTAACGGTTGCCAAGCCACATAAAGTTTAATTTAATTAAGATTTAGTATCAAATCTTAATTAAATCATATTAAATAAAATCACTATTGCAAGCAAGTGACATTTCTCTAAATATTTTTTAATATAAACCTTAGAAACTTTGATCTATCAAAGACCTGGATAAAGTTTCCCTGTTTGAATTTTCATAGCGCTGTGATGTAAAAAAAAATAAGATATTGCACCCAATGATAAAGAAAAGGACAGGTATTGGAAATTTCTTAAATGGACAGCTATTTGTGAGGCACGCGATTTCTTGTTTAAAAGAAATTTCAATTTTTCCATTAAACTACGAGAAAAAAGCTAGTTGTGATCTTTTGGTCCTAAAAATGATCTTAGTAGGTAATAAGTTAGAAATTCTCTGCAAGGGTTTAATAAATCACGAAAATAAGTCTGCTGCTCGGTTAAATATTACAAAAAAAATTACATTTTTTTAGAAATACAGAATTTGGTTTTGTGTACGAATATACAATAATTTGTTGTCTCACTCGCATATGACTAAAACTTTATATAGCATATGATAGAGAGTATGTTTATCCTGTAACCTGTTTTTTAATATATTTTTTTAAAGTACTTTATTTTTATTGTCCTTTTTTTTAAAATTTTTACTCCAACAGGCCACAGTGTGAGCGTTTTAAGCGAAACCCGTAATTTTTTTGTAAAAAAAGCACGTTCGAATTGTGTTTGGGTTCAGAAATGAAGGGGCGTTGTTTTAAGTTAGTTGCTGCTAAAGACAAGAGAGGTCTCTTCATATTCCGTAAGTAGTGTTATAATTATTAACTAAGAATAAAAATAGTCTATGGCGGATATTTTTGGCTAGGTGATGTATATTTTGGTACATAGAAATATAGTCTAGAGATGCATTTTTTGATGCTATATGAACTCTAGTGCAATATATAGAATACATATTACTTAATACTGTTTGATGACTTATTATGATATTTTCAGTGTCCTATTATCTTTCATTTGTAAGATCAAATCATTACTTTCCATTGTATAAATTACTCTTTGTTTTAATTTTTCTCGTAAGTCATCAATAAAATTTCAGCGCTTTTTATTTGTCGCCATAAACTCCTTGTCGCAATCTAATACGTTACACTACAAAGAAGAATACACAAGACGTCGCATTGGGTCAGCCAACATACACCCCAAAAAGAGTAAAAGTGGTGTTATAACAATATACTTTATTTTTGGTCCATCAGATTTTAGTTTAGATTATTAATCTTATATCGTTGTTTCATTTGCCTTATAATTTTTACCGTCAGCCTCAGATGTAACTTTACACTTTAGTACGGTATGATACTAGTTATAAGTTTATTAAAAGTCGCCACTCTACACTTCTTGCTGTGACCTGGTAGTGAAGTGTTAAGATATTTTTGAGGCCAACCGTATCTACAATTATTTTCCAACCATATGAAACGATCGCTATAATCATATGGACTTGATATACTTACCAACATAAATGTATTTTCAAATACTTCCTTCACCACGGAGTTTTCCTTGCATTATAATTAAACAAGTAGTTGGACAGTAATATTTTAATTTACATAGATTTATAAAATACTGCGCCTTGGGTGTACAGGTACGCATTGGTAGCTTACTCCAACTAAATACAATTTATTTAGCACAATAAATAAATAACATATCTAATGTATTCACAGTTTGACTAGAATGGCAAAAATAACACCTTAAACTTTATTTACACAGAATAATTCTAATCTTTATAATCACTAATATAGTAATTTAGCTTTTAAAATTTTTACATAACAAATGAAAACCTAGTGCTAATTTGACTAGTTGCAATACTATAGGTAATATATATGTCAAATTTTCTAGAAATTAGTGGAAGGTACAATCAGCGTTATACTTATCTACCGATACTCTCACCGATAACCTCATGGGAATGCGCAATACGGCGTAAATACGTTTTAGGGCTGATAACTGGATATTAGTTATAGTTCGTCTTATTTAAAAGTTATGACTTCTCGTTTGTTCAGTTTCTGTCAGTGTTGAGTTTATGACAGGTACACGTTATAATCATTATCATGCACAAGTTTACCTTCCGAATAAATTAACAGTTGTCAATTGTCTGTTTATCCGTTAGCACGTTTAATTTTTTCTATAAAATATCGTTAAGATAAGTATGAAACGTAAAAAATTATATATTAATGCCTTCTAGAAACAACAATTTGCTACATTTTTGACGTCGAATTGAAATCCTATTAACCAGCATCTTATTTGATTTGTTTATTATATATATTAATGATTATGAAATCATCAATATTGGTGGGTTGGCATACTACTACTTTTGGCAGACAGTACATGCTTAATATTAACTTTAATTAATAATATTTTTTGAGGAGAAAAATTTTAGCATGTGTAAACTTTGCTCTATTCCAAAAAAGTAGTGTAGTGTGTACAGTGAACGACATTAATCTGTATACATTTCTACAAATTCAGTAGGAAGGCATAAAACTTCTCAATAACAATAACATCTTACATTAACATTGTTATTGTGAATTCATACAATCTTGAAAACAATTACTTCGCCTCTAAAATACATAGAACAGTTACTGTTTGTGTTCGCAAAGACCAGAGTTTTCTTTAAAAATCCAGTAAGCTTTGATAGTAATAGAAAAGTGATTTTTTGTTTCAATGCTGTACAGCTCTCGTAAACGATAGGGTACCCCGTACTATGGAGACAGGCTCCGTCTTTGTGAATACACACAGATAAAAGAGACTGTTGAGACAGAAATTTCGTATCTGTGTATGCGGCGAAGATATATCTCAGTTATCTAAAAATATTTATCATATTTATAACGTACAAAAAGTTGGTAATTTAAAAAAATACGTATGTGTCCCAGCTTGGATAATATTCAATTTGTTAATATGAGTTTATACGTAGGTAAAGATAGATAGACATCAGATAGAAAGCAGATAAAAATTTGATTTAAAATTAATATTCTACAAACAAAGTCAATGTTTCAGTTTAAAGGGCATAATTCTCCGCATGAACTGTTTCCTTAGTTAATTATGTATCAAAGCGTTTTTTATTGTAAATATTTAATACATTAAATAATACTATTTTAGAAATATGACCAGTGTGCTTCCAATAACCAAAACCAAAAAAATATAACAGTATTTTATGTAATATTTAATTACTTACCGTGTATGTGTTCTGTTTAATTACCGTAAATTAAATATTTTTATTTATATAAAGGCAATTTGATATTGAATAAAAAAATGTAATCTCGACTAACTTTTAATTGTAAAAACTCGATTCTACCACATCACTATTTATTTCGGACTAAAAACCTGCAACATTGGAAATGTCATTGTACTGACTGGATTTAATAATCGTACTTTAGTGATATTGCTTTTAGGCGTTAATGTTATGTTGTAATTATCATTGTTACTACTAAAGTATTTACACATATTTGAATAAACACAAAAAAATAATTTTCATTACATAGTCTATCTATAAATATCTACTTACTTTATTATAGTATACTATCGAAGATTATTTACGAAGTAAATTTTTATAAATGTTTCGTACTTGGCTTCAAAACGGTGAAGTTTCTATTGAATCTGTTTTAGCAATTATTTTCGTTTTCTAAAGCAACTCTGGTAGGTAATTGAATTGTATTATTTTAAAATATTTAGTTGGTCACAAAATCGTGGATATTTTTTTTCTAGTTTTAAAAGTAATATTTTTGTTAGTTGTACTTATTTAAAATAACTAAGCCTTAGAAACGGCAGTAGCACTATCTCTGGCCGAAGCCAGGTACCTACCTAACTATAGTTATTATTACCTTGCACATGAAATAATCAAATGCTAAAGATATTGTTATATTGGTTACTCAACAATATTAAAGTTCAATATGTGCAGGTACTTCACTACACAATCTATTACCTATACCTACTTATTAGAATAGCAACACAATATGTATCCGAATAAAATATTGAGATATTTTTAATACACTGTCTTCTCCTAAACAAAATTGTAAAGTTTTAATATCTGTACAATATTTACACTTAAAATATATGTATAATGTATTTTAGAATAATTTGTTTATATTAATCATTAGTGTACTTAATGACTTCAACAAGTTTAAACTCTTTGGATTCATTATTATCACACATAAAAGACATCGAGTGTAAAAAGGAGATGGTCAGGACTTGAAGAGCGACTTGTAAAAGCTGAATAAAATGCAGAGGTATGTAAAAGTACCTTTAGTTAGTAAGTTGAGGGTTTTTTAAATTGTTCTGTGAAGTATTCCGAATGAGATACTGTTGAGTTAATCGAGGAATCTGTTTGCGTGTGAGTAGGGATGTGATTAGTCCTAGTCGCTGTGGATTTCATACATAGGTCCATCGCGGAGTGTTGCCACAGCTGCTGGGCTGGCTTCAGCCGGCGGCCAACGCTGCGTCTACCAGTGAATCAATGATCAGTACTGAAGTAGGAATTCTGCATGAGGTACAGCTTATCTATGGGGTTGACGACGGCCCCTGTGCCGAGGTTCAGCGGTTCGTGAGCCGAGTGGTTGGAGTGCTGGTGTGAATGATGCTGCACTTCCAAGTTTTGCAGACTCATAGTGTCAGAGGCTCCCTCGTCTAGCTGGTCAAAATTACTGCCATCTAATGAGATGTCTGAGCTGCAAAAGCTGTCGCCCGAATGTGCTGGGTAATCTGAAACAAATACACATCGATTAGTCACAGATGTATAAAGATAAACAAACTACATTCCTACATATTATGCCTGCTAATAAAAATTATTAAATCCGTTTATATTATATAAATTTTGAAGTTTTGCTTACCATCTGGAGAATATGGTAAATTAGGATTCAGCGGCTGACTCGACGCGGAGTATGACCCATCCAGTCCCAAGTAATTGCCATGTTCACTCGAAGGAGACTCTTGCTTTATGTTTTTCTCATCCTTGTCCTTTTCCTTCTCCGTATTTTTATCTCCCTCTTGTTTGGCTTTCCTCTGGATCTTTTTCATTTTAGCTCTCTGGTTCTGAAACCAGACTTGCACGACTCGCACACTTAATCCAGTGTCTTTGGCGAGAGCTTCGCGCACTTTGCGACATGGCTTCGGGCTTACTTCAAAAGACGCCTTGAACTGCCTTCGCTGAGCTGATGTCAAAATCGTTCTTGGACGCTTCGGTCCTCTCCGCCCGTCTCTAGGTCGCTCTGAGTCGTCTATAATCATGTCATCCTCGGCGTGTTGCATCAGATACATTTCCTTCTCAAAATCTTGACGACAAAAAATTTGTCCAGCTCTAATGACGTACTGTTCTCCCTTCTGAAGTGGTTGGCAACACATGACGCAGACGAAGCATTGTATGTGGAAAACGTACTGCTGGGCTCGCATCACCATTTCTTGTGGTAGAAGGCGGTCGCCGCATCTTGTACACTTCACCCCGAACAATCTATAGGACAGAAAGATTGGCAATGAGACAAGGAACCATTGCAGTTTACGCTTGGCAGTTCGCTATGCATTTCGATCGCATTCCGCAAATGAATTCGCTTAGACAGTTCAATTTATATATACTTAATTGTTTAGTTAGTTATTACCTATCGTAGTCAGGTTTGCAGTAGAGCTTGGCGTTCCTAGTGAAGCATGTGTGCGCTAAGGGACAGCCGCACACGCAGCAGCTGAGACAGTGCTCGTGCCAGGACAGCTCCCCGACCCTCATTAAGTAGCGGTCTTGAATCTTCTGACCGCAACCCTCGCAGATCTCGACTATTTTCTCCCTCTTGATACTGGCGCTGAGTTCTGCAGATACAAAAATCTCAAGTTAGTAGCATGTGGAAGATCTTCATGGAATATGAAAAATTTGATTGTAGTCTACAATACAATATAACAATACAATCCAGAGAAGACAAGTTAACACTGAATTCGCATTTGAAAGTAAAATCATTCAAATAACTGTTACACTTGTTACACAAAAAATTGTATCAATAAGCAGTGATGTTCATTAAGGCCAATTTTTCAATGCACAGTTTATTAGTAACTTGAATGAATGATCATAGTACTTATTACAATAATTTTTTAATTATATAATCGATAGAAAAACATTCAAAATTTCAACTTAAACATTAAGGGTTTTTAAAGATTAGGTTTTAACTAAACACGTTATAAATTTTAAGAATTCAGTATTCCACTGTATGTTAGTATAATTATATTGATGAAATATCAAATGTATTTGTCTTCCTAAGAAAATAATAACCATGTTAAGGCCCTCGCTACGCTCGAATCGCCTAAATACAATATCAATTACTATGGGACTTACTCTATGGTAACTTAGATTTAACTAATATAATAATTATCAATCTCGTAATAAATTTAGGTAACATGTATGATAGTTGCTGATCTGAATATTATTATTATAGTAAGTACAAGTAATTACGTAAATAAATCAACTTGTCATGATTGGTCCCGGATGATTTAAAAAATATTATTTATTATATTAATAATATTTTTATTCTTATGACCCAAGCTATTAATGTGTTTCTTCCAACTTGGAAGGACTGTGCAGAACAATAGAAACTAGCTGTGGATGATGATGGTGTCAAGGTATGTGGTTAATATTGCAGCACAACTTTCATTTGAAATTGATCGAATTAATTGTAATCGCGTCGCTTTTTTCTTCATCGAGATTCTAGAATTATTTAAAACAGAAAAGTGTTAAACTGTATTGGATAGTAACAGAAGTAAGGCAAAGTATTTTCCACTTCGTCTCGGGAAAGCGACTTAAGAAAACTTTTAATTAAAATTTGATCTTAACATTTCAAGTGGTTTCTTTGTTCGTTATTCATTGTTTCTGTGTTTCGTATGTTCGTTTACTTGTTTCAAGAATAAAGAGATCCTGAGACCTTGAAGTAAATAAATAATGGATGTACTATATAAATGCAGAAAACAATAATACGAGATTAACTTTCTAACTAATATTGTATAATAGGGTTTATCTAAAGATGTAGGCATTTCGAATAACTTACTGAGTTGTTTTCTTTTTTATTCAGTTGTATTATACCCGTTAGAAAAAAAGTTCGTGGTCTGAAGATAAGCACCCTTAATATTAATGATGACAAATTTTACTAAAAGGAAGCATTCCTTTATTTATAAAAATGATTAAAAATAAATTTAAAGATTTTTGTAATTGTAATTCCAGCTGCTTGAGCGGGGTAACGAACCAGTTAAATGTGAAAAAAGGACATATTTTAAGAAACAAACCGAAAGAGTCATTTATAAGCATCGATTTCTTTCAACATCATAATATCTTAAATATACCATCCGGTATATACGCTTGTAAAAATCAATATTGTCCTACTGAGTTACGAATAGCACAGTACAAGCTAAGTAGCAAGTATTCTATTTAAATAATCTTGATTTGAAACGAAGACTAACGAGTTTAATAGTTACTAGATATGCGATTCATCAGATGGAGTCGGTAAAACAGTTTATAGTATATAATTAAAGTTCTGTAATGAAATTATTAGTATCATAAAATAGTGATGATATAAAAAAATTAAACTGAAATGGTTTTTCCATTTCAGTTACTTTTTTAGTGTGAACCGTGGCGTTCCTTAAAAATGCCGCTTGCCTTTAGACGAATGAAATGATAAATTGGAACTCGGACTCGGAAAATGTGAATGAATTTCTCTCTAAGGAAGAAGTGGTTGGTTTAAAAAGATGTTGTTAAGTTATTGGAAATCCTTGGCAAGGGTTTAGTAATAATGCCTTTCTGTATCAAAAATTAGATATTAAAAATATTCTACTGCATCTAGTCCATACTTTAGTTCTACTTAAGAACTTGTTAGTGTACCAGGTTATTTAGGGTAATTTAAACCGTAAAATTAATGCGAAGTGACAGTATAAGTACATACCTTTACTTGGCAAATATTTCGTGACCTCTGTACTTAATATAAATTTCAGTTTCTCACTCATTACCAAAATAATAAGCAGCAAGGAAGACAGTTGTGATGGATTTTAATAACAAAACATTGTATATTACATCTTTATACAGATATACAAAAGTACTAAGTAAATTTCAGATACAATTAATTTGGCGTTTACAGATTCGCGTCAGCGCCTCATCTATTGATCTAGAGGCGAAAATCGCAAGTATCAATGTTTACTATACATAGTTATAGGCACAGACGAAACGGCAAGGAAAATATAGGGCTTAGGCGTCTCGACGCGTTCTTGGGGGGTAGGAGGAGGAAGGGGGGATACGCCCATTGGGAGTGGCCGTCCCGGGTCACGATGCGAGCGGAGCAGCGGCGGTTAATCGATGGGTAGAGCTCGGTCTCTTGTGTTCTCGTCTCGTTTAGAGCTCTTGGCTTACGATGATCTACGGCTATTATTTATATTATAACTTCAATAAGCTTGGATTAAAATAAAATTGTGCATATTTATCAAATGAATAAAATAGACACAAATAGTAAAATCTAAAAGTCTTAATAATTTCTCAATATATACATTTTTTAATATATCTTATAAAGTAACAAAATAATGATAAACCAACTAAAAAGAAAAAAAAGTGAGTGATTGTTTTACACTAATTTCAAAATTATCTAAATTAAGGTAAATTTTCACCTGTATGTTTTTTCCCAATTATTGCTAAGCATATAGAGTAGGTTTAATTAAATTATAAAGTACAGTTTTGATGACGTTATTATGGGGTTAATAACTTTAAAATCTACTCAACAGATTACATAATGTATAAGCAAGTAATAATGGACCGTTGTAAAAACCACAAATATTTTGCTATTAAAATGGTATCAAAAGAAAACAAAATTGTTATTTTCTTAATAGCTATTTTGATCTTAAGATTTAAAAAAATCCTTTTATATTATTTATATTAACAGTTTTTTTTAATTTAAACAGTTAAATTTAAATCTGTTACTAAAAGAAGTTAATTATGTACCGACACTTTCCACTGATATTGTTTAAATCATTATGTTTAAACCACCCATGAATTAAACCGAATAGGTCGCTAATAAAATTATTCAAATTGGTTCAACCGTTTTAGAGTTTAAGCGATAGTAACGAACATTAATTCATTTATATATATATAAGATTTAACGTTCTGAAAAAATATATATTTTTGACAATGATTTCATAACAAATCAAAGTAAAATTTCATTTAAATTAATATTTTTATAATGATTAATTTGGTTTCTATTTAATTTTAGCGGTGAAATTTGAGAAATTCGTACAATTACTATAAAAAATTAGAATGTGTTTTTTGCCATTTATAAATTAAGATAGACTTAAGGAAAATAAAAAAGCTATTAATGAGAATTACCTACTGGATTATTATTAACAATTTATTATTAATCTAATTATTTTGGTTTCCTGTTGCCAGAAAAATAAAATTATATTTTAGTCTTATAAATACTGTAATAATAAACTACAAGCACTGTAATTTTGGCTAAATACGAAACAACATTGCAATGCCAATAATGTAAAAGAACTTTAAAGCCAGACGAAGCACGTCCTTTAAATAAATCTACAAAGTTTGCAAGTTCAATACCATTTTTATTTTCAAGCCGCGCGCCGTTTCTTGAAGATACGAAAAGCATAACGACGACGGTACAACATAAAAAGAACATTATATATTATATATTGATTTTAGCAATATTTTGAAGCAACCAATCAAATCTTTTATATTGGAATTTTCACATTTTTATGATCTTTGAATGAACAATGAACATTATAATTTTGTGTTTTTGTTTAATATTGTTTTTTCCATAATTTTTCTATGAAAATAAATACAAAGCGCCGGCAAGGTAAAGGCTTCGGAAAAACTTCTTCGCTTGACCTATTGATTTACTGAAAGTGGAACCTCAATCCTATTCACATATCCTGTATCCTATATCCGCTCCTTTTATCCTTTCACCATGACCAAATACCGAAAAATTTATGGAACCAAACTAATGATTTGTTGCTATTTTTTAAATAGAGAGATATTATTATCAGATGACGAAGAAGACTGATGGAATCTTGCTAGAAGTAATCATCTTATTGCTATCTCAGCTCTTCGCATTCGAGGAACATGGAAACTTAAATTGAATGGAGACGAAAAGGTGGAGTTGGTTAGAGCAGAATGTGACGAATTATATATCGTATCGAATTGGTTAACTACACTACAGAAACTCAATTTGTACTAAGTTTTAATTTGTTTTGCTTACGAGGCGTTTTATTTGACATGTTTATATGAAACAATAACCAATATTATATGAACCAAACTTTAATAAAGTACAAACATTGTAGGTATGCTTATAAGAAATTCGAAGACCTTATAAGATATTATTCAAATATATAATAAGAATTTTACGACTTTCTGTCTGTGCCGGATGCACACCTTTTTTGATGTATTTTTTATGATTATGGTTTTTGTTTTGTTTTTAAGAAAAGTAAAGTTTGGTTGTCGCCTTGACTACCACCAACAATAATTAGTTTTATTTCTTTTTATATTTTAATATTATTTTCCTATATACAGTCCATAGTCCACATTGTGGTCCATCTACCGTTTTTTTTCTGAACCGTAAATGGTGGTAGAAACTAGATCCCAGTGCAAAAAAAGAGGGGATATGATGGAGGGTCAACTTAGTTCTGCCGTCATACAAGAAAACCCACACACCTCTCAGGATCTAGTAGAAGGCAACGTTTCCTCAAGTTCTCTTTCAGGTACTTCTAGATCTGTTAATAGTGCGGTCTTAACCCTTGAAGCAAACTACGCCAAAAAAGTTGCTGAAATGGAACGCACTGTTCTGGAACGAGAGCGCGAAGTAATGAAGAGAGAGCGTGCTGCACTGCAACTGCAGATGCAGGCAGATATTGCCATTCTTGAGGAACATAAAAGTATGCGTAGCAAGCGCAGCAGTAAAAAAGGAAGTAAGTTGTCAAATGAGGATGTTCACAACTGGTTAGATGACTGTATTTCTGCTATACCTCCTAACGTAGAAGTAGCTAATCTTTCTCAAAACGTTAATAAAGTGGGAGCATCCCAGTTCGATTCTTTTAAAATTCAACGTTCTGAGATTGGTGACGTACGTGGTAGTGATCATGTTATAGTCAACACAAGGCCAATGTTGTCTAGTTCTCATCGTGTGGCTATAAATGATCCTCCTACGTCTAATACTTTGTTGGATAACACGAGGCCTCATGCGCTTAGTAATAATTGTGTTACCACTAATATACAGCAAACTTCTACAGGTTACTTCAATATGGTTAGCACCGAGTCGATTTTTCATCCTATCGCATCTACTAGTAATGCTATAAACACCGTTAGTTACACGAGTCCTTCTCGACATATTCCCTGTGTAACTACTAATATTCCTACTTCTTTTTCTGCTAGTTATAATAATCAAAACCCATCTGATATTCAGTTACTTGCAGAAGCAATAAAGTCATTAGCTGGAAGCGGAGCGTCTAAGCCTAAAGTTGGAGATGGACGCCTCCCTACTTTTGATGGAAAGCCTTTAGATTGGTTAGTCTTTAAGCGTGTTTTTGAAGACACAAAAGAGTTTTATTCGCCTTCTGATAACCTATCACGTATTGGAATGGCACTTCGGGGAGCAGCGCATGAGGTAGTAGCAGTACTTCTAGTTTCTGCACGAGATCCTTCTGATGTTATTCAAGCGCTGGATCGAAGATTTGGTAGACCTGAGTTAATTGTTTTACAAGAAACAGCTTCGATTCGTGCCTTACCGCGGATTAGTTATGATGGTAGCGATCTTAACAAGTTTGCCTGTCGAGTCCGCAATTGCGTAGAGGTCATGAAGCTACTTAATCAGAAGCCATATCTTGAATCACCCGAACTTTATCAAACTATTTTGAATAAATTAACGCCTTTATTGCGAACTCGATGGTCAGACTATGGTCATGCTAACTATTCGTGCGAGAACAGAATGACAAAGCTAGAGCTTCTGGCCCATTTTCTTGCACATGAAGTAGACCTTCAGCTTCAGTTTGGTATCATCACTGATTCATCAACTTCGATTAAAAGGTTTGAAAAAGTTCATTTAGTAAATTCTAATAACGATTTATCAATTTCGAATAAACCTGAAAAACCTGTAAATTCATTAAATATTCGTGTTTCTGTAAATAAATCTTGCCCATTTTGTGATAAAAATCACACTTTGAATTGTTGTGACAATTTTAAGTCATTGTCAGTTTCTGACAGATGGCAATTTGTTAGAGAGAAAAAGCTTTGCCATAAATGTTTGAAAAAAGGTTCTCACATTTATAAAAATTGTAAAATGTCTAAAGAGGTTTGCAAAGTAAAAAATTGTATTTTTAAACATCATTCTCTTTTGCATGACCCAACCACTATAGTTTCTCACTTACTCGTAAATAGTGGTGAAGTCGAAGCTGGCACTTCTGGCTTAGAGTTGCCACGGTCACAGACGTCTTCAGACAATTTACACAAACAATCTTCGGATATCGTTGCACACACTACTAGTCTTTGTAAGTTACATTTGCGTCCTTTGTTAAAAATGATAGCCGTAACTGTGTCGGGCCCATTAGGCAGCGTAGATACATATGCACTGCTTGATGACGGGTCGACGGCTACTTTTATTGATGCTGATCTTGCGGCCAATATAGGAGCTAAAGGGCCTATTTCACTTATAAAGCTTAACTGTGTAGGCGGTCTTTCTAAAGACACCCAAGTTGAATATGTCAATTTTAGTATTAAGGGTCGTAATAATAATGTTGCTCACGAGGTAAGAAAGGCACGCTGTATCAAATCATTAGACTTAGGACGTCAGACTGTTTGCCACGATACTGTTTCCAAATTTCCGTATTTAGTAGATTTAGCTCCAGTATTATGTTACGATGATATACAACCAAAGATAATTTTAGGTATCGACAATTGGAACATCACATTTCCCCAAGCTGTTCGGAAAGGTACTAAACTTGAGCCAGTGGCTATTAAGACCGCTCTTGGTTGGGTACTTTTCGGATTCAGTAGTAGTCGTACTAATCCAGTTGAACTAGTCAACTTTTCGCTAAGTACTAACTTATATGATTCAGATAACGACACCTTAGAGAATATGATCAAAAACCAGTATAAGCTGGATTCTATAGGAATCACCAAACGCGAACCACACAGTGCTGAAGATGAACGTGCCATAGCTATTTTAGAGCGCACTGCTAACCGTCTTCCTGATGGGAGATTTGAAGTCGGTCTTTTGTGGAAATCTGAGAATCCCGTAGTTCCTAATAGCTACACCCTAGCTCTTTCACGTTTTTTAGGTCTAGAGAAGAAGATGATGAAAGACCCAGTTTATGCCGAACGTTACAAGCAAAATATACACGAAATGCTTGCCAAAGGTTATGCGGAAAAATGTAGTCACGAACCGCTCCCTGGCTCTGTTTGTTGGTATCTGCCGCATTTTGGTGTAACGAATCCTAATAAACCCAATAAGTTGCGTGTTGTTCATGACGCCGCGGCTAGGTCGAATGGTGTTAGTTTAAATAGCCTTTTGATAACTGGACCTGATCTATTACAAAATCTTTTTGATATTTTACTTCGTTTTAGGGAAGGTAGAATAGCTATGACAGCAGACATCAAAGAAATGTTTCCTAGATTTAAGATAATTGAGCAAGATAGAGATGCTCAACGTTTTTTATGGAGGGACAGCCCTAATGAGCCTCTTGGTATTTATAGAATGTCCTCGATGATTTTCGGAGCTGTGTGTAGTCCGTTCACGGCAATTTATATGAAGAATAAGAATGCTGAAGAAGTTAAAGATCAGTTCATGCAGGCAGTTCACGCTATAGTTAGCGATGTCTACATGGACGATTATATTGGTTCTGTGGATTCTGTGGATGAAGCTGCGCGTCTGGCTAGGGATATCGTCAGAATTCACTCTCGCGCTGGTTTAGAAATGAGAGGGTGGGCTTCGAATAACTCAGCTGCGCTTAAGCTGTTACCAGTTGATTTCATAGATCAAAACGGAACGTCTAGTAAGCCAGCTTCTACTAGAGTTTTAGGTTTGATATGGGAGCCGTCGGTTGACACTATCGGTTTTAATTTACCTTTTAACACCAATACTCAAACCTTACCGTCTAAACTTACCAAACGCGTTATTTTGTCTTTTCTGATGCGCGTATTCGATCCCCTGGGCATTCTGGCTCCCGTAGTTATTAGTGGTCGTATAATGTTTCAGAATGTCTGGCGGATGAATTTAGGATGGGACGCGGAGCTCCCTCATTCAGAAGTAGCAGCGTGGAACGATTGGTTTAGAGATCTTATAGCTGCTTCGCAGCTTAAAATCCCGCGCTGTTACAATCTGGAAGGATCGGAATCCGTAACGATTGAGCTGCATACGTTCGCAGATGCCAGTGAACAGGCTTACACAGCAGTCGCGTATTTTCGTTTTATTTTTCCCGGCGAACATGTGCAACTCTCTTTAGTTTGTAGTAAGTCTCGTGTAGCCCCCTTAAAACCATCTAGTATTCCTAGGTTAGAGCTTCAGGCGGCTTTAATTGCAGCTCGTTTAGCTACTACTGTAGTGGAAGCCACCAGATATAAAATTACGAACCGTTTTTTTTGGTGTGATTCCATGAATGTGTTGGGCTGGCTTCGCAATGACGCGCGGTGCTATAAGCCTTTTGTGGCACATAGAATTGGTGAGATCATTGAACTTACCAATGTTATCGAGTGGCGATGGGTTCCAACCATTTTAAATGTTGCCGACGATGCAACGCGCCTCAAGCGAGGAGGCTTAAAACTAGATTCTCGCTGGTTCGAAGGCCCGGAATTTCTATTAAGCTCTGATTGGCCTACTGAGCCAGCTGTGATACCATCAACTATAGAACTCAAACCTGCTGCTAAAGTTCATAATCATCTCATCTTAGAAGTTGATCATTTCATGCCACTTTCCGCAGTAGCAAGTCGTTTTAGTTCCTGGTCACGCTTACTTCATTCTACAGCACAAGCTCATCGGTACCTTTCATTGTTACGGCTTAGAGCTTTGAAAAATAGAGGCATGCCCGTAGATTATTCATGTAGAGTAGAAAATTTTATCTTTACCTATAGGCGTCAAGACTCACTGGCTTCACGACTTCATTGTCCTCGGAATTCTCTAACAGCAGATGACTTGAGATTAGCAGAGATTCATATTCTACGACAAAGTCAGCTAGATTCATTTTCTGAAGAAACTCGTTGTATTATGAGTGGTCAACCCGTATCAGCCCGCAGCCGATTATCAAAACTGCCCTGTAATATTGACAAGAATCACTTGCTGTGCCTCTCATCTCGTATTACTGCAGTGTCTGGTGTGGAAGAAGGGACGAAGTCTCCAATATTACTTGATGGAAAAAACCATGCTGTTCGTTTGCTTGTGCTACATTACCACCGAAGATTCGCTCATGCCAACAACGAGACGGTCGTTAATGAGCTACGTCAGAAGTACTGGATTTTGAGTCTAAGAAACACTGTGAGAACTGTAGCGTACAATTGCCAGTTATGTCGAATTCGTCGTGCTTCTCCTTTCCAACCTACGATGGGAAACTTACCAGAAGCAAGACTTGCACATCACTCCCGGCCCTTTTCCTTCGTTGGCCTGGATTATTTTGGCCCTATTAATGTAGCCATCGGTAGACGAAGGGAGAAAAGGTACGTGGCACTTTATACCTGCCTGACAGTCCGAGCCATTCATTTAGAGACAGTACATTCACTATCTGCAGACGCCGCTATTATGGCTTTAAGAAGATTTGTCGCACGCCGTGGAACCCCGACCGAAATTTATTCTGACAACGGGACTGCTTTCGTGGGCGCGAATAGACAACTTAGAGCACTCTACGACGAAACAGTCTCCTCTTATTCCACTGCTGAGATGATACGCTGGAAATTTATTCCACCGTCAGCACCTTTCATGGGCGGTGCTTGGGAGAGGCTGATCAAGTCAGTTAAGACAGCACTCAAGGTTTCTCTTGGAGACAGGACTCCAACTGAAGAGGTTCTAGCTACTCTTTTGTGTGAAGTGGAAGGGATTGTCAATTCTCGTCCCTTAACACATGTCTCCGTAGATCGCGAAGACCATGAAGCTTTGACACCCCTTCATTTTATTCTTGGTTCCTCATCTGGTCGGCCCATTCCAGCAACTCTTACTAGTTCAGATGCATGCAGTAGAGATAGATGGCGTAGGGCGCTTTTAATGGCTGATATCTTTTGGAGGCGCTGGTTGAAGGAATACTTGCCTACCTTAAGCCCAAGAAGAGTGGCTGGAGATATACCCTTGCTCGCGGTAGGAGACGTAGTAGTAGTGGCTGACGGGTCTTTGCCAAGAGGGTTGTGGCCCAAAGGTCGAGTGGCGGCTGTATATCCCGGAAAGGATGGTGTGATACGGGTGGCTGATGTTACCACTGGCGCTGGTATTCTGCGACGACCATTGAAGAAGTTGATTCGGCTACCTGTTTAAAAGGGGACCATGTGCCGGATGCACACCTTTTTTGATGTATTTTTTATGATTATGGTTTTTGTTTTGTTTTTAAGAAAAGTAAAGTTTGGTTGTCGCCTTGACTACCACCAACAATAATTAGTTTTATTTCTTTTTATATTTTAATATTATTTTCCTATATACAGTCCATAGTCCACACTGTCTCTTTCTCTATTTATGGTCATGTTCGTTTGACCAATTATATGACGAATGTCTTTTAAATTAATAAACGACATTTTAATTTTTTAGTTTCTGAAATTTCATACCGATCAACAGGCTCAGGACAAGAAAAAGCGCTGTGACCTTATACAGTTTCTTTGTAAAATAGACACAGAATAAAATAATATTCATTTTGGAATAACTCTTTCAGAACAACATAAATATCTGCATTGTATGGCGCTTCTCATTATATATACACACGAGTTGTTGTTACACTGCACACTTAACAAGTAGGATGAACCAGTATTGTGCAGTACGGGACAATAAAAATGTGTAGCAACGACTGGCTCGCTATACTAGACTTACCAAAATGTCACTGGCCAAGTGGGATGTAATAAGTGCATAAGTAATTTTAGTCAAAAGGACTTTATTTAAAATAGCTCACCAAATTTATAGTAAAAGTAACAAGTAGATCGGCTATACTAATGTATCCAGCGAGGCTCGTGTGCACGTCAATACCTACACATAGCTCCACGCACATAATCATTGTCCCAGGCGCGTCTGCCTGCAGCGTACCCGCTCCGGGGCCACTTATATCGACTATCGATCTAATTTATTTGCGTTTATTTATTAACGATTGCGTTTATTTATAATGAATGATGCTCAAAGTTGGATTTAAAACGATAAAGAAAATATTGTAGTTAAGTTTCAGAATAACCGGTAGGTTATTTGACACCGAGGGCGTAAATTTTAGCACTTTGCAATTTTGTAACTATCATTCTCGGAACAAATAATAATTCTTACAAAGGAACCTCATTGAAAATGAATAAATTACTTTATAAGAATGAATCCTATTTGTAACATGTGATTTTGACGTTAACACTTACAATGCTCAGGCCTTTGGAATAAGCATTGTGAGAACTGTTGGTGCTGTAATTAATGACGTCATTGTAGTTGGTGTTGGTAAGTCATAAGTTTATTGATTTACTATCGAATTGTAAATATAAATTCATATAGATTCTGTGTCCCAACAAAAACCTATAAGCTAGATTTTGTATAGTCCTAGGTTCACCAACGTCTCCATAGATCGGAATTTAGTGAAAAATGAAGTAATCAAGAAAACCTACGATATACACATAGATACAAAAATTGCTTTTTGAACCAATAAAACTTAACGACTCAATTATTTTGTAAACAAACATTGTTTGTCGTAGAACCATTTCTAAATTTTTCGAAGTTTTTGAATTTCATAATTTATTTCTATATTGCGTTGAAGTGGGGTAAGCGATATTGAACCTTGATGCTGCAGGCAAGAATTTATAAACTGCCGGAAGTTTTTAACTAAGTTAGCACCGTTCGATATCCGGATTGTGTGTAGAGAGCCGCACCTTAAACTTATTCTATTTACGTTAAAACAGTAGTATCGATTTGCTACGTGGCCGTTGCTAGTCTACGCCGTAGCGTCGGTAGCGCGCCGTAGATGATGCATTACTTAGCATTTCTCCACAAATCTTCAACATTTTAATAAATGTATAAAATATATATGTATAAGATACAGGTACAATTTTCTCTTATAAACAAAACCGTTTCTGAGCGATTAAGTATTTTGTCAATGGTATTTAATAACAATATTTTATTATTTTAATCTTATAGTTTTATGACAAAAAATATTAACTAAATAAGTCCTATAATATTAACAAGTTTTTCAAATGGGGATTACAACATTAAGCCAAGTATTATTATTTTGGTACCAGTCAAGTATAAATATATGTTATAAAAAAATAATGTACGTGACAAAAATTAAGTTTTTAATGGATATTATGACATTTTAAGTGGCAGTATTACAATATTGCCACTTAAAATAAAGTGCAAATATTGCCATAAAATAAATCGTATTCGTTGCGTTGTATTTGTACTATTCACAATTCCCGTAATCTGTTTACTGATTGTTTCTGTTTACATTAAATCAGTAGATGAAACGAATGCAATATAAATACGAGCGCTCATCGCTACACTAGCCCGTAGTGAGGCATTTTAAATGGAAAAACAAAGGCGTGCCTTCGACATAGAACGGCGTAACGAACATGCTCATATATTTTAGAGTTTCATTTTAAATCTTGTTGGCATATGATTGGTAGAGTGGCACGCTTAAAGTTAAAATTTGAGTACTGTTGACTAACTACGACGTGGACGTGGACTTATTCATTGTTTCTTACGTTCTTTTCTGTTGATATACATATATAAATGAGAGAGGGATATTGCAATATCAGTATATGGAAACCTATTCGATTATTTATCAGCCTTATTTCAGCATTAACTATAATGCTGTTGATAAAATAATTAAACTTCAGCCATGTAGGTGTTACTATTGTAATACTTTTCTTTATAATATTAGGTCAAGCAATTTTGGTTAAGTTTTTTTGCATATAGTATGTATAAACTTGTAATAAAATATCTTTGGCTGTACAATTTGTATTTGGCTGGTTATCATGACATTTCGAAAAAAGAATCAAATTAGGAAAATTATATTTCGCAATATTTTTCATTTGTTTTTCTTTCTGGCAAAATGAGCGAATCGAATGGAGAAATTCTATAAATTTTAAAATTTTATTACAATAAAGCAAAAAATGCAATGCAAGGCACGAAAAAAATTTGTGACGTTTATGGTCTTACTTTAGTCCGAAGTTGGTTTAAGCGTTTCCGTGACTTTTTATGTCAAAGATGCACATCGCTCTGGTTGCCCTGTTACGGATAAAATGGTAGCTTTTTTGTAAAAGTGGAGCAAGATCGGCATATCGGCAGTTAGGACATAGCTGCAGAATTGGGAGTTGACTACAAAATAGCTGAAACTCATTTGAAAAAAGCTGGGTACACAAAAAAGCTCGATATTTGGGTACCACACGAGCTCACTGAAAGAAACCTAATGAACTGTGTACTCATTGGCGATTCTTTATTGAGACATAATGAAACTGAATCGGTTTGGAAGAGATTGATAACTTGTGATGAAAAGTGGATCACGTATGACATAAACATGCAAAAATGGTTAATTAAATTTAATTAGGTTAATCAAATTGTTTAATACAGTGTGCTCTTTCATCACGATAACGCTAGACCTCATATATCTTTAGCCACTTAACAAAAATTAAGAGAGTTTGGCTGGGAGGTGTTAATGCACCCACCATATAGCCCTGACCTTGCACCTTCAGATTTCCACCTGTTTCGGTCTACTCACAATTCTTTAGGCAGTGCCAGGTTAACATCAAGAGAGAACTGCCAAAACTAATTGTTGCGTTTTTTGATCAGAAGTCCCAAAATTTCTACAGCAACTGGATCATGTTTCTATTTACAAGATGGCATAAAGTCTATGAACAAAATAGCTCATATATACTGTAACTAAATGTAAATTAACTTTGAAAAAAATGTCTTGAATTTCCATATAAAATGCAAAGAAACTTTTTCCCCACCTATTATAATAAAGATTACAATCTTATATTAATATTAAATGATATTAAACACTATTTCAGTAAGAAATAGTCTAAGGAATTTAAGTATTTTTGATATTCTAGACTATATTTTGAGGACTCTCTACATAATAACAGATTAATATATTACTTATTATTGTAAGTAATTGATCGTCATCGATAGTAAATATACACCCCATATCTGGGCTCAGCTCTTCCCACAGGAAGAAAATACAAGCATAACATCACCACGCTGGCCCAATGTGGGTAGGTGGGTGAAAGCGGAGACCACAAATTATGGTCGTCTCATCCAGGGAACAACCATATTTGTAACCAAAACTAGATAATTCTAACAACTACGACAACGCGATCCTCAAGTGATTGATAAAACTCACAAATCTTCTTCTTCGTTATTTTTTCTTCTCTTTGTACCATCTTTACGCACGTCCTTAGTTATTTATAAATCGATATAGTATACTTCCGAGGTGTTCTCATTATCACCAAGTTAGGATCTTCAAATTTTAAAGGCACGCGTTCCATTCTAAAGCCATTCGAGTATTTTAACAAAGACAAACACACAGGCAATTCGACAATCTGACAGTCTCCTATCTAACTTTGACCTTAGAAACTTAGCACTGAAAATTGTATAAAAAGTTTGAAACAAAACTAAAAACCGAAGATTTTTTTCCGAACCAATTTAATTTTTTTTTTATGTTAGTGCTAAGTAGTTTACAAAATCGATATAAAGTAAAATACTTGATGATAACTTCTTACGTTGAATTATTTCTGCCTTTTTAGTGTATTGAAGTCGGATTTATTCGTTTATTTAATTTCTATCGCCGAAGGTTTCCTGGAAGATATTTATAACTAATTCGGGAGACTTTTTAGGAAATAAGTTTAATTTGTTTTATTCCAAGTAACAAATTATTTATACGTATATTTTATGTAAAATTAACCATAAAATTAGCGGTGTACTAGAAAGTCTTAAACGAGATATTTAGTACTTTATTTTAAAGAACCATTTTTTTACACACTATATTTTCGTGTTAGCACAACATGCTCATATTAATTTTATCCGAGGTTAACAAATTGACAATAAAGATATTTAATTAAACAGTGATACATACCCATCGATGCTTTATTAAATATTGTTTCTCTGTGTTTTAATATTTGTCAAAACTTCCAATAAATCGCTACATAAATATGGCTCACAATTGAAAATTCAGCCTGACAGTTAAATAAAAAAACCTATATACTATAGGCTTAGTAAATATGTAGTCATAAAATTTAAAGACATGCTTGGGTCCTCTTAAAAGACTCGCATATCTCTTTTAGGGAAGGGATTCGTTTTTTTAGAAGAATCGCAAATATTACAACCGAGCTGTAAAACGTGAATATAAAACAGATTCATTAAAAATAAACTTTGTTGCAACCAGTACAAATAGTGAAATGATTGTTTGAAATAGTATGAAGCAGAGGTTTAATTTGGGATATGCTTACTCAAGCGACCTATCACGTACCCAAAAAAATTAGTGGTTTTTTAAATGACATTTGGATATAAAATTATCTTGAGTTCTTATAAAATCTGCGACAAAGCCTTCTTTTTGCCTTCAAACGGGACGCGTCTTCACTCTTTCTGGACGCTAGTATTCTATGTTGTTAAGTCAAAATAGAGATAAATCTCATATTATCAGTCCCTACTAAAGTTATCCGAAGTTAAAAATAAAAAAAATTGGGTTCTCAAAAGAGATTAAAATAGAATAGGATTTAAAAATAGTAGAGACTTAAAACTTTTTTATAGATACAAGAAATTGATTAATAAAAATCACAAAACGGGTGGTAACAGAACACTTGTATTGGTAATAGGTACAAGTATACAAGTGAGCAGCCAGAATAGAACCTATTTTATAATTGTATTTGTAATATGAGGGAAAGATAATTTTAATATAAAAAAAAATATCTTTCCCACATAATTTAAAGTGGCCCAGGTATAAAAATAAAATTTGATTCAGTTTCAGCTACAAATATGACTAAAAACTTATAAAATTATTGATATACATTTAGATATTGGTTTCAATGGCCCATATTAAACCTTATCCTTAAAATATGAATAATCAATCATATAAAACAAACAATAGTAAATAACGTAACAATTATTTAATTTTATTTCATAATAACAAAACTAATTTAATACCTAATAAAAATTAAATGTCACCAAAACTTATGTCACAATTAAAAAGAATAAAACTCTTGCAATGTGTATTATTATGATGTACAACAAACTCAAAAAGCGTTTTATATAACTTGACACTTTGGAAATATATTTTATCGTGCTTTAAGACTTTTACATCGATACTTAGTTAAATCTCACAAAGTGTTATCATTTATTAACATTTTTATTAGATTCAAATGTGACTAGCTTTTTTTGGTATTAGCTACGAAATGCTAGATTAACGATACAGAGATAAATAAAGCATAAATAAAATCAAAAACTGAAGTAAGACAGTAAGAAATACTTAAGTAAGTACTTATAGTATCTTCACAGAATATCCAATTTATTAAGTAAAATATAATTACACACACTATACAAATAATACGTTACTACAAATAAAATTCGCCATCACAAACTTTAATATCCAGTTTGAAAGCTTGCGCAGAAAAAGTTTCAAATGCTATGATAATTAATATTTTTTAAATTGACTGACCTGTTCTCCCAGCGCAGGTGAGCGGTGGCTGCATGCCCTCCTGCATCAATCCAGGGTTAATGTTCGTGTAGAACTCTAACATTTTTTTAATGCACCCGGTCACTACACAAAAAGACGTCCGCACCGCTCGTGTCGACCGCACAATGGCACAAGAGCCGCTCGCTCGGTCGCCGCACCCTTCCCCGGCTCATCAACCAATAGCAGCCCCCCGCCACAAACCCCGCCCCATACACAACCTACCTATTATACCAAAGATATTACAAAGCTATGATATTTTGTCGCTCCACTGAAACACCAGCTACAAATTGTATTTTTTCCGTTTTGAAAAACGCTCCAGAGCGCTGGCGATAACCCGCGTCGATAAAGCCGATATGAAACGACACTCTCTACGTTCGTGGCCCGTTGAACCGGTGTCGGACCGTTGCTCATCCGGCAAAGCATCGACTAGATGGCGAATCCATTTTCCCGTATACTGATAACCGTCCGAATTCTCTTCAAAAGTTATTTATAACTTACTCTCGCTGCCAGATTATCTATTTCTTAGGGAAGTTTTAGAAAATAAAAAATATTTTATGATTCCGATATTTATTTATTTATTTCTTTATTAACGCCAACGAGATTAACATAAAAAGTATAAGAAATAAGTTCATTGATTCCGTCTTGTTTTTTGTAATTCTCGACCGAAAACGTTGTACATTACTTAAAATATATTCTGTTAAATTTCGATAAATCTAGGTATTGCTGATAGTTAATAAAATTAAAAGACGCTTGTATCACAGATTTTCGTAAAAATATATTCTTGATATATTACTCAAAAAATTTAAAATAGTTTCTTTTAAAAGAGCTCTATGCTCTTCCTACTAAGTTGGATCGTATCACCGACCTATCAATAGGTAGGTAGGTACTCAAGTAACTGTACTGAGTTCAAACCGATGCTGAACACCGACTGTTGCCAGAAACTAAAACGCACATGTGAGGAGTTGAATATCATATTGACGGATAGTATAAGTTATAATATGTCAAAATTCAATGCCTTGCAAGCAATATCATCCGTAGATAGGTTATTGTAAACCCAGCATTAATATGAATAATGAATAGAACTGGTTTTGATGGCTCACATTTTTAAAAGCGGTGCTTGTTTGTTCCGTTTCAGCTGCCGATGCTCGAATGATTATTCTACCCGTTCTAGCATCGGAATAATAATCATTGTTTCAAAAATATTTCGCTTTATTTACCTTAATTTATATTTGCCAGGTATAAACTCGTTATTTGATGTTCTAACAGTCGAAACCCAAAAGCTGCTTACATTTGAAGATATTTTAATATTTTAATTATAATTTGACGTTCGCCAAAGCGATATTTACCCATCTTAACGGTAAGTGATGTTGGCATTATATAAATACTTGCAAATGTATAAATAAGTGCTTTAATTTAACAATCGCTTCCACAAAATCTTAGATAGGTATTTTCGACAGTACTCAATAATGTTAAATGTATCGTCATCAAGCATTCACTTCCACACTTAAAACACAAGAAAAACTGTTATTTTAATGCATTGTAGGAAAGTTAATTTAGTTTTATTTAAATATAAAGAACTTGAATGGAAATAATGTTAAGATAGTATAGCATGGCACATTCTGCTCAAAAGGGTGACTTTTCAATACACTTTTGGTGGAGCCCATTTTAAAGAGTAAGCATTCCTTCAAATTAAGTTTCGCTCATAAGTATCTAGTTGCCCTTATTAACACTAGATTTACCAGACCAGTCATTTAGACTGGTCGTGCAATTTCAATTCAAAATTCCTACTATATTACACATTTTTTTTTTCACAAATGATGTTATGACTTTTGTAGCTATAATTAGAGAGTACATTTTATAAACTTAATGTTATTTTATATACATTAGTAACAAATATAATTTTTGTTGTTGACATATATTCAAATCGCTGGTATATCTAGTTTTAATATTATATAATCAATCTAGACAGGTTGACATTGACAATTGCTTATCTACGTCACAGATATGCTTTAGTGAATGATCCATAAGCCTATTAAAATGTGTAATGACATAAATAAATAAAATTTCTCACACTCACACCATAGGCATTATTATGAGTTATAGATGTGATTTTGAGTCAAAATTGAGTCATTTCAATTGAGTCATTGCATTTCAATTCATACGAATAGGCATATTAATAAAATTCTAATGGTTAGTTTTTGTGAACAGCCAGTGTGATTAAATGAATAAATTAGTTGATACTCTAATATTTGGCTGCAAAGAATCTAATTCTAATCAAAACCACTCGATCCAAGTCCCGCCATCATATCCTATAAAATAGTTGCAAAATAAAATATAATTTAAAATAATACCAATACTCAAGATATACTTACTTATCTCGAGTAATATTTGCAAAAAGCGTGAGTACTTTCTGAGGGCATCTAGGATATCTCAATTTTTCTTCCAAGTGCGAGGCAGAGTACGAACTCATAATCGATATAGTACATTCCTACAATGATCATCAAATAATATATGACTCAAAATACGACAAACTTTTTGTAGTGTTATTCCACATGGACACAGCCGTGAGAGATATACAAGATTTTACTTTTAAATGCCATAGTGACCAATGAAACTGTACTGCGCTGGTTCCAAAGTACGTACACGATTCACTTTAAAATTAATTTTTAAAGCATTGGATACCATCAACCTATCAATCTCACTAAACAGCGAAAATATGACGTAACAAGTTATTAGTGTTGTGGTTATGTCCATCGTACCCAGCGGTGGATCCGCGCTTGTATATACATAACTCAAAGATCACGGCTCAAAAAATATAAATTAAATATAAAAATCATTCGGTGGTTCAACCGGAGTGTCTAGTTGTGTTTCAAGTGGGCCAATTCTCTCATTGAGGCACTGCTACCACCATCCGCCACGTAAACACTGGAACGGATTAAAAAGATTTGGATATGGCATCTCTCATTATATTTTTATATATTACTGTAGAAGCTATTATAAATTATAAAGCGTATTTTTATTTACTTCTCCTCAATTTTATAGAAAATTATTACATTTAATTAAATTATGCGTTTGTAGTGCCTTGCCTTTAAATTTATATTAGGAATTATATAAGTTTCAAGGTAACTTTGTATTATGTGGACTAAGAAGTGAAGAAAGCAGAATAAGTATAGTATCAAGTTGCCCTAAATAATTTATACAAATTTCTATAAAACTAAAATTAAAATCTGAAAGCAGAAAGAGCCTTATACTTTATTCCCTACATAATTATCAGTTGTTCTTTATATTTGAAAATTTCTGTCTACGACACGAATCACAAGGGACAATACGTCACACAAATAAATTTGTAATTCGTGTGCTGAATAAATACATGTTTTATTCTATAATTTTATCATACATTTTTATGTTGATTTAGACATTTTTTTTATTATTATTTATTTAAAGCCAGACTTATTTTATGTAATAATAATTTGTATGTTAATATGAGTTATAAAATATGCTTTTTTCTTTTCTTTTTCAGACAGTAACACATTATCTCGTCATATATCATCAGTACAAGACAAAGTTACCCTATCCATAGGAGTGCTTACTTTCGGAGTTTTATACGATTGACAGCGAATCATTATTGTGTTTTCATTGCTCAAAATGAAATGAATAGCGCTGCGTGCATTTTTTACAGCATTGTGCTTCGTTGTAGAGCACTTGAGAACGGTATGGTGATCACGAAAAATGCCGAACGCATGACGGGACGGGTTAGTCCACTTGTCCTTTTGTTCGTAGAGGAAATATGCTCGGCTCGCTACTGCCAATGCGGTTTAATGTTTTATACAAACGCAAATCGTATTTACGTTTTATAGACGGACGATTGTCAGCTTTTTGCTTTAAACCTCGATGAATAGAATCCATTGATAAGCCTTGAACCGTAAGCGAAGAGAAAAATATGCTTAAGTGTATAATTTATATTTTAGCGATGTTTGTATTTTTTATCGACACTTATCTTATTTATATTATGAAAATCCTTTAAGATATTTATTATTACACACATTGTGCGTACATTCTTATGTCTTATAATAAGGTTAATAATAAAATTGTAAGCGTACTAATTTAAATTAAAAATTAAATTATTAAATTTTTTAATATTTTATTTGTTTTATTTTTTAATATTATATTTGAATAATATTGAGTGCTGTCAACAACGCGATATTGTGTTGAAATTCCAAGTTACTGCACTTTTAGTTAAATTATCTCTAAATTATATAATAGAATAATACAAGAAGTGCTTACTTATATATATGCGGGCGTGTGCGCGCGCGCGCGCGCGCGCGCGTGTGTGCCTGTGTGTGACAGTGAGAGTTTTCGATTGTCGACTTTAGATTTAATATAAATAAGACTCGATTATTTTGACAATTTAAATAGATTTTCTATTTGGGAATGATCAAGTGACTTTAACCTTGTGTATGAGGGCTCTTTTGCAACGATACTTATTAAGAGGCTAAATGTCAATATTTTTATTAATCTTTTTGTCTAGAAAGTTAGTTTATCTACCAAACTGTGTTGAAGCAATAGCTGTATTTGATAGCATTTGATCTTTTGAAAAAATATCAATATTTTTTACGAAGACTCAAAAACTTAACAAAATAACACTCTGTTTGATTTGCTGGTAAATATTTTTTATTAGTAAATATTTATATGTTAAGCTTGCCTGGGTACAATGCATTTTTTATGTAAAATGTTAACTTGCAAAATTACATATGTGTAAAATAAAGAAGAAAGAAAGAAAGGTTTACCTACAAAAACTAATTAATAGGCACAAAATGTGAACTTGAAAGTTCATTCAAATTATGAAAGTTTCACAACTCCCCCGTTATCGAGTCTGGGTTGGGAGGTAAAGCGATTCACCACGTTTTGTTTTGAAGATGTGTAAAGAACACATGCAGGGATCTATGTGTAGACTATTTACTAATTATTCATTGCACAAAAACAAAATTGGCGGAATTAACGTTTAAAGCATTTTCTACCTGTCCACTAGTAGAAAACAGTAGTACACAACAGCTGAATAAAAGGCGAGAGCGAAAAGAAATATTATAAATAAATCAAAGCTATTGTAGTAAATATATAATTACTACTATAAGACTTACAGCCAAAGATATTTTATTGCAATTAGTAGTAGTAGTAGTAGTTTGACATACTATATGCGAAAAGACTTTTCTCCGACCTAATATATTATAAACATAAAAAATTATTATATTTATGCTGTTTACAAAAGCAGTTCTTATTTCAAACAGGAACCCTATAATGGTACCGCAATATAATAAAATATTGATATACATTAAACTTTTTATATCATTGACAAAAATATGATAATCTACTAATATTATAATTAAAAGAAATATTTCTTATAGTAGGTATGTCATATATCAGTTAATATTTCACATTACATATAAGGCTATTTTAAAAAATAAACAAATTAAAAATAAATAACAAAAAGCATGGATAATGTCCTGTTTATGATTCTTCTTTAAAAACTGAAGTTATTCAATAGACCTTTCCCTGTGAATGGAACTTGAAATGGATAATGTACTCGATCTGTTTGAGCGTAAGATAGCGGAATAATCTGGAGAATGGCGATTAAAAGAAAGAGAATTGGAGGTTAGTTTAAGCTGTGGCATACAATCAGTTACTGGACGCGTAGGAATTATATTACGGAACAATTCGGTTTATTTTTTAAATTGTACCTATTAAATAACTAAAAAGTTTAGAGCATGAAGATGTTAAATTTAATTAAATACTTTATAAACAACTTCTATGTGAATGTCACATGTAAACAAAAATTTTAATCGTTTTATGTGTAATTCAAATTTTAATAATTCTTTTTAACTTTTCTTTGATAGAAGATAGAAGATAACGGATATTAGGTAAAAAATAGTGATTTTAATTAGATTAAATAATAAAGTTTTTACTACTGACTCCTTTATTTAAAGATTTATTTGAAGCTTATAATGACAGAAGCTTCGGAACGGCCAGCATGAAGCCAAAAAAATTTGGCATCTGACTTTTTCAATACAAATTTCGGAACTGGCAGACAGCGTTTTTGCATACCAATAAAGAGGGGACGTATTTAGAGCAGGTGGAATTTCATTTACCCCCTATGTGGGAGGGGCGAGGTCTCCGTCAATAAAGGCTGTGCACCACACGTGCCGTCGATACGGAAAATTCCGGTCGTTTCTTTACGTGCACTCGAATAAGATCCTTATATGCAAACAGCAAGATGACTTTTGTGGTGCCCCGACCAGAATCTTACGCGAAAAGGGATCCGTTTTCCCCCATCGTAAACATGGGGTTGTATTTTGTTAGAGATTAGGACAGTTCCGATTGCGCAGAACTGCCATTTACAAGTCAGTTGATCATTTTAATGTTTAGTAATATATAATTCAAAATTGTTTTAATTTTTCGTTCATTAAATGCGTTGACAATGTAGTGTCTTACATTGAATTGAATGAATCCAGTAATACCAGTGTAAAATTACCAAATCTCAGCTAGCTTTTTTATAACGCATTAGTACGTATTCAATATATTTAATTCTATACTTGACAGTGATTTACAATTACAGGATTTTCAACAAGTAAATTTTTAATTTTCCTGAAAACCGGTTCCAAATTCTAATTAGACATCTGTAAAGTATAATTGCCTCTCAGATGCTCTAGCCTAATATGTAAAATAAACGGTAGAACTTACAGCATGTGATCTTTGCCTTACTAAGCAGAGGCGATCGTTTGAACCGGCGGGATTAAGAGGCGGGCGTCGTCGGCTGCGAGCGTTTCGCATTATTTAAAAAATATATATCTTAATGAAACAGATCTCGACAGAAGGCGTAATGCTTCGCGGATTATCACCAAGTCCAAAAACGTAAACTTCGAAAGTCAGTAAATGGTTGGTTACTTACTTAAAAATTAATTATAAAAGTTTCAATTTTAAAGTTCGTTAACTATTGTCTAAAGTTATCTCGTACCCTTAGTCCTTGCTGTTAGCAATAATTTTATTCTTAAGTGCTAGAGATAGTTTTAAACATAAAGAGTTTAAAAATGCTTTAACTGCCTTGATTTATTAATTTAAATTTGAATTAAGAGATAAATTTGCAATTACATGACAGTGACAATGTATTTCCACTAGGAATCGAGATTGAAAAGAGTCGTCGATCGATATACATTTCTATTTAAGTTTCCGTATATCATGTCCATAAAAAATTAAAATATATATGTATAATATTTCCTTATTTAATATAAAGATTGAAACCCCAAAGTTGTAAGTTTGCATACAAATTAAAATGAAGCCATTACATTAGGATATTCACTTTGTTACATAACCCGTAGGCGGTAGTCGCAGACATGTGCTGGCTTAAGACTGAATCGGAATATTTATTTATATACAATACAAGCCGAATATCAAAATAATATTAAATGAATACTCCGATACATGCCTGTTTACAGGAAAATAAAAATAGGTGTAAGGTTGCCTGTTAACATGTTATATAGGATTTTCAGAAATTAATGGCCCTGGCTATCGGTTATTTAATCATGTTATAATAAGGCTCATTAAAGTTCAGCATTAGATTTAGATTCAGATTCTTTCATTAAGATTTACCAATAATTATTTTTAGAAAATAGGTATCATTATCAGCGTATATATAATACGTTCCACTGCTAGGCATAAGTTGAGTTTTAGCTATAACATCACTAAGGTGATCCAATGAGAATTGGTGAGCGAAAGCGGTTGTCGTAACAGTGGACTTAACTCGTCTTCCATAACGTGTGTTACAAGGAAAAGCTTGATTTAACAAATTTTGCAGGACCCATCCAATTTAAATTACTTTCTTTGCAAAAAAAGCCTAAATAAATGGTTAGTATCAATAGCCCGAAACAAACCATTTGAAGATTTTTTCAATAAACTAAAATGCTCATCGCTGTATTCGGCTGAGCAACTATTTGGGATTGGGTGCTTGCGAGCTGGCGACCATATTGAACAATTAAACAAACGCCGAGTGAACTGAGTTGGAAACATTTAATCATCGTGTGATGACTGGCTACCCCTGGCGCTATTTTTTTGTAGTAATGTCTAGGGGACCAGGATTGTATCGGATGAATTAATTTGCGATGGTATGTGTGATGGTGCTTTTTTGACTTTGTGGAACTCTCAGTCAATCTTTATTCATTCGATTTTTTATTAGTATTAAAAATTAATGTTAAAAACATAACTGAAATCTTAGAAAAAGCCATTTAGCTTTTTGATAAGCATTGTAATATATTTTCGCCCATCCAATAATTTTTACTAAATAAAGTCTGTCTTAGTTTAAAATTTTTAGTGTAAACGTAAATAATAAATTTATAATTAATAATGTTTTTTAGGCCCGTTTAAGTACCTACTGTCATTACTTTAAGTGGTTTTAAAATTGAGTTTTCTTATCTGCTGGATTCGTTTTATAATTAATATTATTTTAGTGATGGTAAGTTCTTATTTCAAAAATTACGATAACAAAAAGCACACATTCAATAAAAAATAATTTTATAAATTTATTTGTTAACTAGAAAAATATATCTGAGGAACAAAACATATGTCCTAAGCAGTAATATTACTTCTACTTTCTTTTCTTCTCATGATCTAGAAACTACCATGCCCACTAAATTGTTGGCTTTCCTAATTACATTTTCTAATTAATGCTTAAGCAGTGGAATGAACTTTTTAAAACGTGTAAAAAAATATATATTCATATTTTTTTGAAACAACTAAACTAGTCCATTTAAAAAAAAAAGGTATTTTATCTGATTTCACATACCCTTCTTGTCTAAGTTGACATAGCGCACCGAATTTGTAAGCAGAAATGGCAGTGAAGTGGGCTGGCAATGTAACGCGCAGAAAAAAGACTGCTGGAGTAAGCTGTTACTAAAAGGAGACCTCGGCGCGGCAAATGCACATCAGGCTCGATGGAGTGACGATCTTCACAGAGCGATATTGGAAAGGTCAGCAGTGAACTGCTGATTATGATGAAAAAAAGTAAATAATTTCAAAACACGATGCAAAATTTATTGATAATAATGATAATACTCTATGATAAAAAATATTGAAAATAGCGCTTCAAGTTAGTTCGTATCAATTGCTGATGTCACAATGAAATTGATTCTTTTAATCAAAAGTCCGAATTGAACTACTTTTATTTTGGACCTTATTCGCAAGAGATTAAAGACGTTTAAAATATAAATATTTTGAGGGGTATTCACTGCGAGGGCGTGTGCCGGCCACGTGGCACGGTTTAACTAAATACTATTCAGTATTGAATTACTTGCACGGTTACATGGGAGTTTGTTATTATCCGATACCTGTTTTAATTCCTAACAATTTAATTTTGCATGGCTTATTCTGCAAAAGAAAATACTTGTTTCTGTCGCGTCAACTGAGATCTTAGTATTCTTGCATCACAAAACTCCATTACTAAATTTCAAATTTTAATAATTTTAACATGTTACATATAGAAAATTATGTAATAAAAACTCATTATATTTTTATATATGTTGTGTTCATGATAGCTCGCAGAATATATTCTAACCGACTTGTCATCTGAACCGAATCACTCGGCCGAGAACGAGTAATAAAATCCGCCGAATACGCCGAGTAACGGATATTAAAAGAGTACCCGGCCCATCTCTAATATTTAATAATCATCAAAGTAAGTCAATACTTTATCTTTTGTTTTTTGTAAGATGAGCAGTAAACCATTTCTTTTACTTAGTATAATAATTGTTGGGTTGTGGCTTCGACATCTGTGAAGATCTTCCTCCGAGCTAGTTAGGTGTTTGTTCGGGGACCGCAGTCCGACTGTATATTGTCGGATTATATAAATATACTGATGCGTTTTGGGAACTTCATTAGCGTGGTATTGTAAGATTTCTGGTTTTTTTTTAAATTTATGATTTAGTACTTTTACCTGATCTATCATTTCTCATTTCATTTTAACGATTACCGATACCAAATTATCTTTGTGGCTTTATGACGTAGCCACTGATGAATGAATGAATAATAATTTCATAATAACTATCTTACCTTTTTTGGTGGATACACTGACGGACCTACCCACCACTGGCTAAGCCACACACGCATGTAACGGCACTGGGAATATCTACTAAACTTCTCGGTAATTGCTCTTCACGGGGTGACTTGGATTCTGCCGTAGAGATTCACCAGTCCACTCCCAAACAACTCGGTTCCGTTTACCCATAGTTACAGATATATGCAGCTGCGCATAGGGCATAGGAAGACGGGCGGTGGTCGCCCGAACAAGAAGAGAGTCCTCTCGCTTCCTTTCCGCTTCCTCCTTCTGCGTAAGAACATTCTAGTAACAGGAGGCAACAGCCTCCCATATCCTCCTTTCCAACTGAGAGGTGAACGAGCCCAGCTCTGCGCTTAGCTTACATTGCCAGGCCGGACACTCTTCAAGTGTGTGATCGGCTGTACCATTAGTCGTAGCTATATTATAGTAACTTACGGAAATCAAACTCTAAGACTATTTTTTTCCATACGTAAATGTCAAAATGTTAAATAATAATCGCCAGTTGAAATACCAGCCATTAACAGATTAAGTAAACAGGAATTTTATTATCTGCCCTTTGGTCCTTTATGACGTACATGTCACAACATATTTGACATACTTGCGACTTGTTCCATCAGCACAAACAATTGTTTACATAAAACTTCTTGTCAGATTTCAACATCCCACACATGGATCGACAAGTAATGTATGAATTCTTAATTAACAATCAGTAGAAACGTGAGTCATTTGAACACAATAATTTGATTACACGCTTCATGACAAGCGCGAAACTGAATGCCATTCTCTCCATAGTTATTGTTTCCTAATTAGGTCACATTCACTAATTATCTACGGGTTGACGTCAACTAGAATTTAATTTAGCGTAGGTATACAATTACAAATCCTTGCAATACAGTTGCTAACGTTACATACTACGAAAGAGACGTTCAACAAAAAAATTAACTGTATCAAAAGTTACACCGAATGAACTGAATTTATGAGTCATGTTTATTTATGTCTTTATTACTTTATATATCAAGACGACCTATTTTAAGAACTTCTCAGTATTTATTAAAAAAATGTATAACACCAGTTATTGTGGTTATGGTTTCTACCAAACAATGACAAGGTTACACTAGCCTTCCCTAAGAATCCTAAATATATCATATTTTACCACATTCTTAACAAATACTTTGTATATATTGCACAGTTTTTTGTATCTAGAATTTCTAGATGACAGAATATGTTTTGTTTGTGGCACTATTGGATCTTTAGTAAATCATACACGCTACATACATGGCTCACAAAATCGCCTTCAACAGCCTTAAAACTTATATAATATCTAAAAAAAGTAATGAGCTACTGTCGCACTTAGTAAAGAAATAAGAATTCAAAGTTTGCTATTTAGTAAGGAAAACTTTATTTATTAGTTTTTAAATAATTACTTTAATTGCTTATTAATGGACTTTACAAATGTTCTTTAGATAATTGACGTGATTTTAAAACATAACGCCACGACATTGTATACTTACGAGTTCCCGGCGGATTTCGAGAATATATATTTGGATTTAACCATATCGGGATCAAATATGATATATGGTGGAAGTTGGTTCTTTTCATCACCAAGAATGAAACGCTCAAACCACCGTAAACTCTACGAAAGTACAAGTAAGGAATTAGTCGAGATTATTCTAAGAAATCAATACAAAAAGGTCCCCAAAATAGGGTGTGTCTCCGTCCCTTGACCTAAGTCAGGGTAACATATTTTCTGCATCCGCGTCTATTACTTATCATTATACGCTTATTTTGGATAACTTCGCTTGTGCATTGGGGTGTTTATACTACTGATTTGACTTGGGATTGATACTTATTTAATTTGATGCTCTGTCGTCAAATGTCAAATGTCGTCAAAACCCTTCTAGGTTAGGTCGAGCCATTAAAATTATTGATTTACATTTGTCGATTCTATTGACTTCAATATGAAACGAATAAAATTTATTTTAGAAACGACAAGTTTCAATACACTTTTAATTTATTTAAGCGGCATACGAGACTTTTTTGGAAACAAATACAGAGATTTAAATATTTTGGTATAAATTGGATTTTCAGACATTTCCGAGAACAATGAAAAATCGATAAAATGTTATTTGAGATTTCAACTGTCTTCCACTTTTTAAGTTTTCCTCGAGACATCATACATTAGATATAAAGTTTATATCAATGATATTTGGCTGTATCGTACAATAAATAATAATGGTCTAAACAAACGCTCTCGGCTTCAACGCTATTCGATGAAAAACCGTTTTCAATATCGCGAAGATGTTTAGCCGTTGTGAAGTTAACTCATTTTAAGTAACTTCAAACAAGTAATCTCTGTTGTTGTTTTATTCAGTTTATATTGTTTTGTTTATTCCGTATTGAAGAATAAATAGATATATTGTCATACTGAAATGTCTATGCAATATTTCAAAATTGTACTTAACTTTTATTGTGTGTGGTAACACTTAGACGTTACACACTCTTGTGATTTGTTTTAGATGAGTATATGTTAAAGTAAATTTACTTTACAGTCGCCATTATAGAAATTTCAAATGACGTTCACCAGTGATCTATCTTTATGTATGGAATTTTACGAAAGACCACGAATTGAAATTTGATTTGGGGATTTGATTGATAAGGTTATTATATGACATAATTTTTTGTTTTTTTTTTACTAGGAGGCATCCATTTACGGACCTACCCGCCACTGGCTAAGTGACGGGCGTGTGTGGGGCTCACTCAGTACCTCAATAGAGCGGCGCTGAGAATACCCACTACAAATCCCCGGTAACTCCATTGCCCTTCACGGTGGTAACCAGGGTTTTGCACGAGAAAATCACCAGGTCAAATATATGACATAGTAAGATATATATGGTGATCAATTAAATTATCAATTTCGCAGAAAAAATCAATTATCTTTATCTCAAATCCTAAAAGTTATGATGTTCATTTGGTACCTACTGCTTTCTGCTTTATTATCCTCCAAAATCCCTTTGTGATGTAGAAACAGTTAGATCAAACAGACCTCCGGCGGTTCCTTCTTTAAGCGTACTCTATTAAAATAAAAGGATGCAGTAACTTTTCATAGACGCTCAATATTTAACTACGGAAAATGAGATTGTTGTAGCACAATGAAATTCGAGATAAAATTTTTCGTTATACATTGAATAAAAGATTATTTTTTGGATTTAACACATTTTTTATGACACGATTCTTTCAATCGAGAAGTAAAGGGCTAGCTGTTGTCAATTTATATGATTTTATTTGTACACGGTGTACTTTGTATTGTCTGTCACGCCGACTAATAAAACTAATCTGAAATAACGGCATAAATTTTGAAGAATACGTTAGACGATTTGCCAAACTAAATTGATAACTTTATATGATTATTGTATTATTAATTTTTTAGTAAGTTTTTTCTTATTTTTAGACCACTCCTGAATTAAACAGAATTAAATACAATTAACATTGTTCAAATCAGTCAATCTGTTTTATAGTTAAAACGAGACTAACAAAAAGCTATTTAAGAGATGAAGAGAGAAGATGTAATAACAGGTTTCTATAATCTGTCTGCTACAATTTTACTAAAATATACTTAAAAATTTATTTAGTACAACAAAAAAGTAAATCTACACCAAAAATAATTACCCACTTTACTAATAACATAAAACAAATTAGTTTTGTAACTTGATTCTCATAAAAAATAGTTTGCCATGCATTTTTTGTTTTTACCACGACGGCGATATAATATCAAGGCATTGTAAAGGTTAGTTACTGGTTGTTTGTTTGCTGGTGTATTTTCTGCTCGGGGTAACGCTGCCACACTAGGGATTTTATTATTAGGGTATTAAAGGGATAACCCCCGCGGCGGCCGGCACCCTCCCGCTAGTGTTCAAACAATATTAAACTCGTAGCGCCGATGCTGACACTTCTGCACGTGGGAAATTATTGACCTGTAGGTCATAAACCTAGGTTCATACTTTGTTCTATATAAACCCTATTCTTAAATCGTGCAGATATACATATAAACTTTATTATTATTGGTTTTAAACTTTATGTAATATTATCGAGTATATATATATATATATATATATATATACTTAACGCCTCTATGCCAATTAAAAGTTTTCTTAATAAGATATAAACTAACAGTCTAAACATATACATATATAATTGCGCAAGTTGCACGCTAGTTTCTTATAGCCTGCTTAAACATATAACTTATACTCAGCATGCATTTAGTTTCGTAATTGTTGTGGCTTATTATTGTAATATTAAAACCGTGTACATTTATTTTAAAAAACAAATGTATTCAAGTTTAACTTCCGGTTTTGAAACCAGCTCAAATAAAAAAGTCATGATAAAAATGAACGGAAGTACTTTGGTTTTAATTTAAACAAATGCCTAATTATACATAATGACTATTACTTAATATATTGTGATTTGTTAAAATAATTTTAATAATTATACCAGCTCTTGTTATTATGAATTCTCGTAGATAAAATTTAAGACCGGAAGTTGTATAATAATTAAAAAGTCAATGTCTCGTCTGTCTTGTTGAGTTTAGCTGTACAGAAACATTTAGTTTTTAAGTCAGTCGTCGTTGGTACGTCTCACGGGAAAGGTGTCTAGGACAGTTATCCTGTGCAGTAGAATAATATTATAGAAATATAAGTTGAGTTATTGCAGAAACAGCTCTATTACATAATAAATAATTGCTTAGTATGAAAAGTCCATCAGGTATCGGCTTGTACATGACTAATGTTTGTGGTATGATTGATATATAGTATGTTTGTTATTATGCGCGTGTCTGTCTGTGTCTGGTTGTGCGTGGTTATTCCATATAAATAAATAAGCTTCTATTGTAAAAAATATATTCATATAAAGATACGGTAAGCTCCTAGATAGCGTCGTAATGCATGTCTACTAAATCACTGTAAATATTTAAAATTTTACCTTTAGAGTTTGAACCAAGTACTGTTCTGCTTAGTGGTGGGTAAAGAGGAGTGACTACTTTACGTGGAATTCTAGCACCAAAGTTACAATTATTACCTACCAGTGGTGGAGAATTGGATTATTTCTGATAGTTAGTTTAGATAGAAATTTGACTTCTTTGAACAGACTGCCGTCATATTTTGTATTGTTATAGAAACTACTACTTAAGATGTAGAAACGGCATTCATAATTGTTGGGGAGTTGCATCAGCTGGGGTCGTACAGATCACAAAAACTCCTTCTTCCGTAAAAAATAACGTATATTTTCGAAGATATTAACAAACAAAGTATAATACACCCGTCTCGGCGGTAGCTGTTGAACGAATAGTAGTCGAGTCACGCGACGGCCGCGTCTACGTCACTCTCACCGTACAAGTCCGTTTAACATAGGGATTCCGGTTATGAATTTTGAACAATAATCAATTTTGTCTGAAAGGCCTCTCTCCAAAAAACGCGTATTAATAAACACTTCTGTTTGCATTGCTATCATGTGTGGCCGCTATCGGCCTCTTGGCCTTTTCATATCGCCAACTGGTCAAATTGGTCTCACGGAGCGCTCAGTGGGCGGCGCAAATCCTCTAGGGCAGGAGTAAAGGATTTGTTTGTCTTTGAAGCTTTGCAAATAAACGTCTAGCCAGTTATTACTGGTCGAATTACTTTTGCATTTTGCTTTATATATTAGATAAAAATGAGACGTGAATGCGCGTCTATTCATTCAAGTTGATTGGATCATTCAGGCAACAAATCAGAACGAAACGAAGATAGTGCGTGTCACACTATCTTCGTTTCGTTCTGATTTGTTGTCAGGGGTATTTACAGTTTATGAGATGAGGTACACAATATCAAATTTCATGGTCATAATTTCTAACTAAAGAACTATTAGTAAATACGCTTTGAGCAATACAAAGAAGTGTATTTTAATAAAAAGTACTAAATTATCGATTGTGTGTGTTGTAATTAAAAATATAAACCGTTAAGACCTGATGACGCCTTTTACTCTTCAATCTGTAAATAACAAAGCTTTCGATTTCTACAAAATCAAAATCGTTGTTATTTTTGCTTTCGGCGGAAAATGCAATAAACTGGCAGTTTGTTTTCTCGAGGCGCGTGGCTGGGCTCCAATATTTGGTTCAGCCCTACGGGCCCAATATTCGACGGGAAGTCCCACATACAATTGTAGAAAGGCGGAGTATACTGTTGTTTACATCACGAAATTACTTATATGGACAGTAAAAATACATAATTTTGTACCTACACGTTAGAGTAACTACAAAATGAGTAAATATTCTCCAATTTTATTAAGAAGAAAATCGTATAATGAATGGGTAAACAGAGTAAAACTGATAATCAAGCCATATCGTCTACCTCAGATCTGGAGGTCCGCGATTCAATTATAAGTCTGTCTGTCAATTATCGGTCTGGTTGGTGGTTGGGCTTTTTCAAAATCTACCACCATGTAACAATAAAAACTAAAGTTTGTCTAAAACAAAAACTTTTTTTTGGAATTAAGTACAATACTTTTTGTATACGCGCAGACCAGCAAGGACGCTTCTTTCCGAGAGGCACATGCCGCCTCCTTGGAATATCGATCAGCTTGGCCTTTTGACTTCAAATAGTGGACTGCCAAGATCGTCTTTTGTCTTTACTTCACTTTTTACATATATACTTTAAAATTACCATGTTACTTAATAATTTGCGTCTTTTTTAAATATTATAATTGATACAAAATACCCTGGCACTATTGTTCGCTTGAACACTTTCTTTTTTCCAAAATAGTGTGATTTTGTGAGATATATTTGTGCGAATAGTTTTATTCTTAAAGTTGTGTATTACTGTTGTTTATTTACAGTTTATCTTAAAACAACAACAAATAATTACGAATAATAACACCGCCTAACATGATATTTTTGTAAGTATTGTTATTAATATCTTGAGACATTCTAACTCCTAATTGTCAATCCATCACTATTAAAGGATGTTCGGATCACTATTAAAGGAAGAATTCCTGAGCACTAATGGTAGTAAAATATTAGAAATTCCCAATGCTAGCATGGATGATGCATTAGCTTGCATTTTTTAAAAACCATTTACTGTTGTTGGAAATACAGACGGTATAAGCTAATATTTATTTACAAACTAACCATTTCTGGTTCTGTAAGTCTACTGAAATACCAACTTTATTTCATAGTCCTTTATATCTTATTATGGAAAACCAAATCAGTCTCGGGTTTCTGTAACAACAGAACCTTCAAATAAAGCTCATAAACTGCACAGATTGCTTGTATATATGATTGAATTATAATGAATTACACTCACAGGTGAATTAGTAGATTTAATGTAACGTAAAAGTTTCTTCTCTATTTTGCCTTTTAACAATTTACGCGTTGTATTAACAATGCGTATTGTATTAACAATGCGTAGATAGGTTATCAGTTCAGTGCAAATAAATGGCGGACTGCAGTGGGTGAGTGGGTAAAGTTCCCATGCTCAATATTGTTACTTTCACAATTAATAATAGGGACTGGACGCAATGGCATAATATAGATTGCTGATCTATAAGAGTATGTTTAAAGTGATTCTGTATCACTCTAAGCGATATAAATGAAAATAAAAACATTATTTTTCTAATTAAATTTTCCTTGTATAGCAATGTTAATAATCTTTTCGTAAGAATTGTATTCAATATAATAAAAGATCTATTATTAATTTTTAACATGAAAATAATTCAATAATTGCTTCTTCTTTTGTTTTGATCTACTCAAAAAAAGCTTCAAATAAAATTTATGGATAGGAAGCAAAATTTTACTAAAATGACTGTTTTCAATACAAAAATGTATTTTTTATACAAAAAATGTGCCTGTCCAATGCGAATTTTTCGATCAGCAAATCAGTAGGCAAGTGATATTCAAACAATGTCCCCCTTGTTTGTCGTGTCTGCACCAAATATAATATTCATTCGATCACACAGGTGATGTGAAACCCCCTGGCACACTCGCGGCACGCGTGGGAACGTGCGCCCGCGCCTCCGGCAGATAACATCTATATTGGCACTTGTCCACCATTCACGATACGCGATCTACAAAGTCGAATCTATTGAGGAGGGTTAATGAATCGACTAAACGCTTTTAAAACGAGGGTGCTAATTGGTCCTATGTATGTTCAATTCAATAGCTTTATTTGAAGATGTGCAGATAATTTTATTTGTGCGGGAACTTTTAAAAGGCCAACAAATGATAGGTTCTTGATATATTCGATAATTTCTAGATACTTTTACATATTTTATAAGAATACTTTTCTTTTTTATTACCAGAAACTGCCTGTTTATTGTGGTATATTCAAAGTTCATCTAACTTTAGGAATCTAACTAAAAATTATACATTGATATCGGTTATTAATTTGTTCCATGAAAATGTTGAAAAAGATTATCATTGCGGTAAGGCGGAGCATCTTTCTAAAAGTCTGAATTGATGATAGATTGAAAGATAAAGTGCTTTATTATTCACCATTCATTTCAAATTCAAATACTAGGGCGGTTTTATCGCTAATTACCGATGTCTTACAACCAACCTTCGGATGCAGAGGATACACAAGTGACGATAGTGAGAGTGAAGTCGTCGTGTACCATATGGTTCTATTAGAATTACTCAATTTATTAATATTAGTCCAGAAGAATTGAATAGGTCCAGTTTTGTGATCTGTACAGGAGAAGCCCCTCTCCCCCTCAAAGATAGCCAGTGAATCTAGTTGTTTCAACTAAATTTCGTGGCTATAGTTACTTTTGCCTTACATTGCTACTCGCTTTGCTGTTTGATGTTGCCAGCCAACAAAGCGCGGACGGACAGGGAAGCTTTGATCAAACAAGTAACAAATGCAATTATTGTAAGAGCTAGAGATAAAACAAATAAATGTCACTAATAAACGATGCCAATAATGATGTCAGAACGACCAAATCTGTTTGCAGTGAGGGTAGATATAGTTGGTGCTGTATGCACAAACTAGTATTTGTATTTAAGCAGGTGTTTTCACAAGTAAACGCATCTATTTGTTCGTGCGAACAATAATACCAGGGTGTATATATATAAACTTGTAATAACATATTTTTGGCTGCATTAGTTGTTTCTGGCTTCAAAAAACAATCAAATAAGAAAAATTTTATTCCCACTATTTTTCATTTGTCAAAATTTGATCCATTTTAAAATTTTATAACAGAAAAGGCAAAAATACAATGAAAGCCATGAATAAAAGTTGTTACGTTTATGGACCTAATGTAGTGTCAGTAAGAGTAGCGCGCGTAAGCGTTTTCAATCCGGGAAATTGATGTCAAAGATGCACTTCGCTCTAGTCGCTGTTACGGATAAAATGGATGCTATTTTTGAAAAAGTGGAACAAGTTCGACATATCAGCAGTTACGACATAGGTCTGGGAATTAGCCACAAAACAGACAGCTGTTTTTTGGTCAATTCCCAGTTCCAGATTCAAAAAAGCTCGATAAAACAAAAAACAAAAAAGCTCGATATTTGGGAGCCACACGAGCTCACTGAACCTAATGAATCGTGTACTCATTGGCGATTCTTTATTGAGACGTAATGAAAATGAACCGTATTTGAAGAGATTGATAACTGGTGATGAAAAGTGGATCACGTAACGTGCAAAAAAGGTCGGTCAGGCTTCACAGACGGTGGCATTACTTAGGTTAACTAGCAATAAAACGATGTTCTGTCTATGCTGGGATTGGAAGGGCATTGTTCATTATGAGCTTTTACCGCCGAGCAGAACCATAGATTCGGATCTCTTTTGCCAACAACTCATGAGATTAAAGCAAGTAGTTGAGAGAAAGCGGCCTTGAATAATAGAAAGGGTGTGGTCTTTCATCACGATAACGCTGACCACATACAGACTTTTAGCCACTAAGGAAAAATTCATCAAATCAGATGTCCCAAAATTTCTACAGTAACGGAATCATACCTCTACCTACATGATGAGTGAAAGTCTACCAACAAAATGGCACATACTGGAATTAAATGTAAAAAACTTTTATAAATATGTCTTGAATTTTCATAAAAAATGCGTAGAAACTTTTTCCCCAACTTTTATAAAAAAATACAATTATGTCTTTATAATCATTATCAAATATAAAAGATTTTATATTATTTAATTAATGATATATTTCCGTTTATGATAGTAACTAAAATATGACATTGATATTACGCTATGATATGCTTTTCTGTTTTTTTTTCCAATTTCAAAAATATAGTGTGTATTAGCTTTATAACATGTTCTTATTAAATTGGTAGACATTTTATAGTCCTTATTAATTAAAAAAAAACATAAGCCGAAATAAACTGTTCGCTAGAAAAATTGGAAAACTTTTCCAGCGAAAAGTTCTTTTCGGAGAAAAAAAAGATAAAAGTAATGTTTTGTTAGCGTAAAAGCAAATAAATCTCCTACATAAACTATATATATATATGCAATATACAGTTTCATTTATAGGGCGAAAACACCCCTGGCTTTGTGAAGCAATGTGTGCATTGCATTGTACACATCTTCATAATTCAGCATCTCACGTAGATCAGAGAATGTGTAATAGTACTGTCTAGTTACAGTTTAAGCATTATCCTATTATATCATCATCAACAGCGTATACACGTCCCACTGTGGGGATCTGGCATTCCTAAATGGGAGGAGCCGAGTGTGGACCATAACACCTGCATGCTGTTCCAATGTGGGTTACTGGGTGGAAACGGTTTCCGTAGCAACCGAGACCTACGGCTTAACATTCCATCCGAAGCGCGGAGCAGTTCGAAATTAAAAATTTTGATAGACCTATCTAGAGACCAACCATCGCGTAAATATCTTAGTTATCGTAATCGAAAAAAGACGTTGCGGTCTTAAATGTTGCGTTTAAATTCTGAATTCTCAATGAAAACAAAAATTGCAAGTACCAACCAGTTTGGATTTTTTCCAAAGCATTTTCCATTTTTCCACTTTGTTTAATGTTTCTCTTTGCCAACGAAATTTTTTAAAAGAAAAAAAACGAAACACAAAACTGATAGAACGGACGGAACGTACAGTTTTGACGTAAATAACTGTAAAAATTTTGATTGTGCCGGCCCTTCAGTCGTCATTTATGCCTGTAATGATATTTGAATATCTATTCCATAATAATCCAACTACTTATTCCTTAATATAATTTTTAATTTTCTAACTATAATAATTACAATTTTACAACAATTTCTCTATTCATTTAATATCATTTGCCCTAAAATGGTACAAATAGCGGACTCAACGCTAAACAGAACTATCTCCTAGTCAGAAAAATGATAATCCATGATAAGATGTAGTCCAAATTAAGAAAATTGTTAACAAGGCTAAAAAAATAATATAAGTAGATAATAGTATATAAATTTTTATATATAAATATAAGATTACTGGCGTTAAGAGAGTTGAAATAATGGTCTCGCATCAATCCCTTGAACGCAAACTTATTCTTGCATAGAAGCAAAGACTAGTTATGATGGTGAATGGCTGTCAACGTGAAAGAATTACTATTCTCATACAAAATTCTATTGCAGTTTATTAAAGTATATTAAGTAATCAAATGGGCATGCGATTATTTTGGCATCCTGATTTCACACCAATTGATTTTGTATTCTCAAACAACACGTAAACAGTTGAATCGAGAAATCAGCGCGACGATTTCGACAAGAAAAATATTATTTTTCCCACAAACCTCACGGGGCTTGTCCTGTTTATTGGCAACAATAGTCGACATCCCACGGGCAATAAAACTGGTGCAGTGCAAACACGGGGCGTGCAGACGGACGGCAAGCGACGGGCGGTGCGGGCGACGGGCGGCGACTTATCAATCGCACGTTTGACGTTTAGTGGCGCGCGCCGCCTGTTACGGATTTGCGACGTGTGCTTCTCACTGGCGACACGCGGCTATAAAGTGGCAACCAGTTACTAAAAATCTACGGACAAGCTTCTAATAAAAGCTAAAGAGAGACCTATGTTAATGCAAGAGTTTACCGGATAAGTATAAAGGTAAATGTAGGTAACTAACAGAATGTAATGCAAAGGTACATTTTACACCATGATTCAATCTGAGTATTTTATAAAATATTTTAACTGAAAACAATTTGTTGGGCGAAGTTATATAGAATATTGCAAAATTAAAAAAGCAAAATATGCATTTTGATTCAGATAATATATAAGCTTGAAAAAAAATTGATTTTACCAATCCACCAGCTCTCCATTATTTTGGTCATCCCACTCTATTTTCCACCCTAAGTATCAGGACATGCTTCGCAACCGACGTGTACATTTGGGAATAGTATCTTAACCACTGGTATTAAGGATTAGATTTGCTCGCGCTAAGTTCTATAATAAAATTACTCATAATTGCAGTATGATATTAATATCTTAGTTTAGAGTTCAAAATGGCGTGATACAATTAAAGAATTTGCAATATGGTTCTCCTCAATTCATTGTAATGGGTGACTAGGATTTACTTGATACTTGGCAAGCGACTACCTTTCTTCTATATTGTATAGATTTATGACGTTATACTTTGTGGTATTAAATAGTCGACAATATATACTTAGCTTATGAATAATACATCAGTCAATATGAGTGTGTGAAATTTAATATTTTTCACAACTATCATTGAATTGTAAAAAAACTATCAGGGAACCTGTTAACGTTTATAGCTTCTTATTATTCACGATTCCTGCCAGTATTGAAATATGAGCAGCTCTATTCTAAAATGACCACATTTAATTTTGAATAGTTCAATAACTTTAAATAAACTCTTTCGGAAATATATATACTTCCTCAACAATATTTTTTTTAAATTAATTATAATTAATTATTCTTTCGAAAAAATTAAAATTATCTTAAATGCTTAAATTTTTATGAATACTCAGCAATTTATGCACTAACTATGGTTAGTTTTCTTAAATAAATTCTCACAGGCTTGCTATTGTTAAATCACTTCTTACTTCTTACGTTTTATAAATAATGTCAAAGAAATTTGTTTCATTCTTCATTGAGTATAGTTTAGCGTGCGTTTAAAGCATTGTTTAATGTGTTTAATTCCACATTACAGAATTCTACTTGATTTTATTGCTTTAAATAATAATGCATGGCAAAGCAATTAACATTTGTTAGCAGATAATTGTACTTAAGCCCTTTTAACCCGAGCGACATTCAAGCTTCAAAGTTAAGCGAAGCATTATTTTAAGAAACTGGTCATATATCTTGTGTCATTGACAGGAATCTACGGGGAATATCGAAATGTTGTCTATTAACAATAAGAGATAACGATAACGAGAATAGTAAAAAATGTTTCAATTTTAACTAGCCCTGAATGTACCCAAGGGTATATTTAATGGCAAATTGGGGACGGCGCCCCCGGGACCGCGCGGAGCTTTGCAGGAATTTACAAAACATTTACTGGGTACATTTATTAGTTTGGGGTTGTAATTGATATTCTGCGCAATGATTACACTTTTATGTAAATTTATTAGTAATACGTTGCACTGAAATGATTTTTGACTTCATGCAACTGTTTTTTATGTAAAGAGAGAGACAATGAAGCGGGTTGCTAGCTTAACAGCCACCGCTAGTTTTACATACTATAATAAACTTTAAAACTTTTACTAGGGACTATATATTTTAAGCCTTTTGTCCAAGAACTCTACGACTTTTGAGGAACATGCAACCAATTTTTATTAATGTTTTTCTGTATGCTTTATAGGTCTGAGAATAGGTTTTAGGCTATTTTTTGTACCCGTAGGTGATAAGGGTGTTCCTTTCCAGTGAGAACTTATAATAATAATATTGGCAAATTGACATCAGCAGTTTGTTCAATGCTGCACAAGATATTTTCACACTCCTGATTGAACACAAACGACATGTGGTGATTTGCTATGTATATTTGAAAAAAGAACAAGACCATATTAGCCGAGTGAAGAGTAAGTCGTTTTTCGTCAATGTAAAAGTGTATTTTTAATTATTTCTACTATTTTTACAAAAAATTAAACGAATTAATATAGTTTTTTTATTTAGTTTCTTTTTTATTCTTCATTTATTAATTATTTCGTGAACTTATAATGAATATTATTATGTATCTTCTTGTTTGGCCATATATTAGTTTTAGTAACCTTATTTTAAAAAAAGATTTCAAGAAATAGCTCTAGATTAATTTCTTGACAATTTCTATACAGAAAAAACAATATTCTCGGGGTCAGATCTAGTATTAGAATGAGATATTAACCGTACACCGTACCTACCGTACACTACTCACAATATAGACTTGCCTGGAGGTGACCTGGTGAAATGCTCCGCAGAACCCAAGTTACCCCCGTGAAGGGCAATGGAGTTACTGGGGAGTTTTAGTGGGTATTCTCAGTGCCACTCTATTGAGGTACTGAGTCCGTCGCTTACCCAGTGGCGGGTAGGTCCGTAAATGGATTCCTCCTCGTAAAAAAAATTCACACTACAGACTGAGACAACAATAGACGATATTGTCAACGAAGTGTTTCTTCCATTTTGTATATAACTTTAAGTTGTTCAAATAATTAGTTGTAGTCGGAGCTTTTAAGGAGAAGTTCTTTAATCCGTTTCGTTATAAATAGGTAACGAGAGCTTAAGCCTTGTTAAGGCGAATTTTCTTCGCGCCTTTATACGTCCACTGTCAAAGGATGCAAATGCCTTTTAGAAAATTTCAGGCGAAACTAGGAAAAGGCCGGGTCCAATTTTCAGCGGCAGTGTTTTATAAATATTATGGAAACATATCATTATGCTTTCAGTTATAGAATAAGATAAGGGAAGAGAGGCAGAAAGAAAAAGAAAGAGAGAGAAATTTTTAGTACAGTACGTTTCCTGAATTACGCACCTCAGGAACTACAGTCTCATATTAATAGGCTTCCAGGTATTAACAAATACGAATGCGAATGAAAATAACTGTATTTCGTAATATTGGGTTTATGAAATAATCAAGAAGTTTTGTAAACAGCACTATGGTACATATACTAAATCCATATGGGGAAATGCGACAAAAAATGTTAGTCCCTTCATTTAAATCACTAGAGTAAAATTAATTATTTAAGCGGAGGAAACCACGCTTCTACTGAAACTAAACCCAGACATTTTTAATAAGTTATCATGATGTTCGCTATGCAGCGAGTGGGAGATTAGCATTTTATTAATCTGAGCAGTTAATTTTATTGTAATAAAATGGAATTGTTTGAAGACCGGAAAGGACTTCACACTTTTTTTATAGCTATGAATCTTAGTGGAGTTATTAAGGATCATATTAAAAAGTAGATTAAAATTTACGAGTGGAATGCTTTCAAAATGGTCTTTCAGGGATCGACAACTTTATTATAACCTAATAATTGTATAAAAAATGGAAATACTATATAGGTTATAAACTATTAGCATTTTTCCACGAACAATTATACTTCAATTAATAAATTAATCTTCTCTCATTGAATGTCATTTGTTTATCGTCTATTTTAAAATGCCAAAATCTTCAGTACTTGCTTATAACTGAAGTCTGTAAAATATAAGTATTAGACTATAGCTAATTTTGAATTTGGGACTACGTTAAATGTGTTTGGGACCACGGTACATGGCTTGGGACTTTGGGCTTAGGATATAGTGAAAGTGACAGCCTAGAGTACTATAATCATTCGTCGCGCTATACCAGGACAGATACGTACCTGGGCGCTTCTCTCCTCCACGACACGACTCACCTGAGCCGAGGTCCGAGCCTTTAGAGGCATCCTCAGGTTTGTCGCTCCCTCATGGCTCGAGCGCCCTGGAGACTCTAAGAGACAGCGGGATACCTCTTTTCGAGGTGATGCCTGTCGATTAGAGCTCCTCCAGAGGCGAATCGTCTCTTAAGGCTTGAGGACTTTCCAAGGTTCTCGCTTCCTTAAAACCCCGGTAACGCTGTAAAGGACATCTGCGACCAACAGTATTAGTCAGTCCAAAAACAAAAGAGTACTATAATACTAAAAGACAGACTAATTATGTATGTAAGAGGTATCCATTGTTTAATGGCCCTGATACGAACTGGTTGAATAGGAGCTAAATATGCCTTTTTAATTTCTGTTTGTTTATGTGTATAGTTTTTGATTTTGGACAGCTAGGATGTCAGCTTTGATTAGTGATTTAAAGTGTTATATATGCTCTAAGTTCTTGTTATTTATTTTTTACAAAATAAACCCTTCTTCCCTGTTACCAGCTCCCTTTTTATTAACAGTCAGTAAAAGGCCCTATGGAATGATTTAATATCACGCCAATTATTTGTTTGCAAGTGTTTCTAATAATGTGTGCTGTGCTGTACGAATGTGTTCATTTACCTTTATGTCTGGTTGCAGCTTCGCATTCAAAATGCCACAAATTATCAGTTGCTTTCTTAAATTGTAATGCTTTGTGTCGATACTGGATTTAATTTTATTGTCAATGATGTTCAGATTATTGAGATCCATAATCATTAGGTACTTGACAAAAGTAAAGAAAAGTTGACAAAATTAACTTTTTTTCTCTTTAATTAGGGACTTCAATACATTTAATATTTAAAAAATTAAATTTAGTTAAATATGTGCACGTACTCTTAAGAAATAATTTACTATAACTCAGTGGGAAAAAGATGCATATGTTAGATAATGGTTGTCAAATCATGCTGTATTTGCACGTTATATTCAAATTGGTATAGAATCAATATTACATATTCCTATATGAATAATAACCCTAGGATATCAAATCGCAGCCCACCCTGTGGTTTCCCACGGATTTAGACATAAGCAGAGCGGGATAAAGCCGCCACTAAGTCCGGGATTTACGTATGGCAACACCATCTAATAAAAATGTCTGAAAGTCGTCGTATGTAATCAGCAAATATGGAACCCACAGTCCACAATTTTAAATAGGGCTATAGACAACAGTAATATATAAAAAAATGGTTTTCATTCGGGGCACTTAGGTTTATCAGCGTAGATTAAAATTAATCAGATGACAATGAAAATTCATTTAATTTCAATGGAATCACCGCTCTGAGTTAAGTATGCACCTAGCGCAAATTATTAGGTTAATTCCCGGCGGAGGTATTTAGTATGAACTTCACGACCTGCGTTTAAAGTGTAGATCATTTGAACAAAGATTTAAGTGGGTTACAAAAAATATGGAAGGTCAATATCTCACAATGCACAAACACTAACGAACAACAGCATAGACTAAAGACGTCACGCACAACCCAACCAATGGTATTTACGACAGATTTTTCGAGATCAGCGACGTTCTTATTAATTTGGTCATGAACGTACTGTTTTCTACGTTATTCATTGCAGCATCAACACTGCACTTTATCTTGTAACATGTACACAAGCCACAATGTAAATGAACTTTGATATTAAAAACGTCCAGATTTATTTTAAAAGCATTTGCTTTTAAAAAATAATAATTATATGTCTTCAAGTTTCACTTCCGTTTTTGAAACCATCTTAACTAAAGACGTACTTTGATTTTAATCTTTAAAAAATTGTGATAATGCTTATTATATAATATATTGCGTATTATGTTTTTTCTTCATTTACTTTTTATTTGATTAAAATATATTATCCTATGTAAAGATCGTCTTTTGAAATATTATAAAAAATACTCTGGTATAATAATTCTCAAAACACATACAAATAAATGGTGTTCTTCTATCTATAATAACGCGGCTACGGAAGACATCTACACTGCGCGTCTACAGTACACTACACATCTTCGCTATCGTCTACGCTACGCCACTAACTTACCGGCATCATAATAATACTTGATTCTATTGTCCTGCCCTGCTTTAGCTCACCGCATTTGGTAAGATCGTAGTAAACGTAAAATTTTACGTTTACTTTAAAACTAGCCCAATATATTGTAATTTCAATCTAAATATTTAATTATATATATATCATATAAATAAACAAAAGTCACTACTTAAATTTCTCAGACTTTTAAAACAGTTTGGTTGTGCCAGTCGAAAATTGCGGATATGAGATTATGAATCAAACTTTGCCATTTAGATCACGATCGATAACACGCCATTGGGCAGGCTAAATGTTTCTGGAAAGTAATCGAATCACGCTTCCAAAGTGACCGCAGATATTAGTTATTTGAAGAGGGTTTAATAATAATTATTATAATTGTATTAAACTAAATGAAGCTCTGATTTTTAAGGGAAAGTTTAATTTCATGGATCATCCGCCATAAGAACAATTAAATTTACTTTGTGGTCCGGAAGTTCAGAGCTAATATTCTAATGTTATATATTTCAAAGCAGTATATAATATTCTGCACTAGAGAAGGTTTTTTTGTGTTCTTTATAGAAAGTATTTTTAAAACTTGTAATGTTTAAATAAGTTTTGGAACTTGATATCTGAATAGTAAAATAATGGTTGAATATAACAAGCTCACTTACGATTCACCCTGTTACTTAGTATAAACAACTCTGAGAGTACTTCATTTCAACTCTTTCGAATAAAATATTATTGTACAATATATAAATGATTCCATTTACAGCCACTTTTTTATTTATGTTAAAAATTTTGTTACTACAGTACAACAAAATTGTTCTTCTTGTACTAAAAAGTCACGTCGCCACAGCCGGCTAATAAAATACGGTTTATCTCCAAATGTTGACAGCAAATTAATTACAGTCAACCCTTGCACTGCGAGCAAGTGCACAGTACGTGATCACGAATGCAGCCGCGTCATCAATAACATGGTACCCCGAATTACTGTCACTTTGGACCGAACGTGACCCAGTTGAGGGTAATATTACTTGTTTTCCATTACTCAATACTAGCTAGATAATGGACTTTATTCTGACTAGAGTATATGTTTGTGTCGAGTTGTATTCCTGCAGAAACTTTGGTTGTCCATGAAGTGTCTTGCAATAAAATGGTTTGTCTCTGATGCTGTCAATAAAACAATATGTTGGTCCCATTTGTGTCTATAGGCTACGGCCAAACCTTATGCTGTTTGTACGATTGTTAGATGAAAAAAAAATTTAAAAGATTTTTTGCTTCAGATACAAATCTTGTCTGTTTTCAAGCCAGTCCTTAACAATCTCCCTGTAACTACACTTATACGTACTGTTATTTGAATATTTTGTGATCCGTTTTATTCAGGAAAAGTATATAAAGTTAGTAAAATCGCAATATCCGGTCTAATTTTGTAAAGTATTATAATTTAGTTTACATACTGTCGCATGTAAAACTTGACATGTCATTTGAAAAATTAATATATGGATATTGTCAACTTAGTATCTAAGTGTTATAAAGAAATACTGTAAGTATGGGTCTATCTTACTTACTTTAGAGTTGGGCCCAATATAAATAACCTGTCCTTTATAATAGACGTAAGTCTATTGTTAAACTCTAAGGCCAAAACGACCTGTATCTAAATTATTTACAAACAGAGATGGGTTAAAATATATTGTTCAATTTATTTATCAGTAATTTCCTTCAATTATTTATAAATAAATTACTGAAATTGCTTCACAATTTACGTGTATTTTCTGTGATATATTTCACGCTCTTTCATTAACGATGGCTGACGTGTAGCTGCAAGCAAAACCAATTATCATTTAATTGCATTTTATAACATAACAAGTACTGTTAATCCCATACACTGTTTGTACAACACATGTATGTTTGCTTACCTTTCATTATTAGTTTAAATCGCATTAGTCGGATTTTTTAAAGAAATTATACGCATATTTTAAGACTGTATACAAAATAGAAACGTAACAAGCAAAAGTTAAGGCTCATTTTTATATGCTATGTATTGTTAAGCGACTTTGATTTATTATTAGGGGTTAAATAAGTGAAGGGGAATAACAGGTGCTTTTGCCGTCCGAGACTGATAACCCTTAATTTTTAGGGATGGATCTTTACCGCTTTTAAGCGTGACGCTGTTTTTGTATTTGAGATTAAATAAATGTTAGCTGCACAATATGCTGGATTATAAGGTACCCGAATAGATACCAAAAGCTAAGTTTAATCAAATCAGATTGCATTAAAATTTTAAAATGACACTAACTTCTTCTTGCGGAATATATTCGCTAGTTCTATAATATATTAGATAGCTTGCTCTTGTAATTAGATACTTGTGTTGTATACGACTACCTCTCACTATAAGAGGACGATTGTAGGTGTTGTATATATTCATTCGAAATAAATCTAACACGCGTTTCGTAGGCACTGAGGCGCTCCTATTGGAGAGTTCAGGCACTAATGTGTCTTTTATCTCAATCGTGTTAACGTCCTAAGGTTTTCAAATCATCAAATTAGCTTTTATGTTTTATTACAAGTAATCACCACCATGAAATTCCAAAGGCCTGTGCAATATATAAAAGTGAAAAATATATAAAAGGGCATATTCACCGACGCGGTTAGCATAGGCTATCTGACGGCGGCCCTGTGTGAGTGGCGCTTGAACCTCAAGAGCCCAAAATATAGGTGAAATCAGGAGAAATTATCTATTAAAAAACGTAGGGCTTTCTCTGCATGTACATTTGGTTATATTGCAATAATTTATAACAGGCAATTTAAAATTTTCGAGGTTGTTCCATATTCATCGAAGAAATCTTTACCAATTGTGACAGAAATTTATTTTTATCTCATTATGCTTTAATAGCACTTAATAAAATTAGTTCATCGAAAATCCATCCTTATTAACATAGTCATAGTTTGACAGTTTTTACCCGAAATGAATTTTGAAGTACAGACGGACATTGAAGCTTATTTTGTTAGTTGAAAATAGCCTTTATTACAAAGGAAAAAGATAATTAAATTATATCAAATGTTACGTACATATAGATCTAAGAAAGTTATAAAAGCTGGTGTCCCTGTGTGTTCTTGAAAAATAGTACAAATCAACTTGTTTCAACGAGCTCGGAGGGGCATGACGGGTGGCGATGGTGGGCTGTAGTGAGGAGGGTCTATACACCCCGTGTCGATCTTTGTAGAGTTCCTTTGCTAATGTTAGTCCGTTATTAATTTTCCGCGTCTCCAGGTGCTCTCCAATAAAAACTGTTTCTTTACATTCCAGATTTTACCTTGCTAACACACCTAATATCGATTCCTGTTTCCAAAATTATCTACACAAGTTTAATATCCTACACTCAACAAAATTGTTTTGCAATACCAACGCAAGAGCTTTCAAATAAAACAAATAATAGGTCGCTCTGAATAAGCTTCATTATACCTGTCGGGTAAAATCAATTGGACCGATTTTATCGTGATCAATTCGAGTGGTGATAAGTCGATAAACAGGATACGATAGCCGATAACTATCGATTACGAACTACGCAGTCAATTTGAGGAATTGAGAGGATACCATCGAGCACATTCACTTTGTTATTGATTATTTTTCGTTATTGTAACAGTTTTCTGCTTTGTCAAGCAGTGATAGAAAAATTACCATTATCACCTCTAAATACTCACTTGGTGGGTAATTCAACTAGTAATTATTTGAATTTACTGAGAATTGTGTCGTCATAGAATGAAATTGTCAGTTCACTGACGTTTGAGTATGGCTTACCAAAAACTTAACTTATTTTGCGTAATACACCAAATTTCTCTCTCTCATTCTTATACTTTGCTCTAGACTAACGCGCAATTCTTTATATCACTCAACCATAAACATTAAAGTAAATAATATACTATCAATAATTGTGAATCAGAAGTAAAATTAACAGAACTAATTTGTAGTGGGATTTCATCCTGGAGAAAGCAGGAGACTTTATATTTGTGGTTAGGAGTCCTGATTGTAGTGAAAAACATGCCTAGAAGCCATTCGCACGAGTGATGCCGGGTTTCTTTATATCTTCCTATGGATAAAGACTACACGCCACGTCGGCACAACCATCCTTAGATAGTATTGTGAAAGGCAATATGTATAATTAAACGTAACTCCTAATTGCACAAAGGACTGCACGTTTCTTATCATTTCAAAAATTTACTTTATTGATACTTGATCATTCAACAGATTAATTATTGAAACGCAGCATTAGCCATGCATTAAAGAAAGGAGATTTCAACAGTCCGCTAAAGTCCGGTAAAGGAGGTTATATGTATGCTCGTTGCATTAGCATAATAGTGGTATTTCCATAATTCCAGAAATAGTAATTTTCCATATCGTGTATTGTCACGTCATTTATAACAAGTTTTAATTTATTACAAGAAACTTTCTTTATGATTGTCTTTGATCTGTTTAGATCATTTATTTGATGATTCAAAACTAAAAGAGAGGCTTTTAGTTTTGAATCATAAAATAAATGATCTAAAGAGATCAAAGATAATCATAAAGAAAGTTTCTTGTAATAAATTAAAAAACAAAACTGACACAAAACACTCATAAAACCTACCTTCACCTACCGTACTAAATATACTAAAGAGTTGATCTATAATGAAAAATCTGAAATTCATTTTAATAAATACTTTTTAATATGTATTGGATTTACAAGGACCTCATTGATAATGTGCAGCCGAACGAATAGAGGAATGATTGAGAGTTTTTCAATTCGAATTCTTTATCACTCGATTTTATGTAGAAAAATCCTTCAGTGCGTCCAGGTATTTCATTGAGAGTCAACGACATTCATCTTATTTTTTCTGAGTGAATAGTTAACGACTGAATTAATACACGGCAGCGTAGTCGAGCCTTTTGAAAAAGTTTTTGTCAAAACTTTTTATGTTATTTTGTGGTTAAATAGCTGCCCGCGTGTACTTTTATCTTATATATGTTGACTTAGCAAAACCACAGCACAACCTTGATAATTGCATTTTTATTTTGGTTTATTAGTTTGAACAAATATCATTGACTTTGTAGAAATGCCACCTCTCTTTAGCTGCCCTTTTGTATTAATATGGATGCCCCAATATTTTGTGCCAATATGTCGCCTCGGACAAGTGACGTCACGGTGAACAATGGCGTACAATTTATGCGTCTACAGGGCCGTGCACGTGCTACGGACTGGGGTGAATATGGCTCAGGCTGAGAGAAGGACAATTAATAATGTTACTCTAAATCTAGTACGATATGCATAGATACAAGTAGATTTGAGTCCTAATTAATACCACGATTTCGGATGAAATTAGTTGACCAATTTCATCTAAGTGAAACTGTACTTGATTGCGATCGTGATGAATATTTTAGTAATAGTGTATTTTTTTTTCAAAATATCTTTTATGCAACGGTTCAACTTGTGGAGCTGATAATCGATCGTCCCTGCGTTTTCCGATTCCAGCTTCTCACAACCTTAACCAGATTTAGAATGTCTTTGAACCATCTTACGGCGCCGATTGTAAGTGACACCGCGTTGAAACTAATAATAATAATTTGTAATCAAGCATTAGACATTTAAAACCGCTACTTTTTTATCTATTCAGCCGAATTAAACGGCTTTCCTTTTAAAAACGGCCGTAGCAATTACCTAGAGCACAGATAATCCTAAGGTATCTTGGATATATTATTGCGGGCCACCTGTCACTAACCGCGTTGAGTCCGGATTCCGCGCGTGCCGCCCGCGCAGCCGCCGCCCGTCACCGCTACACAAATAATACGCGTTTAGATACGACTCAGTGCCCAAGTTGGACCCAATTCTACTGCTTTACTATTTTTTTCCCCAATTATTTGGCCTGGTTACTAAGACCTTTAAGCCATCTGCTATATTAAATTGATTCGATTTCATTTTGAAAAATGTTTTGAAATCTAAGTTTAGTGGTTACTACAACCGATAATAAAATCGATATTCAATAAGTGAACGATCCAATAGCAATGCAATGTTGAAGAAAATATGTTTTCCATTTTGATATTACATTTGGATGGATGAACATCAGGTTTTATTTTAAAAAGAGAAACAAGGCGATAGATTCATCAACATTATCCCACAACAATCCATAAACCTCTTTATTGGCACGCCGCTTAACTGAATTCTTAGCCAGCCCCTCTAAGATTATCATCACTCGTCGTCTGTTATAGCAGGCAATAATATTTTTTGCTATGAATTTTCAAAATTTTATTGCCTTTTATTTCTTCATTTTTTCTATTAAACAAAGCTTTCTAATAAGTAATAAGCTGATGTATTCTTCACTACCCCTCATTATGAAATTCAAGATGCTTAACGTTTCACGTTTATTTACAATAACGTTCTCTTTCATTCGATTCTTTCCGCAATCATACCATGCGCGTTGTGTTGGAGCAGGGACGCGTGCGCGTTGCAAATCTTCTGTCAATGCGTGACATTGCGTGTAACGTCGCGCCTTGTTAGCATACCGCCCTATTCCCGCCTCCTGGCACGCCGTGACCGATCACCCTTGACTAATTCAGGCAGCTAAGTGAATATGCTGTTCACTGTACTTTATAAAGATAACGAAGAGCGGCCATTTGTTTTAATTTTTTTTAATTTATTTTCATAGTCAAAGTCAATTTATTAATTTGGATCATTAATATTTACACGCACACTTATTTAACTGCTCATATACAATCTAACGTCTATATACTGACAGCCCAATATATCCCTTATTCAAATTCTAATAATATATGAGCCCTTATCGGATAGATAAATATTTCAACGACGTATTATACTAGATAGATATTAAAAAGGTACTAATAACAAATTTTTGGTAGATATTGTACATTAAGAATAATAAAAACAGAAATGGAGCTAAAGGGGCTACCGTGGAACAATCTATACAGAACTTCAGGGTATAACTAGGCAGTGAAATATGAAACATGAACCTACAATGACGTTTGCTATGACCTTCAATATTTGCCCATTGTTTCGGATTATGTTAAATGTCAAAAATAACTAAGTCAGAATTTGTTTTGAGCAAATGTTTGCGTTCGTACAGCTCCTGTTTACTTTGAACCAAAAAGTGAAGTTAATGAAAGATTAAAAGTAGCTCTCATACACAAAATGTTATGATATATATTATATCGGATAATTTTAAGCGACTGCTTAACTGCTTTAACAGAAACCTGATGATGACCATCACTTATAAACATCAGCAATGTCAAGGAATCACTAACTACTGAGCCTTGACATTCTGAAGACAAGAAATATTATTGGCTGCCTTTCCCTTCAAAAACAGCAGCACAAAATAGAAGACATTATCCCGGATCCTAACTCTTCCTTACTGTAGTTCTGACAGCAAAAAGCAACATATATACAATGGTTATTTGTATACTTTTTTTCTTATGTTCTATCCTTCATCTAACCTGATGGCAAGTTAAGAAAAGGCTGAAGATGGAAACGCGCTACACCCGGATTCCTCAACCAGAACGGAACTGGCTATCATATCTCCAACTGCCGGAACACTGCTGTTAACATTATTGTTATGGCGGCAGACTTAACACTAGATATACCAGCGATTTGAATATATGTCAACAACAAAAAATATATTTGTTACTAATGTATATAAAATAACATTAAGTTTATAAAACGTACTCTCTAATTATAGCTACAAAAGGCATAACATCATTTCTGAAAAAAAATATGTGTAATATAGTAGGAATTTTGAATTGAAATTGCACGACCAATCTAAATGACTGGTTTGGTAAATCTAGTGTTAATGGTAGCTAGCAAGGCGGACTTAAGACAAGCCTAAACTAGAAAAAATATAAAAAAATATTAATATTAATATAAAAATATAAATATTATAGTGATTGGTTGGTGGTTGAAGTAAATTATATTTTGAAATTCCCCATACATTTTATTTAACAGATCGAAATATTTGTATGGAAACATGTTTTTATATCACTATAGTATTTATATGACTACGTTAACATAAGTTGTTTTCGGTTTGATAGGGTATAACCATCTAAAATGTATATAAAGCAGTCAAAAATACACCTGCAAACTTTCTGTATAAATCATCAAATTCGATAGGTGTCTACAATAACGTACTTTTTGATTAAATTTTTTGACGAATTTTTTATATTATGTTTATTCATTGATTGACAACCAAATTTTCAAATTATTCGATATAAAAAAATACTCACTATTTCCTAACGACATTAGGACATCGAATAACAGATATTTATAAATACAAATATTTTATTAATAAACGAGAAGCTACGCTCTCGTTTATTAATCGAAAACCATCAGCAATATATTTCTATATATTTTTATTACTCGCAATATATTTTTATTACTCGTAGATTTATATCTACTCCAAAATATTTACTTCCATTTTATTAAAACGCACAACTAAATTTTCAACCTACGTCTGTTGCTATGTATTCATCAATTTATTAGACCGCCTCCGAGTTTATATTGAAATTTTACTTAACCAGTACTTTAATTTATAATTACTTACCATGTTACCTATTTTCATTAAATTTCGATTTTCTCGACTCTAGGCGGAGCTTCAATTATAAAAATATGATAAGAAATTAAGTTTATAACAATATTTCTAAACTAATAAAAAACCTGTGTAGATAGTAAGTGTATATACGTATATATATATGGGCATGGAAAAAATGGTACCTCTTCATTGTTGTGAGCATGACAAGGATCAGAGGATAACAAGAACAATCACTACTCTTAATCTCGGTCGTAATCTTTCAAACGAAATATAAATTAATAATAATTTACAAACTGTTCGTAATAATATATTTATTTATTAGACCATCGAAAAATTTATCTATATGCAAATATTTAAGGATGAAAGATATGTTTTAGCAGTTATATATACATCGTATTAGAGAAAAAGTCTTTGGCTGTACTATTTGTATCTAGCTGGTTTTCATGACATTAAAAAGGTAACATTTCAAAAAAGAATCAAATTAGAATAATTTTGATTCCCAGTACTTTCATTTGTTTTTTTTGACAATATGAGTAAATCGAATAAAGAAATTATATACATTATAAAATTTTATTACAAAAAAGGAAAAAGTAACGCAAGCCGCGAAAAAAAATGTGGTAAGGTCCATTAACGTCACATTTTTTGTCACAGTAAGAGCAGAATAAAGGTGGTTTAAGAGTTTTCAATACGGGAATTAAATGTCAAAGATGCACCTCGCTCTGATCGCTCTGTTACGGTCTGCGATTCTTTATTGATAAGTAATGAAAAAGAACCGTTTTTGAAGAGATTGGTAACTGGTGATGAAAAGTAGATCACGTATGACAAGAACTTGCGAAAACGGCCGTGGTCAAAGGTCGGTCAGGCTTCACAGACTGTGGTGGCAAAACCTGAGTTAACTCACAATAAGCTGATGCTGTATCTATCATGGGATTGGAAGGGCTTTTACCGCCGAGCAGAACCATCGATTACTCTCTGCTGCCAAAGGATCTCTACTGCCAACAACTGATGAGATTAAAGCAAGAAGTTCAGAGAAAGCAGCCGGAATTGATTAATAGAAAGGGTGTGGTCTTTCGATAACGCTAGACCACATACGTTTTTAGTAACTCAGCCAAAATTAAGAGAGTTTGGCTGGGAGGTGTTAATGCATCCATCATATTACCTACAAGATGGCAAAAAGTCTACGAACAAAAGGCACGTATATACTATAATTAAATGTAAATTAACACTGAAAAAAAATATCTTCAATTTTCATATAAAATGCAAAGGAACTTTCTCCCCAACCTTTATATATTCAAGACATCTTGTTTCGTAATAACACATATATTGTAAATATGTCTTATTATGTGGTTCAAATTGTTTGGAGTATTTCACAGATTTTGCGTAGGTAGTGAAGAAAATGCGTGCGCACCACATTTCGTCATTGACACTGCGTTATGCCTACATTCGGGTTGGTATTGCGTTTGTATCCCCCTTCTCCTCATAAAAATATCACCCCCACCTGACATCTGATTTCGGGGCCCTCAACCTCGTGGGGCGAGGGAGACGCTCGTATTTCACAATTAAATTTTTCTGGCGCGATCTCACAGAGTGTGTACGCCGAGCTACGCCACAGCTCACCGTGGGGTGAGGAACCTGTGGATATCAAAGTTTAAGGGCCTAACTTCACCCCATCTAAAATTTAAAAGTATCTATCAAGTTTCACGAAAAATAAGAAACTGCAATGAGTTTAATATATTAGGTCGGGAAAAGTCTTTTGGCCGGAATTGCTTAATAGAAAGGATGTGGTCTTTCATCACGATAACGTTAGAGCACATACATCTTTAGTCACTCAGCAAAAATTAAGAGAGTTTAGCTGGGTAAAAGTAAATGCATCCATCGTATAGCCCTGACCTTGCACCTTCAGATTTCCACCTATTTCGATCTCTTCAGAATTCTTTAGGCAGTAGCAGGTTAAAATCCAGAGAGGACTTCCAAAACTACTTGTTGCGTGTTCTTGATTAGAAGTCCCAAAATTTCTACAGCAACGGGATCATGATCCCGTTGCTGTAGATCTACAAGGTCTACGAACAAAATGGCACATATATACTATAGTTAAATATAAATTAACTTTGAAATAAAATGCCTTGAATTTTCATATGAAATGCGAAGAAACTTTTCCCCCACCTATTTAAAAAAAACACTATTCAGGCACCACGCTTTGCAATTTAAGATTTTTACTTAGTTTACAATTCAGTTTTGATTTTGTCAACTTACAGCTCTTATTTTTCTATTAATAATGATGGTCGTGTGGCTACTATATTTATATAAAATACTCTTGATAAAAGAAGAGGATGTATATTGCCTAAAAAAATATGAAATATCATGTACAGGATTTATGAAAATTCAGAATGAAATTGTAAAATAAGAGACAGCATTTAAACAAGTAGGTTATAGTTATTAATTTAATAAATGACCGAAGTCAAGTTTTGTCACGAGTACTAACTTTTAACCAAGGTGGCCACTAAAATTACAGTGTATGTGAGGCTTTAATATATTTTGTTTCTAGAATGATAATGAACCACAAATAGGTTCTGTGGCGGCCAAGGCGATGGTTACCACTTTACCTTTAACAAACACAGCCATGAGGAACATTAGAACATGATTGATGATGATGAGTTTATTTTAATTCGTACAAATAAAAATAAAGTTTGAGTGCCGCTGTCTTCCAGTTTAATATCGCAAAGGCGACGACACGGCGGGCGCAGCGGCGTCACGTGCACTAGCAAAGAGATACACTACCACAACCCTAGATCACACGCACACATACATAAACTAACGTTTATTGTACACCCGAGCTGTCATAATAGTGCGTCCGTTGTACCAAATGCTACAATTTCGTGCCTTACATAGTGCATATATACCAACTATGTTATATCTTGGATTATGTATGACCTAATAACTAGCGCGTCTGTCTGTAGCAGGTTGGCATATTGTTACTTTGTATGTATAATTGTGTAGTGATGCCTGTTCTACTGTGAATAGTCATGTCTTAATCAAAAAGCTCATTAAAGTTTTTAGAAACTTAACATACATATTTCAAAGAACTTCGAAAAATAAAAAAAAATTGTTACTAATATTTAGTACGAAATAATAGGTTGGGGAAAAGTTTTTTCGCATTTTATATTCAAATTCAAGTTAATTTACATTTAATTACAGTCTATATGTGCTATGTTGACCGTAGATATTCTGCCATATTGTAGGTAGAAACATGTAGTTGATGTAGAAATTTTGAGATTTATGACCAAAAAACGCAACAAGTAGTTTTGGAAGTCCTCCCTTGATGTTTAACTGACACTGTCTAAAGAATTCTGTAGGAAATCCGAAGATGCAGGTCAGGGCTATATGGTGGATGCATTAACACCTCCCAGCCAAACTATCTTAATTTTTGCTGAGTGGTTAAAGATGTATGCGGTCTAGTGGTATCGTGTTGAAAGACCACACCCTTTCTATTAATCAATACCGGTCTCTAATCACTTTCTCTCAACTTCTTGCTTTAATCTCATCAGTGGCAGTAGAGATCCGAATCGATGGTTCTGCCCGGCGGTAAAAGCTTATAAAAAACAACGCCCTTCCATAGACACAGTATCACCTTATTGCGAGTTAAACCAGGTTTTGCCACGTGAAGCCTGACCAACCTTTTACCACGACCTTTTTCGCACGTTCTTGTCCGTCCGTGATCCAATTTTCATCACCAGTTGACAAACTCTTAAAAAAAGTGTCATTACGTCTCAATAAAGAATCGCAAATGAGTACACGGTTCATTAGATTTCTTTTAGTGAGCTTGTGTGGCATCCAAATATCGAGGTTTTTTGTGTACCAACCTTTTTTCAAATGGGTTAAAAGTTTTAACCCATTTGAAAAAATTATACTTACAAAAAGTAATTTCGCAGCCTTATCACCAGAAAATCAATTTCTTAAAGGATCATAAATAAATCTAGCAGCACTGAAAAGTTGCTCATTCGGTCGGCTCACACTTCCGGGAGGCTAAGAGAGGTACTGTCTTACTAAGGTACTTAAACTGTTGTACTTAGTATGCATTTTCGTGCAAGAACGTGTCGCAATTATGCTCCGCCCCTATCCGATATTATCCAAAACTTTTATTTCGGATTCGGTAACGGTGTAGATATTATTTTATATCGGATATCCGATAGTTTCGGTTACGGTTACGGAGCTCCCTAACATCCCTAGTTAAAACTGTTTGGTGGCATGTTCCTTTTTGGAATAAAATTCTAAAATGTAACTAATTTCATCATTTGGTTCGCTCATTTGACAGAAAGAAAAACAAATAAAAAATAGTGGGACATAAAATTTTCCTAATCTGATTCTTTTTTGAAATGTCACCTTTTTAATGTCATGAAAACCAACCAGAAACAAATAGTACAGCCAAAGAAATTTTATTACATGTTTATACATACTATATGCGAAAAGATTTTTCCCCCATCTGATATGAAGTTAATTACTTTAAAAATCAACCTATTCGGTTTTATCTCAAAATTGTAGATGTGTCTTTCTAGCATGCATTGAATTATTTTTAAATTACTCTCAAGGGTTATATGCGAGAACAGTTAATTTTTCAACAAGTCGATTTTATAGTTCATTCCAAATTAGTTGCCCCTACGTCGAATGATCGGAGAATGATATAATTAACGCAGTTTTGTCATTAAACGTATGAATCATTTATTTAATACTGAATTTTATGTCTTCAATTTTCCGTAAAAACTTCGTCAAAATGTTGTATCAGCTGTTGATGTCGTATATTACTATAACTTTAATTTGTGTTTGGCATTGAAGTATCGCTACTTCATAAAAACCCGAACTTTATTTAAGATAGATTTTAATAATATCATAATGTAGTATTCAACATTTTATTTACATAAAGGCTGAAGTGTACAATTTAAACATCATCTCATAAAATTTAAATACAAGGGGAAACTTCCACTGCCAATATCCGTGTAAAATAAAAGTTAACGTTACTTCGGCAACCACTTGGCGTTCACACAAATAGCTGAAAATCTAAAACCGATGAACGCGCTCTTCAAAAGAGTATGCTACAAAAGAAAAACACTGTCATTCAAATAACTGGTGTTTGATCGATACTCAGATGGCCCTCAACAAGTGCCGGGACATCCGGCGAGGTGTGTACAAATTCTGAAGATAACTTCGCATTGGGATGTAGAGCTTAGAATGTTTAGAATTGACAGCGTTTATAATGGTCTAGTATTCTGTTGATTTGGTGATAAAAAAATTAGGTTAATAGCTGTTAACAAGATTAAAATTAACAAGATTTTTATTTCACCGAGTACAAAAAATTTTGCATGTATCTGATAAATTATAAAATTGACTTATACAAGTTCGTTTAAATATTGATTTTTTTCCATTATTACTTAAACATTTTATAAAATTATTGTAATGATATTGACAAGTTAATTGTTCTTATTTTATAGTTGAATAAAACTTACTGTACAGTCTAAAATTTATTTAAAGTATAATTCGCAATTCATAACATTTTAGTTTCAAATACGGTTTAACGTAAAAAATATTGTGCATTATATCGTACTTTTCGATTCCGTTATATCGTACTTTTCGATTCCGTTATATCGTACTTTTCGATTCCGTTATATCGATACACCATGGAAACTACTTTATTACCTGTAGTAAAATTTTGATAAACCTCAATTCTCAAAATTTGTTTGAAATACCTTGTGGTCGTAGTTCATACATAAATAACAGGAAGTATATAAAGTATACGTATTGTACAAATACTATAAGATTTTAACCTTTCGCGTTACATTACAGTGATTAATTAAACTGTTTCGACCGACTCTTACGCAAATTCCATGTATCTAGTGCTTTTCCGAACAATAAAGATACCGAACAATGAAGAAGTAACTTATTTCCTTATTTTTGTAAAATAATCTAAACTAGATATAAAACAACAAATACAAAGCCGTTGCGAAAATATCTGAACAACCCCTGAAACTATATGGAATAAATTGTAGTGCATTTCGATTCAAGTGCGGAAAGTATAGGATTTCTTAACAACTCACAATTGACTGAAACCCGCACGTGAATCGAACGACGTTTTTGATGCATTTGTATAAAAATAAAACAATGAATGGAAATTGATATGAAAAAGTTTAATCCTTGGGAAGAAATAATTGATATTGCATTTTTTACAATAGTTGAGTTATATTAATCGCTTTAGAGGGCGAATTTATTTTTTATTCTGACAATTATAAATTTAATTCATGTATTAATAGTATTTACCCTACAGTACAGAAGACTGATTTGATTAAAAGTTTACTTTATGCGTTTGGATGATAAATACAGCAGAGGAGAAAAACAAAAAGCATTAGTTGAATCGCCTCTGTGCAGGGCCTATGGGGAGCACTAATGGAACACATCCTGTATAACGTTAATGCTCATGCTAGGAAAAGATTGGCTCCAAGCGTACCTACTAAGTACATCTTGGAGGTATTCTAGGACAGCAGACACTAGGATAAGGTCCAAACAAAGATCCCTTTGGGTAGAAGTGCTCCGAAAAGAGTCTTGGGCCTATATTAAGATTAAATGACATTAGTGCGGAAAAGAATAACTTTCCGCACGCTAATCACACATGAAAAGTCAACTTGTAGAGAAAATGTATTAATACATTTTCAATAGTTTTTCTATTAGCGCTTAGCTCTATGTAAATAACTTAATTGTTATGGGCGTTGATGTCTGTCTGCGCCAAAGTACTTTCCTAATATGCCTTTGACGAGTGGACCGATTCCACTCGGTCATTGAAATATCGTACGTTTAATATTGAATTTCAATAAATTTTTAACTTGAATTTTCTTCTATTTTATTTCTTAATTTATTTAGGTATAAATTGGAATGTGTCATTTAAATATTATATGTGTTTATATTTTATTACATTTCTAATATCTGTGGGTATTATCAGGTCAGTATAAAGGCAATAATAGCGGATGATAATCAAATATGTTATCTTTTTCTAGTTTGGATATTTTTCTAAATATTTTATAATAAAAAAAATCCAAAATATTAGATCAATGTCTCACTTGACGAACTTGTCACTATTTGTTAAAATACTCCTTTTTATATCAAATATAATAATTTTCACATAGTAATCGAGCTAGACTTAATATTTAAATTGAAGTAAGTGTCATCGATATTATTAGTATAACCCCTGGTTTATTAGATAAGTCAAAGCAGCACATAGATTGTGAGAGCACCTGGTTCCTTTATATCGCAAGTTCAATCCCAGGACATGACATTTTTTTAGATCGAATTGCTGAGGCTGTCTCATGTCTGTTATATAATAAGAGAAACAATATTAGCAATTTGGTAGTTGCACAGACTAAATTTAATTTAAGTTATTCCCATAGGTCCACAAGTATATAATAGGAAATTGGTATCACTTATTGAATTGAAACCGTTTAATGATTTGATAGCTGCGTACGCGCCGGTAGCAGTATTCGAACTGACCATTAGCGCTACTACGCCACCAATCAACTAACGATGAAAGCTTCCTGGAAGATTTGCATTAAAAGTTGCTTTACCCACATTTGTCAAAAGTAATTCATCAATAGTGTTGTCACATGAATAAATAAAGAATGAAATGATATAAAGAATATAAAGGAAATTAAAACTTAATTTGTTGCAGTATGGAACAACTTAGTATGTACGAACTATTCTATAAGAACCATATAAAAGAGCTAATAAGTTCGCATATTTCCATCATTACGCTTCAATATAAATCAGTACCTAAAATTCATCTGACAAGATAATCTATTCTATTTAAACACTCTGTAAATCGTTCGTCGTGGGTTCGTAAAGCAATCGCCACGTGACGGGAATGTGGCGTACTCTATGACACGTGTCCTACCCTCAGGCTTTGTATATACCTTCGTGTATATGGAATAAAGTTCTTTTTTCCCCGGTGCGGGAACCGTGATCAAGTAAGTTTCCGATTTGTTCTGTACCCTTTGTTTGTGACTTTTGAGTCAATAGATATATCGCGGGGAAGGGCTACTTTTGTAACAATCAAAATTTATAAGATAGCATAATTTGTTTTATTTTGGGAAATAAGATGTCTGATGTAGATTTTTAGTATTGTAATAATAGGCTAGGTGGATTGTTACAAGCAGATATTTCAGCCAACTTAAACTTACCTACTATAAATTCATAGAGATTGTGATTGGGATTTATTCGTAAATTGGTGTTATGAGTTTCTTGTCACTATAAAAATTTTTCACTATAAAACATTTATAAATAATTTTGTTATTATAAAATATTACATTTTCAACCGTATGTAGCACATATCTATGCATTCTGGGAGATTCTATCAAGGATGATACTATATAATTATCGCCAATTTTCATATCCCGCAATTGTTATTACAAAGTTTCTCCAAATTTAAGTTCTTTACTGCAATATCAACTCGGTCTCGGTAAAAATTTTATAATCACTGTAAGCTATCCATCGCCATTGGAATGCTTGCATAAAACATTCCCTTCGACTTATACGTCAAGGCTAAACTCTAACCTCTTTGGCTTCCAAAGAGGTAGAGTTTAAGCTCCAAGTAATATATAATAAGGTATATTAAGTATTAAAGTTCAATATATACCCATAAGATACTAGGGACACTCAAACTCAAACTTTTTAAATGCTAATAAAAACTCGTTTAAATGTAACAACTCATAACACAACCACAAAAGAGATTATTAAATAAAATAAAACAGTGACACGTCAGATATTGAATAGATCTGACGTTTCACCAAAAATCTAAATTAAAAATGCTCAAAAAAATTCTAATGTGACCAAGTGTAATGTAAAAAATCTAAAAAAACAATGACAATATTAAGTCTTAAGAAATAATTTTCTGGCGGACCAGATATACCTTCGTTTTGTAAAAATGGCAAGGTATGTATGAGTAATTTTAGTACGTACCAACTAGATTTTACCAAGTGTAAATTACTTATAACACCTACCGACCTCCAAGGCTTCAACAAGACTAGCTTCAACAAAACTAGCTTTGACAAAATATGTTGCGCCGACGCACGCTAGTAATTTGCTTTATCTATGCTAATATTATAAAGCTTTATACTATTAGTACAAGCAAAGCTACTTATATAGCCTTATAAAGCCAGACATTATATAACTTTTCAGTATGTTTGTTTAAACGCACCAATCTCTGGAAAAACTGATAGGAATCGAAAAATTCCTTTTATGTTCGGTTATCGGGGAAGGTTGGATTTGTAACAGATCACACTCCATGCGGCCGCAAGCGGAAGTTAGTTAGAAATAAACCGCCGATATAAGCTATTATTCAGTCACTAATTTCATCCAAATCCATTGCATTTAACATAAACTTTTACTTTGTAGCAATGAATAGGAACGTAAACTGATTAGGTAATCATAAATTCAAACGATCAAAACAAGTAATACGTGTGCCATTTCTGACTTATACACCTCCTAGGGATTAGGGGGAGGTTTAACTAAAGTAGAGAGGTATGAATAGACCTTGGAAATAAATTAGTTTTTTCTATGACACTTACAAGTATAAATATAATATTCAAAAGACCTATTCGTCTCGGAAATTGTCAGGCTTTACCTTATACATAAATATCTACCTAAAATTATTTTGATGAACTTTTCATTTATTTTTTTCATTTCATTACTTGCTCAATGTTCCCAATAGAGGATTTTGTTTTACTAAAATGAAAATAAAAATTAAAGTTTTCATATTGATTCTTATATTTCCACCAGTAAATCTTTAATAAATGAGAAGGTAGTTGCAAGTTATACAGAAACAATAATACAAAAACGGCTCTGCTCCCTAGACAAACACTTATGTTCAAAACGAATTCTAAGAGCGCTCCATCGAGATAAAATTGAATCAGAACTTTATTGAAACTTAAGTAGAAAATACGATAATGAAAAGTTTCTAAGTGCTCAGTTATTAATGTTTGATATTGGTAAATATTTACTTACACGTGGCACTATGTTCCTTCGCATGCTATACAAATACGTTTGACTACCTTTTTGGATTATGTTAAAGCCTTCATTCTTTAAAATAAAAAAGAACAATAAAGGGAAGACTTGAAGCAACTAGAACAGTACTTAAAATTTACTTTAAATCTGCTCCAATTTCATCTGTCTTTACACAGGGGAAACATTGTTTCACTCACAGTTGAAAGAGGGTTGAAGGTAGGAAGGAAGGACATATGAAATTACAAAATAAAAATTACGTAAAGATATCGTTCGTGAGATAATGAAAGAGTGGGTTCTCTTAATAAATTTCAATTTCTTTTAAAAATTTTAGCATCATTAACATCCTCTAACTGCTTACTATTTGATATGCTTTCTAAAATATAAAAAAAATATATTTATAGGCCCGTTTATGTAGCATTAGGTATTAGTTTTATGGAACAACTAAATTTAATTGCAGTTGCTGCACCTGTTCTGGATCTGGTAGCGCGAAATCTAGCTTACCACTGATATGCCTAGTGCCTCGTGATGAAGCAAAGGCACCTGGAGGTCTCGGTGGCAAACCTCACCCAGTGAAGGCTAGCACCGCTCAAAGCGACTTCCAGCTTCTAGATGAAGCCTACATCAAGAAGCACTTCAAGCTGCCGCAACGTGCTCTCTACCTGGATCCATTCAGGTCTGATGACGAATTTTTACGGCACCATCTGTCGGTTGTCATATTAGTTTCTTTGTGGAATTTACCTGTGCTATTCCTAAACAAATAATAAACGCTGTAAGCATGGAACTAAATCAACACATTTTAAAATTTAAATTCGACAAATCTGGTAATTTATTTAAAAAAATTACATTATGTATATGTTGACAAAACAGTTTTTATATCAATTCTTGCAGATTTTTCGATCGCAATGGTGCAATTTGCTGGACTTATTATTACGGGAGTCTTCAAGTTACATCTAACGCATCATTTTATTTCAGACGCCCCCTGATAACGTTTCCTATGACCCAAGAAGACGCATCCAACTTCAATCTGGATCGCAAGTACAAGATCAACCAACAAATTCTAGACGGATTCCTGGATCCCGGCGAGGCTATATCTGCTCCGAGTGTCTTTGTAAATATTGATTTTCTTCTACTATTATAACTTTGTACAAAATGTCCATAAAATTACGTTTCCACTTGTTCTAACCTCACATTACTAAGTTATTTCACTACCACAGTACCTATATATACATTCAAAACTATTTTCTCGTACTGAGATTATATAATTTTTTTTAGATATTAGATTATAGTATTTTTTCTCTAATAGGTAATAAAAAATTCAAATATACTATCACATTCATTAAGTATTATACCTATGTACATAATTATTACCAATATTCGTTTTCGAACTAATGATTTATCGGTATGCCGCATGAATGTTCCTATAACCTTTATTTAGCATAAATATGAAACATGACACAAAGACGTTCTGTTACATTTAAGTTTTCATGCATACATAAATAACGAAAATTAACATTTTATATGTGTGCAATTATGTCTGATAATAGTATCTACTAACAAAAGGCACAAATATGTACTTTTTTCTTATTATTCACAGCCATATGCTAAATCTGAATCTGACAAACGAAAAGAAGCAGAAGGTGACGAAGAAATTATTTATATTCTGCAACTACCTGATTGGGAGTACCACTGCCCAGTCCACAATGAAACCATCAAAACCCCAAGGTACGTGCAATCATTTTCCGGGTAAAACCATTTTTTGTTGAATCATGAAGTGTAAATAAGTTAAAAGAAACTCATAATTATCTATGGATTTCACTTTATCCTGTAGCCCGATATCTCATTCTTATACCACAAGGTAAAAGATTTTTGATTCATACGAATCTTAAGTATTTTCTTCGACTTTTAAAAAAGTTTAACTTCGATAACAATGTCTTGTTTAATTTTCAAAACGACAACCCTTCAAGTACATGGTACATCACCAGTAGAGCCATCTAGTTTGTATTTCATAAGCAATAAGCGGACGAACTTCCACGCTTTGTACATCTCGCGCCATCTATACGCAACAGTTATAAACAAGTTATAATCTTAATAAAGTGAAACTATGCTATTCAACGAACAGCATGGCATTGTACTTTTTTGTGAAATAGACTTACTTTTTAAATTATTTTCACAGATTTATTTGGCATTCATGTAAGAAGGCGGAAAAGGTTAAAGGCGAATTAAAACGTGGTGGAGGACCATCGAACAAACCGAAACCATGGTTACTCAGCAGGCACACAGATTTTGACTTGTTATCTCAGTGGTAGATATTGTCTTTAAAGGTTTTTTCGACATATTTCAATGACACCTTCCACTTTCCTATAAAAATTAAATAATTATAAGCAACTTATTTGTGGTTTTATTTTACGCTTACTATTATTATTTGTAGATAATTGTATTTGCAAAATTTGTATGCAACGAATAGTACAGTAAATATATCTAAATACATGTACAGAAAATTCTGGGTACAATAAAAAATGTTGATGCCGGCTGTACCATTTCGGCTTTTTGGATGTAGGCTTTTTGTAGTTCTACAACTTTTACCAAATATTGATAACATAATTACTCTATTTAAATTTTATATAGTGGCCTTTAATTATTAAGCACAATAAACAAATATAAGTCAATTTCTTATTTTTGAAAATAACTTGTCCACATGCAAGCTGCCAAGCTTGGGACAATGACAATCGGGCCAATGATTACTGGTTGTTATAAACAGTAAAATATTTTATAACCGCTGTCAGTGTCATAAAATAAAAAATTTCTAGTGTTCATACGTAAAATAATACATATATATTTTTAATATCAATAATATTATGGCGGATAAAAACTTAATATCAAAATTAGCGGATATGTAAGTAGATAGTAGCGATCTTAAATTTAATTATATATCTCTCTGAGAAAATTCTATCCCTATCTATATGTATGCATTTCATTAGGACCAACGCCTGACCAATTAAAGTAATCTATAACGTAAATAACTCAGTATTATTACAGAGGAAATAACGTTAAAAATAACGAATAACGTTAAGTTATATCAAATATAATTATGATATCTCCGATATCATCATGATTGTTGTTGATGATGATGATGTGATGATGTTTACCTCTGGGTGTTCTTTGCCACTTTCAGTCCGCTTGCGAAACCCGGCTTCGACGCACTTGACATGTCAGCTCCTGTTTTGGTACAAATGAATCCTGAAGGTAAATGGGAAAACTGTAAACCTGAAAACATGGACGAGCAACGATTGAGGGCCGTCGTTCAACATTTAGTCAGCTCCAAAGCTGTCTCTGCAGCTCAGAGCTACTGCTGCCAGTGTGCTAAGGATAGTCAGGTTATAATTAGTGCTATAATTAGTTTAAAGATTACGACCGACTGGATGTGGTCACATGCAATACGGCCTGAGTCCTGGGCTTTGACTCAAACCCAGGACAGATGTTTGTGTGATAAACAGGTGGTTTTATGTGCTATAGACATGTATAATAACGGTATTATTTGTGTATTATAAAATTATTATTAATAATTAAAAAGTTTTTAGGACGACAATAGATAAATCATATTAAGTTTTCAAAGGACTTTATGCATATATAATTTCTCTTATTGAAGTCTATCTGAATCGCACTAGCAAAGTAAAATTCCTTTGAGATAGGGACGTTTTTGGTACGATGTTTTATTTTAACATTTAAATAGACAGTCCTTGAAAAATGTTATAGAAATTAGACCAAGACGATAATAATATGATATTAAATAAAACCGAAGTGATAAGTGTAGGTATTCTGTATAGGCCACGCGACGCCAGTAGCTACGCAGGCAGAGCACGCACATGCCAGAGAGCACGTAGCACGTTCTATTTTTTTAATGAGTTCTTTTCTTTGTTAATCTTAAACAACAGAATAAAGCTGGATATTCTTCTTGATGACGTACAGTGGATGCTAGATAAACTATTTAATTTATTATAGAAAGATGGAGGAGGCAAGTCCAAATATGTTCCTGTAATAATGATGCCACTTTATCCTGCTGATCAATGTCCATTTGATATGTGTGAAGAAAATAAAATGAAAGAAACAGAAGCGAAGCCGGCGAAAAAAACGGCAATTAATGAAAAAAAGGAAGAAGCCGAAATGGCAAAGGAAAAAAAGAAATCAAAGAAAAGAGGATATGTACTACAACGGCTTACAGATTTCGATTTACTTTCTCAGTGGTGAAAGAAACATTAAAATAATAAACAATACGCTCCATGAGTTCTATCACTTCATAATATTTAAAGGGCTGTAGTGATAACTTTGAAAATTTGTTTTATAAGGTGATTGTTTGTGATATTTACTGAAATAGTTGTTCTTTTTCTTGTATTGAAGTGAATTTACTGATGCATTTGTTTTTTTACATGTAATTCACAAAAAAGTATTATGGACCGGCATGTACAAATAAAAAGTAATATTTCTAAATGATTTTAATTCGTGTAGCCGACATGTAGATAGATTTCGACATTATGATTTATCTCAAATCATTGAAACATTATTATTATATTACTAAAATGATTCAAAACAATTTTTTTGACATGTGGACTAGGTAACACTGATTACTTTTAAATCAAATAACACTTTTGTACAGTGCTATGTTCCTCCAACATCATGTCTGAAATAAGGTTTCAATCCTATCACCTTTATGAAAGCGCAGTGTATATTACCCTCTACTAGCGCTGCGATTTGATTTGCTTATTGTACTTAGTGTACTTAGAAGAAGTGAGATCAATAAATTTTCTTTTGTGTACTCTAGAAAACAATTTGTTATTTAAAATAATCTTGAACACTTTACTAATTTTAAATAGTCATAATTGGCACTATGGTGAAAGTGACCACTTAAGCGATAATAGGTTAAATACATGCGCCCTCATATTGTATTATTATAGTTATTTATTTATCGCTTAGGATAAGAGATGTAAACATATACACAATGATAATCATTACCTTATAATAGTTGGTGCAATATAATTTATTTAAAGTAAGTCAGTAACAAACGTAACAATATCATGCATTGGAGCTTTTAAGTTTTCTGAGTTTTATCTATCACTAATTATATTAAATGGTAAATGGTTTTTATATTACTGTAATAACGCGTTTATTAAGAATGTGTCTATAACTATAATTCCTTTAGCAGGTCTGCTGGTCGAAATTTCATTAGTTAGTTTCATCAAATCTTTTGTGAATACTACATAATTTAATAAATAAAAAATTATACACTTTAAAAACATTAAATGTTTCAATCAATTACTAGTAAAGTACATAAAAAATAATCAAAGTATTAAAGTTTAGTTCCACTTCTGTGGATCCCATATTTTTATTTAAAGCCGGAAGTGGGTGTGCTACTTTGAAATAATAATACATGATGACCTACCATTAATTTTTGGTTTAACGTATTAATCAAGCGTTGCCTCAAAGATTTTCTATGATCATTTACAGCCTATATACGACCTTCCTACATGGGAGAAACAATGTAGTGGTGAAACTACTGGAACCAACGGTATAACTTCCGAAGCTTGGAGCAGCTCGAAACAACAAATTTGTTTGACACATCCAGGGACCGACCAAGGCCAAAATTGTTTGTTTTCACCATCTAAACACGAGTTCGAGCCACTACAAGCTCCTCGTGTTTTTTATAAAACTTAGTATTATGTTCCTCAGTAAAGATTTATCCCCAATTTTTTTTATAATATCCTAACCAATGAGCCAATTATAAGAAGTATGCCAGATTACCATATATTATTGTAATCTGTGTCGATAATAGTCGGTAGGTAGAGCCAAATCAAATTGGAACTGGCAGCCCTGTACCATGTCGCACTCATAGACATTTTTTGTTAAATTATTCTAAAGGTCGATAAAGGCAAAGGGATTAAGGCCATGCAGCCAATTGTGATATAATATTCTTGCATTTATTGCACTTTTTTCACTTGAAAAACACAACTCGAATAATGTTTTTTTACACAATATTAAGTACTAGGTGCGTTTTCGGTCAAATGATTTTTTAAATTTATTATATTATCATTTTATAATATAATAATTAACATTACATATAATTCTCATATTTTTTTCATCACAACCCTTGAATAAAATCTTCAAAAACTCCATGAGACAAAGAAATACGATACACTGGCATTACTAAGTTCTCCTTGCCTTGTCTTCAATAGAGATAATTAAATATGAAGAAAAAGAATTCTCTGTTTACTTCATACTGACTGGCACATTACTTACTAATCTAAAACATTTTTGACAGCTAAAGTATATTTCATTGTTCTGAGAGCTAGACTCGAGGCTAGCAGTGCATTTATTGACTATTCATATCCTAATCTTCCCTGTATTATGTTTTCCAATGATGATTCACGTAATAAATATTTTTATTTGCAAGTTAAGCAAAAATTAATAATGTTTTTGAAGGTTATTGCGACGCCATGCTTGATTTGACAATTCTGAATTGAACAAACCTGAACAAACAAGTCAAATCTTCAAAATAAGTTTCACCGACCACAGATTACAATGAATATACCTTATGCTGCTTATGCTAATGCCGACATTGTTTCATAAATGGCAACATTATATAATTCGTTTATTGTCTATGGTTGATGGCCGACCGACCACCGTGTTTGAAGTCGATGAAATAGATTGGTGCACATTGCTTATTATTTTTTTGTTTCTATTCAATTATTTAATTATGTTTTCACTCTAAACCTGAAAAAAAAAATCAAAATTGTAAACTGGCCAGATTACCAGGTAAGATTTTTAAAAGTATTCGCAAACGTGGAGTACGTAATTGGTTCTCATCCCACTTTATGTTTTCACACCTATCCTTTCAAAATCCCAGACAGAGCTATTTATCTGGATGCGTTTCTGCGCATCCAGCTAGTTCTAGCATATATAGGTCATGATTGAGCTAGCCCGAGCTGTCGTGAGTAAGGAAAAATGCAAAGGTCAGTGAATTTCGCCACAAATCGTGTGATATTCTGCTTTTTTTTCGTATGGATAGATGCAAGTGAATCCTTGCGCGTAGAATAAAAAAAACGGTTCTCACGCTCACGGGTCCTTTGTCGATGTTGTTTTTTGTAATCGAGTATCACGGCACATGGCCCTTTCTTGATGTATTAGTGCTTTTCTAGACATTAGTTGTTACCTTTTGTGCAACCACGTTTGTGTATTTTGTCAAAATATAGGTTGTTTTTTCCTCATATAAGGTGCTGTGATAGTGTTGTGAGTTGTATTATTAATAAACAATTTTACCAGCCATTTGATTGTAATGGCCTTGATTGTGACATTGGTGTAAGCTGAGAAGCAATGTAGAATGACCTTACAATACACACCCTACAGTTCCTTTCAATTACACAGTGTGGTATGACATGTGTATAGCAAGAATTGAGTGCATCTCTGAATCAATAATTGTAGCAAGATCTTTAACTTTTTTAGATTTAATCTGAGATAATGATATTATATAAAGTGATAATTGAATACAATTATCTATTAAAATAAGTACAATATTGGACAGGAAATTAAGTAATATTGAAATTTCATTTATATATTGATATTTAAATGTTGTTTCAACATCTTTTTATAATGTTAAACTCATTTTGTAATTAGTTTTTGTATTTTGTTTCATATTTCAAATCTTTCATGGGTTAGAAAGATTTGGATAAAATACTTGAAAAGTAGGAAATACCAATTCAAAGCAGAATAATTGAGATATATAATCTAACAAATAAAACACATCCATTCTGTATCAAGTATATTGCGAGACAATAAGCATTAGGAAATTGTGAGGATACCTTACATTAACAATTTATATTTTATCTACCCACCTAATACAAATATACTACCTCACCATTTAATTAAGGTACAATTTGATAAACAACAGCTGTGGAACGTCTTTGGTGACAGCTCATGTAAATTATTTAAGTGATAAAAGTATTTAACAGAAATAACAGTTTTGAGTTTAAAAGAAATTGAGTTCTTGTGGTCAATCTGGCCACTTCAATTCTCGGGTGTCACAGTATCCTCATTAAATGAGTGTCGTTTCGAGCCTACCTCATCTTCTAAACAATCTCCATTTGTCAAACAAGAGGGTGCTGTTAATGAATCCTTAGATATCGTCTTTATTTGGTCGTAATGCCAATGGGTCTCACTACCAGTACTATCTCTTACTCTGTAGTTAGTTGCAAAATATGTGCAGTGCAGTGCATATCATATCAAATTAATAGGGTAATTACTAAAGAAAAGCTAATAAATATGTGGTTTATTATGGCAATTCTCAAGTAAAAAAGTGTCATCTCATGTATCAGTATTTCGAGTTACTTCTACAAACACCTTGAATTGAAATAATATTTATCGCACTTTTAACATATCAAATCTATAGGGAATTTTTTTTAAGACTAGGAATATTTATGGACAGCACAAATAAATCACAATCAAAAAAAAAAAATGCATCTAAACTTGAGTGAGCTGGTTGATGATACCTCCTAGTAGTTAAATCTTTTAACCAGAGGTGCAGTGAAATAAGGCTTTTTCAAAATTAATTAAATTTTTTTATCAAAAATTAGATACATTTTGGTAATTAATAAAAATATTGACAAAAGTATGTTTCTGCATAGGATGCAATAAACTATTTTCCCATGTATATTGTTTTTGTCTTACACAAAACTGCAGCAGTAATGAATTTTATACATTTACCCATAATTCTACTTGTTTGTGTGCCTAAAATGTTCGGCAATGTTGTCTTCATGGCTTTATTAAAATTTGAAAAATATAAAACTAATTAACTATTAAAAACTGATCAGTCACATAAAACATGAGTGTATAGTTTTTTGTCAATTTTCATAAACAGTAAAATTATTACAGGTGAAATAAAAATATAAGTTTATAAGATATAATGTAATTTAATAATATTAATAAATTTTAAAACGCTTTGAAAATTAATTAAATATATAAATTGTTGGGTATACACTGTATAATTTTCGGCCGCTAACACATGGTTATATGGTACAATTGGGAAAATTCAAAGCTATCTCAGACGGTTATCAGACCAATTCGGAAACAAAAGATTTGTATTTAGGTTTGGTAGATATAAAGAGTGATAATATTAGTAAAAAATCTGTCTATGCCTTGTAATGTAAAGATAATTAACATAAATGTGTTTATTCCAGATCCCCTGCCCATGCATCACTAAATTCCAGAAATATAACAGTAAGTCAATTATACACCTTCATCTATACACAAGTAATAAGTGGAAATAACAAAAAATAGTTTTAATGTCAAATCATTGTGTTGCAGTTCACAATAAACTATTTTAGAATGGACATGGACCCATCATGTTCACATTCCAAGTGTGACATATTTGAGACAAATCAAGTCCCATTTAACAGCAATGAAGAGAATAAGACTGATAGTGATACCAATATGGTTGAAAAAGAGTTAAATACTCAAAATGATGTTAGACGGAGGATCGACGACATAGAGAGAGAAGATTTTGAAGAAGAGAATCGGATAATAAACCAGTGTACAAGCATGATAGTTGAGGGTAAGAGTGCCGCTGCGGCACACTTCTCCGGCAACTTGAGTGTTAATTCTAGTTTAGCATCTAGCTCCGAAACAATTTCGACATCTCCCATTGCCAACGACTTTAGCTTGCCAGGTTGCAGTAAAAGCACCACCTGTGATGACAGCAATACTACTATAAAAAATATGATTAATTCTAAAAAGGTCTATGTGGTGGAAGAACCGAAAGTAGATTTTATGCAAAAGCTTTTGAGCAGTAATACTCATGCAAAGAAAGACTTTCCTAAAGGGAAAATGTATAAAGCTGACCCAGATATAGATAATGAAGCAGTTGCTTGTGGGTTGGGGAGCTCATCCGGACGGACTAGCTCTAATGCGTCGAACAGCAGCTCATTATCTGATAGCACTAAAGATTTTACTGTTCCATCAACATCAAACGCTGAAAAATTGCTAGGGCTTAGTGATAGTGGCAGAAAAAATGAGCCTGGTAGTTCCAAATCAACGGTAAATATGCTTTGGATTATATTCTGTACTCCTCGACGGTTTGCATTAAAGAGAAGTATACTTATAAGTATTTTTATATTTATAGAGCTACATGCATTATTGTGATGGAGAAGAAGATTCAGATGATGATGACGTCGATGAAGAATCTTGGTGTACTTGTCTATCGTCGCATGAGGTAAACCTTATTGATTTAAATCCTTACATATTAATAGTTAAATTGTGAAATATCATTAATCTATGCATTCTTACCAGGATGATGACGAGGAAGACGAAACAGATATAGAGCCTGAAAGACCATGGGTAAGAGAACTTTTCCTTACTAGTAAATCACTTAAGGTTATTCTTTTAACTAACAAAGGTGTTTCATTTCTAATACTCTCTAGTATAAGTATGTAGCAAAGTATGTAAATTATTAAGATAACAATTCATGTTTATTAAATGTTGATCTTTCATTAGTCCCGTTTTGAAGACTGAAATATCACCAGCGCGGTGTGACCGAATTCTGTAATTGGATTATAGTCCGTAATAGCCGATCGTTTTGTCTCGATTGGAAATACTACATAAATTATGTTCGAGTAGATACGGCCTCTGTTAAGTGTTGTAACATTTGTATGAATTTCAGAGGAAGAGAAGATACGAGCCGCCCCCACCTCAGTGTGCTAAGAAATTTTGTCCAGATGGAAGCAGGATGATTCCCGATGGTCCATGGTCACGAAATTTGAACGGAACCATGCCAGGTTCTGGAATTATTCAAGGTCCGCCTGAAATTGAGCAGTGGGTTAATAGGTAAATATTTAACATTATAATCAGATAGCAAAGGAGTCAACTAGATTATTTCATGGTTATGTCAAATAGAATATATTTATTTATTTCTACAAATAGTGATTAATTGTTGAAAAGTAGCTCAAAGATAATAATTTAAATAAATGATTAATAATTACTTTTTACCAATAGCAACTATTATCTAATTATTTACATTGCATCTCCTTTCCTTTTCTTAGTGACATTTCCTGTTTTATTTCAGATTTCAAACATGGTCAAACAACGAGAAGAACCAAGCTATAGACGCGCTGATCAGCCTTTGCGCGGCGAGCCACGTACGCTATATGAGGGAAGCTATAGAGCCGTTGTTCCAGCGGGATTTCATCTCACTCCTGCCCAAGGAACTAGCGCTGACTGTGCTGGGGTATCTCCAACCGAAGGACTTGCTGCGTGCAGCACAAACTTGTCGGTATTGGAGGTGAGGACTAGTTGCAATACTTTTTTATAACATTTTTATTCTAATATTGAGTTGTTGAGCATCCTTATTTATTGGTGAACTTTCTATCGGCAATTAACACTGAATTTGCGACTACAATTCTGTTTTTCTTACAATTAAATTGTCAATACTTAGTTCGACTTATTGATAATATAGTCACACTAGATATTTTGCAATGTAAACCAAATGATAGTAATCGAGAAATAATCTAGGTTATGATTGATAACTATTTAATGTTACAGTATAAAAACGTGATGGATCCTATTATCAAAATATCGCGATCATTTTCTTCTTAAAAAGACTGCCTACTTTGTAGTTGGGCCTGATGTGGCCCAGAATTCTTCGTTCCTCGAATATATTTCTTAGTATAAACGATGAAGGCCTTAGTATGAGGCAAATGTTTAAATAATTTTGAATATATGCTCACTGCAAATCTAAAATCACTTATAAATGGCCTAAAGGAGATCTTTTATAGATGCAGAGCCACCTTTCTACACAAATTTATGTACATTTTCTAAGCCCCTTAACTCAATAAAATTAAGTGCGTTTCTTAGCGTGGGTATATAGGTATTATAACCGTATGATATGTAAAGACACGTAATTTTATCTTTTTCGTCTTGTACATAAAATAATGTGGTCTCCAAATCTTGTTGGAACGAACTTTCCGTAAGTACTAGTCTATCAATAAACAGAGCTTTTTTGTTTCAAACTAAGCAAATCCCCCGATGACCACCACTTTCGTGACCATTTGCAGAACGTCTATGTTCCAAAAATAGTTTTAATTGGAAGTTGTTACTCGTAGCTGCGCCTGCGATCCTAACCAACCTAGCATAGTGTAATGGATCTCGGAAATCGTGCCGGCAAATTTGTACATAAATATTTACCTGTTAATGGTCGGATTTCCTGATGAGGGAATTCGATATTTAAATAACAATACCGATTATATTACATACTTCCTATTAACTAGCCAAAATTACGCATAAGAGCTTGTGTTATGAATACCAGATAACGAAGGAATAAAGGTCTAAATATCAGAAATATTATTAATATACATACGCATACATTTATTACGAAACCCTTATATTAAATAAGATGGCATATAATGAAACTACAGCACAGGAATGATGCTACCAATATAACTTTGAAGCGTAAAGTATTGTGATGGGATGTAGCTAAAACGTGACGCTTATGCCTATTAACTGCTTGAAACTGGTTGGGGGTAGAATTACTATTTCTATACGCGTGCAAACTTGATGAGCAAGTTATATTAAATAGCTTCTGTAGACAGTTACTTATTACTATTAAATTGATGCCCTTATCAATTAACCCACGGTTTTATTTATAAATTAAATTTATTGAACCTATTTCTTTTAAACTTTTGAACTATTTTTTCATCACTGTTATTATTTTAAATGAAATAGTATATAAACTAAAATAGCTTTAATGAGCGTTTATAATCAAGTTATTAATCTTTTATGCACTGAATTAAACTCAATTCATATTAGGTTCCACTATTTTATTACAATCCAATAAGAAAAAGATGAAGGAATTTGATGTTTCAAGTTTCACTTAACCTTATCTAACATAAATAAATACATGCCATATAAAATAAGTCAAAAGCCTATGAATAGGTGTTAAGTGATGTTTTAATAGTAACCAACAGTTATTCTTTGCTTTTCTTGTTATAGTTAAACGGAGGCATATAACTGAAATTTTGTTAAAGATGATAAATGACAACTGCTGTAAATATTTTCATTTTTATTCACCGGTTCATTTACCTCTTGTTGCCTGAGGACCAATATAGTATTTAATGAATTAATATCAATCCATTAGCCCGAGTTAATGAATCAATTTTAATTAAAATACATTCTTACTAAATTATATTGTTTTCCTTTCAAGGTGAAAACCGTTTACTCGTGTAAACAATTTGTTAATGACAGGTCGTCCTCTCATTAACAAATCGCTGCGAATTGTAGAACGTATTTGCCTCTGATTGAATGCGAAACAAATATTCGCGTGTCCTTCGCGGGGTTCATGAGTTGTATGTGTGCTACTTTATAACAGATTGTTGGTTAATAAACAAACTATCGAGTTTATTAATACGATAGTTTGTTTATTAACAAAAATATTTAAACAAAGCGGCTGACAGAAATGTTTTAACCATATGACTATTTTTTTTCTACCCTCAAACTTACTTATTGTGTTTTTATTTCCGTTGGTAGAAAATATTCAGTAATCATCAACATAATTCATAAGTAGATTTGAGGGTAGGAAAACAAAATGTTCATATAGGTAAGCCATGTCTGTCAGCCACTTTGTACTGCTTTAGAAAGATTTTTGTTAATAAGTTGCCACAATAGAATTTACAATCTTTATAAGGTTTTCAAACTGTTTCGCAAAATACTTTAGAAATTTTCGACAATAAAGTGTAAAAAAAAGTCGAAGTAAATAGAAATCTTACGTAAAATTGATTATATATACAAACGAGATTGTTTTATTTTAACCCAGGCAACTCGGGAAACCCCGCAAAAATAACTTTTCACGCAATTGAAACGTACCTACGGCACAGAAAGCATTACCCGGCATGATCTTGACCGCCTTTATTATTCATTAGTTAGAAAATGAAATGTGCTCAATCGTACTATGTTCTTAGACGCATTGTTTGCATATTTCAGCGAGCTCAATTAGTTATTTGATGACACTTTAAAAGGTTATCATATCCCGAGTAGATCTGTAATAAAAGAATGCTGAATCTAAGTACGCGTCATAGATGTTGTGTGGCATCCAATTTCAAAGGTTTCAATAAAATTTTCAAAAAAAGCACCTTAAAATTTTAATAACTACTGACGTATTCACAGCTATTACACTATAGATCATGAAACATGCAAAGTTTGAAGGGTGGAAGGTTTGTAATAAAAATTCTGTATGTTTTTGCTTAACTATATAAGTCCTTACAATATAACTTTGGAATAGTCAGTTGATTTACAACTTTAAAGTGTATTTAAATGTTTTAGATATCGATAATATAAAAGCAATCATATATTGCTTTAACAAACTGTTTTCAAATTATTATCTAATCTTCTGTATACAAATGCATAGCTGTTCGTTAGTATCGCTTGAACAGAAAAGGGCTTTACTAATTGTCAGTATTTTAATTGCGCCTTGATTTAGGAGTGGTTTGAAAACAATAATATTAAGTAATATTTCTAATGAAAAGCCTAAACAATGAATAAATTCAAAGTTGATCTTTCTATAGTATAGATAGAAGAAATGACGGTTTTATGGTTAACAACAAAACTGTTATAATAAATGACATCTGCATATTTCTTTATATAGATAGGAGTTTAGATTCGTAGTTTGCAGGTGATATAAAGTTCACCAGGGCAACTTGTATCTTATATAAATAATTTTTATTGATTTGATATGTGTATCAAATACGACTATCACTTAATAACTTTACTGCATTCAAATGTTAAAATGAATAGAAGATATAATGTATATTATGAATAGTAATACAATGAGTTTATATGTACAATATATATTAGAATGTTTTCTGTTTGCTTTTATCCCGAATAAAGCACCATACTGGTGCTTTAAAAACAATAATGATAACAAAACTTTTAAAAAAGGCAAAAAACTAAATCAATTAAACTAGCTAATTTAGTATGGATAATCGTCTTATTGACATGATAGACATTAAAACTTTCATTTCTTCCATTTTTATTTCATTTTTCTGTTAATAGGTGGCGTTAGTGGTAGTTTGTAGGTAATGCAAAGTTCACTGTATCAACTAGTGTGCAATATATCGTACGTCTCAAGATTATTTATATACTAGTATATAGGTTTAATAATATATGTAATTTATTATGTTTCATTGCTTCTACTCGTTTTTGCCAGGTTCCTAGCCGATGACAATTTATTATGGAAGGAGCAGTGTCGCCGCATAGGCATTACCACCATAAAGAGGATGCCTCGTTCACTGCCCCGCTGTGCTAGTCCTTGGAAGGCGGCATACATGCGCCACTATCTAATTGAGAACAACTGGCTAAAGAAACCAGTTAGCAACCCTATAGTGATGCGCGGCCATGATGAGCACGTCATCACCTGTCTCCAGTTCTATGGAAACCGAATTCTGAGCGGCAGCGATGATACTACGCTCAAAGTTTGGTCTGCTATCACGGGCAAGGTCAGTACTTTGTATTATTGTAATATAATAGCAGATAGATGGACATATCTGCTAGTTATAAGTATGTGAAGGTAGAAAATGTCATAATCAATCTAGAAATTTCATCCAGATTCTTTCAGCGGTTAGAGAGTGAAAACTCGAAACTAACAGAGTTACTTTCGCATTCATGATATAAGTGTGGATGGATACAACATTGAATTTTGTATTAGTACCACAATTACATATGACTGTTGATTTTTTGAGATTTGTTAGCATACAGCCACCGTGGCAACCGACTTTTTTAATTGACGGTAAGCGATGGCCAAAATTGAGAGAAATATAAAGTTTTTGTACTCTTAACTCGATTAGATTGAACATGATGCGTTTGAACGTGATAGATCATGTTAATTTTTTTAAAATTACTAATACTTTTGCACATTTTTCCAAAAACCTAATTACGTGGCCGTTGTTTTCTGACAAATTGCCATAGATTAAAGCATGCGTGTATGCAGTGACGTATGTCCAACACCGGACGAAAATTTCGTTTACGCACAAATAGTATACGCTAAATGGTTCTATTTACCATCATGCGCCATTTATTGTATGTTATATTGCGCAGTGTCTCCGCACACTTGTCGGGCACTCCGGGGGCGTGTGGTCCTCGCAGATGGTGGGCGACCTGGTCATCAGCGGTTCCACGGACCGCACATTGCGCGTGTGGAACGCGAAGACTGGACAATGCCTCAAAGTGCTCGCTGGACACACCTCCACTGTTCGATGCATGCATCTTTATCAGAACAGGTAACTTTATCTGTAACTACACTGTCTCACACTTTACTCTGTGTTTAATAAAAAGTAGGTGTAGTGTAACACAATGATACAGAATTTGGCAATTGATTGTATATTGATAACAGATACACTGGCCTGGCTAGTTTCATTTCACATAATTATTACAATAACAAATGGGTTACATACTTGCGATTTAGTTTTACTTTGAAATTTTTAGTAATTATAGTTTTCAGCGATTAAATTTTGTTTAAAACTCCCAAACTATCTTAAACACGTCTTTTAGAATGTAGCAGAACAGTATACAACCCATAAATTGGACATCCACCAAGGTTTTTTGTTCATCTCAAATTTTATATTGCTAATAAAGATAAAGTTCAGTGGGTTTAATTGCTAACTTTAACGACACTCGTATTATTGCCTTACAATATACTTTTGATATATGTATATGTCTGTAAAGTGTCTGCTACTTTATTAATGATTGCTTTGCAAAATAAATTACTTCGTATATTATTTGAAGGGGTAAATAAGGAAATAACTTATTTATATCACTCCACTAATGTTAATGTTCATTTCAACGACATTAATTAGATTTACACGAAAGAATAAAGAGAAATGCGTCAGTATACTTACGTAATACTAATAGCAATTGTGTGATGTATATAGCCTCGTGGTTTGACCTGAGCTGAAAGGTACCAAAGTTGAGTTCGATATTATTTAACTCTGACTGTACATTCTGAAGTCAAAAATTGTGGCAGTCTGTGATAATTATGAATGTAATAAATTGATAATCTTATTCGACTACGGAGTTCTAAATGGCGTCGTAACTCAATACGTATTGCGTCTTATTTCATTTAGGGTGATAGGAGAAATATAATTACTGCGCATAATTGTTATTAATGCGTAGTTTACGTAATATTGTGACTGAAGCTGCATTCGTCAATGAACTCAAATGGGAAATTAATGAAACGAGAATTTGAGCATGTTCTTCTTCAGCTCCAAGAAACAAGTGAGGAGTTTATATATATAATAACCAGAATATCGTTATATTTTCACTGTTTTATATATTCTACGGCATAATAATGTGCGGTGGCTGTAGCATATAAACAGACGTATGTTACATGGAACTTACGGTTTGGGTGCTAGTCCAGTATTTCGCTACAGTGGAAATTTTATCTTAAAACTTATTTCACAGAAAACGAAGTTACATATCCCAGTCAAGGTCAAACCTATTAATAACTGTTTTCTTTCTTCTAAACTCAGTTCCAAGTATTTCACATGCAATGCTGTCTGCCGTTTTTAATATCGTAATTAAAACTTAATTAAATACTCTTACAGTCATCATTAAGTTAAATTTAGCGCTTTGAGCTGGAAATACATCTGAAACTGTCACGTCCAATAAAAGTGAAGATTCATTCAAATATTATGCTAATATGTATTCCCTGTATGCACGCCAGGCAATTATGATATTACTATGAATCGCTTCGCTTTATTATAATGGCCTTGACCATAAGACTGTCGTTGTAACTGACATTTGAAAATGTGTTTGTGTACATGTTGTTTTTTTAATACGTTGATAGTTGATATTAAAATACGACGTTGTTATCACTGCGCTTGTTTATTTATAAGCGACAATTTGCTTTGCGACTGTTGATATTTTCTTTTGTTGTTATGCAATGTGGCGAATTTTGTAATGTTATTCAACTAAGGCTTAGCTTTGTCTTCGTTATAAATATTTTCATTAACTTGGCCAAGCAAAATATTAAAATCTAACTTAAAAAACGTTAAACTTAATTTAATATGTGTTCTCGTAAGGAGAGTAAAATGCTTAAATATCTGATGTAAACTTAACAATCGCCTAGTATTCCCTTCTTTCATTGATTGAGGCTAAGAAAAAAATATTATTGGTTTATCTGTAAAATAACATTATACTATGTAAGATGCTTAAAACAAATAAGTGAATGTTGTTTGTAAAGGCTTTGCTTATCAAAATTATTTATAGAAATCAGTTTAAAAAATATGATTATATCTATTCGATTATAAAAACGTTAAACAATATTTATATAAAATGTACCTAATGTACTATTTCTGAAATTATTATTCTCAGTAAATTTGACTTGCTAATAGGATGTACCAATAACCAAGAACCCGCTTACAGTGTCATCGTTTTTGTAATTTGTTGATAATTGATCTGACACCCGCACAAAAATCGGAAGGGTGTCACAGTCGTACTGCAGTTGTAAGGTTATCATGAAACTCAAATATAATATCATATTAGGTCATTACGACCTTAAATTATTCTGAGACAACAAATACAGGTCAGTTTTTACGATATCCTAGAGTGAAAAATGTAATCACTATTATGTATTCACTTTTCACTCGGTTTTTTAATTAAAAAAAAAATTCTTGAGGGTATATTTAGAATTTTACCAATTCTTTTGCCTAAATCAATCCTGGAATAATATAATCAATTTTATATGCTAATCGATTCCTTTTCATTAAAATATTATTATTGGCAAAATTAAGAATGTAATGGTTATGAAGTTGCTGCTATTACATTGAATTCGTTTAACTAAAAACTTATTAGTCACGTTACGACTCGTCGCAGAGTTTATTAACGTTAATTGGTTTCTTCTTATTAATACAACAAAGTTAAAATGGCACGACTTTTTAAATTGACATTAGATAGGAATGGTTTGAACTTTGTAGTACTTACGTTTTATTGTTTAGTTTTATTTATCTTGTAGAATTGAACGAATGTTATATCGTATATAATAACCAATTTGTTGTTCGTGGTAAACATCGATTAATTAAAATATATTACAAGTGGTGTAGGCAAGTGAAAATTATTATTGATAGTTTTTTAAAGGATTAATTTTAATTGTTTTAATTTATTTTAATTCCATCAAATACAATCCATTATTTTCCAGCATTATTTACCCTGTATGAATCTTTTTGGTCCGTCGGTATCTTTTAAGCGCCCTGATACTTTAATAATGATAATACTTCTTAGTATCTCGTCATGAGCTGTTAACGTTATTACTTTTCGTGTTTTTGATAATTTTAAATGTGTTTTTTTGTTGTTTTTTGTTTTGATTAGGTTTAGGTGGTTCTTTTCGATACAAGTGAAATGAAAATTCCGCACGTACAACAAAGCGACCATTTTAAAACATTTTTGATTTAAAATAACGAAAGGAAATCAATGAAGTTCAATACTAGGTCAAGAAATAATTGATATTACAGTTTGGACAATTGTTACGAGTAATATTTTGGAGGGCCAATTGAATTCTAAATTTAATTCATGCATAAAAAGTTTTTACGCGGTAAAATAGTCGTTTCAAAAAAAATGGCACAGAAAACTTTTTGATTATAAACCAGTATTTGGATGTTATATGCATGAGGAAAACAAAATGCACTAGTGTGGAAAATAATAACTTTCTGCACGCTAAACAGACATGGAAATGTCTACTTTTTGGGCAAATGTATAAAAAAAATACTTATTTTTTGATAATGATTGTTTTAAAATTGTCGTCGATATTCTCTACGTACATGAAAACGAATATGTATGGGTTTTTAGAAGCACAGAACTGGAGGATTGTGCACTACAATCTACATATAAATTATAATTTTTCTCTAATATAACATTTCTTACTCAATACAAAGGTAGTAACAGATAAACCGTATTAATAAGAACGTGCATTTATTAAGTAGGTTTTGTTTACAACATCATATTTATAAAATGTCGCGTCTAACTTTTGTAAACATCGCTCAGATAAGCGTTACGTGATCATATTGTGCTAGTTTTGGTTGACACACTCCTTACTACTAGTGTCGAAACACCGTCCTTGCGTATCGAAGAATATTCTAATAATGCTACTCGATATACAATTCTATGAGTCACGAAAGAAAAATGTAAACAAGGCCGTCACGTACACTAAGTAAGACTAAATGTCAAAAATATTCATATCCATTATACTAGTATTATTAATTGTTGAAAATCGTTGATACCTAACTAAAGACGTAGGTTCATATTGAACAGTGACCAGAAAACCATGACCCCGACTTTATATGGGAATGCACAGGGCGAAGAGTTCAAGCAGTCAGTCGTATAACTATTTATAATAGATAGAAATATTACGTTTCGGTAAAAATAAATTGTAAACGGTAAAAATAAGCGCATCACGCGTTTGATAATGCTAAACTGGCACTTGTGATATTTATGTAATTTGTATAAATAATGTATTACTATATAACATACTTACGATTCTGTCAGAAAGAACTGATACCACTCCCACTCTCTAATTTCATTTTTGGCAAACACAAAATTGCTGAAGTGAAGCTAGTTTCATGTCTGACTTCACAATTATTAATAACATCATCTTTTTTCTATTTTGCCTGCCTATTATATGTAAATATATACATATACACATTTTGTTTAATGTATAAAATGTTCCAAGATATAAATCAAACATTAATTTCTAGATAAAGATTACATTCCCTGTTTTATTGTTAAGTCCAACGATTATGTTTTCTTAAAGTCAATTAACAAAAGAGCGGACGACAATGCATTTATGTAATTTAATATCTGCCATGTATTTAAAAAAAATATATAATAATATATAATTTTTCTCTGGACCACAGAGGTTATATTTCAATTTCGGACTGCTTTGAAAACAGATAGATGTTCCAAATTTTTATGATGACCAACCATCATAAAAATTCGTCGGCCTAATCATAAAAATCATAAAAACCCCCTAAGGCACAAATTGCTTGAGAAGAATGACTATATTTTAATAATATCATGGGACAAAAAGTATTCATAAAAAACAGCACTTTATTCTTGTTCCAAAATACTCTACTAAATGTAATGTGTAAATGTATACTATCTGTATAGTCGAGGCAGCACAAGGTACTGTGTGCAAGACAGATGTCGTACATTGACTTGTCAAAATATTTTTTATAACTAGGCATGGGTTCAATTTGGTTCAGCCTACGGCTATTTCGATTGTTTTTGTATAAAAATGTTATAAGAACACACAATATAGTTTTAGAACTTGTTCCTGACTATTAATAGGGATTTTTATTTTTAAAAAAACATTCGATTGAAAGGTTAGATTTCATGCATACGCTTTTTAAAATTACTGAAGAATGCGGGTTAGTTTAAAATTATATAAACGTTTAATACGTTTAATATATCATTTATTGTGGTTTTAACTACCAATATCAAACGTCTCTTTTACTAAAATGAAAAAATAAGCAATGATTTTAACGTGAAAAATGTTGTTGCCTGTAAAGTTATTAGTTTCAATAATTAATTTATAATTTAAAAAAAAGGATCGCAAGCTATGTTAGTTTTAGCAAAATGCGAACAAGCGAAGTACCAAATAACTTTTGGTTCAAGCTTAAGAGCTTAAAGAGTAAATCGTGATTTATGTCTCCTATCGCAAGAAACTCAACTGTGTTTCTGTTAGGAAGTGTCGGGCCTGTGAGTGTTATCTACACTTTTTGACATTCCCTTTTGAACCAAACACGCCCAAGTACTTGAAACATATAAAATCCACGTTCCTACAACATGTTCCGACTCCATTCTTCTGCTCATTGAATACGTAGAATTCGCCTGATAAGAAGAATGATTCGTGAGATTATTTATTGTATGACAATGTCTCATATTTGAATGTTGTATTTATTATATCATCTATTGTTTATATTGTCGTATGTATTTTAATAAAATTATATATCAAATAATTGTATGTCCGTAAGAAATTTATTATACATTCATCCAGTAGTAATAAAATATTTATTATATCAGTGTATTTGGGTTTTATAAAATTATGCTTTCGTATTTAATCGTATTTCTTTGATTTATTTATGACATTTGTCTACTCGATAGTTTTAATAATGATTTTAATGACTGCACAAGTTCATTTTTATGGACTTTTTTGACACTTTTAGGTCAATTTGTACTTATTATTACTTATTATTGTGTATGACTTTGATGATGCCAGATAATTAAAAAAATACTTTGATGTAACCTAAACTTAAGAGGCGGCTAGCACTGTAATTGATTGTATGCGGCTAAGTTCCGCCAAAATGAAAAAATAAAATTATATTTGAAATCGTACCAACTTAAAGTTTCAATTTCGACATAAATTTTGAGATAACTTTACAAGGCTTCGTCGCAACTACGAATTGATGTACTTCCGTAAAAAAATTAATAAACAATAATTGAAAATCGAAATTTAAATGAAAATATAATTATTGAAGCAGCAGCATTTGTTTTTCCAATATAAAAAGTTTACTTATATCTTAAGTTACGTTAGGATAGTGTCCTAGACAAACAAGGAAACCTATTAAAATATCTAAATGAACAACAAATTATTTAATGTTAGCTTTCTGAAGCTTAAATAATATCAACAAAACTTTACAAGTTGTTAACCTTCTACTATTAATTATGAACTAGTGACATTGACCTTGGTATTGTTTTAAAGTTCTTATTACTTTGAATTGAATGAAACTTGCCGATAAAAATGTGCCTTATTTTAGAGATGACTATTTCAAAATTATACTTGTTTTGAAGCGAATTGTTTGTAAAATTATTTATTAATACCGTTTTCACAATTAAATAATTAAAAAAGCTTCAATTTTCTAACAAATCAAAATTTTTGTAAACAGAGTGGTGTCCGGTTCCCGTGACGCAACACTTCGTGTGTGGTCGATCCCAGATGGGCGTTGTCTTCGCGTGCTGGTCGGACACTTGGCTGCCGTCCGGTGCGTTCAGTATGACGGCAAAGTAGTTGTGTCAGGAGCGTACGACTACTTCGTCAAGGTCTGGAACCCGGAGACTGGTGAATGCTTGCATACTCTCGCTGGACACACCAACAGAGTTTATAGTCTACAGGTAAGTTGACAATAATAATTCAATGGTTCAGAAACGAAATTGCAAGTTTATATCAAATTTTCTAAGAATCATTTAAAATTCATTCAATTCATCAATGCTGCAAAACAATACATGTATTGCTACATCAGGAGCCAGGGCGAACCTCAATTTCACGCACAAAAAAATTTGGATACTCGCTTCTTTGCTGCACAGCCAGAAAGTGGAATTCCTTGCGCCGCTCGTGTACCCTATTTCATGAAATATAGGATTTATTTTCCTGTGTTTCTAAATTCATGAACTGTGTCCTGTAGTAGTTATCTGGTGTAAAGTCTTGTTTTATATTGCCTGGAAAGGGATGAGTGTGTCTTGCTTACTAAAAGAATACGGTGATGTTGTCATTACGTTCACTTTTTATGTATTTTTCAATCAAAATATTTAGTTTTATATTTAATATCATATTGTAACTATATCGACTGCTGTGTGGCAGAGTATAAAAAATCTACTAAATGGCTAATCTAAAATAATTCTAATAATTGTCCTTCCTTATATTAATTTGTGTAAAGGTATTTAAAATCAATATTTAATTGACTGCTAAGTATAGTACAATTTGCTGGTAGTTTTCGAATTGTATAATTTTAGCTATTATTATTAATATTAAGATAATAACTCTTGAATATCATAATTATATTCTTCAATATACATTTTCATAAAAGTACGTGATATACCTAGACTGAATAAATGTATTTTGACTTTGACTTTGAAATCATTTAACTATATTCCAATGTAAAGATAAACTAATATGCTGTATACGACATAGAAACATTTCTTGTCTAGAGAAAAACAAAACCAGTATGGTCTTTCAATATCAATATTACAACAACATAATTTAGAGAAGCAATAATATGAAATGGTTAATTTTTTACAGTTCGACGGTATTCACGTAGTGAGTGGTTCTCTGGATACCTCAATCCGTGTTTGGGATGTGGAGTCAGGGCAGTTGAAGCATACACTGACTGGCCACCAGTCTCTGACGTCTGGCATGGAACTACACTCTAATATCTTGGTATCTGGCAATGCTGACTCCACCGTGAAGGTGTGGGATATCACTACGGGACACTGTCTTCACACTCTTTCAGGTCTGAATCTTAGTAATATATATATAGGACTTCAGTCGTGGCATATTATGATTTTACCTTATAAACCGATAATCAGAACATAGTTTAATTTAGGACTGCTAGTTTATTAGTGGTTTTTGTAAAAATAAGTTGTTTTTCAATAACAATTAAGTTTTTATGACGTTTTCAATATTCTTAGAAAACTTTCTTATGAAATTTAATTGTAAAATGTATATGTTTCTTACACTGCAGGCCCCAACAAACACGAGTCGGCGGTAACTTGCCTTCAATCTAGCAACCGTTTCGTGATCACCTCATCCGACGACGGTACTGTAAAACTATGGGACCTGCGGACCGGGGAGTTTATTCGGAATCTCGTGAAACTCAGCTCGGGCGGGACTGGGGGTGTCGTGTGGCGCATTCGAGCGTCAGCCACCAAACTAATTTGTGCCGTCGGCTCTAGGAATGGAACAGAAGAAACCAAGTTGCTAGTCCTCGACTTCGACGTCCCCGGTGCATGTCGCAAATGCGATGAATAGCATCGACTTAACCGGCGCCTTCTGCGTCGCTACGCCAATCTGTATGCTCCCTGGCATTGCTGAAGTAAGTGGTGGCGGTTGGGGACGGCTGAGTGTGAATGCGGACGCTTACGTGTCATCCCTACCTTGTATACTTCAGATTACAACATACAACCAGATTATAGCGTAACTTTGCAATATATCTTTGAATTACCCGACCTGTTGTACTCATTATTCCATAAAGTGATCACTAAAATTAAAATATTCCTCTTGTCGTGGAGTAAATCATATAAAAAATAATATTAGTCAATTAGTAAACTAAGCGGATCGCATTCAAACCGGACCATAGATGCTCTGCTAGGCGTTCGGAGGCGATAGTGACATAAGACGTGGCGAACAGCGATCAGAACTAGTGGAAGCAACTAACGAAACACACTACCCACCGTACCGGACCGCTGTAACAATGAGAGTGTATGGACGATGTAACATTTATATAGTAAGTATTACATAAATCTGCATTAAATAATGAATACCTACTAATTAACATTTCGAATACCAATACAGTTATAGTTCTAGTGTTATTGAAATTTGTTCTGTATATAAAAGTGGTGGCTACCGGGGGTGAATTAAGAACTCGTATTACCATTCGGTTGAATAAGTTAGTATCTTTTTGCTACATTATTAACTCTACAGGTTTGTTAATAAAATACATCATTAATCAAATTTGAAGTAAGCTGTAAACTGAATGAAAGTAAGAGTTCATAATACACCCTGTGACCATCTCGCATTGCCAAATTTCTGTAACGAGTCGTAAGCTCCATTATTCCAAAGAATTTATGAAAGAAATTGGACTTAGCTCTTAAGTTTAATATTTTAAGGTGCCTTCAATTTATATACTGGTGGTTTTTATATATTTGACTGTATTTAATGTGGTTTATTATTATGGTCAGTGTAGTGAGTTTATTTTCATGTAAGATATAATTTAATCAAATTTGTTCAATTGGATTTTATATTGTGCATGATTTATTCTTTCAGTATTAGTCCTAGAACCGTTGTTATACTTATTTATTATGATGCTCTAGACTCTGACATACAAAAGTATATTGTATGATGAAGTATATATTTTCATTTTTAAATGGCATTGATGTGCACTGTCAGTGCTTGCTATGTGTCTATATTCTGTTTACTTTGACCAAGAAATGGTTTCTCTTTTCGACGAACTTCCTACCATTCCATCCTAAGAATGTAGAACATCGCGAACTTATGTTCCAACACTTCCTCAAGTAGGTAATTGTAAGACCCGACATTTGTATAATATTAAAATATGAACAGAATAATAAAACTATGATAGTACTCTAACAGTGATTCTCGCAACTTGACCATTAATAATATTAATAAACAGTATATATATATATATATCTACCTATTCAACATTATATTGTATAGTATAAGATTGTCAATAGCCACAATAAATAAGTATATAAACTGTATGTATACATAGTTGGTATCCCAAAAATAGAAGCTTAAATATGCTCAGATGTGGTACCTCTACAGTAATATTTCCAAAATAATTTCGTCTGATAAGGTTAGGCGTGCAGTTTACATAAATTGGCTTTTATCTATATTATTTATTGCACTAGGGCTCTGCGATCTGCATAGTTTAATTTGCTATTGTTTGTTGCATCATATAACTCAGAAGCACGTAATACCAGTCATGGATATACCACAACAATGTTGTATTTAATGTATCTTCCATACATGTGCCACAATGATATGAAAATTCCCACGCAGTGCACGCTTAACCTTATTTCTGATTAAGTAATCAGTTAATTTTCATTTTAATACTTGACCTTGCTTATTTCTCTTCGAATATTTTGTTTATAATTTTCTGGTTTTTGTTAATGTTTTTAATTTGAGTTGACTGAATAGTGTTTCAGTTATTAGTTTGGTTTTATCTCAACGATTAAAGTTTTCTTTATTTTTATCATTATGTATTTTAAACAGTAGTGTTCATTGTAGTGAATGTAGCGCGTGGAACTGACTTGGGCAGAGCAGATCGCACGCCACGGTGGATAGTTTATGACGCGATTCTCATGCACGCAATAAATAATATTGATTTGTTATGTTTCATACTAATAAGGCTATTAATGTTGTACTTTAAACTCTGTCCAATTATCTCATGTAAATGGCCAGCAATTTTATCGATTAATTCGTAAAATAGTCACCTATGTAATAATATTAATAAATAATGTGTAACCCAATTTAATGGATATTCAGACTTATAATACTGTACCGAATTAAGATGTAATCTTTTCAATACTTGAAGGTGTTAGTACGCAGCTGTTTATGTACCTACTGAAGCCTGTGTACCTTGCGTCGGCTGGGCGCTGGCTGGCCCCAACAGCGTTCAACATTTAATCAATTGTATAATTGGCACCTCAGAAACTTAAGCAACAATAGCCCTATGTTTAATGCATCACAATTATATGTATTGTCTTCAAATCTTAGGCATGTCTATCGAGGTTCTAAGCTGTAATTTAACAATTATGTATATACTTGTATTATTTATAATTTTAAATTGTGAGTCTTTATAATACTCCAGTAGCTGTACTTAGATTTTGGTTTAATAACACGATGATGTGTCTCAGCTTGTAAGAGCCTATTGAACGTGTAACTAACAATACAAGTGTTATACGAGTGCCGCCGATGCCGATCGGGTCAGCCGAACGCCTCGCCGACGACGCCCCTTATAACTTAGCTGTATTCGAACATTTGTTGTGTATATATTATTACATTTATATTGTCATTGAAGGGCATCTCACGGCTCTCTTCTATGATAGCTGTAATTAATAATTAACAAAGACTGAAGTATAGGAATAGTGTAATATTTAATGTATTAAATTGTAGTTACTTCTGTACTACCTACCATCACACGCCGTCTTTGATATGTTCCGACTCTGGTTACTTTAGCTTAGCTCGAATGCTGCGTTGAGCACGTTTAGTTACAATTATAATTTAGTTATATATTTTAATGTTAGTTTTGTTTATGCCAAACGGTTCAGGTATCTGGTAGTCTTATGCGTACGTCATTTCGGCGGTTTACCTGTGGCCGCCTTTATTACGGTTATTATCTTCCGGGCGATGAGTGGGGACCACTTCCCTTATACACTCATGTCTCTACATCGCCCCAGTTATAAAAGCCTAACAATACATAATTGTTGTCCATAACTCATTAACAATATAGAATTGACAAGTGTACTATGCAACCATATACTGGATTCGTTCCCGCGTTCACCAGAGCCACATATAAAGTTGGTTTTATTATCCTATTGATTAATTTGATACGCATAATATATCGTGATAGTATAATCAAGTATATACATGATCGTTTTGTGATTTTATCAATATGTTACGTTCATGTAATTTACAATAGTAATAAGTTTGATTCATCATAATAACTTATGAGTTATCATTTAAAAAATCAAGAAAATCAATAAATCTTTTTTGTAGGTTAATTACTATTACGTAAATGAATTTAATAATGTTTAATTGTTGTTATTCAGAATTATTCATTATGTCACTGAAGGCTTATGTTGTTATTTTAGAAACACTGATTGTGGCTCTAGTGCGCTCAGGGCTTTAGATATAGAAGAAGAAAAAAACAAATTCTGCTGATTATTCGATTAAATCAGATTGTTCAATCGACGAATGAGTTTTTTTTGTTTCTTACAATTTTTGTACATCGTGTAAGTACATACGATGCGAACAATTGGTTCTCTCATTATGATGACGCAAGTCACTTTGGTTTTTCACTTTACTCTTTTTTGTCTTCACTTTTTATGTATAATTATTAGTTAATAAACTCAATTGTTTAAAATTTTATCTCTTTTCTTTAGTTTGCACAAAAGAAACTCCATGACCTGTTAAATATTAATTAAACATTAGGCCTGCGTGTAAAGGTACATTTCAACTATTTAAATTCGTTTATTTTTCGTCCTTTCTGCTTAACACCACGGACCGTTTGTAACAAATATAAGTACTACACTAGTAAGCATTTACATCATAACTGCGTAATACCGTTACCTGCCATCTATCGTGACATCACTGAACTACTTGTTCACCTGTCAAAAACCCACCCATCTCGCGCAACTGCTTTCGATGGTTGTTTTCAGCATAAATGATAGATGTTCGAATGTTCGTAGTTCAATATTTTATCACTAAATGTCTCTCAATGCTACTATAATATTTAGTCGCAGCATTTGTAATCATTTCAGTAGCTAAAACAATCTGTTCGAATTAATGTAACACAACCATAAGGCCAATTCACATTCGTTTGTTTTTTCTTTAGGACGACTTACCAAGACCTACCCTGTTGTTTAAACCAATATAGTCCCCTGGAATTGTAACTGTTGAAGTTTGCTTCAACGACGATCAATTTGCCGAAGATTTATTGAGATATTTCGATTAATAATTCTTGGAACTTAAATGGATTAGGTCCCGCTATCCTGAAGCGGGAAGGCGGACCACTTATGAAAAATGCAATATTTCGAATAAACATTTAGTTACCATCAAGATTTCAATGAAGAGGTAATAACTTGTGTGCAAAGGTTGGACATTCGAACCCTTGATTTTGCCATTCTGATGCTAATAATTCTTCAATTATGAACTTATTCCTTTATATTACTACTAGGTAGTGGATTGTAAGCTCTTGTGTTATTTATTTCTAAGTCATATTCAGCAGTTTGACAAAATAGAAAAACAGAACTGTTGTTCAACAACTGGTCCTCTTTGCATTTGCGGCTTATTGTCGTCCTTGTCGTTTTATGGGACGTTTACAACTTTGAATATTAAGCTTTTAACTCTGTTCTCAGTATTTCCATCAATATTGTAGGATCCTCTCAGTAGAACGTCCAGTTTGGAGAGGTTTTCTGTAGGACATGTATCGATGTGTCATTTTTGACTATTTATTAGCCTAATTATTTCCTCAATTAAATAGAAAGGGAGCTTGGTAATGGGCTTACGTCTGGGGAACACGGATAGGACATTAGGAAATCAGTATAGGGCGTTTAACCAAGGCTGTAGAAGACTGGTTTATTTTTACTTTGTTAATGTTAATTTATATAATTGTACCACTGTACACATCGATCGTTTTGTATATCTCTCATATGTCTAAAGTGCCGAATTTTTTCTTAATATAAAGCTCGGCAAATGACTCGACACCACCTGATGATAAGCAGTATAGGAGTCTATATGTGAAGATAACTAGTGAAGCATGCGACATACAGCCCTAGCCACACCTTGCCGGCCTTAAAGTGCTTTTTCACGCCTCTTTTAAATTAACCTATGTAGTAAGAAGGAACCCATGTTGTAAGAAGGAGGGAATACGTGCATTTTGCACGTATATTTTTATGCACTTTGGTGCAATTCCGCCCCATATAGCTTACCTGGGGGCTGCAGTCCAATGCTCGTTTGGTAGCTTTACTGTATATGCCTAATACGTTATATCAATATGGTACAAATCGTTATCGTTATATAATTATAGGGCCATATTGCCGTTTTACCGATTATATCACTCCGCGAAGTAAGTATTACTCAGTATGTAATTAATTGAATAAATTATGTATATACTTAATAAAATAGTATTTTGATTTTGACTTTAAGGTCAACAAAATATGTTCAAGGTTTTCTATAAAAACTATAAAAAACATTTATTACAAATTTAGCGGACCATAGTTAAATGAGTTTCATGTCTAAATATAGAATATGACGTCACATAATGTAAAAACTGGATTATCTAACATTACAGCATCATCTGTGTATGTTCCATTATTTATTGGTCTGTTTCAGTATTTTTTATAACAGTTTTTATAACACTAAATATGGCATTATCCGATTATAAATACGATACGATACGGCGATGTACCTTAATATTTTGCAAACAATATAAAGTTACATAGTGAGTTACACGGAATAAATTTAAGCTAAGTATATACCATAGTTTCTACAGGATTAGGATAGGAAATCAGGAGAAATGAAACTCAACTAATTCTCTATTTTTGTATATTCATTCAGACAACGGTACACTGTGACAATAACGAACTTAAACATTACATAATGTCCTCAACACTGTTCCTACTAAGTTATCATTGAAAGACTGGACATTTAAATGATTTGATTTTGTTTTATGGGATACTGTCAACTACATGTAATTATATCATTGTTACATCAAAGAAATACACAGATTTAGATAATATTGTACTTGACATAAACACTGCCTTAAATTATGCGTGTCGTGCCTGGCTGCAACGTGATGTACCTATCGAATCTACTACCTTACATTTTGCTATCGCATAGGCATTTTCAATATTTCTTTACTTTCTGCCATATATTGGTTTTCCATCAAATTACATTTAAGTGAGTAAATGCATTAAATTTCGGAAGTTTCCTAACACATGGAAGCATGTCTTGCACGAAGCCTCTTTCGGTTCCTTAAAAGTAATTAGATTTAAAACGATGACTACTGTTAATAAGTGCTTATTCTTAATACATTTATCTTATTTAGTATTAAAATTAACACTCAGTGTCCATGAAGCCAGGCGACGACAAACATTACTATAAAATCTGCTTAAATTAACAGAAACTAAGTGTTCGAATGACATACAAATAATTACACATTAATTATGAGGAACACAGGATACTGAAAATAACTCATAGGTCTTAACAACAATAAAATGATCGTAACATAAGTAATCATTAACGACATCTATAATCGTATATTTTACATTTGATGAATTAAACAAAAATGATGGAAATTCCCCACTGCTTTTGTTGCCTCTGTGATACCTACCCTTAACCAAAACTCAGGCTTATACTAACCTTTATTTAAACTCAGTCTTAAAACACTTTACAATAAAGACTTCTCTACTGCACATAATAGCGTTTTAATGCCAAATTTGAAATATCCTTCACAGTGCCAACAAAAACATTTCAAAGCGTTTCGTTTAGATTAATTAATATTACATAGAACGAAACGCCACGACATCCGTCGATACGTCCCGCTAATGATATGCAATTAAAAATTATCTCCTTAGCGTCAAAAGCAATGTAATGCTAACATACGTCACTATTGATACCTACCACTTCTGATCTACGCACTTAACTTACAAACTAAACAGTCACAAGTAAATACACTGAATTAATTAATACTTTTGAAATAAACAGTTTTTATTTGGTACGATAAGTATCTTTAAAGGTAGGTATCGTAATACAATTACATAGTTTGAGCCCAACTTGGCGGTAGGACTTTAATCTACAAAATAAATAATACATATAGGTACAATACAATTAAATAAGAAATATTTTGAGAAACAATAATTGTTCTTTTAAAAATACAAACTTCATTTATTTATCACAAAGAATTAAAATAACACTTGCGAGAAATAGTTGTCATGCAGTTAATATAACACACTGTGAGAATCGCCAGTAATGATTCGATAACTATGTAAAAGTCATAAATTAAAATCTATTTAATAATTTACCAACCGAAACCGCCTCTGTAGATACAATAATACTACAAGTAATTTTTACTTAACTATCACGAAAATAACATAGGTACTTATTTATATAATGCGAAATGTATATTCTCCGATACAATAAATTAATTATAACTACTAAATCCACATTGTGATACAAAAAATGAACTTCCATTCAGTTCAAACAAAAATGGCACTTAGCAACGTCTGCATTGTTTCTCAATGGATTTCAGTGATTAAAAAGAAGTAAAGAATTTTGACGCCGAATAGTCAGCTAACACTTGCCTGTCAGGGTATAACCACATCGGCCAAATATATAATTTTATGTATATTTTTTCCTATATACCTATAGTCATATGTATTTAATTTTTCATATAATAATTTTGAATTTTCATTACTCTAACTTTTTATATTTAAGCACGCTCAGTGCCCATGGCAACGACCAGCAACGACTGGCTGACCGCCGCGCCCTTTCGTGTGTCGTCGCGCGTCGTCGTGTGCGGCTGCGCCGGCGCCGGCCGCTGCCATCGTGCGCATCTAGCCTATCATCGCCGCACCCATCCCAACACTTACTGTGGTCAAAAATTTGGAAGGCACTTTCTACTTTTTTTCAAAAATTTTAAATTTTAAATTACTTTTTGAACACATTAGCCTAGACTTATACAATAGAAAATATGCGTAGTAACATTTACCAAAAGTACGCAATTCTTCCGAAACGTGTATGCCATTATATAACTTTTTAATTATTTTTCACCTAGATTAAACTTTATTTCCAAAAGGATAGCCAAATAGTTTCAACGCTAGATCTGAATTGCAACTGTTTTTTTTTTAATAATTTGGTCTTTTTTATATACTAATTCCAAACTTGAACCTAATCAGATAATTCAAATATCAAATAATAGGGAAGTATCAAGGCCACTTGGAGACTTATTTTAAACATTCTCGAATGTGTTTTGCGACGAGACTTGCCGGGCGCTAGCACACCCCTCCCCTAGAGTTAAATGTAAGAACGCCAACGATTGTCCGCCAACAATATCTAATGGTATACCCTTGCGGCAAGAAGGTCCGTTCTAAGTAATTTCCTGCCTAAACTATCTCAAGAAATCGTCCGGAAAGATTAACACAACATTTGTACAAACCAATGTGTCTCGCTGCATAGTAGCAGTGAAGACGGCACGGTGTCAGCGGGGCTTATGCTTCTTATGATCGGTTTCCGATTCCGAGGCGTTGAATTTTGATAAATGATTTATTTAAAATATATCAAAATTTAACACCTTGTAAGCAAGAACTGTAGATTGATTATTGAAACCTAACATTAGTCGACAGCTAATCTAAGTAGAGTGCACGTAAGCTCTGGTACGCACCAACAGGCAGGCCCGCAGTGCTCCGGCGCCGTTCGTATTAACGCGGACCCGCCGAATGTTCCCCGCACCCCTGCACCCCCGTACCCCCGTACCCGACAGGCGACCCCGCGGAATCGCGCACCTTTTAAGACAAATCTCCATAGGTTGTTACAAAACTTTTTTCAAAAAAAAAGTTTTACAACACGATGAATAATGATGATGCCCAATTTATGCCATAAATATTCTATACACAGACAGCTATATCTGTCTCGCTTGCACAAAGACAGCGAAATACATAGAGAGAGCTTGATAATAAGCTTAAAAGGTGATAACATCGATTCAGTTGAATATAATTATTTCTTAATTACTAACACTGAGATGATACTTCAATATCTACTTTAAACACTGAAGATGGTAATCCAGATAAAAGTTTATGAAATATATTATACTTAATGGTATATCATCCAGGTAGGTCGATGACCTCTTTAGTGACAAGGAGCAAGCACATAGTTAACACAGAGAGGTCGGTCGAGTCCTCGAATTCTAGTTAAACCTAACATTTGGAACAATCACTACTGGCTAATGATACAATCTATATTACATTTGGCGACCACTAAGTGTCTGTCGCTGCAACAGTGAGCCACGAGCGGGCCCGCAAGCGACAACGCACATTCACTATAACCGCTAGTAGAGAAATTGACATCGATATGACGACAAATGAAATTACAGACCTATATTAATATATCTAAAGACTATTTCTTGTCTTAAACATATATTTTGTTGAATTATAATGAATAGGTATACCAAACAGTCTTTTGAATCGGGCCAAATGTTTTAAATTTTGATTTCCCTACTTGACAAGATGAATCTAAGATGTATTATTAATTAGATAAGCTTATGTTTGACATCTACTTATATGCGATCAGCGAGCGCAGGCGCGGGCGGACGGTTGCGTGTGCCGCGTGCTGCTCTAGTTCGAGCCGTCCGCGTGCGAGCCTCGGGGGCCACGTAGGCCATGTGGGCCTTGTGGGCCGCTAGGGTCGCGGCCTAGTATACAATCCGCAAGCCCGGCGAGCGCTCCGCTTACTCCCTTCACTTACAGTATATAACAAAAATAATTGATACATGTCAATGCAACACATAGTACATAAACATCAATGTATAGAAAAAATAATAATTAAACTAAAAATATTCTTTCATAATAATACAAAATTCATAACTAAACAACAAGCATTTTTATTGCACAGCAAGTTCATTTAAATAATAATTATACATGAATTAAATAATGCCGATACGGTTCAATTCATTCCATAAAATTATAAGTATTAAATATTACTTGATTTGACGTATCTATTATTGAATTAAAAAAACTTATTAAAATGCCGAATTAAAAATAATATGAACCGCTTTTTCTCCATGCCGCGAGCGCGCAAAGAACCGTTTCCGTCGTGACCTTGGAATGTAGTTACTGCCATTTAAAAGTAACCGACGGAGTTGCGGTTGGGCACGAAGTAAGGGTAGGCGGGCATCGGCGGGGCGGGCACGCCTAAGGCGTGCGCGGGTGCCGCGCCCGCGGCCTCGCTTCAGATGTTCTCCGCACGCGCCTCCGCCGGCGGCAGCTCCATCTTCACCGGCACCGGCGTAGAGAGCTCCTTGCCGTTCTTGGCTGAAGCAGAAATCGGAGTCTTCGGGGGTCCCATCTCAGTTATTTCCGCGATATCACGATCACCATATCGGCTATCCGGGCGAGGTGAGGCGAACGGGCGGAAAGGGTCGGTTGGCTTTGGAGGCTCTAGAGCGTGTCCAGGCGGAGGGGGCGAACAGAGTGGCGATTCTAGACCGGCGGACAGTGGTGAAGGTAGCCGTGGAGATTGCAGGGGTAGCGGGGGCAGGCCCAGATGCGGAGGGTGGTCGGGGGGTCGCTGGGCCGCTACCACCATGTTGCACATCTGGCGACGTAGGCCGTGCGCGACAGCGGCCACAGCAGCAGCTGCGGCGGCATTTGGTGATACGCCACCTTCTCGTCCATTTCCACACGCCACGTTGCCGTATGTCGTGGGTACAGACATGCCGTCCTGTAACACGCAAACACGAAAGTACAATAGCCGTTATCAATACCCTTGTAAAGTGTGATAATATAGGAATGGAGATAAAAAAAATTAGTGGCCATTAACAGCACAACCAAAGAAAGTAATTCAGCAAGCACTAAAATATGGTATAAGCGGTTAAAAGACCTGGTAATCACCAAATCGGAGAGAAGAGGTTGGTGGCAACCCATTGAATCTTGTTATCACCAAACAAAGACAAAATAAACATTGGGTTTATCTCCCCAAGGCATGCTTCTCTCGCCGATTCGGCGTACACCAGCCCTGAACCACCCGACGTCTTCGTATAAGTATCATAACTATCCGCAGAGCATACACATAATTCGCAGTAGCAAAATCGCATTAGCAGCATAGAGAATGAACAATGAACAGTGGAAGACAGGAAGAAATGAACAGTTTCGCGATACTGACCGTAATAGAGGGGTATGGAAGCACCTCCTCCTTGATGTGGTGTGAGTGGTGGGTGTCCCTAAAGACAACAGCGCGGATGACGCCGCGGATGTGCTCATCAGGCCAGACGCCAAGCAGAATTCTTTGCGGTCTGCCACGCCCCTTTGGTCTCAAATCTGCAATGGCACCCAATAGTAAAACGTGAACACTAATCACCATGGTACATTCATTTTGCACTACCACATTTCTGTATAATTCGACTTTACATGAATATAATTTTAAAATAATTTATATCTTTGAGCAGAACTTATTAATTTACAAATTGTAAATTAATACGTACTGTCAGCATCGACACGATAAATACATTCTGTCTAAATAGTTTTTGAACACCGTCCTCATAGCTATTCAGCTGTACGTAATTATTAATATTGAATTTCAATCTACTATTACTTTTCTAATAAATAATTTTAATAACACAAACGGTCGAAACTCTTTCCCCAATAGAAGTAAACTAATTAATTAAAAATTTGCCCTTAATAAAAACCGGCGGATTTCGCGGACGGTCATACGTAAAGATAATTATTTAAGAGTATCGAAACCACAGATTTGGCCACCGAAGCCGATCGATCAAACAATGGAAGGCATCAACAAATTATACATAATGTGGTAGCACTTACACTTAAGACTTTACATAATAAAATACACAGCGGGGGAGTGTTCTATATAGGTCTTAAAGATTATTTACTACATATAGATAAAACAATCATGATAATGTCCTTCCACCTTAAGAATAACGGAACTTAATAATGAAATTTAAATAAAGTAAATATTACCTCATTTAAAAAATATATTACATCATTAAATTCTCAACTTACAAATTAAATAATTTCACTCGCAAAGCTGAAAGTTCGCATCGCATTAAAACAAATTTCGCATACACAGTTCTTACCTAAGCATATTGATAAAATTTAATAATGATATTAAATTAACAGTTTTGGTTCAAAGGTTTCCGATTTATTCAAACAATTATCATGTAATTCAAAAGGCAAAGAAAATAATACAATTATTAATAAATTTTGTCGACTTTGATTGTGTTTATAAATTGAAAAATTACTTAAACGTGGTCTAAATAATGTAAAAGCTGATTTAAACCTCATGCTCTTTCACTATCTTACGACTAAGAAAAATGAGATAGCCTCTTTTAGGACATCTATCCTAACCAATTAAATTTATTTTATCTCTTGCTTTCTCTTACTCGCTTTATTCTGTATCAATATTTTATCTCTTGTTCGAATTTCAAAACGTTGACCGAACAAACTAGAGTTATGGAAAGCTTATACTTATATTGATATGAGTATTTAATTTTGATATATACTAGCTTATACTTATATTGATATGAGTATTTTTTTTTGTATTTAATTTTTTTTTTAATTTGATATGAGTATTTTTTTTTAGTTTTAATAAACCAATGCAAAAGGCTTGATACAGCAGCTGTAGATACAATCAGAAACCTTTGAAACATTGCGTGGAAGCATTAAAAGAAATAGATTACATACCTGCCCCTCCGTCAGCGCTCGGTCCGAGCATGTTGTGGACGCGGTTGGCGTACAGTACGAATGTTGGGTATGGTATGTCATATTTCCTGGCGGCTTGCGAGAGGGACAGTCCTTCCTTCAGAACCGAAAATATGGCTTCGGCCATTGTTTCTGGTCGCCAGGACTTGAGTGGGCCGCGCTCTCGGAACCTCAAATTGTGCACGAGGCTCTGGTTGGTGTTCCAGCACTTTTGCCACATAGACTGCAGCTGGTACTGGTAACTGTCTGCTGGAAATAGAAACGGCAGGCATTAGTATATTTGAGGATATCATCTTATTAGCAAGGAATCTATTTTGTTTAGAATTTCTTTTTCACATTTTAAAACATATTTCGAACTATCTTATAACCCTTCATGTCGTTGTATCACAACAAAAAAAACAATTACGTCTGATATGTACACATAATATACATAGTAAGTACAAAATGTTCTAAGTGGTTCGTCTAAAATTATTTGGAATTGACTAAAAAACAGTTTAAAACCAAAAACAGAACATATCTTAGTGTTCTCTAAAGTCATCGAGAGCTCATTGGTTGGAAGAGACACCAAGACTCTTGAAATCACGTCTCTGAGCTCTAGCCGCTTGTTCAAATATCGAGGACCGTTTACCAATGCTATATATCTGTAAATTATCAGTCAACTTAAAAGGATAATTTACGGGTATAAATTACATGGAGCTTAAAAATTCAGTCCTTATCAAATATATGATATAATATTTTTTTTTATAATATCAATATGATCTTAAAGGTAAGGCGATTGCTAAGCTAAAAAAGAGCCAAACTATATCATGGATTTTCGTTAATTTAATCGAAATACAAGTTAAATACTTTTACAATTACACAATTCGTTGTTATAAATACATGATATAGATTAACTCTTAAGCAATATTGGAAACAAAGCATTTTTCTTAAGCTCAGGGAATTAAAAACCGGAATTAAAAACACTACGATACTGACCTCCGGCGGAACCTGTATTTACAAACAAAAAATCACATATTATTAGAATTAGAAAATAAAACAAACCGTTTACTTAAATCATTTATTTCATGATACTGGCAGTCAACCGGTACAAAATGGCCTCAAAACTTATAATTACCTAAGAAATATTATTAAGGAATGTATTTTTTTATCAAAAATATTAACAACATAATATTTCATCCGATATTTGTCTGATATCCTACATAATATCGGCAGTTCACTTGGAATCCTATTTAAAAGTTCCGGTTTATGCATTAATATTATCTATGGAAATTGTTTTAAATATGAAACGACAGTATATTTATGTAAATAGGAGGTGTAATTACCATACGATACAGGTAAACTAAACAGGCAAATAACTAAGTAATACAGTAAGTACTTAAGTATGTTATAAGTCGTCATTTTGTAATAAAATATTATACTATTTACGCTGATAACTTATTCCACTTTCACCGGATTCTAAAGACTTATATAGAGAGAAATGAACACAACGATTTACTAATAAGATAACAAATAAAGGGGTTTAGCTCAACGTACTCGTTATTTAGTATAATAGTATTTCAACATAAAAATAATTTTCCCAAAATTCTAGTTAACAATATTTAGGGTGATATCTTCTTAATTAAAAGTAATTTATAGCTAGTTATAAAATATTAAATGCACAATAGAACACAGTATATTCTTAGCAGTCTAATAAATTATGTAATGATATAAGACTATATCGTAATAGCTATTACGATACGTACAACTACGCTAGAAGCTCAGTTACTTATATACATTTCTTAAATAATTTGTTTCTCACACGCAAACGTTATGGATATTAGACGAGAAATATAGATAATAATACGCATATAAATATATATACATATATATATATATATATATATATATATATATATATATATATATATATATATATATATATATATATATAAAATAAAAAAGCAATACCTTGGTACAGTTCTCTGTAAACCTGTTGTGTCTTTTTTAATAGTCCTTGTGTATACTTAAATTGTTAAATAAATAAAAATAATGATTCGTGAACAATCTTCAACAAATTTGTAGTCGTAATACAAATATCTGCACCTACCGGGTTTCGAATCGGGGACCTCTGTCTGACGTCTGACCCTTTGCTTGAGAGGAAGTCGCTCAATGGCAATCATTCAAAACAATAGTTGCCTTAATAATAAGAATATTGACACGTAATTTATAAATTATCTGAGGTGTTTCTAGTGCCACATCTATAAAAGTATTCGGTGGAATTAAAGCGGTGGTAAGGGTAAAGAATGACAATTTAAAAGAACTTAGTAAATGAGTCCATTTTAATCAACAGCTTTTTTCAACAATAATAAAATTTCCAAGTGCCTTTCCCTACATATTTAATTATTATGTATTAATGTCTGCGATTTTAACTTAAAATAATACCTACAAGGTTATCTACACCGTATGTCTCCAATTATAATTATAAGATGTATTTTTTAAGTCATGCAACAATGTTTTTTTATTACCTGTTATTTCATGACTAATAAATTGTGTGATAAGTGCTAATTTATCGCTAATTGCGGGTCTAAGTCACATATATTTTAATTTAATACCATATAATATCGCAGAACACTTGTTCAACGAACCATGCAAACCTCAAGGTTCGGAACCTTTCAATTAATGGTTCAGAAACCGGTTATTAGAGAAATTGACCCCGATTCCGTTTTACACGAACTAAAGTAAAGTAAAGTTCAGTTAAATTAAATAAAGGTCTCTCTTTCAGTACAATACAAGCAAAAAAGACAGATAGATAGATAAAGTCTTTATTTCCATTTCTACATCACGGACAATCCATACAGACAGTATATAGGTTAAAAGACAGACATTTTATAATAAAAGTATCAAAGACCTTTGTGTGCGCTGCAGAAGTGCAAAAGGGTAGCAACTCAGTGACCGGTGACGTCATTTGACATCCGTAAAATAGCGACTCTAGCATTGTTTGCTTATTTTAACGTGCATTATAAAACATGCCGATTAATTTATTTAATTACTGTCAAAAGCGTATGAATCGTCTCACTGTCAACTAACTTGACGATCCCTAAAGTCATTCTATCTCTTTTTATTGAATTGAAATGCAAATAACTTAAATTTAATTTAGTCTGTGCACAATGGGATTGGTGCCATTATTTAATTTAACGGTTACTCGTTCGGTTTTAAACTCTGTCTTATACTAGAATATTAACAACTGCCAAAAACCGGCAATTTTCGATAACCGTGTCCATAATATAACTGGTTATCTGGGTGAAAAGGCTGCACTTAAATAAACAGCTTGATAACAATTAGTTATGTTGGCATCAAAGGTATTGATGATATTAACAGAAATAGTTGACACAAAACTTACAATTTTTCACCGCATAATATCCAATGCATAATATTGACCCTTTCTTGACTCTACGCGTCCTCTATAAGAATATCACATTCTATAAATTCGTTACTTACGAACTTTGTTTGTTAACAAAATTAAATTTACTGATCAATGTTAAACAGATATTGGAAAAATAATTGAGTACTTTGCAATAATATAACTGACACAAGATAATTTAATTAATTCAATTTTTAAATAAAATCTTCCCGAACATGGTACGCCTAATTAGTTTTGTTGACATTCTAAGGTTTCAATCAACTGACGCGAAGATTTTTAATTACGATAGCGTAATCATAATTACAAACTTTACCGCAGAGATATTGTCCTGAATAATTTACCCATTATGGCAACATTCTTCGGGCATTATTTGTAATTTATAAAAGTCGTATTTTTATTCAGTTTTATAAATGTATAACGAACTTTTTGTACAATATCAAGTTGCAACAAGGTATATACTTAGTCACTCTTGAGAACAGGTTTTTCACTTATATTGCATTCCAATTCGGATTCATATCGATAGCAAAAATATGTTATTATTTAAATAGTTTATATACTAAGTAAACACTTGATGCTAAGTTGATAAAATTACGTAAATATAACATTATTATGATAATAAATGTACTTGTTCATTAAACAAAGACACGACCAACAGTCGCTTGTCGCCCGTCTAAGTGAAAAGTGAAAAACGTTTATGTCGTCGACAGTCATAATTTAGCAGCCCGACCTAATCTAGTGTTAACTATAGACATGAATCTATTAGAGGATAATTAAGAGATAATATTAAATTAACATTATTGAGCTGCGATATGCTCCTAGGAACTGAGATACATTTGGGTTATAAAAAATAAGTTGGGTATATTTTGAGAAATTCAGAAATAACGAACAGAAGCGAAGAGAAAGAAAACTCGAATCATTTTCGAACCACATAGTATCTTAAATTAAAGATACTATCTAAAGAAAACAGTACAACTTAAATTAATTAATGAAACCCATTGACAGTGGGCATCATTTGGAGCTAATTCATAAGTTAAGTGAACTATTTTCTTTAGATAGTGAAACATATACAATAAAAATAAATATTTGGCTTTTCTTTTATTTATAATTTACATATATTAAATACTATGTTGTTTAAATTGGTTGCAAATTGATTCTTATGAATGACTCTATCGATTGGTATCATAAAATACAGAATTGTTTATCTTTCACATTTCACCGGTGCGATTCCCGGGTTAAGCAGGTGATTTTTAAAATAATGGGATTGTTTCTTTCAGTATAACTGCCGTTATTTCCTTTATTAAGGGTACTTTTCTCACAGCCACTGTCCATATTTCCACTAGATATACATAATATATATATAATCATGTGTGTTTTGCGAATAAATTCGTATGTATAAAAATGATATAATTTAAGTTTCATCTTCATAATAAACGTTATAAAATTCCTCACTTTCACACCTGTTGCCGTCTGGCTAGTATAATTGTATTTTTTATATTTTCTTTGACTTTGAAATACACAATGTACTTTTTTTCTCACGAAGCATAACCGTGAGCTGCATTCTCAACATCACCTATCTCCATTGTCCAAAGTAAGCATTATTAACAAGTTGTGTTATAACGGAGAAATATAGATAGTAATATGTATATAAATATCAAATCTATATGTACAAATATAAAAAATATACTTAAAAAATACAAACATTTAAAACTGCCAGAGGTATTAGGTTCTTAAGATTAGAGTCACTAATATCAACACCACACACACTTGCTAATATCAACACCGAATTATTTGAATTTAAATTTGTATATAGTATTTCAAGTTATCGATCGGTTTATTGATAGCAGAGCATTCCTCAGCTTATGTTATGATAAAAAAAAATTTACTAATGTTTTATTAAAAGCTACATAACATTTCGATAAGATAACTTAAAAAACTTAAGTAATATGAGCTTTGTGTACTTTAATGCTTAAATTCCGTTATAATAATAATAAATCGATATACAAATGTCACGTGCTAATTTCGTAATTTCCTCACGGCCACCTCTTTTGCAAGTCAGTTATAAAAGTCACCCTGCTTAAGTAATACGGTATATTTTTCATTAACAAAATATTGTAATGGGCCAGTACGCGGGACTATACTTAAGTAATATTTTAAATTAACGTTTTTAATGGAACATCGAGTTGTTTTATTCGATTTTGTTGAGAAAACATTGATATTTCAAGACATATGTACGGTCGGATAAAGAAGTAGGTAGACTAAAATCTCTTTAGTACTATGACATGTTAACTGTGGCGTTCATAGTGAAGGTACCTTAAGTTTCAATTATTATTTTAATAAACTTCCGCAATATTATATTCCTTATGAGAATACAATCTAAACAAAAATTGTAATTTAAACACTATTGTGTTTAACGCGCATGTGGTGTTTAACTATTATTTATTGTACCTAATTTTAAATATTGAATAAGTGTAACAATTGTCGATGAAACATTAAATATGATTATTTAATAAGAATTTAGTTTTTTTGACGCTTTTTTTCATGTTGTGACCTGTTCGCGAAAACCGAGACATTAAACTCAAGATCACTATTAAAAACGCCCCAGTGACATTTATGTGATATTTAATAATCAGTACTTATGTCCACTACTAAAAATATACCTACTAATTCTGCGATGCGGAAAACTGTTCTCAAAATCAATTACAACAACTATTTTTGTTTTTACTTACATGTATCTTAGAAGAACAATTTCTTATTCTCGTATCAATATAAACATACATATATATATACATAGCCTTATAGTTTATATTAAGGAGATGCTAACGTAAGTTTTTTCTCTCTATCATTAAGAATGCGTGGAAGACGTGGAGTTGAAAAGAATGTTGATACATTGCGATAAAACTGGATGTATAGCGTTTATTTTTGTAATTAATTTTACAAAATTAAAAAAAGTTCTTTTACCTTTATTTATGTACTTGGACTGTTTATGTCATGAGGTAGTACTAAATGATATACGCGTATATTTTAAAGAGACAGATTCTTAAGAGCTGCGTTTTTTTTTCATTCCAATAAATTACAAAAATAAACGTCAAAAGACAATCGCCACAAAAAATTTTGCAAAGTTTAACACTATTCTGTTGTATCATAGTTACTAGTCACAACTGAATGAGATGCTAAACGTTGCTTTAAATTGATAGCGAAAGCTAAATTAGTTGCTAATTTAGCTTTCGCTGTCAACTAGTCTGTAGTCGCCTTAAATAATACGTTTAGAAATTTGATATGTTAATAGTAAACACACAGTATAGCTTATAAACGCTTGTTTTTGTTAAGACACCAATGAACTATGTTTTGTTTCTCCTATTCTTGTGATAAAGTAAAAGACAAAACATATAAGGCTGTGTTTTAACAAAAAAGGTTCGTAAGTTACACTGTTGATTTTGCGTATAAAAATATTTGCTCTTAATATTTATTATGTTACGTATAATATTGTACAAATTACGTAACTAACTTTTTTAAATTAAGTACATATTTATTATTAATGACTAAATCTTTAAGACCTATTTAACCCACCATCTTGTAGTGACAATTAGATTAACAGCCTTTTGAAGTAATTAGTAAATTCCACTACATACAAAATACGTTAAGACTTAATGTATAAAGCTGACTTCAGATATTTCATACCCCTAGAGCAAAAGTGACCTAATTCAATATAAAGGTTTTTTTTTGTAAAACTATTTTAAGCGTTCACAACTTTTCTCAAATCATATTAAAGTTTCTTTTAAATTACGCCACTTTATTCTAAGGATGTAATTTGTCAGGTTAGCTTAATCAATAATTAAATAACAGCACTACCTGTTAGACAGTGAAAGAGGCCTAATATATATATTTAACAAATAAAAACTTAACTATACGAAGTGAATAAGGCTTGGACGAGCAATCTGGACAGGGCAGGCAAAAAGTGTAAATGCACCTTCAACTTTTTAGAAGCCGCTAGTCATGACGTTTCTAAAGATTCTACACTTAATCCAAAATTATTTCTCAGGCGGCTACATATTCTTTTGCCTTACCTATACAGTTTGCTCGACCGCAAACGATATGTTCTAATATTTAAAATCTGGCAAATTTTCAACTTAAACCGAAATGAGTATTTCCCAACTGATTAATCTAATTTTAGAAATAACGTCGCTCGTAATAGTCGTTATTGGTCCACTACTCTGTTCTCGTTAAAACCTAGTTTCATTCAACACTAATAACGTTTGTCTGTGCACGTTAATTTTTCTATGAATGACAAAAACAAAACAATTTATAAAATTATTTTATTTGATTTTGAAAAGAAAACTAATATCACTTTGAACAGTCGTCGACGTAATAAGTGTCCCTAGTGGTTGTTTTGGATCAGCTCGTATTATAATTCAGTAAGGTTCAAAATACAGTATAGTATTCTTATTAAAATGGGAATAACTACGGATTACCTACTTTCTAATTCAAGGTGGGAATCATTTTCTAAATTATTGACACGAATTATGTTTCGTTTTAATTTATAAGAATACATTACCTGTAACTATTGTTCATACAGGTAATCTATTTTAATTATATTGTTTTATATGTGGTATCAAAATATTAATTTGAAAAATGGTTTTTAAGAAAATCATATTCATCTTTCATAATCCTATCGGAATATGAAAATGAATAAAAAATCACTCTTAACGTAACCTTTTTTTGCAAGACAGAGTATTTATACCGTGAAACTGTAATTAAATGGTATAGAGATTTTACAATTTTAATTTTAAAAAGAAAAATGTGTCTGAAGGCGTAAATTCGGCTTGTAAATTTAATATTTCAATGGATAGTCATTTTATTGCTTTATTGGAAATGAGCGGAAGTAGTGTATAATTAAGTTATTGAAACAATAAATGGAATTAAAATATTTCCATGGGGAATACTTAATACCGACTTCAAATATTCAATAAGTTTTTACGTTATTGATTGAATCACTCAAGACTCGTCGTCAGATGTGTGTTCAGACTTTATCTTAGCGCTTTTGGGTTTGTTAGACCCTTCGTAATATAAGGATACTATCGAATGCTTCTTACAAAACGCCCACCACCACCTGAAACCTGTTAAGCCTATGAATGAGAAACCAGGATCTCGAGTTCTCCTTAGAGTTTCTACGTAAGATAATACTTCTGTCAAAGACTTTTTAGTCCTTCTATTGTACGGTGAAATACTTGTTTCACAACAGAAGTCTAGTACTGCTCTTTCGTCGCTAGCTAATAACCCGGCTTCATCTAAAACAGCCATTCTTTTAGATTTACCTAATATATTATCGTACAATGTTCCTTTGGGTATTCCGTATTGCTTCGATGCTCTTGTGAATCGCATCCGTTGCGTGACGACTGCCTGAATCGCTTCTTGGAGCTGACTTTGTGTCCATATCGGAGCTTTCTTGAGAGCATGGCCGTGGGCTTCTAAAGATGAAAGTGATATAACTAACATAAACATTACAAGAAGTAATACGTAGCAATGATGCAATACATACACTAATTATACTCCGCGTTGAGTTGACTCTGTGAGAACTGTAGTGACATTTTTGCTGTAACGTTCGCATTGTTGCTACACAAATTGCATATCATTTCAATTCTATTGTAATTTAAACTGACGTATGATGTTTTAACAATATCATTCCGTAATAAAGGTCTGTAGAAATGTCCACGGGACATACGTACGGGAAACAGGAACTTTATGCATCGGATGTTATTGAAATGCAGTAATCAATATTTCTGTGCTTCGACTGTAGTATAATAAATTTACGAATCCAATAAAACGATATAACAATATTACCAATATTATACACATTAGTCTTTAAATCAAAATAAACTAAATGGCTTTGAAAGATAAAAATATTGTCACATATATTTTAGTACTAATAAAAACATTTACTACACCACTAGGTTTGAGATATATTTTCTCACGGTGTAAGAAGTGCATTTTTATCAAGTAGGGATATGAATTACTCGTATTGCATCATTTAATGTACGGATTGGAAGAACCATGCAGTTATATTCAAACACACACACGTGCATATAGTTTCTAATAGAACAATGTGATAAAATTCTCATAAGCGCAACATAACATGGAGTTCATTATGTAAGCGGTTGTTCCCGTGTTGTACTATGAAATATGTTGATAATTAAATAATAGTATAAAAGTACTTGAAGTCATAATTGTAAAAAAGTTAACCAAATTTGACCGTATAATATTTTCTCCTCATTATGCTATTTAACATTTAGTCAAAGCGTGATAGAAATGGAAATATCAACTGACCAGATATTGACGTAGACGTGGACGCTCCGAGCCAAGCGTGGGTGTTCTCCAGTAGTTTGGCCTGAAACAAAAAAGGATATTTTTAAAATCCGAATAATAACTTCCAACATCACAAAATGTATAAAATAAATGTGCTATTAATAAAAAACAAATCGTATGATTGTCACAACAGTTTTACCTTAAATATGTTTGATATTTCATGTTTAATCAGTAACAAGACATACATTTCCAATTTAATCTGAATACCGATGCGTAAACTGTTTTTTTAGCAGCGAAAACCGCCACGCAAGATGTCGCTACTATGCGAGCTATTCCTACCAAAATGTGACATGCTAAAATTTTTGTATTGTCTGTGGTTTTCCAAAGATTACCTGATGGAGATCTTTTATTATTCTCTATTAAAATAATTGTGTCAAGCTCATCTCATACTAATATTCTATAGTCAAAGTCAAAGTCAAAATCGAAATAGAAATATCTTTATTTAAATTTACTCATTTAGTTCTTTTAAATCGTCATAACAGGGTATATGTATCAGAAGAAAAATGTAATTAAAGGTAAGTGATAACTTTCAGTGGGTATTTTTGCAAATTACACCAGTTATAAAATTTAATTATGTATTAAAATAAATTATTTTAAAATTAAAACTAACACTAGCATATTCCCGATGAACACTACCACCGCTTCGACGAATTAATGCTGCAGAGAAGAATCAGCGCAAGAAACTCTCCGCCTTTAGTATTTATAATGACATTTACAAATTACTTATGTCATTATTTATTACTCTCACAAATATTTTTTTTTGTTTTACAATGCGATATTTTATACATCGGTATATGTAATCGGTATATATAAGGATTGCCATATGCCAATAATATAGAGAAATGTTAAAAATATTATCAACTCACTATCCTTCCGGTGGATCTGGATACAATTGACTCGACGCTTAATATTTATAAGGATAGTTTGCGTTGATAAATTTGAATTTTATGAGATAGTCCACTTGAATTGAATAGTTAGTTTTTTCACAGGAAAATTTAGATTTAATATAACAGGTATTGAAGATATAGCTAATTGTGACTGTTGAAAACATTAAAACAATGGTTTTGTTATACTTAGATTGGATTCATTCCAAAAATATGTGCAAACGCAACCTAAAGATACAGTAAAATTTTAATTAGTGAAGTTAATATCTTTCAAGACCGTTGTAAAAACAAGATCACGATAGGACTTCATTGAATATTGACGAAGCCATTGTTTTGATACAGCAATTAATTTAGTCTTGCGGATCGTTAGGCGCTCTGCGATGGGACGGCGCCGGCGCAACGCACCGGCGGACGGTGGCCGCAGTTAATTATAACGGTCAGATAAAAAGAACAATTCGTCAGTTAATTTACATTTCCCCATCTCATACAGGAAGTTTACGATTGCATATTTTATCGATCGCTACTGCATACCGCGCGCAGACCGACAGCGTACGCTCTAGTTTATTTACGTTCGTCCAACAATTGTTCAAGCAAAGAGCGGCATTTCTTTGTGCCCATTGCTACAACTAAACTTTATAGAAGTTTTAATTGTGAACTCAGACAAAAGGCGGCTATTTTATTGCTGCAATAACGGAACGCAGTCCAATCTACAAATAAAATGTTTTATTAAGTCGCGCGAGCGACGCCGCGCGCTACGCTTGTCGTGTTTACTGCGTGCGCACGTGCCCTAAGTATCGTTGTATTGTTTGTTTACCCGAATAAAACACTAAAATCCAATTCAATAACAAAGAATTAAAGATCCCAAAATAAAATTTATTACTCGAGTAGGTACGATAAAATAGATTTATGTACGCGGGTGGAGGCGCTGCTGCGCGGGGGGTGCCAGCTCTTGCCGATCATATTATAAGGCGCACTTAGCGAAGTAATTTTGATAAATACTCTACAAGCGATTAACGACCTCATCGAAAAGGTGCAGATGCCATATTGGCGATCATGTAACGTTTCTGTCAGGTTAAATTCTTGAAGTTCGCCATGAAACCTAGGTATAAGGAAAGCCATTGAAAATTTCGTAAGAAAATTGATTAGTTAATTTCGTACAGTAAACAATATAACTTATAATTATAACCAGAAATTAGTCTGTCGTCTCCTCTTTTCCGAATATATTTTTCTTTAGCGTTACAAAATGTATGAATATTTCCAAACAAATCATTCAAAAAATCTTCTCTTTATATAAAAATACATAGCTGTTTGAGTTCCGCTAAAACGAATTTAACTATTTGTATAGTTTATTGTTTTATTCATTTTAATTTGTTTTTTTTAATCAAGGGTGGTTGGTCTGATGATAAAAAATAACTCATAAAATCAGAAGCAAAAGATTAAAAATATTTGGTTGAAAACTGGTTATTTAGTATGGAAAATCGTCTAATTGAAATGACGTGCTATTCAATGTTGTAATTTCTTCCATCATCCATTGTCAACCTTCTTCGCATTACTTTACATATACGGCGATCTTGGTCGGCAGGTAATACAAAGTTCAACTAATATTAGACTTTGAATCGATGAACAGAATTTATATTACAAATGTAATTTTATATTACATACGTAATAAAAATTTATTACATACATAATAAAAATTCAGGTATTATATATCTTCTTTTAACAACGTTCCGTGTTTCTTCGTCTTTCAAACATCTTAGCTAGCACAAACTTTTTACAGACAATAGACGTACGACACATTCTTAGCAGGTTTTTTTAATAACAAACAGGAGCGACGCCCGCCATCTTCGTGTACATAATTGAGTGCACCGCGAACATGTGAGACATTGTTGTTTTTTGCTGTCAACAACAGTTTGACGGCTGGCGAGAAAACGGCGGGAAATTTATCTATAATGATAGTTATGATTTAATTGCAATAGATTGTTCATACATCGACATTATGATTATAACGTTATTTGATAAAATATAACACTCAGTATTGAATTATAATTATTTAGAAAAATGTGGACAGAAATTCAATGTTTCCCTGTTTTTCCTGGCGTTTTAAATACTTTTATAATAAATATTAATATTACAAATATGTACCAAAAGGCTTATGTAATAATACAGTATATAAATTTACTTAAGTAATTGAAATATAACTTAAAGTATTCATCATCATGCGTAAATAAAAAAATCTCCTTTACCTTTAATTTAAAAAAAAAATGACAAGAAGGTTATATCATTTTTGAAAGAAAGATTCTTTCAATAATAAATTGTAAATGCAATCAATTATATGCTTTAATTTTAATATTGGTTTACTTGTTGTCTATGATAGCCATGCCATTTGAGCTTTATGTTCTGAGACGAATTTCGACGTTTCCAGAACGCTGCTATAGTTGCTACTGCTGTGCGGTGCAAATCAACTACCAATCTGATGGCTGTACGCAGACATGGCGATCACTGTAGTTGTGATTTACTTAAAACTCAGGTGTTCTGTTGTAGAGAGGTCTGAATGAAACAGCCGTGACGTATAAACGGATAGACATGACCAAACTGTAGGGTTAAAGTTTTGATTGAGGCTCATATACGCTTTTCATTTCTGTGTTTGTGTAATCGTTCATACCATAACTGAATATTTACTAGGTGGTGTATTTTACTGTGATAAAATTATTAATCGTTAAACCGTTTCTATTATCTCGAGGGCGCGCTTTCGTATATCGCTGAAAAAGTGACGTAAGAAAATATGTATTCTTCAATCAAAATATTTAAACATCACATTTTAACTATATAGACTGCTATATATTAAATAAAATAAATCTACTAAATAGCTGTGAAATTATCCTTCTTTATTATAGTTTGAGTTTAAATAAAATGCTATATTAAATAATTGACCACTAAGTAAAGTACAATCCGATGGAAGTTTTTAAATTATATATTTTAACTTTTATTATTAATATCAAGCTAATAACTCAATACTTTTCAGTATTTTAATCATACTCTTCAATCTAGACTTTTATAAGAGTATATAATGTAGCTAGACTGAATAAATGTATTTTGACTTAGAGTTTGAAAATATATGTGAGTAATAGATATGATAAATATTATTTCCTATTGTAACTGGGGTGTATTACAAATTCCTATTTCTATTCAATTCAATTACTGGTTTCGCCAATTATCAACTATATAGCATCGTTGATAAAGTTCATCGTATATTTAGTCTGTCAGAGTTCATAATACTTACAGATCTTACAATTGTATTAATAATGTTATGTTCTATTTTTGTTCCGTTTTTTTTATAAAACAGCGCAAATCTAGTGTACAGTACAATGAACCGCTAAAAACGACGAGGTACTATGCCAGTGAAAAAATGTATTCAAAGTATATTTGCGTCCAACAGGGACGTACTAAAGGTCATCGAAAATTCGTTTATCCTTGTAATTATAAATATTTACGACTTGAATATGGGGCTTACATAAACTGATGCAAAATGTATCTAAAAGTTGTCAAATTTCACTATTTTATTATCTTATGTCTTTAAAACTGAACTTTTTTGTTGGAGGTTACCATGAAGCATTCATATTATTAAATAATCTAGTCGCTTATGATGTATGGGATAATCAACTGTCATTGTGGCTGTTTTGTTGCGTATTTTACATATAGCAGTTTCTTGTATAGTTCACATCAATGTGACTCCATTTCAACTTAACCAGAGAACACGGGTTTGAATGCCAGTAATGGTAGATAGTTCTATATTAAGTAACAATATTTGTATACGACTCTCCGACATCTAGTATATCAGACGCTTAAAGATGCTTAATTGGGCTAGGAAATAGCTAATGAAAAAACTCGCATCTCCTTATAATATTTACTTGGATTTATGTTAATTTCTGTTTTTTTTATTATTGTTTGCAGTGATAAAATGTATTCTGAATTTAAAAACAAAATTCAAATTCTTTACTGGCCATAATAAAAGCAAAGTATTGAAATAAATTTGATATATTAAGATAAATCCACTTTTTCAGATATTGTAATGCAATCCTCTATTTAGGTAAGTCACATAAATAAAGCTAAATTATAAAAACACAAGAGCAGCTTGTTTTTATGTAATAAATTAATATAAAACCGAATCCTGCCCATTCATTTCTAAGTAGGTTGTCCTGTGGAGGTCGTAGCGAGCTGCGTTATTATATGGGGAGTATCATTTAGTAGACGTTTACGTTATTAATAGGAGGAGGGAGGGGAGGCGCTTGGCGCCGTTCTTATGCAAACTAAATAAAAAATTCATATTTGTAAATAACATCGGAGGAGACGAAGCGCGTTAGTCTGCCGATCGATATGACGAATAACTTTGGTACAATGACACAACTGTAAACTTTGGATTTTTTTTGGATACAGCAACGGTCTATTGAATACCTTGAAATTCACACAGCATCTACGCTTCAAGCAAGCGCGGTGGTCAAGTGGTTAGCACCCGTCTTTTCATCCATGATGTCATTCTTAGCCATGATGAGAATGATTCTTAGTATAAGTTTTTGTATTTTCATACGTTTCAGATATCCACAATAATGCATAACAATATTAATAAAAACCGGATCAAAAAGGTATTTTTATCTCATTTAATAATCCTCAGATAAATTTTTAACTAAGGAATAACTTTGTCAAGTTCACAGTTTTTCGTAGTTATTTAATACATGTCAAGACGTTATCTGACTAATGAAAAATCGGACCTTATTGTAATTAAGAGATGATTGAAATAACTAATTACAATCAAGCAGCATTGGTAGGACCAAAAGCTGTGAGAAATATCCCAGTAACAGAATCGCCGGCAAAGTATCAACGTTCGGAAATCAAATGTAGAAATAATACTGAAACGACAAAGAAAAGGTCCCAAACGCAAAAGCTTCTAAGAACAGCAGCAAGTGGCCGAACGAGCGAACAATGGAGTAATGTTGCACGTGTAATAGAGAGGCAAAGTGCCTATCAAGCCTTCAGACGCTGTAAACATATAAAATGAAGGCTGTTATTGTTCTTCAGAAACAATATGAGCAACATTTTCCACAATTGACTGAAGCTATTTCGAGTGAAAGCGGCAGCCATGGAAATAATAACGGCCACTGGGTACCGCATCGACGCACGTTTAAACAATCAAACGGGGAACAAAAAGACAGTAATGTGGAAATGGATAATGCAGAAGCGGCTCTGATAGCACGAGAGCAATGTGGCGGCGGAAGCGGATTGCATGTCGACAACATGATAATGAATAAATAAATATATATATTATTTTATTTAAAATATCATATATCAACATTAACTAATTCTTGACTAAGTTACGTGCTGTGGTAATACACTATCTGTGCGCCAACCATGAATCGGTTATGGTATCGCGTACAGCTCCGGTGATATCAAAGTATCCCACCTTTTAGTGTAATTATTCAAAGCGAACGGGATACAATCAATTAATCACAAAAAAGTTTAAAATCCAAAAAGTCTGATAATCTGCGCTGTTCTATAACAAACATTAGATCTCACTTCAATTATTAGAAATTGAAAACGTTTACGCAAAAAAATTTTTTTATAAATAAATTCAAAGTGGCCTCCTGAAGTCAAAGCTGTGATAGTGATTGAATAATATCCTGTTTAGCAAACAAGCCTCGCTTGATAGAAAGTGTGTTTGACGTCGCCTTGTATTATAAATAGACTTTTATGAGGTTACGACAATAGTACCTAGGGTTAAGACTAAAACGAGAAAGAGCCGATTCTGTTAAATCGAGAGAATTATGTTTACAAGTCCTCCCTGCACATTCACACTGAGTTTCAGTAAGCTATATACGTGTGGTTTCGCCATTTTAAAATATGTCAAAATACAACGCCTTGTTAGAAAAAACCTCCGTAGATGGATTATGATGGATAAAAAAAACTTATTATAGAAATAGTCTTATTAAGTAGTCTTTCTCAGTAGATTTTATAGCAGATACCACCATAGTCCTACTTTTTAGCAGACAGGATAGGTAACACCAATTTGTTATAAGCCTTTACTGGCTCAGGCAACTCCTTACTATCAAGCGGGCTGTATCCTTGTAAATCATCATTGTATATATAATATAATACTTGTACGTAAGTACTCGTAAGTGTCAACACTTGAGTACTATGTCACACCAACTGTTGCGTTTGTTTTGAATGGTTAAAACTGTTACAGTAAACTTAATACTTCATGTCATATGGTACTAAAGCATTAATAGAATAGAATAGAATAGAATATATCTTTATTGTAAATCAGCCAATTCAAGAAGAGACAAAAAACAATCATAATAATCTACTTCTGAGGCCGGCTATTCCTCTGAATCTCTTTTAAATCGCATGTCGTGGTATACCTACTTATTTCATATTATTTCCCGCTATACTAGCATCATTAAGTGAGCACCACAACCGCCGTTGAGAGGATGTGTGATTAGTTTTATCCTTCGCCCCTCGAGCACTGCACCCCGTGCCCTTCCCCCTCTACTCCCACAGCTCGCTATTCTTGCCAACTCTATCGCGTAACAAATGAATCGGTATCAAAAGGAAAATAGCTTAAATGCTCTGGAAAAATGATTTCTCTATTAATCTGTTGTATTTTATAAGATTGAGCGCGAAAGCTCTCTGATTCTTAAAGCTGACTTCCTTAATATCGGGACGATACCTTCGCCTGGAATGTTTTCTGCCAAAATATTGTATTTTATTATTATTTATAGGTTAATCTCGCGTTGTTACTTAAGTTTATTGTGGACCTGGTTTATTGCAAAACGTATTTTATCGACGTTTTAATTAATTAAGAAAATTGGTAATAATCAATTATCTAACTTTTAAGCATCTCGGTTCTTGATGTATAACTTACTTGCTATATAAGCTAATGACTATTTGCAATTGCAATTTGAATGTAACAAAAGTCTAGATCATTTGTTGGGTAACTACGTCAGGATCTCCGACTCAACTTATTACGCACATATTCTGTCTGCGTAATTGCGATCCTATGCGGAAGTTCATTATTTAATTTGATACGCAGGAAAGTTTCGATTAGAGGCCACCACACCGACCTGTGATATAAGATAAATTATTAACCGGCAAATTTGCAGAATTTCACTTATACTAGCGAAGTAGGAAGTAATCTGGGACACTGCAACTTAGCGCGATCGTTTGCGTGTTTCAGCAATCGTATTGTGTGATCAAATTAAATGTGAAATACAAGTGAGATCTGTCATGGGATTATGAGCTGTATGATAAGCGTTTACGACGTAAAGCTCCTAGAATTCGATGAGAAAACAATATTAAGGAAATACTTTAATAACGGAAAATGCATTTTCAATACAGTTGTTTATTCTCAGAGAACAACAATTTAGAATGACAAAAGCAGTCATTATTGGAATTATAATCATTTCTTTCTTTCGAAAAATGATGGATATACATTTAAAACATATGTCAAAATAGTTTTGCAAGCTGTGGTTCTGGTGGAGAGTTATATAAACCGAGTGGTTACAACCGCTACTCATTTGATTAGCGGTGTATTTTGCTTATCTAAATTTAAAAATACTATATTCTCTACTATTTTTGAAAGTGGAATAAAAGAACGTAAAAAGTAATCAATAACAATTACATGGTAAGATAACTTAAGGTCCAATTCCGATTCCAGTAACCTATCATGTATTGATATTGGAGAATAAATGAAACACAGACTTAAAAAATAAGCACCTACCTAATTATTAAATACTCATAAAAAGGCCATTCATTAATGCCTGGCAGATTCATGATTGGTATCTGAAAGGTTAACAGTACATTTACCCTATATTTTTGTTGTTAATGGAAATTTTAGTGAACAGTAGTAATTGATAGTTGGAAGAATATAGGACAGGTATTGAACACAATTATAGTTTTTAATAATATTTTTAACGGATTACCTCTTTCGCCTTTATCTCACCTGATGGTAAATAAAGATAAGGTCGAAGATGGAAGCAAGCTATCCGGATTCCTCAATCATAGTGGAACTTGGTATATCACGTAACAATGCCTTTTACATTTTTGTTATGGCGACAGACAGATAAGATACATAAGATTAGATAAGGTGGTAGCTATCCAGGTGAAAAAAGCCTTACCACCAACCAAACCGAGCAGAAAATTCATGTCCCACTGGGAATTGAACCCCGGACCTTCAGATCTGCAGCAGGTCTCAGCCACTAGACCACAGGCAGCTAAAATAATAATAAAAATACCTGCAAATGATTGCAATAAGTAATCGTTAGCTTATGAAGGCTTCAGATTATTGTCATCTGCCTGTCTACGGCCTGCCGAAGATGATAACGATGAATATGAAGAATGGAATCAACCTAAATACAAAAAAGGCTCATAAAAAGGCTCTAAGACTAATAGGGCAATGGAGAAGGTCGGAAGGTCTGTTACATTTGTAACAGATAGGAATGATATTTGTTTGTGATATTTAGCCATACTGCCAGATCTTATTGCAAGCAGGAAGACTTTAAAGTGCTGCGATTATCACGTATACAATTTAAGTGTTACCATATCATTGATTTCACATTACAATTAAATTCTTTTTTGCCACTACCACTTTGATATTGTTATCAAAAATAATTGTTTTTCACTTTAATAGATCACTTAGGTATTTGTAATTAAACACATGTAACTTAATTGATTATTTTCGTGATATACGATTCAGAGTTATTCGAGAACGGAAAGTGAAACCTTCAAATATGTATTCGTTTACTATATACATACAGGGCTGTAATAAACTTGATCAAATCGAGATGTATCGAATAAATGGTCGTAAATTATTCGTTTGTTTCTACAAAAATGACAATTTGCTTGTTATACCGCTTGTTAAACGTTAGACCCCTAATTTTCTAAACAGTATTCTAAATTATTTTTGGTACAAGCAATTTGCATTCGATGTTACAACGTGTGTTTTGTGGAAAAACAGGGCCCCTTTGCTTTTTCTTTGTAATTTCCGTGAGGAATTTGTGGATTACATGTTATTTAGTAATTGGGTTCCACAGTTTGATACAAAACAACAGTTCTTTCTTTACTTTTAAATGTAACGATTTAAATTATTCAATACCGTTGTTCGCGGCGTGTACTTACCAGCGTCTTTTACTTGTACGCGGTCTCGCGAATTAAACTAAGAAAGTACTTAAAATCATCTATTTTTTCCCCTTCAGTCGTAGCGTGGCGGGTTTTGATACAGAGGTAAATGAAGTGAAAGACAAATCAGCCGGGTCTCGGAGATAAAAACCAAACGCTAATTGCCCGAGAGTTGGGACACGGGCGTAACTCACTTAGCACACTCAAACGTAAAAAGTTTTAATACTCAGCTTAATTATTGCGAACAAACGAGACTCGCAGCGTTCAAGTTAAACATTAGTAGATATACTTATGCAAAACGACGCGGAATTTATTTGACTTCGGCGTAGTTTGGTGTTGGCGACGATGTAAGCAAGACAAACATGTTAATTTCCACCCCACCCTCTCCCCGCGACCCCTCACTCTCCCAATTATTACAAGCGGGAGGGGCGCCTGAGCTGCGGGCACTGAATTATTTATATTGGAGAACATTTATTTTTAATTAAATACCACTTTTACATAGGTGCAATATCACAAATTACAAAAACACATACATTATTCAATTGGTAAGCTAAACCACGTAACTTCCTGTAGACAGAACGTTGAATAAGTAATAGTAGTTTCATATTATGTCTCCGTAAAATATTTATACGTAACCAGCAAGCGTTTCCACCGATAATACATTTCTTATAATATTCATTATGATATTTTGAAATTGAATTTTTTAGGGCGCACGTGCACGCAACGTACTAATTTTCACGTTATTACTTTTAAAATTGTATATTAGGTGTATGTTTTAGGTTTTGATAACAGAGCTAGGTTATTTAATTAAATAATTTTGTTCATTTATTAATAAATGATTTAAACAAATATAACGAGTGCTATGGAAAACGAACGAATAATTAAATTGCCATAGGTGTATATTAATAAGCTTATAAAATGCCAGAACTGTAGTATAAATTACTTATTTGTATGTAAAAATACACGGTAACGATGAAGTTGTAACGTGGGATAATTGACATTAAAATCTTATACAAATTACGTTATGTACGGTGGACTCAATTGATCCACTGCACAAGAATGAATCAAAATAGAAGTTTCAACTTGAAGGACGTGCAAAATAAAGATGGCGATCTTGTTTGCAGTAAATTAGATTTATGGGAATAACAGAAATCCCCGGGTATTGTTTATAAAATTTTTCAGGATTGAAAAATGGAATCAAATCATGTGGCTTTAAGTTAGAGTTTAGGCTGTCACACTTTAAAGGCAGAGGGAAATAGTATTTATGGTTTCTTGCAGATTTATCCCAACATCATACTTGCGTTTTATCGTTAATCATTAATCTTAATCGTAACCCACCGCCGCCTCAAGAATGCAACGCTCACAAAAATAATTTTTAGATCAAAAATCAATTACTCAAATTAAACCATAACACAATTAGAGATCGTTCGCAAATGCGTTTTCTGTTGTTTATAATTAATTAAATACGTTTATTATCTATACCACATCCACCGTCGTTCTTTGTTCAAGGGTGGGCGCCATGAGCGCTTTCATAAAATTGTGTTGATGTTATACCTTTGGGTTTAAATTATTCTTGGAACGAAATATCTTGTATACAACTTGTACGGTGCGGTTCTAAAGTTAATTGTACTGCTTATAACAATATCTTAAAACCAAATTGCTTAGACCTATAGATATCGACTTATTCCGGTTTGGACGTATTGCTCTTTTATCAAGGTTTGACGCGATATTTTTGGCAGGTAAAACGCAAAATATAAAGTTTCCAGTAAAGTACATATGGCAAAATACTGTTGCCAAATATAATTTTTACGATTTTTTATAAAATTCAATTCATTAATAAGATGAACAGACGTCTGCATTTCAAACGTAAGACGTTGTACCGTCTGATGTTAAAAAAAAGAAAATCATGAAGGAATGTACCTTAACAACAAAACCAATCACCAACTACTAATTAATATACCAACAAATGATTATTTGGCAAAAAGACGCCATAAAAACCGTCATCAAGAGAGAGAGTGTTAAAAATTGTGTGGAAAAATAAAAACGGAACCACGCAAACGCGCGAAAGTTTAAGCGGCAACTAATTAAAATAAAAAAAAGAACTCACCTACTGTTTGCTCGTAGGGCACTGGCTTTGACGAATTAGCTCGTCCTTTTCGCGCGCTTTCGCTTTTGTACCACTAATTAGGGTTAAGGGCCTTCGTGTGTTCGGCCATTTTGTCGGCGCTGGCAACGCTACAGCTCGTGTCATGACACCAAATGTAAGTAGATATATTGTTGTAGTGTTATTAATATGGTTAACGCACACGAGCGATTAAATTATCGTAGCTTCATATTAACATAGTCGATCCCAACCCGATCCGATTTTAGGCGAATATGTAGGACGGAAAAGAGGATACAACACGCCGAGAATTAATATAAGAAAAGAAATACTGTAAGTGAAATATTAGCTGCCAATCGTGTCGTGTAAATATTTCCGACTATAATCGGAAGTTTGGATCAGGCTTAACGATGCCACGATTAATTTTACAAGCCATCGAGCGCATTATAGCGTACTTTAGTAACCTTCGCCACACTTACCAATTTGCAACAATGTTTCTTCATAACGGTAACATCAAAATTAAAGCACAAATTCTTCTCAGTTATTATTCTCACATAATTATATTCTTATTAGTCAAGATATATTCAAGAGTTAGACGTGAACCCAGGACTCCACAATCAGAGTGACTGCTGTAAACTTAAAGCTACCAAGATTTTGTGTAGAAACCTATAAAGATACTTTTGAGGTTTTTATCGTCTACACAAAAAGGTGGCGATTCCGAAGGCATTCGATTAAACTAAATTCTCTCTTTCTCATCCCAGTAAAAAATCATTAATAGTTACACTTAATAAACTATTAACAAAGGTTGAGAGAAATCTGTGCAACAGGTCATCAGGTCTCACCCTAAGACAGCAAACGGTATTATAATAATAATGGTCTGGAATAGTTACAGCGGATTTTTAACCAACTTCAAAAAGAAGGAGGTTCTTAATTTAGTTGGTAATATTTTTTTCATGTATATGTAACCGGTGCTACGCTGATCCAATTTACATGAAACCTTTTTTGGTTCTCATTTCGGTCGCTAAATAAATATAATGAAGTTTAGTCGTGATCTATGTACTAGAATGATCTATATTTACGGTAATTGATAATACATAGAGCAGAGTGGATAGAGTGGCCAGTGTGGGAGGTGTATAAATTGTGTGTGTGTCCGTTTTGGCCTGTATATATGTAAGTGGGTTTCAGTATATGTGAGTATGTGAACGCGTGGATTTCTGTTTTTTGGTTATCTAGTAGGGACAAGTGAGTTGGATATTTTAATTGATTTATATTTAATGATTCAAAATTGCAATTTTAGAAACCTTGATTGTTATTTTCTGGTCCGCAGAAGAATCAGGGCCAATGTTGATAATGTAAGTTTAACATTAAAAAATTTCAAACAGGATTACCGTAACTAAACTAATGACCATCGACTATAGACACAAACAATATCAAAGAAGTCACTTAATACTACTAGTAGTCCTCAAATATTAAATTAAATTAATTGCTTATAAATTTTGGGACTAATAATGATTAACGAGACAGAGCCGTTACTGATTTTTTATCGAGTAAAAAAGATAGCATCATTATTTACATTCGAATTTTGAGCACCTCTTTCTCACTGAAGTCTTTATTATGTATAACAATTATACAATAGACTTCCTCTAAGATAGTTTTAACATCAATTTAAAACGCCAACAAAGGCGACGCTGTGTAAGAATGTTTACTATAAAATAAATGATTATCTTAATTATACTTAAGTACGGGAGTAAATTGTTGAAAACTAAGGGATTTCTGGCGCCACTTATTCTCCTAAGCCAAACTATTCGTCGAAGCGGTAGGTTGAACTATGACGTTTTAAAAGACTTTATAAAGTAATTCAGTCTATTTAATAAAGAGCTTTTTGATTTTGTATTCCTGCCAATCAGTAAGTTATTTGACGATAAATTGTAGTTGTAATTATTAGTGTGTCGCGATGGTTAACGTAACTTCTGTAGCCACTGTACCATAGGATTGTGCCACCGCTGTTTGTCACTAATGTCATGTTACATGAAATTGAAACTTTACAGTGGTAAAAATAAAGATTGTTGTAGATTATCCCCGAGATTTGTCGTAGGGTTGTCGCGGCGACTTCGCAACAGCGCTGTGAGCCGTAACAGCCGGGTGTTTACATCTCACACCCGCTTTCTTTGAACTCGCATGTGGGCCCAAGGAAACGTAAAATAAACACAACTTTCTCGTAATGTTTAATTAAATTAATCAGTCGGTTGATTAGTCGATGGTTCGTCGGCGTCGGCGTAAACAAAGCAAGCCGGCGACGCAGCGCGGCTTTGATCTCGCGCTCTCACTCAGTATCTATTGTTATATATTTGTAGTGATCCCGCGCTGCATATTAGGGTTGCCAAATATAAAAAATCCTCCTAAATAATTGGTCCAACATGGGTTTCTTTAAAAGAGGCGTGAAAAAGCACTTTTTGACAAGGTGGAGGTTGCTAGGCCGTTTGTCGCATGCTGCACTAGCTATCATCACATATGGACTCTTCTACTGCTTATATAAAAAAAAATTAAATCTCAATATAAGGCCGATCAAACTTTTAATAAATTGTTTTTTTTTTGACTGAAGAAGACTGATGCGGTTTTTATAGATTTTTACAAATAGTTTTGTATTTTGGTATTTTTCTTTATACATTGGTGTTTCGTTGACGAAGTTGCAATAATTATTACAGTCATAAAGTATACATGGTACCAATAGTCATATTCATCTATAGAAAATCTGTAAAAACGTCATAATTATTTTGAATATAGATCGTATTTAATGATTGAGAACTTGGAACTAATAGTCAGAAAAAAAAGATTAATATTTATTTTTTCATAACCAGCTAACCCTACTGGCGGCTGACGTCGCGGCGCCTCCGTGATGCGTCTATGGCTATTATGTTTTACTTCTGTGCTAATAGAATTTAGTTTGTGCGATGACGACCCGTCTAATTTGTTCCATTATGAATTTAAACAAGCGTCGCATGATAAAACCTGTTTGTGTTTCACGTTGCATTATGGAAGTTTAATTTATTATGGGGACTGTTACTGTGTGAATTATACGTCAATTGTTAGAAGCGTAACTCCGTTGTCACTTAAAATCATTATCACTTGTAGATGGGTCGTACTTGATGAATCATTATCAATTTGGACACAAATTAAATACACACCTGGACATACGCTAAGAGGCGGCTCCCCGCGCATTGTCTACCAGTTTACTCAATAACTATTAGAAAAGTGACATTAAATATATCTCCAAAGAGTTTAAGCTGCCTTACTCATATAAGAACACCCATTTTGTTCTTTCTCTTTTTTCTCTCTTTCGTTTTAGTTATATTCTTGATAACTAGAAATATCATTTATTTATAAATTTTAAGCAACTATTATCATAACTTATTACTAACATTTAAAAATGTATAATATGTTTTTTTAGTTGGCTTATGTCCGGGTTATTCTATTATATGTATAAAAAATGCTGTTGAAACAAAGTTTTCATCAAATAAATAAATAAATTGAAATATTAGTTTTTTCGATGTCAGGAGATAAGAAAAATGAAAGTTTTAAATATGAACCATTAAGTGGTCCTAATCCGATTGGCCCTAGAACTTGACCAACTTAAAGATAGGACGAATTTATTTGTTCCCAATTACGACGTTAACCTTTTGTCCGTTTTGTAAGTGTCGAGTCAAGGGACTACAGATTACTCATTTAGGGTTCCTAGGCTCAAGTCCTGGTGGGGTCAGATGTTTGTGTGGTGTACACGAATATTTTTTCTCGGGCTAGTATATATATTTCTTATATTATATTCTTACATAGAAATATCTGTCATATAAAATGAGTATATATCAGGATAATCTCGATAAATAGGTATGAGTGTGAGAAATTATTGAATTACCATTACAATTATATCAGTAATTGGAAAGCAGTTCCCCTTCATTACATTTAAGTAAGCATACTAAATATTAAGTTGGTCGGATAATATACTTAAAAGAGTTTATCATGATTCCTCCTGTTATTAATAACAATTAACACTAGCTCGCTACGCTCCGAACGGCGACGTTCTCAGGATCTAATGGAAATAAATTAAGCTTTATCTTGATTCTATTACGATTGAGTTTCATAAAAAGCTTCGTAAATCTTGTTAAAATTTACACGACACTCATTCAGGCAGTAACTTTTACGTTATCATAATTATATTAATAATCTTAAGTGCAAAGAAAATTGAATTACGCTACCCAAGTACACAAATTGTAAATTAAAAGTTATTTACATACAGCAGTACACATTATATAATAAGATATACTCAGACAATACAAATATACTTAAGGTAATAGCAAAAAGCTCAGCAGTGAACAAGGACCCTGTCTCAGCATCTAGCTTGTGCGACACACAAGATGCCGCGGAAACGCTGTTATTTTGACATGGTTTTGGTGTGACGATTTCTTTAACATATCTCACTAAGCAAATTACATAAACAATACATAAACATTAAATTTACTCGAGAGTCGATAAAATAGAAATAACGTGGCTGACTAAGGGCTTCAGTTTCCTTTGCCTTTTTTTTTACGCAATAGAAAATATATTATAGATATGTTGGAACAGATCAAAATTAGGTGGATTGTTAAGAACAACTAAAATATGCAAAAAAGCAAGAAAGAATAAAGGTTAGAAGCTCAGAATTGAAATTGTAAAATACATTTAAAATAACGTATTGGAATAAAGTGTTCTCCTGAATGTTATATTTATAAAAAAGTTGGCGTCTAAACGATTGTAATATTCATAGTCTTTATAAATACTTTTCATGATACCAAGAAAAGCGTAATGATTTGTTTTTACTGTGAATACAAAGTGCATTATTATCAGTCCTTAATAACACGTTTCTCGATACTATTTTCTGCATATTCCAGCCCGCAGGCAATGGCAGTTAATTGTCTAAGTTTAAATTAAATATTATTCGACCGTCCGATAATTTTTATTCAGGGTATATTTAAACTATTAACGAATGTTCAACAGGCGATTATTATTTAACACTGGTATTAGACATTATCCGTATTGAAGAAATGACAGAAACTGACGGCCTATTTCGGCGTTGGTGAACTGAGGTTTTAATGGATTACCTAAACGAAACGACGTTCGTTGAGGTTTGTGAAAAGTTTAAATACACTTATGAGGTTTAAAATTTTTCATAATATTTTTTTCATAAAAAATCTTAAGACTTAATGTTTTGTTTTCTTTATAGAAAAAGAATATCTATATCAATCTGTATTCCATGCACAAAGTTTGATTGACACCAATTTCTAGACATGTAAAGTTTAAGACATGCCCGAAACAACACTTTCAATGCGCAAGTTATTTATACCTGCTCCATTTCCTAGTGAACATTGCAAAACTGTTCCTTATAAGCTCGACTAAACATCTAAAGTTCCAGCTGACGGTGTATTGTACTTTTATAACAAGCTAGCCGAATGTACAACTGTGGCGAAAATTCCGCTAATCCGCACAACATCCTGATCAGGCCATTGTTGCCAACATTAACCTTATTTATAACCCACTGGTCCCCCGACTTAGGTTCAATGCGCGAATGAGAACCCAATCTAATTCTGTGATCCCGATGTTTCCAATCAGTCCAACGATTGATCAAAATTTGAATAGGAAATGGCCGAGCAGCCGTTAACGGTAAAGAGGGTACTCTACGTATAATATGGATTTTCGTTGAATATTTATGTCTTTGTATGTTTTATGAGCAACCGCAAACTCAAGTATTTTGGTTGAGGTGTAAATGGCGGACGAAGCATCAGTTTTATCTATTAATGGCTCCAGTACGTTCAGACCACTAAATCTACGACGTGGAACAGTTAGTAGTTTCAACATATAAAATATAGTCAAAATACACAGTCTTAATATCAATACGTAGAAATTCCAAAAAATTACATTTTCTCATAATTCTTCATAATTGGTATTGTGTTCAAATAATGTGCTTGTTTTTCGTATTTACCAAATTCAGTATCGATTCGGTTAACGGGCTACAGAATTCACAAAGAGACTATCAAATTAACTATAATATTATCTAGACTAGACTTTGAATAGAATTTGTACATATGAGAATAAGCACAATTGGCACAAACCAATAGCAAAATTCCCAATTTATCTTCTCTCCGTTTTAACAGCTATGCAATAAATATTAACACGACCTGTTCGAACGACTCATCACAATCGTGTCGTGTTTTATTTATCTATGACAGGGTATAGACAACTCGGCGTCCATTGAGCAAGTTGTTTTATTATAAATCGAAGTGAAGTGAGATTAATACGAAAAAATATAAAAACTATAAAAATAACAAAAACGAAAAGACGTTTAGAAACTATGCTACTTTGAAAGTTCTTTTTTCGCGATTTGAAGACTTCCTTATCTTGGCTATTTGGCAAGAATTCTCATCATTCCACAAAATCTAACAACATACTTAAGATTTATATCTGGTATCTGGAGGTCAATTTGTTTCGTTATACTTACAAGACACGATAAATATGATAGCCCGAGCCCACCGTGGTCAACCAAGGGGAAAATCAACGGAAGCACTAACATCTGAGGGTAAAACAATGCCAAGATTTGCGTTAGTAATGCCGCATCACCTGTCAAGCCAGACAAAATGGCGGACTTACGTGTGAAATAAAAAGAACTTTCCACTTCTAATAAGAATAAATAAATCTAGTATTAAGATATTCTAGTTCATTTAATATCGACACTAAAAAGTAAACGCGTGTTTCAGTATGCTTCATTTTGAGCCCTTCAAAGCTCCCATGTTATAATGGAATTTTCATTTTGTTCAAATTTACCTTTTCAATTAAGTGTTTCCCGTGAAGTACATATCATCACAACCTGATTTTGCTGGTCTGTTAGGAAAAGAGAAATCTAAAAGGCATAGGTAAGTTGTATAGAGGGAGTGAACGAGACTTCCGCACTTATTTGCATAAATGCATTAAGTGCAGGACCCCGTTCGGGCACGTACAGTCCTCTGCGTAAGCGTATAAAAAACCTTTAGAAAAAGTTCATGAAATTGTTATAACGACGTACTTGCCGTTTGACAAGCTCGGCTGAAAATACAGTGTTCTCTACAAAAAAAACTCAAGCGTTATAGTGTCACGAAAAACTCCGTGTCTCTCATTTGACAGCATTATGTAAATAGAATCAGTGCCCGAAGTGTAAGTTTTGTGCTCTCCAAAATGCTTCTACTACTTTTTACAATCGACTTACAATTTGTCTGGAATCTTGACACATGAAAGAAAAAGTAATAAATTTACTATTTTTCCTCCATGTGAGCATGTTTTCTAAAATTATAAATAACATGTTTGTAGGTTAGTTTTTAGTTGAAACTCCTATCCAGGTTCGAGTTAGTGGACCGATTTTAATAAAAGTTGAAATAAGTGGCATTGTCCACGGATTTAGTTCAACCTACAAGTTATAAACTAATCGAAATGAATGCAATTGCTTTTTCCGCGTTGTTGTTCGGACACTTAGTTTGTCAGAATTATTGTTAGCTGAAGTCTTCGTTCCTCATGGTTCATTCAAACTTAAGTTTAAGTTTTTCAAATGGTGTTGGTGGGTTTATTTTAAATTCAAACTTCCTATGTTATCTGTATATATAGAGCTGAAATAAAAGTAAGTATAATTTAAAAATGCGACAGTATATGAAGCATTTTGTTTACCTTTGAAACGTCGTTAGTTTTAAAATCTAAAGAAGTTGCTGATGAACACAGAACCATGAGAGAGGAACACAGAGAGATTTCACTCAGTAAAGGTTCAATTTAGATAACGGCTGAAGGACATAATGAAGATTAGAATGACTGGTGTACAGAGACTAAAAAGCCGCGGGTCGCGATCGCGTGGGTCGCGATAGTACTCTCAAGAAGATACTTAACATTGTTTCTACTTTTGAAATACAATTGTTGCTATTGTGTGCTGATTTTGTAACGACTGGAGCTATGAGGCCATTTTGAAATTGGCATAATCATTATGCAGAAAAGTTTGCTTTACAAAACTTTTTCGATATCACGTCATCAACATAACGGAATAAGTAGTTAAAATTTGTGAATTTGTCATGTAGTGATATTGTTGTAAAAACATAATATTTTAATTTTGAATCCTTAATAACAACTATACAAGGTCAATTACAAAGATTTTATTCACATGAAACTTCTTAAAGAAATTTTGTTTAAATATCATATTAAGAATGCTTTATCTTAACTAATGATATTTATTTCGCTATAACAATATCGTATAAAAACAAATATAAAGATAAATATTTAATAAGAGAATGGCCAAACTTAGTTTGAGTAGATTCATTATGTAGTTAGTACGTTCCATTGCTTGACACAGATCTTCCTACAAAGGAAACACACGACGCTTGTAAAGCGTTACTCTACTACTCTGGCCATGTAATGCTATATATGCTAAATGCACTTGGATTGAAGGATGATAGTTGCCGTAACGAGACCAACAGCCTACTGTGCCTTCGGAAGACGTAAAAGATTAACCCATCCGAAGAATAACCCAACAAAACACGTAAATAACCAAACTAAATAACAATAACCGATCCATTACGCTAGTGTGCTTCTCATTAGCGGTTATTTAATCGAAAGAAAGCAAGGAAGCAAAAACCTAAGTTGGGTTAATATTTGGCATATTTAAGTTATTTTAGCAATAACTTTGCAAGTTTTGCAAGCATTTCTGTAGGAAGATGGAGAATAAAACAGTTCATTAATAACACGAAGTTTCAATCATAACAATCGTCGTGGCTGATGGTAACATAATGCAGGCGCTCGTTAGTAGCGAGATACCATTTGCACTCGGGCTATCCAACTTTTACTCTCACTAATTATTTGCATGACTACACTTTGTATTGGACATAATGTCAACATCTTGTTAAATTTTCTTTAGATAATACTTTCCCGACGAACTGATTTCTTTTTACTGCAAACGTTGCAAACCAATCGATTAACTTATAACTAGGTTCCATGCTATAATAGCATGGAACCTAGTTATAAGTTAGTTGCAATAATTTGCAATTCGAAATATATTACTTAATAATAATCTTCAATTGTGCTGAGTATTTCATCAAAATTGAATTTTAGTCCGAGTTTAGTATTTTATCCTCACAAGACTCAATTTTGATAGCGATCATTAGCATCGGAGTGAACTTTTAGAGATAATGCCTCTTCACTCATTGAATTTTAGCTATACTTAGAACAGGAATGTTTGTAAATTATATAATAATAAAATCATGTAGTTTTAATTATCACGTATTGAAAATTTAATCAGGTACAAATATTAAATAAAAATTATATTTGTTCTTCAGTGACCCCTTGTTGTAAGCATGTCGGTTCCGCGTCGAGCTTTGACGTTACATTTAGTGTTTTGGCCCAAATTCCGACTCGTCATACTACAATAAGTCATAGAAATTGTTCGGTTACAAGAAAAAATTAGTAAATCACAAGGAGTTAATTTTAACAATGATTTCAACGATATTGATATATTTTCCTGTACTTTAAGTAATTTCAAATATTTGATTATGGAAAGATTACTAATTTAAATTCAATTTGTTGTGTATTAGTGCTGTGGGCTGCATTATTGATAAATTAGTTACCACATCCTCTAGAATTAAGCATTTGTAATGTAGCTGTTTGCTTTTTCTTAATAAATAAATAAAAACCTTCACTGAAATAGTTATTCCATATGCTCCAAAGAACTTTAATTTCATTCGTGTCTGTTACATAGAAAACTTTTATCATAAAATTATCCTAATCGCCAACTGCGATTGATTGGTACGTTCTTCGAAGTTATATGACGTGATTAAGTTATTTGCTTAAACGCATTACAGTCTCAGGTCGTGGGCGAACTCACGTATTTGTTGTTCCATCTATAATAAGCGCTATGTCATATAAGACGTGAGGCGAATTCGTCGGGCCTTGTAATTTCCCTCCAATAAAATGCTACCGAACAATAGTGGTCCGATCACGAAAAAAGCATGTACAAGAAGATCGTGCGCGGGAGTTTCACGAACCGTTCCGGCAGTCGTGTAGCGGCGACATGTCGCAGGTGAATGCGACTTCTGTGAACGCTTCCATGTAACTCTCAAATGGATATGATTGATCGTTAAAAATGTTCATCGAGTGAATATTTTTACTTTTCAAGGTACCAAGAAAGTTATCCAATTTGTTAGATGGGATAAACTTCTTTTGTTTTAAAAATTGTCTAAATAGGTTCAACTATTTATAATGCATGAAAAATGTTAGACCAAAATATAATACAATTATTGTATATTGTTACGGTAATACAATAATAAATATAAAACCAACTACTGTTGTCTACTGAGACTCAATTAATTTAATAGTATTACAATATCCTTTTTTAATGGAAACAAAATTAGTCAAACGCCACAGTACTATAAAACTCTATGATCAGAACTCTGGTCACATATATTTTATCATTTGAATCTTTATTGTATGTGTCCATTAACAGTTACGTTTCTAAATTTAAAAATAATCACGTTAGCGGTGCTGGCAGTACTAGCTAAGACTAATTAGCATTATTAAATGCATGTTATTTTAAAATTTGATTTATGGTAAAATGGTTTTTATGTTAGATGTGTATAGTGATAGGTTTTTTATGAGCCGAAGTTAAGCACACAATAAATAAGCTCACTTATATCATGATCAAGAAAATCAAACAAAGAATGCAATTGCGTGATAATATTTTTTATTCTTAACTGTATAGCTTGGGTTTCATCCCGTCTGATGGTAAGCTGAGATAAGGCCGAAGATCATCTCTAAACCACAGAGGAACTAGCTATCGTTCCTACAACTGCCGAAACAAAACAATGCTGTGTATAGCCTAAATCTAGGTAAAATAGCTGCCACTATTTTACCTACATTTAGGTAAAATAGTGGCAGCTGGCTCGGCGGACTAAGAAATATCCCTACTACCAACCAAACGTAGCAGAAAATTTCTGCCCGCACTACGAATTGAAACCCGGGCCTACATTTGAAGTAGGTAGCCACAGCCACAAGACCGCAGAGGCGGTAATTTCAACCTATTTTAGAATATATAGCCGCAATTACTCACTCAGAGTATTTTGTGGTAAAGATGACGTATGTTCAAATTTTTAGGTATACAACGGTATGAAAATGATCTCGGGACAGCTGTTATCACTTCAAATGAAGCAGTGGTACCACGAAGCCTCCTGCAGGCAATCGCTAGTTCAAACTGTAACACTTAATGTACTGGCAACTGTACACACTGTGATATAGTATTATATAGATATCTTTTACGTGACGGTGAATGATTTATGGATAATACGCGATATTAGTAACAACTACAAAACCATTCAACAACAACATAGTTTAATTAAGTAAAATGCCTTAAAGACCTGGCCGCCATAAAGCAAATAAAAACACCATAAAACAGTTTAGAAGTACAGAAACTACTCCCAGCATGGCTATTGGTATTTTTTTCGCGTTGCGATCGACGCGACAGGCGGCACGGCGTGTTTTACGAGCCTGTCGCTGTGACGCCAGCGCGAGCCACTCGTCACTCGGAACTGAACACTCCTTGGACTGATCGAAGCTGGACTAAAAACTTATCAACATCACACGTTCGTTACAATTGCCCAAAGCGCTAAATTTATCTTCGTTACAGTTCAAGTTGCAACTATAGATTGAGTTCATAATCTCATGACATTATTATGGATATAGTCTCAGACAATTAAGGTTCTCAGAGCACATTATCCTCAATAAAAATTTCCAAAATGTTTTCGCTGTTTTTTCAGTTAAGCATTATTTATCAATGTCTATTAGTATGACGGGGACAGTGCGATGCACTTTTGCAAATTCAATTATGACTTTAACTGTATGGTGCTATTAAAATTTTTAACGTTTTACTAAAATTTCATGTCCGGCATAAATTTGAAAATATTTTTTCTCGCATACTCATTATATTGATCTGGTGTTTTTAATATCATATTTTATTATTTACTTTTTCGCTTACTTTGTACAAACATTAAGTGTTTATGCTAAATAATTAACATTATTAATTTTACGAATTGTTTTTCTTTATGAAGTATTCGTTATCGTAGAGGTAAGTAACAAAGCATAAAATATTTAAGTTAATAGTAAAAATGATTTTTTTTTATATACTGAACATTTTGGAGGACAGGCTATTTCTTTTGCAATGATTATCATGGTACTCCATACTGATGACTAAACAGGCACGCCAGAGGGGATATATTTGATTATTTTTAAATTTAATCGTACCGTACCTTTAATTATACAATCAAAATCAAAGTAACTTTTGTTATAACATGAAAAAATCATGCAGCAAACAAAATAATAAGGAGCTTATTATTTTGTTCGCTGCTACTGGTTCTAGTGCTTAGGTTTCAATTACATTTCACAAAAACAATGAAACTTTCACCATTTAAGGGTCAATGTAATTTTCTATAACAATATGATTAATATATTTTTCACAGTCACGCCTTTTATCTACCCCAAATTTATTATCGTTTAGAGCTTGTGTAATAGATACTAGATAACGGAGAAATATACGTCACATGTATATAAATATCAGAAAATACTTAATGTTTGTATAAACATCTATGATTCGTAAGCAAATATTCGTACTCATCTTACTAATCTGCCACTACTGGGCATTCGAATCCGGGACGTCTGTCTAAGTAGTCAGGGGCACTGCCGACTAGGTAGGTACATTAATCGTCGGTCCCGGTTCTAACGGCAATAACTTTCACCTACCAACTCGCACGTGTGGTGTTATGACTCAAACTCTTCATATGTTTTCTATGTAGCAACATCAGTTAATATATTGTTAATTTCAATTTCGCAGTCACTCACAAATATACTGAGTTAATGAACGGACATGATTCACTCTAGCATAAATAGGTCCAAGTTAAAATTAATAGTACTTTTGCTTCAGCGAAATCTGCATTACTCGATCGCAATCGTTTGCTTAACAAATTACCTACACCACGTAAGGATCAAATGGTTTCGGTACAAAACAGAAGGGCTATATTAAATAAAATATACAACAGTTTAAATGATAATTTATATTCCATTGTTATTCATTGATGTTATTATATGTATATTTTGCCATTGTTTGAAATCAGAGCATATTTCATGCATTTAATGTTTAAGGCATTGTTCCACACAAGCTGAACTGAACACACAAGACATAAAAATACATATTATTGTTTCGTTTGAGTAATCGTAGCTTCATATTTTCTCTTGAGAATATTAATTGTGAAAACAATGGATTTATTGTTTAATGCGAATTAAAGAAATTAAGTTTTTTATTAGTTTCACATGGCGGAATAGTATGTTGTTAATAACATAATTCTTAAGAAATATAATTCGGTTCAGGATTATTATAACCTTGTTGTTAGCTACAATTATATCGGCGTCAAATGGTTGTAAAGTCATACATACAAAACGACTTCTTTAATTTATTGTATTTTTTTATATCGTACATTTTTAATAAAGATGAGTAATAAAATATAATTTATAATACAATTATAAATAATATAAAGAAACTACAGTTATTATCCAATATTCACAGTTGACCTTACTTATTGTTCGATAAATTGACAGAAAAAGATGTAAATACAAAGTTTAATTAAAAAAAGATTTTACTCTATCTATGTAATAATCTCTGCATGATTGCGTACGAAAACATTAAAAGATTTAAATTAGAATATTTCAATAGATATTATAGGAATATGTTGAATTAATTTAAAATTTTATTCGCGTGCAGCACGCACGCGTTGATATATTGAGACGTTGATTTGCAATTTAAAATTGGAACGAAGCGAAGACCGACAGTACGGTTTTCGGCCGAAGCGGTCAACGGGTGATCTTCTAGCGTACTTGACGCATGTCTGGGGTGAAGCTATTGACAGGCGTGGTGAGTCTTTGGCTATTAGCCTTGACATTACCAAAGCCTTTGATCGGGTCTGGCACAAGGATCTTCTCTCCAAGCTCCCGGCGTACGGTCTACCCACCCAGCTGTGTGCCTGGATCGCTGGCTCCTGCATGAGCGGAGAATCCGTGTCCTCTCTGATGGATGCGCTTCGCGGTTCATTTCAGTGAAAGCTGGTGTCCCGCAGGGTTTCGTTTTATCCCCTACACTGTTTCTTCTTCATATCAATGACATGCTTTCATTAGGAAGCATTCATTGCTATGCAGACGATAGTACAGTGCATGGGGGATATTATGGACACCCAACAGCTGGGCGCGTAGATGTGGGGAGAGAAAGAGCGAATCTTACTATTGAGCTCGATAGGGTCCTGGACCTTGTCTCTGAATGGGGATCTCAGAATCTTGTCGAGTTCAATACTATGAAAACGCAGGTGTGCGTTTACAACTAAAAAGTCACCGTTCCTTCCCCTTCCTTCTCTTCAGGGCACCACTATGACGTTACAGAGCAGTATCACCTTGCTCCTCGATGATCTGGATAGATTGCAGCGTCGCGCTATGCGTATCATAGGCGATGCGGAGGTAACGAACACCTTAGTGCCTTTTATCGTTTGTACCATGGAGAGTGCTCTGAAGAGCTCTTCGGCCTTATCCCTCCCTCTCCTTTCCTACTAAGGAGTACACGTGCTGGTCTACGGAGTAACTCCTTTACTGTAGCCACGTCTACTTTACGTACTAAGAGATTTAGTGACTCCTTTCTCTGTTATTTAAATAATTAATTACAAGATAATACGATCCTCAAACAGCTCAAATACAACAAGGCGCTAGGGGATGAAGTCCTTCACTATTTAATACAGGCATACTCGAGGGACCACCGCGGCGAGGAGCTTTAGCTTGGTGGTCAAGCCATAAGCTCGTCTTACGGCTCTTTTCATCTCGTTTGATTCGCGTGAGACAGATACCTTGACCTATACATATGTAAACGATATAGGACTCGTGAAATAGTAATCGGTTGGTAACTCAGATCATCATTACACAATGTCAATCGCCATATTTGATCATATTATACGAAGGTCGAAAGTTTTAACCCGTTAAGTCGAACAATATAGAGTCCAGAATTTTAATTGTGTCGAGGTTCCCGGGAGTACATCGCGACTCGAAAACTCGCGCCTCTATTTAAGTTTTAATACAACGAAGCATAAGAACGTCAGATAGTAAGCGGTTACGCTTCTTTAACACCAATGAAAGTTATTACTTAAACTGCGTTGTTATCGATAAAAAATGTTGTGAGGAATTAATTAAATATACATTGCACTTATATAGTAATTTCTTTATGATATCGCTTTTAACAGCTTTAAATGGGGAAAAGAAATCTGGTTGTATTTACGTCTGTAGTCCACAGTAAACTTATATAAAAAAATCTACATAGCTAAATAAAAGAATTAAAATTAAATTTAATCAAAATTAAGAATGCAAGAGGGAAGGAGCTATGAGAATGATGTTGAGACTTTAACGAATATCCAGCTTTGCTATAAACGAAGGTTTTATTAAGTCTTGTAGTGTAGCACCTACTCAAGTGGTCTGTATTGTTTCGTATGCTCGCGAATGTGTTGCGTACGCCACAGTCGCGTGCGCACACAGCCACAACCTTATTGTTTTTATTCGTAATTATATTCTATTATAATACTTTAAAAGAAAAGTCTGTCTGTATAAAGACAATGTTATGTAGTGTAATACTGCAACACAGATATTTAATAATGTTTGTTCACGACCAACTGCTTCAATATTACCAGTTTCAAATCTCAGTCAAGTCTTGGAGTGAAGCATTGAAACCAACATAATTCATCAAAAAGAATCTATATCTGGCATCATTACTACATGTTATCAAAAGTTAACACCTCCGTAAGCACCTCCCAGTCTCCTTATCACAGGATTATACATCTCCTAAATTATAAAAAGCAATGAATTCAGTCCAGATAAAAGCTAAATACTTAATAAGTATTACTTGTTCTTTCGTAAGTTTTTCTACCATAGTTTGATTAATTAAACTCCTGTCGATAACAATATAGACATTTTTATCGAAAAGTAAACACCGGATACGTCAATTACACCATTTTATATTCGTGTACAACAAATTGTAGGGCTCGTTTAAAAGAAATGAAGCAATTGTAATATTAAAATACTCATTTTAAAACAATTTTTTATAGAAACTAATAATATAATTACAAAGTAAAGTAACGATGTTGTTAGGTAACTACTAATTAAAAACAAGCTAAATGAAATATTCACTGGAATTTGATTGTTTCAATCATGTCTTTATAAAGTATACATACGGTGGACCTTGGCAAGGTTTGTTGTACTCGCATTCATTATTTGTAACGATATATTCATTGGAGCGATAACAATAGCAGGCTCTAGTAAAAAAAAACTGTGGGTTCAATCTCCAACATCTATGGAACCAATGTTTAATTCTGACTTCTTAAAAATTTTAACAAAACTCCACGATCTGCCTGATCTTCTAATTTGTAGTAAATCACCAATATATTCGAATCAGTACCTAGTGGGTCGACATCCTAATTCTAAGTACTACTTTCGCCAAGTCTGTTCGATAATACCAAATGATCTGCAAAATTTAAGATAAATCTTTGTTAAAGACAACACAATCGACCCCAAATTCCGCAAGATATAAATTCCTTTGAGGTTTCAATTATTTCACAATACTTTTCTTTTTGAAATATTCAAATCGATACCCAATATAAGAGTGCTTGTCCTGGTACCTATATTTAACCTCGCCCGTTACAAAGGAAACGCAAAAATAATAAAAGAAATAAACAATAAGAAATGAAACCAGTTATAAATTAATACTTATAGCAACCGGAGCACACGTATTAAGGGGAACATACATATTGGATTACGGTAACGATATAAGGTTGGAAAAAAATGTTTTATATGTAAATACGGCGTATTGTTATAGGAACCAGTGTTGCTAAATCACAATATGCGGTTGATTTATATCTTAACGCTCGGCTTGCCTCCATGGGAGGGCCGTAAAAACTACCAAAACGCCAAAGTACGTAGTGCATAGTTTACGTACAGGGTGTTCACAAAGAATTTGTTTGTTAAAATATTAAAAAAACCTCGGTCTATCGCCGGACTGCTCATTTCACATTTAAGGTCTTGCGTTTGGGTTAGTTAACCGACGAACGAGGCAAAGTGAAACCAGTGTCGTATTCAAATATTATTTTGATAACAAAAGAACTATACACGTATTAAGATATTAACTTATTATACTTATTTTAATGAAATTTGTTTGTAATTTATAAAAATAATAGACCATTGATTGACAACTGCCCCGTCGTCGTTTCAATATGCCTCCTTTATCAGAGGGCTACGTGTGGAGTAAAACAACAGAAATTCACACAATATCTTGAGGAAAAATTCCAAGGACAAAGGTCAAAGGTCAAATAGAATTGCCAAATTAACATAGACGGAACTAAACAAGTGGGTATCAGATCACATACAATTTCAATTTAGGCGGATTACGCGATAGCGATTTATCGTTGTGTTGCGTTCAAAAAAATTTCTATCGGTCAATATTTATTTGTTTCCATTTCGTGACAAAATCTCAGAAAAGTAGCAAGAATTAGTAATTAAATAAAATCAAAAATAACTCTATGGACTACTTTTTAGAATGTATGGGCCTTAAGTTAAATTAAAAGACCCATCTCTTTTCTATACAACTTTCTTGGTTTGTCGAATGAGTTTCATAAATTTCGTAAAACACAAAGGAAATATGCTCTTTTATCCTCTTTATGCGAATAATCTAATATTTTTTGTCTTTATTGAAAAGATTTATTAATCATAATACAAATATAGTATGTATTTAATGATTTTGTCAACCTTCTTATAAAGTAAGTGAATATGCAACACACATACAAACACGGAAACATATACAATCCTCTTACTAATGTCCATCGAGTTGATGATATCAATACTAGTAACAGGAATAAACTAGAAAATTATTTTCTTGGTATTTTTACGAGCACTTAGATGTCATAGACAGAAATTCATAGAAAAAATTACGTTAATAAACTATCAAGCGAGCGGAATAAAAAATTAGAACTTAGTTATCAACCGGCATCCGCTTGCCTTCAGCTTATTAAGTTAAAATTACTGCATAAACAATATTAACCATAATTTGTGGCTGAGTAAAATTGAAATTTAATATCGAACATAATATGAAAAATGTATTATTTTTACATAGACTCTATTTAGAATAGACAATGGTTATTTTAACACAAATCGATAACTTCCTTCAATTTTTCTAATTAAGCGTTCTGAGGTAATTTATGGGTCAGCAGGTTGCTACGAGTGCTACGACATTATGGTTCACGCTTTGGCCTATCAGATAATAAAAGTCAGTATCCGGATATTAAAACTAGTTTTTAAGAAAATTTAATTTATTTTTCATCCGAATATTTATATCGACGTTATTTTGGGGTTAAAAGCTGAAATGAAACTGTTTACATGTGAATCTTTAAATTTACCTAAGAACTAGTAGTATTGGACAGTTTTATAGGAAATTAATAACTTAATGATAATACCAAACTATAACATAGATATGTAGTGTCGCTTCAAATCTATGAATGTAGATACTAACTAAATAGTTCACTTGTTATTAAAAAAGCGGGTAGATAGATTTTTCTATCTGCCTTATTTGTAAAAATTCTGTAATCTCCAACTCATTCTTCAATGTTCTTGCATTTGGCTTCCATTTTTAAATTCCCACACACTGTGTACTAAGTGCGTCCTGAAGGAAGACTTGTAATAAACTTGATAAAGAGAAAAATTACAATGTTCCATCAACAAACTGAAACTCAAATATACTTTTAGAGCTAGAAATCGACCTCGAGTTGGTTTTATTAGCAACCCGAGGTCGATTATCATAGTACACTTTTTAGACATACTAAATATGGTTAGTTCTAGCATGGTGAGCTGAAAGGTGTATACCTGCGTTAAATGTCAAACTCGTATTTTATAATTCAATTAATGTGTCATTAGATCTAATTGACACCATAAAAGTTCATTATCTTGACATCTAGAACACCTTTCAATATTTATTTTAGTATCGTTAACGTTCGTCATCAGTAATTATTACTTTCAACCCCAGAGAACGAAGGGCTTCATTTATTTAACAATTTATGTACATACACATAATTTAATAAAATATGTTAGACACAGAGAGAATGTACAGGTTCCTACTTATTTCTAAAGAAATCTCTTCCAGGAGAACCGCGAAAGGAGGGCTTGAAAATAAGGTCGGACTCGTATGTTCATCACTCGTACTCGTTACTAGTATGTTTACTCTGTAGATAGACCCTTTATGTTTTCAAATACAGTGTATACTCAATTTTAAGGCACAGGAAACGTATAGCTGAGATCTGTCAAGAAACTTTCGGATAAACCATAGACAGTTTAAAAGACACGGCGTTGTACATAAAACCTACTTTATGATAATCATTGAGGACGTAATTGAACGCCTTAAATATATAGTCATACTGTTTACTTTTATATTTGAGAGAATGAGATGCTTAATAGTTTTGCATCCATGTTTTACTTATGCAGAGCACGTCAAATAATGTGTATAAATTCCCATGCTACATAACGATTGTTCGAAATTGGCATTTATCTAAATATATTTTATATTGTAGTGTTAGGCAAAGAATGGGTCATGCAAAAACCAATCTTATTGCTAGCAGATAAGGTAAATGATAAGATGCAGTCGGAAAAAATAAGGAGACAAATTAAAAAATTACTTCACTAATGATAAAAAGCAGCAGGTGCTAAATAAACTAACCGACTTGTTCTTCCAGTGCATTCTCGCCGTAAATAGGTTAGAAACACCCTGTATGTGGCGAGTTAAAATGTTTAATTGGCCGGTTTACAATGGAAGCCGAGAGAAATTCATGCAATTTTACCGCGAATCGCGACGATTAACTTTGAAAAAAAAAATGGTACAATTTTGGTGAAAGTTACGCTTATTGTTTCCTGTTGAACATACATACGGTCTTGGTAATAATTGAGTTAATCAGTATATATTAATTTATTACAATTCGATCGCACAAGCGTAACACGTTGTACAATCGACCGCACATTCTGTTTAGCACTTGTACCTTAGGACCGTTCTTACTCCGTTTGTTATAGAGGTGACTTTTAGTAACACTGTATATCCTGTCATTTGTACTAAAAAACAGGGCTTCTAATATTATAATACTATGAGATAGCCGACATATTTTTGATACAAAATATACAATTATGTTTTAAGGATATTACTTCAATAACTACTTTGAACCAAACTCTCGCATCATTCCCTTTGTAGTTGTCACGAAAACAGAAAATTTTCAAATAATTATTGTTTGATTGTTGAGTAAAGCATCTTCAGTTATTTAACATTAATTTAAAATGCTTTATAACTCTCGGCAATTAATCGATTGAGAAAAAAATCTGCCTCTGCAATTACACTGGTTGAATTACTTTACGAATGCCAAACGGAACAATATAATGAGATATTTAATGACAGCCGTGTGTGTGGTCGGTGATATAAGACATCATTGTTTAGGAATGCTTGCATTCGATCAAAAAAGCATAACCCGAAATTCAACACGTCGCCTCTTCGATACGGTCGCGGCGACCCAATTATTAAATTCAAAAGAGAAAAACAATAGGGCTGTTTATTATGCGACAGTCGATTGAGAGTCGTGCTGTCATAAAGAGCTGATTGACGCCCGAAGCAACAGGTGAACAAAAACAACTATTTTGTTCCGATTGTGCTATACGTGCAACAGCAGTCAGCGGATCGAAATATAATATAGCTTTTGTTTAGTAATCAGTTTCGATTTTAAGTTATAGAAAGCACTTACACCGTCCTAATATTATTATTACAAAAACAAAATGTAACATCAAGCTTAAATTATGATTTCGATCTTACTTTTATACTCATTGAGAACTTTAGCGAAGTAAACGAAATAATATGGTTTCCTTATTAACATCAGTAACAACGTTTCAAAGTTAGCTGAAGAGATTTCAAGTTTTTATAAGCTATTAGCTACATAAATGCATGTATTGAGGTCTTAATATGTATAAGCGAGTACCATAGACAGTAGAACTTTGTAATATAAACTACACACTGTAAAATCATCGACGAAGTATGTTGAAAGCGTTGAAGACAAGTACGCACGCTCCCACTCAACCTTACAAGTTCTAGATGATCAACGTAATTTACTAACCACAGCAGGATGAAAACTATACAAAGTTCCTGTTCTAATTGCAACGATTTATACTTTTCCTATTAGTTTTACCAAGCAGTTTTATCGCCTGCACGTTTTAGTAAGTAATTTTAGTATTTAAAGTCACCGCTTAATAGTACTAGACCAATAACTATCTCCTGCAGCCAATTATTATGCCAGTTCATGCGTTAAATGACCGCTATCGCGACATGTGCGTCACTCGGTGTGTTCCACCGCCGCGTGCGCACTGATCGGACAAAGCATCGCGGCAACCGGAGGAGCCGGCTAAATCACATTAGTGAACTAATCACGGGCAGCGTTGCCCAGGAAATTTATTAATCTCCTGTCTAAACTGACCCGAGCGAGTGAAAAAGTAGACGCACTGGTATCGTCGGACCCTACGCATCGGCGGTACTAGGGTTGGGGAATTATGGCGACTTTGATGCAAGGGAAACTTAACTCTAAGTCAGCGGTAAAATGTTTATATTTGAAAATGGGCGTCACGTAGTATTATTTTTTGTTTCGATATTAGTGTAAAGGCAATCGCAGAATCCATTAAATTTTGCTGCATTTTGTCGTTCTGTTACTCCCTTCATATTTTACATCATCAGACTTATAGTCTTTACGTATGACCTTTGGTCTCTTTTTACGTTATTACTTAATATTATTGAAATGTTAATTGCTAGCTCCATCCAGAATTATCACGAAAAAAAATTGCTTAAGCCACAGAACGCTCATCATTGTAAAGCTTACTTTTTGATCAATCAATGAATAAATAATTAATCAGAAAGGTAAAAAAGAAAACTCAGAATAGCAGACTCGCAACCGCATCGATTTTCATAATTAAAACTGAATATTTTTAAGATGTCTCGGAATCTGATTTAGAGAGTCTTTAAAAAGTTAAAAAAGGCATTTCTAAACCATTCTTATTTCATTTTGAAACAAAAAGTCTAGCGTAAAAGTTGTTACGTAACTTATGTTTCTCTGTGTCCGAAATGTTCTTGGCACGCTTTTCCTCTGAGTTCACTCGATTTGCACTGAAGTTGCATCTTGACTGTGTCACGCGTTACGCACGCACGTGGGCAGGAAAATTATACCCAACTCGATTCGAGAGATTCAGAAACTTTAATATAACTTTCTTTCATCCTAGTTGATTCTGTTTTTTTATATTAGTAACAAAAAGTCGTTTATAAATATTTGAATCTTAAAGTTTAGCAATATTTTTAGATATTAGATGCAGGTCTAAATGCTATATATGCTCTTAAGGCGCCTAAAAATAACTATATCAATAATATCTTCAAACCATAGTAATGTAATTAGAAAAACACTTTAATGTTTTTTGATGTATGTTTTGTATAATTGAATGACTGGATATCCGATGAATAAATATTTAACGTAATCGTGACTGGAAGACGAACTATTTGTGACGTAATACCCCTTTAAAAAAGTAAATAATTATAATACTTTACTAACCTACCATAATCTAAAAGATCTAAAGCAACAGCAGCGGTGTAGCAACATTTGTATGTTATCTGTGGTCTTCGTGATCTGTCAAGCTTGGCGCCGATACGCGCCAGCGATTATTTTATTATACACCCGCAGTTATTGTAATTACAATTCAAACATTAGATATTAATGAAGATATAATTAGATAATATTAAGAATTCGAATATGTGTTCATAATCCCAGTAAAGTATTCGTGTTTCTAGTGAATATATAATCTATAAAATAATTTCAAAAACTCTTGCAGAGATTTGATTAATATTTTACGTAAAAGCGGGCGAAACAGTTGATACTAAAAGTACCTACCTACCTTCTCGCCTGAGGAAAGGGTCAGCCTTTCCTTGCAAGCTCGTCTGTATTACATATTGGTTATTTATTATATTGTGTTTGTTTTATCTGCGTTGCTTATGTATATTTTAAAATAGAATTTCTATCACTAAATACCTGTTTTACAAAAAACTAGTATTTATGAAAAGTATTTTCCATCATCTAGCCCATAACCCATAAAACTAGCTTATATTAATTCCTACCTTCTTTCCTTAGGGTTAGAAAATTGACGATACTTCTAAAAAACATGATGTTTTAAAATTCAAAAAAGATGGTATTCCCGATTGTGCTTGTTGATGAGGGGATACCATAGACAATACAGGTTTGAACGCAATGCCAGCGAGGCCGGTATTCAACGAATAATCGCAATTTGCAGCATAATGCAAATTGCGATTATACTCCTTCAGTAGATAATTTACTTACTCTAGAGGTTAATGACAAAAGTCAGTTCGATTTAGACGAAAATAAATCATTTTCATTTGACCTAACAAACTCATGCCACATGACTATGAGGTTAATTATTATCAGAACTTAAAAAAGATTCAGAGTACGATCCATATATGGTACTAGAAAACCCTTAAGTATGATTAGATTGTACGGTGAAATAGATAGACAAAAACATGCTTTTAAATACAATATAACGTGTAAAAAGTCAATAATTATAATAAAAATGCCTCTTAGCGAGCTCTGCATTCCTAATAAGCACTTTATTTTAATTAGATTAAAAAAAAATGTTTTCCACGAAAATAACTCTGTATATTATCTACAATTAAATGTAAATGCAAAATGCAACAAACCATTTATCGGTAGTATTGACAATGAAGGGGTATAAAAATGATATATTTTCAATTCTTGAACTATCGCAGTTATTTATTATAAATTTTACGTAACTTTAAGTATAAGCTATTGAATTACTTCTTTACCGAATCTAATGTATCCTTCACTTATTCTATAAGTCAAATTCCGTCAAGTCTGGTCCACTAGCGTACGCCCGTAACATTAGCGACGACACTAGTCCTCTAATTATACAAACCAAATGATTGGAGGCATTTGCAAAGGCCAGTAACTATTTGAAGCGCAAAGAGCACCGAACAAACAATACGCTAAGGCAAAAGTGTCGGCTCACGTTTACCCCTTCGAGTTCCGAGCGACTTCACACATGGCCTTTGTTCAAACTAACATACGATAGCAAAGAAAAGTGTACTCTTATTCGGGAACAGTGACATAAAGTTTATTAAAGGCGCAGAGCGTGTTGGAGTGGTTGCCGGCGAGTGGGGCTGGATTGCCTCCCTGCGAGCCCCCACGTTCTGCACCCGACGCCTAATATTTTCTATATGAATATTAACAATAGTTGACGTCACTGCGTCGAGATGAAGTGGCTGGTGTCTGCGAAACAAACCGTGTTCTATATTTGTATGGAAGGCAACATTGCGAGGCCTGCTACACCGATTGCTCTGCAGTTTTCTAGTAAAACGTAATCGCGGTAAAACTATCATATGTTTACTTAGGAATTCGTGTCTAGATTAAAATTGTTGCGTCAAATGAAAATATAATAAGTTATTTAGTGATGGAATGTAATCCGCGGATTTAAAAGAAATTGTGTCTTTAGATATACCTAATTAAAGTTGTTTAAATAAATTATATTAAATGCAGAATCATCATTTGATACTGCAGATGCTTTTAACAACTTTTAAACTTAAATATTTGCCTGCATATTAAAATTGAAATGACGTTCACGTAACGTAATTTTTTTATTTAGTAACTTAAGAACAATTAAATATCTTTCACAAATTCCGATAATAATTAATCATTTGTCGAACATTTGAACCAGCAAGCCGGACCAATACACATGGATGAATAAATTATGTTTTATTGAGGTTCAATTAGGGACAACTATCAATTCGTTGTATGTAACTTTAGTATAATTAGATAAATTAATAACGAAATAAGTTTCAATGACTTCAAATTGCGTAGCTCCGGCCGGTGGTATTATTTATTTAGCTTCCGGGGGCTTCTGACTTGTTGTTTCCTCGTCAATACCAACTAAGAGTAATTAATAGGTCATTAATAAAATAAACTGCTTCACCGATTGTATCGATGACGAAATTTATTGGTAGATGTAAATATGAGATTTGATTTTCCAACTAGAGATACCGTATTGAAAATATATAGGATTTCCAAAGTAAATAAAAGTTATAATACATAAAGGAATACATAAAAGAAAATATAAAGATACTGTTTGAGTATACGGCCACAAGTTTCTATCAATCTTACTCATAATACTTAGAAGCTTTTCTTCACACGTCACTCAAGCATAAAATAATAAGAAAGATATTTAAATGTTTTTGAAATAGAATAGTATAAATATCTACGACGTTAATCCCTAACTAAAGTGTTTTAACTATCGAAAAAAGGTAACGGAAAGTAGGTACTTGTGCGAATATAGCACAAGTACGCTTTCATTTACAACAGAAAAAATGCAAAATTAAATGGCCAAGATATTCGCTCATGACACTAATGTGTGTATTTACACGTTGCGATTTAAATGCGAATCCCTTTTTAATATTCTCCTGAGTTTTACGCAATAGTTTTTAAAGTAGGTAACTTAGTTTTGAAATTAGACAGATAGATTGACAAATTCAAAGAACGCTGCGTAGATGTTATTTAAGTTAAGTCGATCTCAACATAAATCCATATTGCTATCGGCATAAGAGTTACGAGCTGCCGTGGTGATTTGCCCCGTTTCTTCCGAAGTGAAAAGCTTTCTTTAACATTTTTCTTTCAAACTGTTAATGCAAAACATTCAAAGCCTTTCTACAGCTGAGGTACATCAAATCTACCACACGAATAAGTTTCCGTGAAAACTGAGCAATCGATTGCGAGCAATTTTAAGCCCACTTAAAGACAACCGCAGTTAATCGAAAAGTTCTCGCCCGACGAACTTTCCATCGGGAGTCTATAATTGTCTGTATTAAAATAACAGACTTATGTCAAAAATATCTAGGGCGTAGAGCGAGCGGCGCCAGGTACGGCGCTTCACATGTTAATCAGCATTATGATAGCATCAAGTGTGCGATAGCCGGGCAGCCCACCTTTAGGGTTGAACATGACAATCTAAACAGCATGAATATTAATATTTATAATCAAGACCGCATTTGGCAGATTTTACATTACCGCCATTATCGTTTGTGAGGCAAAATTTGGAAATGCTCAGTGCAGAACAAATTATAGAAAGTAGCTATAAATATGGTGCTTTAACCTGGTCACAAATTATTATAATTATTAACATTTAAATGCCTGAAAACAATGATTGCTTACTTTCGAATGTTCATTTAATGATTTGCTATTTATATGAAAAAATTACATCGTGTCCGCTTCAAAAATGGTGCTGCTGTAGATTGCAAAAAAATACCGTTTTCCTACTAGGAATGATTAATAATAGATGAATGTACAATGCGAATACCACGCTCAGTATTTTGTATTTATTTTTATATATTTTATAATTTTGTTGCGAACTCCTTCGGGTTGTTTTTATAATAATATATTTTTATTGTTTCTTTTTAAATTCTCCTTGTAATTGTCACCAATAGAAAAGTCATTGAATAATTTTCTTTGCCATTGTAAAGCGATTATTATGTTTAACCGCTGGTTAGTCAACTGTACAACAATTATATTGCAATGATAGGACTAGGGAGAAGTTATACACACGTTTTGTCTTGTATAAGGTTAATATATAACTACTAATTATACCTATAACTCTAATGCTAATTAGATCTAAAGTTATACGTAGGTGAAATACATACTACAACATCAACAGTAAGTAACATTCAATTTGTCCATGGAACCTCATAAACCAAATACAAACACGTTACTACCTCACGCAATGATAATTGTGTGTCCACAATATCAATCCGAAGATCCGATAACCGAAGAAAGACATTTCCGATGCCACAGAAGATACAGTGAGCTATCAAAGGATTAACATTGATTTGCGATCATTAGTAAGGATACGAAATACATTTTTAAGGACTTATATTAATAATTTGCCAATAATAATGTACACAACAATGAATTTCTGAAATTAAAAAAACGATTAGTGCGATTTTTCCTCTAATTTTTTTAAGAACATCTAAGAAAATATTATTTATTTATGTACACATAATTGCTTAAAATAAAACTGACATAAAACAATTGAGTACAAAGGTACTGCATGTTAATATATTCAAAATCGATGACGCCAACATTGACCTGCTGTACAGAATTGTCAATATTTCCATTACGGCTTTGGATGGCGATGTTACAAGCAGTGTCATGTTTGATAAAATATGCCAACTGTGTAATACTTTTAAAATTGGAAAATATGACAGGTGACATCCCTAAAAGCAACCCTATGGTACGAAAAGGGGTAATGTTTTCCGTATTGGAATAAGCCGCGATGACGAACCGACTCGTATAATTCTTTAAGTTACGTTAAGTTAAAAATATTTTGTGAAATGGTTATTGAAATTGACAATCGCATGAAACTCAAAGGGGATACTTCAGATTATTATAGTGGTAATAACCATGTTACTGATTCAAGAAATATCTGAGGAAATCCTTCATCTGCCCGTTCTTACCTAGTAGTATGGATTGATAAGACGCCATTACACTGATCAAAACAGCACGAGTTCATATGTACTGAAATAGACAACTTATTCACATGAGCTGAACCATTAATCCGGTACCAATGCTACCTCCGTTTTATTGTGAGTCCATCGTCCCTAGGCTTAAGCGCAATGGAGGCTGCTTTGACGCAACACAACCACCATTGTCATAGTTTCCTGGTTTCGATCACATTTGTATAGAACCATCGTCGTTGGGCGATCAGTCGTACGACTGAGATGTGACGACGAGACACAGTGCTCGATTCGGTTCGTCAGATGGGCATGTGACACGATTTCCCATTTTAGTTGGTCCTTACACTTTCACCTAACACAATGTTTTTAAATAATGAAATGTCATAAATCAACGTACGATAAGTGTACATATAACGACAAAGTTCAATTTAAATATTTTCAACTTTGAATTTATACTTAAACTGGTACCTGGGTACTGGTAGCTGGTACTGGTAAGTTACTTACATATTGATGTAACCAATATTGAAACAGTTTATTTGACATGAGCTAAATTGTAATTTATATGATTTATTAGATACTAAATTTAGATAATGGGAAATTCAAATCAATGGTGCTGCGGTTGTTTGATTGTGCTTAAATAAACAGTTCAACTCACTTCAAATAAATAGCAAACAAAACGTAATAACACGATTGTATTTTAGTGTGCTATTGTAAATTAGAATCTAATGTGCAATATTTATTACTTCTTATTCATTGATATGACCATGTGTCAGACGATTCATAATTTAATAATAGATATTATGGGCTCTAAGTACTTAAAATAAACCTCAAGATGAGATGAGATGAAATCAGATGAGTTGAGATGAGCTAAGATTACTATTAAAACATATGTGTAAATCATGAATGTGTTTCTAAAATTACCTTATTGTTATTAACATTAACATAATTTGATACAGTATCTAGCCTTGAGTTGTCGCTTTAATTTTAATCGTGGCACCATTCAAGTGGTCAGCGATGGTTCTCTCTTGAGCTTATATTCACTGGATAACATTGAATTAAAAGGTTTTGATAGAAAAGAAACGGATTACAAAACGTGTAATCTGTAACCAGTAACTTAATATAGGTAATTACTTTAATTATTAGCTAAAATCAACTTGCGTGAAACCTCATGAATATTAAGGAAGTGCATTAAATGAAATAAATTCAGTTGAAGTCCATTAACCTTGTTAAACTAAAAAAAAACCTTAACAAATCGAAAGCAAACAATAACATGATTTCATTGAAATTGCGCGAACAACGCTGAACGATATATTATGATAAAATATCACGCATGTTAGTTGATTCATGTTAAAATTCAAATGCAAAAGTATTTATTAAACCTTAACATCTTTATATATTTAAAGGTAATATAAATCTAGTTGACATTAGTTGAAATCTAAATTTGTGAGGGACTTGTGCCTGAAATATATTTCGGGAGAGAAATCTTTGCTACAAGTCACCAGAGCCCTCCCCCAGATAAAATACTGGTGATCATAACACTAGTGCAAGAATAATGTTAATATTTATTTACCAGAATTTAAAGTCTAAGCATTTTCCACCAATTTGAAATATATTTATTAAAATAACAAAATAAGTATTGCATAGAATGTTATATTTTGCAGTAATTACAGAAGGCTGCTCCAAATATGTGTTTGTAGCGTCACTATGAAACAAAATACAAAAACAACATTTGTCGCACTCTAATAGACACGTGTCGCTTCAGGAGCTAACTGTAATACGCAATGCCTTGTGTGACTAACAAACACTAACTAGTCTTTACTGTTAAACGTATTTTACTTAAACTCACTACACCGTTTTTCTTTTTCATTTAGAATATCAGTGGCAGTGTTTTGTTTTAATCTGGTTGAAGAGACTCTTATTATCAAGATAAAGTTGGCGTTGCATTGTTATGTTCCACGGTATTTAATTCTATGGACACTAATGCTAAAGTTTCTTTGCCTCTCTATTATACGAATAAAAATATGTTAATTTCTACTAAGGGCACTCATTTTCCTTTAGAACTTTAAACATAACCCGCTTGAAGTTTGTGAATTATTTAACTTCCCAGCCTCACATAACAGGTGTCATCCGGCTGACCGGCCGTCGCGACACGACACCTTTTAAAATCACGAATGGTGCAATTTCCGCGATTCGATATTCGCACTCGATTATTTCCCAACAGATTCTCTAAATCGATGCCGAATTACGATTCCAACGATCCCCAGTTACGATAGCTACAGCGTTTTTCGAGAGGGCAATTTGTTTGAATAATAAATGCAATCATTTAAAATATAGTAAACACGCCGATGTTACAATATTTTCTATATTGAATAAAGAATTCAAGACAAAATATTTAATATAAATAAACACAAAGTCCACATTTTGACACAAAACAAAAGTTAAAACTATTAGTATCCCAGTTTTCTGTCCATAAAAATACTCTTATATATAAAAAATTATGAAAACGATTGCACATACTTTTTCTATGATTCTTCTCAAGCTTCTTACAGTCGCTGTTTTACGATTAATTGATACCCAATGCCTCAGTATAGCTTTATATTTATTTATTCTTTGCACAAAAGCGCCTCTGGCGCTTAATGCCTAAGGCATTCTATACAATTTACTAGAACACAAAGACATATCAAGATTAAAAGGTAAGAAAATATATCAAATTAATTTAAGGATAACCCGTAAGTTGAATCCTGACCAGGAGCACGTGGGCCATTCAATTGACACGCCATTGTAACCGCGAATCCCTAATTTTATCAGACAATTTGACTTATCTACCAACTTGTATAATAGTTGTACAAAGGGGGCGGTGGGTGGCTGCCGTAGAGGGTGAGCCGACCAGTGTTAGATCGATTCCTATCGTGGATATTATTCTGTGGTAATTAGAATCAGCGCGAAGTATGACTTGCTATGTGGGTATACTGCATACATTCATAGATCGGGGTAGGGCTGTATTTCGAAACGGAGGCATAAATTAGTACTGCGTGTACCAATTTATGATAGGAAGAACCTATACACGGTATTGCAAACCAACAACAGACCTACTAGAGTTCCCTGAGGGACTCTTTATTCTTAACAGAAGAATTTTTAGAATTAAAAGTCTTTCAGGTTTGAATACAATTTCAATAATATCTAAATACTGGAATTGTGAGGAAAACGCCTTATTGTTGTTATAGGTTTAACACGACAACGGAGATGAATGCTAGCCTTACGTAGAGTATTACTATATAGGTCAAATTTGTTTGAATGATAAACATTTAATTCGAGATGGAAACTATCAATTAGTAACAATTTAATTGAATAATCTCTATCAATTTTTAGGGTTGCCCGACCAAAATCGTGACGTAGCTATAATAAAGTGCCGAGATCGGTTTAGTAAAAGGCAACAATCTCCCAGGCATCATAAATGTGCAAAACTAATCTAGGCATGGCCTTTGAAGTTAATCCCACCTTTGTGAAGCTTTAGAACGTTGATGCGAGGTACTGGACGTTCATGGCTAGAATTGATGGCTTTTGATGCGTTAAAAGAATTTTTTTTCATGAATTTATAAACTTGTCGTCAATACGATGCGACAGGTTTTTGCCCAAAAATTTACAATAATGTTTTATGAATATCACTTTTACAATACTGTTGATTACAATTAAACCTTATATCTCTCGATTATCAACATTATTGTTCATGAGCAATTCTTTTTCTGAAAATAAAATTTTCAACGTCAAATCTAAATGGAATTACTTTTGAGTCTATTTTGTAGAAACGGTAGCCATTGCATCGAATCATCGTTGGGCCGCCGTATCCTGCAGAGGAGTATTTTTCCGCTCAGTTATTCGGAAAAGAGGTTAAATTACATACAATAAGACAATTTCATACGTTACACGTTTCACAGTTGAAGTATTTTAGTACAAAGCGGATACTATTGTTTCCTTACACGTATAACATACAATACCGATAGCATCGATACCGTGAAAATTTCACGGAACCAAATCATTACTCTTAACCATGCTTTCAAGAAAAATCTTTCTTTTGGGTAATAAATACTAGCGTCGAGCGAATTTCTACGAAAATGTGCAAATATATTAATTCTGAAAAACTGTAGTCGTAACTAACTAATTCAGTTCTATAAGCAACTAGCGAAATTTGTTCGAGCTAATCACCTAATTGAAAAATTCTTGGCATATTTCGTTTCTTTTAACTTCAAAGATTTATAACTTTATTTTTTTCATAAAAAATGTAACATGTTTTATCTATATAAGGTCATAATAAAACTATTTAATATTAAAAATTTTATAATCATCTAAAACCTATATAGGTCCTTTTGCTGGGCACCGTCCTTCGTTCATGTGAGGAACACAGAGTATGTGAACTATAACATTACCACGCTGAAAGCGGTTGCCCTAACAAACGGGACCAACATCTTAAGCTTTCTTCCGAAGCACAGATGAGCTAGAGATAGGAAATTTGATTGACCCATTCAAAGACCAACCATTTCACAAGTTGCTTTGTGACTACGTCAACGAGCTCATCTAATTATTTAGTGTTTCTTTTATTATTACGGGTTGTGATAATAACACTAGTCATCACAGTTTCTCGTACTCACAAATTTTTAATTTTATGATGACTAAGTTCATATTATTTAATTATAAAATTATCGGTAATCCTTAATAATGTTATCTCATTGAAAAATTATTTTACTGGGGTATACAACGTCTAGAATTAAATACTTTATTCTGAGAACAAATTACCACGGCTGTATGTCACATTCAGATGCATCCTGGACCATGTCACCATCGTCAAATTTTAACAATGACCGTGCGTCGCGGGCATTCGATGTGAGCTGAACAAAGCCATAACTTGGCAAAGACATTTTCCGTTGTCAAAACGGTTGCCTTTGCAAAACGGTGCGCAATCAGTCGCCGGCGGGTACCCAACAATTATTCAAAATACATCAGGCAATATTAGATAGGTGGGCGGGCCATGCGTTTTGCATTGCGAATCAGTGGGACTTTGTGCGGAGACCCTGGGGAGCATGCTTGTTTGTGCCGACGTCAGCGGCAGATTGCGAGTGCGGCCTTTTGCCGCATTGTCCGCGCGTCCGGGGATCGCCGCTGGCGCCGCCGTACCAAAGCGCTAATAGTGCTTGCTTGCGAATGTTTTGTAAGGTGATACTCGTGCACGCATTCCGACTGCCTCACAAGAGACGGTTACTGACACGGTCTCGTTAGACAATACACTGTAACATGCAATGTCAAGGTTTCCCGACGACAATTTCGATCGTACCAGTTACCGTATCGTCAACTTTGGATTCGGTACTGGAAATATTTGATAGTTATACAATATCTGAATCATGAATAAAATCAAATTCATAGCTTCAAAAATTACAAAATTTGCTGAACGAAATGGCTAATTAAATAATTCGCTTTATTTATATTTACACCAGCTAATGAAGCGACGGAGAACGAAACTCACTGACAATCGTAATCTGTCTTTGACAATAGAAAGAGACCGACTCTTGTCACAACATTTAGATCAGCTAAATCATAATCAGCCTTTTAGAATATGGATGATCACCGGTGAAATGTTTGATTTAAGTTTAGGTCTGCGTTCTGCGTTCGCTGCTTACATTAGTATTCCCTTTGCGCAGTTTGTACCCGAACCGCACATTATTTGTATACACTAAGCATGAAATGTTGCCAAGCAAACGTGTACTATTTGCGTGGAGGTTTAGAAAGCAGGCGCGGGGGGAAGGGGTGCTGTGGGGGCGGCCCCGGCGGCCCGCCGCCCCCATGCGTGCACGGTCGAGAAATGCCCGCATCACCCACTCTGAGGTTTCAATACTCCATAACGAAATGCATTCAATTGCAATATTTTTGGCGATCGCTAGAAAGACGCGCCCACAGAACAACCTCTCAATATAAACTTTCTTTAGAGTTCTCAAATTGGCCCATATCTTTCCTTAGTGGCTGTTTATTTTTCCGTTTGGAGTGGACTCCCGATTGCCTCGTCCAGCATTTTTAGGAAAATTCGATGAAGTACAACGATTTGGAAACACACAGAATATTGCTCTTTGCCCGTCGCAATGCACTTACGCCGCGTAGAACAAATTTAGCGAGTCAACTTTGAAAAGGAAATTTTTACGAATATTTATGGTTGGCGCTCGCTCAGATAGACGACACTGACGGAAAAATACGGTACGCGGTTTTATTTAATTAGCCAATACTTTCAACGTCATATTTTCAGTAAAAGATTAATGGTTAATTTATTTAAATTTACTTTAATTTAAACGCGAAAATAGCCGGCATTTTTATATTACTAAATGTCTAGAGATGACACTTTTAACATTATATTTAACATTTTAACGTCAATCTTATATAGGAATCTACTTAAAGTCGTGTAATGTCGTCGTGTGTATGTGTATTTAAGTTGTGTGCTTAAAGTCGTGTTCATTCATTTCATAATTATATTTTGATATAACGTAGTTTCTTTACTCATTGACATTGTGACACAAACACGTGAAGATGGTTCTCACTGTGACATCACAAAAAAATTTAAAAAAATCCAATCATCCAAAAAAAATTATTCAAATCCAGTCCATCAAATTTCACAAGGATTGACCAGATTTTTTTTAACTCAACAATGCTTGAGATTAATTTCGATGACGGTATATTCTACTATTAGAAAAAGACTTTTAGAAGGCATGTAATGCACCATTCCAATTATGCATCTAACTCCAATACCAATAAAAATTTATATTTCTGTGGACCATCAGACATCGATATTTAATTTAACTATTGACGGAGAGGCACATCACTACTATACTTCACTTGGTGCCTTTTAAATACAGTGTACGACTTTAATCTATGGTGATGGATGTTAATATTTTTGTTTTCACAGTTGTTATTATGGTATTGCCATTATAATTTGTATAAAATGTAGTATTACCAATGTATAATGCTTTAAAAGAAGTATAAAGTATAAAAAGTTAAGTATCCTCCCATGCAAAATTACATAATAGCGCTATGCTAAAAGTTTTTGTTATTCATTACTTGAAACGAGCAGTATGCTAGAGCCGTAAATTAAAAAAAAGAATACCGTGCGTACAATTTAATTCCGAAGCATTTTAAAGTCAAATACGTTGCCGTAAGCGAATTAATAATGAATGTTTAATGTAACGGTCGGGGATAAGCACGTATGCATCAAATATTGTATTTATTAACACCCCTATTTAAACAGCAATAAGGCTTGTTCTCGCCGGAAACTGACTCATAAAGTATGACCAGTGTGAGCACACATTTGGGCTCGAACAGGAAATATCTTGCGAAGCTACAATAATTCGAGATAAAACCACGCCTCGTGTACAAAATGAGGTATAAAGCATTTAAAAGGAAGCTGACCGCTTAAAAAATAAATAGCTTTGAACAACCTTTGTGATGCAGATTTATTTACTAAATAGCAAATGGAAAATATTACTTTTCCAGTTTCATCTTTCATTGGCGGTGAATTTATTTGATTGCAATCTCCTTACTTAATTTCATTTTCACGTTTTCAGTTGTTTTATTCACTCTTACTTTTTTACAATTACACTAAGGCATTTGCGAACACCAAGAAATTAATGGAATGGCATACGGGTGTGAAAAGTTTAAACAAAAATAAATAAATCAAATGAGTTTCTATTACAGCAAATAATTTGAAGTCCTTTAAAATAAAAAGTAAACAGCTTTACTGTTAAAGAGAAAAGAATACGACTTTCTGAACCTTAAAATTTGATATATGGAATATAATGAGATATATATTTATTGTACATCAACCAATTCAGAAAATAAATACACAGGGAATTGTTTACTAATTTTGCATAAAGGGCTACATTAACCATTATATTCATGAAGACCTCATATGAAGTGATTAACTAATGTTAATAATATATAAATATTATTATTGATTTTAAATATTGTTTTGTATTGCGTATGATTTTAGTTTTACCGTGCTCGCAAAAACATTTTCACAAGAATAGTAGCATTTCTTTGAAGACGAAATATTCTAGTATGGCTTTGCTTCACGCGTTCAGTTTAAAAAAGGAAAAGAAAGACAAAAATAGTATTTCTGAAAATATATGATTCGTATACGGTTTATATCCGTAAGCTTGGCCACATCACTAGGGACTGTAAAACGATTCATGTGATAAAATATCCATAAATGCTTTAAAATAGTGTATGTTTCTAGATATGGCGACACTGGACATCAATATTATTTCATTGTCTATGATTGCATTAAGACAAAAGAAAAATATTGACATAATTTCATGGGGGAGTTTTCTATTCTCTTTGATATAAAACCACGTCTTTTGATACTGTATTTCTGTTTGCATTCACTTTAAGAGGTTCATAAGGATATTAAACATTTAACTAAGGAATTATAAATTTAAGTAAAAGAAGATCAAGAAGAAAAATTAAAAGCTTTCTTTTGTGGCAAGGCAGGTCAATGATCCTTGGATTAATCTTTTAGTAGATCAGTAAGGGCCACATTCAAAATTATATTTTAGCTCCGATAATAAAGTAATAAATGAAATATTTATTACACCTACATTGATTATCTTAAATTAACATATAGGTAATTAATATCCTGAATATAGTCCAGAACATATTACATTGGTACGAAAGTAACTGAGACCATACTATATTGGTGTTTATCGCACAAGAATTCGCCCAGACCTTGATTGAATCTAAGACCTTTATTTAATTAGATCCCTAGCTAACTATTTAACATTGTATAGGTACGTGTCCATTTGTTCCAGTATTTAGTTACAGTAAATAATTTCCTTTGACTTAAGATTTGTGCCATTCCAATGAAACTATTATGTATGCCAGTTTAAATGATTGAACTGTCATATCTGAATCTGGAAGACAAAGGGTTAAGTGGTCAAAGCTGTACATTGATGGATATTACAGTAAAACCATACCCATAATTAATATCAAGCAATAACCGATATGTCAACAGTAATGTGGATTAATCTAGGCGTTCACGTTGTTCTAGCTCTGTTTACAGGGAGATCTTAATTACTTGTTTGCCGAGTGCTGGGAATATTACTTTCTGTTAGGGTCTGCTAATGATACAACGACAAGCAACGCTATTTTTAAGATTTTTAACGTAATTGTGACTACCGAAATCGATATCACAAAACAGATATCGATATAAGAAAGCAAAGTTGCCAGCTTTCAAAGATAGAAATCGCCGCCATTCTCGTTATCATAAGGGATTATTCGCGCTTCATTTCGTCTTTACTATTTATAATGTAAAATAAATTTCTTAATTTGTGATACACCTCATAATTAAAGCGAACTAAAGTGAGCGGTTACGCGATTGTAAAGTGCGGCGCGGGCGCAGTAACAAACAGAGTAATCGTATCATATGACTTCCAAGCCCGGACAACACACATACAATACACACGACATTGGCGTAGACACCTGCGTTCAGCTTATACGGAACGTGCCATTTGCGAAAATACAAAAAATAATAAATGTTATTTAATTAAGTGCCTAATAAAAATTTTACGACTAAATAAACGCTGCGAATCACCATGTGCTTTTGTAGGGGTATTTTAGTTCGTTTTACCAAGCACATAGTTCCATGAGTTCTTTTTAATCATAAATTAATGGCATTTATGACCGATGTTTCCAAATAAATCAACTTGAAGTCACGGCGCACATCTATATCTAAAGTAATTAACATATATTTTATTCCATTTAAATCCAGATACTCTTTTGACTCAAGTGAAATTCAAATATTAAAAAACCCGACTCTGCACTTGTATAAATAAATTTTGCTCTGATACACCTTGTCAAAAAGTCGAGACATGCCTGTGTAGAACCCCAAACGGGAAAAATGTAATAGATGATTTTTGATAATAAAAAACCATCGGTTGATAGGCAATGGTAACTTCACCGTCAGTAAGTTTTTAACTCCATGGAAGAATGTTTCGTTTTAATTATAATTTCACATTGAGTTTTTTCTAATGGAATGTTATTTCTTATTTTTATTGTAAAACAAAATATCAGAATCATTGCGAGTGGCGGAGGCAACCGTGGCTTGTAATATACCGATGTTTAGATTTGATTGAACGCATAAGAATGTTCTGACGAATAGGCAACGTGCCAGAGGGAGAGGTGCGGCGCGCAAGCGGGACACACAATGCCAATTACCCCCTGAGATTGTTGAATAAATTTACATTCAGTTGATTGAAATAATAATGAAATTGCTACGGCACACTCCGTAGGTTCGTGCGCGATATTTAAATTAATAATAAAATAATAATTGTATATATCTTGCATGTGAGCGGAGCGGGCCGATTCTATGATAATTAGGTACTTAAATATTGCGTTTCTTTTGCCTGTAAAATACAAGTTATCAACTGTCTGGACGTTTAACGTATTCAATTCATTTAGAATTACTTCTAACGAAATGTATTCTTTTTCTCGCTCTGTTGTACCTAATTGGAATTAATGTATTTAATGTACTTACTTATTTTAACATAAATTTGTCAGAGTGGAATTTTTTATTAGGTCCCAAAACAAGAACTCTGGAGTTCTTGATTTGGGACCTAATAAAAAATTCGGGAACTTATAGAAGACTGGCCTAATCCAAATGCATACTCTGTAGTGAAGTCGTCGAAACTTATCAAGGAACCACAAAATAAATGTAGGGCATAATTTTTTACACTATATGCCTTATAAAAATGTCGAAATATACTTTTTATTTATTAAGTGAACTAATAATAAAAGCTGGAAACCTTTCGTTCGTATTATATATTTTAACGACGAATATAAGTAACCGCTGGGAAAGCTTGATAATGAAGTGATTTACGTTGATTACAGGACAGTACAATAAATTTTAAAGCACACTGGAATGTGTCAAAGTATAGCAACTTATTTTTCATACTAATAACCCCCTTCAAAGGAAAAACGACGCTCAGTTCCTTCAGTGAATTCTTTATTCGAATTGATTTATTCATAACAACATAGTTGGTGGTCTTTGCCGATCAAAGCAGACTATTCGCATAAAACATTACCAGTTAATACCTAAAGTTATTAAAACATTATGTGAATCCGGAAATTTCCAGTAACCTATCGTAAGATCACTGCAAGATCAATATGACATATTCAATACAATCGATATCCTATGCGTTTACACACAAGGTCTCACGTGTGCACCACGTGACCCACATTAAACATCCTTGACCTTACCCAAGGAGGGTCAATCCATTTGAACGTATCACAAACTATCCGAATGGAAAAATCGGATTCCGGCGGGGAGATACGACTACAACACAGCGGTCCGGCGCCGGGAAGATTCCGTACAGAGACGGAGGTCAATGTAAGTCGGCGGTTTAACCCTGACCTAGCTCAAGTGTTGGGCGGGTCACGTGGCCGGGCGGGCGGCAAGTGACTCCGGGCATTCACCTTGAGACGTAGAGTAAGCGCGGCTACGGAATAGTTGCTCCGATCTACATAACACTCGGATTTTGTTTCCTTTTTTAAAACCACTTCAACGTTTCGGCGCCATGAAATGACTCGCCAACATCAACAGGTGGCTGTGATTTGTTAGATAGTGTTGTTTGTAAATTGTTCTGATATTTTGTCAATCGGGAGTCCGCAACAATGTTCTATGAGTATATGGCGCAAATTTAGGCACTAATTAACCTCTGTTGTATTTAAAGAATCATTTATAAATTTAATTGCGGAATGTTACAAATCAATTACAATACTGTACCGTTAACCAAAGGTGAATAACATTAAAATATAATTGAATAAGAAATATTTTATCATAAATAATAATTGCTGTCTTAAATACAATGTACGAAACGAGTATATCTTGTTGGTTCAGAACTGTTCCTTAAAAGTCAAGCGGTACGAATAAATTGATTCTCGCTCACCCCGCGTACGCACCAAGTGTAATTGCTCGCAATTTTACCGGCTACTTTATAGGCTGGCTGGCATTTTAAAAAGTCATATTTATCATACTTTGCTCCTTATTGTCTAACTCTAAATCTAGTGCGATAGCTTTTGTTTTTGAAATCTTTACTCCTTACTAAAGTGAAACGTCACAATGATATTGGTTTAAGCGGCAATGGAAATATGACATACGTTTTAATGAAAGTAATAGCGATAGATTCAGAGTTAGATTATAAAGGGGCTGGTAGTAAAATTGACAATAATTTTAAGTACATTTATATCGATGTAAGGTATCGATATTTATATATGCCTTAATGTCGCCATTTATATCTAAAATGACGACTTTCAGGACAATTTGCTAGCAACTTAGAACAAGCCTCTTAAAATAATTCAAAAGCGTATGGAGTGTATTGACTTGACGTTTCTAAATGGTGTTCTAAAATATTCAAAAGACGCAGCTTACTTAAAAAGTAAAGAGAATGCCAACAGAACCCGCACCGGTTATCGTTATTTCCTTTATAAATTGAGAAGATTTCGTAAACAAATTATTGGGAAATCCTTTGACTAGTCTAACATTATGTTAAGTGGTTATATAGCTAACGGCCAGGGTTTATACTTAACAAAAAGGGATAGCTTCAAAGAGATTTAAATTGTAAGGCTTCGGAAATACAAAGAGAGGCTGAAAGTTTCTCTACGTAGCTGTTTGCATTTCAAATGAGTTTCTATATCTCAAGTTATTTGGTTATTTATTTTTAAACTTATTTGTTTAGTACCAAAGACAATTCTAGGAGAAACTCTACAGACGCGTCTATCTTTACTAGCATACTCCATGAACTTAACCGCCTAACACACTATCTATTGTTAATTGCGGAAGATGGCGGAGCTCGGACTAATTATTTATTATATTTCTTTTTAGTAGTATTTGTATAGTAACCATACGTTTATTATATATTTTTTATTTAAATATTATGATATTTAGGTGGATATAAATCCAACAAATCATTAATATCGATCGGTCCAGTCGGTTTTGAGTTATTTAGTGTGTCTGACTACCTCGACTTGGTTATATTTATTTATATTTAAAAAAAATTGACTATTAGAACATATGAAGATTGAGCAATATGATTATAAAAACTAGTTCGTGTCGACATTTGAGGAGGACGCCACTAAAAGGGAAATGTCTCCCGGCGGACACGGGTATATATCCGTTCTATATCACCGCAATTGTTTGACACTGAAATACTTAGTATAAACGAATATTTATTCGCAACGATTGGTACTTACTTCTCATCACTACAACTACGTGTAAGTTTAAGAAAACTGTCATTAAACTGTAAGAAAATTACTTGAGCTGTTGCGAGATTTGATAAGCAAAAGTTGGATTTTTATGCGCCCATAGGCTAAGCGAATTAAGATCATTACTATTATTAAGATGCAAAAATTAAAATATTATCCAATTTTTACAAAGTTTAAACATACCTACAAATTAATGCATACAAATAACTGAACTAAAAAAGCTAAATGTTGAGTTTCTTGCGGCACTTCTTCTCAACAGGCCATTCACATCGAAGTGCTAGTAGGAAAAATATTGACGTGCAAAAGTATTTCTTGTAAATCTACTTGCAAAAATAAATGATTTTGATTTTGAACACGTTACATATTCATCGTTCTTCATAATTCATTATTTTAAGTCACGATTTCTTTGGGAAATAGAAAAACTAACTTTAATGTAATCCAATAATAAATACACCCCTAAAAATATTATCATATACCCACTACTACTTTTGATTAAGGAATTGCAAAATAGTAATATTAAATTCACGTGTCCCTTTCACATGATTTGAATTTAGATTGATTTTGAATTTAAATTGTAGAATCGATGTAATAACGGACTCCCAATCGACTGGCAACATTATTATCTCAATATTATTTTGTTTAACTTACGTCAGTTCCAAAAATCAAAGAAAGGTCAATTATTGAAAGCAAGGCGCGAATGACTGACCTATTTAATTAAGCAAATTCACAAAACCAAAAACAAGAGTTATCCGTGAAAAGGATATTGTAAAATACCCACAAACTGACAAGAATGAAACCCGACAAAACAGGCGCCAGCAACCGAACGTATTAAAACAATTGTCATAATACCGCAATAGGAGCTAATACGAGCAAAAGGAAAGGGCACTTAAGTGTTTCTCTGGAACGGACAATACGGCGGACACCGGCGAACGATACGGCTACTCCGTCCGCAAAACGGACGGAAGTATGGATATCCGACGCGCGCCTTGCGGCCCGTTTCCTTATGTCGGTCCTGCGTAAGGTTCCGTGCACAATATTATAGGGTTGCCGCTACTTAATATTATTAAGATGAGACAGCTTACAATCCTTTCAAATATTTCTGATATAGATTTAGTTTCAATATTTTCAGATTCATTGTCATATTTCAACCATTATAAACTTTAACCCTTTTGAAAAAGCTTTTGAATCCGAAGTTTAATTAATTATCATCTATTTCAGATCAATTCCAATGTTTTTTTAATCCAAAGAGCTAGGTAAGTGAAAGACCTGGGCAGTTTAAAGATTCAAACGGGCGATTAACTCGCTCCATTCAAACTAAAAAAGTTTTGAGTTCCTCTGAATAAGCCAAGTCAAAAAGAAATCTTTTGTAGCTTAAAACTTGGGTAGCATTTTTGTTGTTGTAGTATGCTATAATGTGAGAGGTGCATATTGGAATATAAAGCGATTATTGCGCATTCAAAAAGGAATATAACACGACAGTCTTAACTCACTGTGTGTGCATAGATGCACATATTTTTTATCACTACTCTTCACGGGGGTCTTTTTTTTTACCTTCATATCACCTGATGGTAAGTGATCATAAGGCTGAAGATGAAAATAAGCTGCACCTGCACTCCTCAACTACGAGATAGACTATTAACGGACACAACTAACGTAAACTATTATTATTGAAGCAATGAGTTTAATTAGTGACATTATTACTGATTAATAAAATGTATAGATTGCGAACAATCTGTTGACAGCCCTGTAGTCACATTCCGGCCTGAAATATTGTGGCAAATTGGTCCATTTAAATTATAATGTAAGGAAGTGTATCCGTATTGCTTTAAGTAGCTGTATCCATTTAGCATTTTAATGCCATCCAGTTCTCGTTCCATTTGGAAAATTCTGTCCTCTTATAGTTATTATAGCTGCGCGTTGTACCCCCTTATGTATTTCATATCGTTATTATAAATTTTTCCATTCAAAATTATTATTTAAAAGTCTTTTTTGCCTTTGAAATATACCATCGCTTCTAGAGGAGATAAAATGTGATATCGCAAGCACACGTAAATTGTTGTGCATAAATTAAAAGTTGATACAACCATTTTTTCTTTTTGATATATTTATACGTTACTACACTAGGAACATAAAAATTAATTCCGCTAATTGCAAAAATTTTTTGTAATGGTTCTTTAAGTAATTTCTTAAGTACTTTGTACCTAAAATCCTTTCGTTTGTACCTATAAGACAAATAAAGGTAAAACTCAAAGTTTACACTAATATTTGCGAACAAGCGAAAGCGTTAGTCTCAGAAGTGTATAAAAAGTTGTTGGCTAGTTACTAAACATTATATTTATATTTTTAGTTCGCGTTAGAGCTCCACAATCTTGTTTGCTCGTCCCTTTCGCTCTGGTACTTGGCGAGGAGGATGGGTGTATAGCGAAAAACTGACCGGGCTACCGTTTCTAGGCGTTGCGTTGATTTTTAACACCCACCGGTAGTAAGCGCTTTTACTGTACAGTTGTATAGATAAAGTTCGCATTGCAGGAAAGTTCTCATTGCCCAAAGTAGTGGACACACCTTAGTTTTTTTGACCATTCCATTTCCAAGACATATTTATTAACCGTACAAGTATTTTTGCTTTTTGTTGCAAATTGCCAATCTACTAACATATTTCATAAATGCTAATATCTTATTTTTTACATTTAAAACCAAATATATTTATATTACATTCGAGTTAAAAAAAATTAAAAATATCATCTTACTACTGGAATAGTTTAAGTATTATCAGCAACGTAATACACAACAGATTTCAAAATATATGCATGTAACCGAGACATGACATAATTTATATTAAATATGCATATTTGTATATAGTATGCTTCAATATGTATAAACCAATATAACAATTAACATACTATATAGCTTTCGTAATTATAATAATAGTTATCATAATTACATTTCGTATATTATCCATTTTCACTTACATCATCCAATTCATATCTATATTATCAAGCAAATACAACAGAAACTGACTTAAAAATTTAAACGGACATGCTTAATTTCGTTGTTATCACCCCTAATTGGAGCATTTAAACATAATAACCAAATATTTGTTAGACGCGTTCATTTGAACACTGAAATCTCGACATGCGCTTTATCGGCTTGGCAATGACTAGGTTATATTGTAACTGACAGGTGCAAATCAACATCGGCTGCACCTAATTCCTGGCATGTAGAGTTCCGTTGACGCCTTCCGAAGCGTTCGAACACTTGACGGGCGCGTCAAGCACTCGGCTAGGGGCAAGACTGGGGGCCCCCCAACCCCCACCCGTTCAAAAAAGGCGATGCACTTTGAATTGTTCTTTTTATGTCCAGGATCGATCGTTTCAGTAAAGGAGTGAATTTTTATCCGTCCACCTCCCGCGGGCTCGCCACTTCACACGTGGTATAATTTGGGTGCGTTCGGAGCTTCCTATTAGAAAAAGAACGCTGATTTTTGCGGAAGAATGATCTAGAACCTATCGAAACGTTATGTTTATATTTCGTCCGAGTTTTACCTTTTGCAATTGACAGGCCAATTAAGTATCTACTCCTTTTTTGCTACCAGTTTATGATATTTTCGCGCCCTATAGATTGGTCCGTGTCTGCCTCCAGCACTCTACGCCCACCGCACGTATGAATATGCCTTACGCTAAAGCAAAAACTATTGAAGAGATCGCCATTCAGTTGTTTCCTAGAGATACTTGTAGATTAATAAAGATAACACTATTCCTATCTATATGAACAGCGGAGGTGTTTCGTCATAATAAATAATAATGAAAAAGAAACGTATAGAATGCCTCATGATTCTCACGAGAACGCAACGGCTTTTTACTGAAAAAAGACTGCGATGTGAAAAATCCCGCGTGTTAATCAAATACAATAAAAAGGAAAATATTTAATAAAAAAAACCGAAATAAACATCAAGTAATTAAATACAAAAGAGTATAAAGGTTACTACACTGACCGCTATGTGCGTTTTAAATTAATGAACGAGAGGAGGCAATAAGAAAATATTAGTGCAACGTCAAAGAAATCTAAACTTTAACCAATACTAATAACTTCCATTTTAGAGTTTCTACATGTACCAATGTTGAATGAAATATTTTTGACTTTGACATCGCCGTTTTGGCTCGTGAAAACTGATATTACTGTAGATAAGAAACTTTGTTGGGGCGTTCATGTTTTTAGTGAAAATTCTTAAAAGGGAAGACTGCGGCGACTAAGATCTCGAAATAGGATCAAATTGACATACTTATCGTTAATTCGTTGTATCTTGTAACACGACGCATAACATTCATCAATTGTGTTGCAATTCTCACATTGTACAACTTACTTGAAACATGTGATCCGTAATAATACTCAAACTGCTTACCTGGAATGGAAAACAAACAATACATTAATTAATTGTATCTATTAAGAAGTATCGATTCTTATTGATTTAAAAAAAAATGAATAAGTACAGTATAGAACAAATACACCCATACAATAAAGTGATAGCTCGGACTTTGACGATACAACCAGTATATTAAGCAATTAATTGTGTCAATTTAAATCTTACCTGAATCATTACTATGGATGAATATTGAACATAACGTTGATATTTAAGCAAATGCTTTCGTAACAGTAGCATATAACTCGATGTTTGACAGTGGGGTGACTATTACATAGGTATGTATTATGAAATTCAGCAGTTTTTGTTACAATTCAATATAGCGGCGTTCGTAGCTTCGTTGTTTTCTTTTGGTAGTACACTTAAATGTGCTGTAGACTGTGTAAACCAAGATAAAAACGTATTGAGTCTGAACATGGACACATTTCAAGCGGGAAAATAAATGCCAAATACCGAAGTGTGGACGAAGAAGTGGCAACCAGAGCGATAATTAGAAATTGCATCTTTATGTACATTTTAAGCAAATTGATATTTTAATATGACACGCGCAACATCATGTGGCAATGTTAAACCTTATTCGCTTCAACGTACAGCACAAAGTTGTCTTTATATTGTTTGTTACAAAATAACTTCGATTCACTGCTCGGGAAAGGGGGACGTTGCGTGCAGCGAAGACTTGCCCGTTCGCTTGTTACACGGTCACGTATCTGCTGATGTTACAATACAAACGAACATGATTACGATTCATTCACCAAACAGCTGTGTCTATTCGGCATAACACTTACCGTGAGTTCCGTCTACTGTGTGATAGGCTGCCTCCTAATAATGCACATAAGGCGTATTTTTTCATTATAGACAAAAATTCGTACATACATTTTATAACGATGATTAAGCAAAAAACTATTTCTTCAGAAACATGGTGAAACAGTATTGTATACCCTTGCAATGAATCTATCGCAGATTAGCAACAATGTATTAAATTGGATAATTAGCAACATTGTTGCGTACAAACGCCAACACAATTATTTATTAATGCCGACTGTATCATGCGGTCTGTATAAAATAATTATAATCGATAAAAAGTATCGGTGTAATTGCTTTGTGAGGCGATGCTATTATATGTATTAAATATACCAAGAGCGTTCTCATGGTTTTTTTTAAATTAATATTTAATTAAAAAAGGCTTCAAGGTAGAGGCGCTTATGCTAAATAAGTTCACTTAATATGTTATTTAAAAATAATTAACATTCCTTAAAAAGTCAGTGAGCGCAATCAGTAAATAACTAAAATTATTTGGACAAATGACCTAAGTACATGACACATCATCGAGTAAAGTTTGTTTAATGTATCGAAAGTTACAGAAAATTTTCGAAATCATTACTTTTTATATTTCAAAGACGTTTTTCATTATTTTAATTAGGTCTGCTATAAGAACACAACGAAAAGCAAGAAAAAATAAATAGATTCGAAGGTCCGAGAATACTTCCCTGAAGAACGCCGCAATAAGAATATTTTAACGTTTAGTTTTTCTTTATTAAAATACTATTTTGTATGAAATTCAATTGACTTCGGTTAAAATAAAATAAAAATCTAGAAAGGTGGGACCAAGAACAATAGCTGTAGTGAACTAGTCTAGAACTTGAAGCACTTCTTTAATAAAATATTTATTTTAATCATGAGTCAATCCCTGTGGAAACCACGTCCACGTGTGTGTCCACGGAGTTCCGTGGCATGGGAGTCTGTATGGCCGGTTAGGATTAAACACGAAATTCAATATCAAAGCCTTAAGAGGCTGAAGATCTTAGTAGTGGCACTGTTTCCTCAAAACGATATTAATAGCATAGCTTAAAATGGCATCAATTTGAGATATGTCACACAATCGATACAGATACCTATTCATAATTTGTCTGCGAGCTTAATATTAAGAGTACACCCACATTTTCATGACAGATACAAAGTAGTACTCACCTATTCAATTGTAATAATTTTCTATTGAAATAATACTCGGTCATGAATGTTAGCCCACTTACCACGCATATATTAAAATATTATATTTTGCTGCGTAGAAACTGTACTATAATTTAACACAACGAATGGCGGGCGTTTATTTGTAACAGTTACATAAATTATTTGTAAATTAATAGCCTATTGTGGCCCGCCCAGCGCTGGGCTGGGACCCGACAAACTAGATCGCGACACGAACATTAATTCACCGTTTGCGGAGTCAAAGTTTAATTAAATTAATTTATTCGTAATCTGACAAAAGCAGCAACAGTGAGTGATTCTGCGCTCATTCTCTAGAACTAAAAATATTGTATGATGTTCCTCAATACTTTTGAATTCGAGATAATATACTTATTTTAATAACATAAACATAAACAACAATCTACAGGGCGCAGGACTTCCTACGGGAGAAACACGAAGAGGTGTTTGGGTCATAAGCAAGAAGGAACTCAAGATAGCGAATATTGATAACCAATCTAGGATAAACCATGATGAATAATTGAACTTTTTTCGAAATCAAAACTAGAACGCTCAAACCTGTACTCCAAAAAGGTCCTCAACTCTTCAAACAACAGCAATTTATTGAAAAGTGTAGTCTTCATTATAAATCAGACAGACGTATTTTCATTTTACATTTCATCTCTCCGGACACCGTTCTATTTGAATACTTTCCATTCGATTGGAACATGGTAAAAAAGTGAAAACACAAATAAAATAAAACCAGACCCCACTCAAGAGAGATGATCGTTGTTTAATAAATACCAGGGCGATACAATGCGCGTAGCTTTTTACATGTCTCCCTTCGAGTCCACCTGGGATTTCCGCCAACGTTCTGATTCTCGTATGAAATTTCAACAGAATGGATTAAAAAATAGAACAAGTTAACCATGTATTCGCACGACGCGTTCCTCTTATTAATACTTGCGGTATACCATTAAATTAAGACTGGTAAATGCGGATTCTCAGTTCCACACGAGACCGCGCTTCTAAAGGGATAATACCTTCGCGTTCCATCAATTTTTTCCTATTATTCTATCCTTATTCGGTATGGCGAAATGGGAACGTTGCCGGCGACTGTCCAGCGATTTTATGAATTGAGATGGACATGTGATTACTCATTTATTTTGTTTGAGATATTCATTATTTAAAGTGATCTTCAGTGTCTTTGATGTAGAGGTATTAAGTAAAAACGAGGACATCGGTGGTTGAGTTATACTTGTGTAATAAATCCAAAAAGTTGTTATAAATAAGTTTGAGTTTTCGGGGCTAATGCATCTGGGCGTACCCCAGGGATCGATACTAGGGCCTTTGGTGTTTTGATTTATATAAATTACCTCTCTTACCATACATACGATTTGTGTTTTTTATTGACAATTGTTTTATAATATTAAGCATTATTGTTTATTATAACGTATTTTTTACATTTAAGTGATTGGAAATATTAATAACTACAATCAATTTAACTGTTTTTACATTCATAATCTTATTATAGACTGTGGATTTTAATATTTTTAAAATGATTCACACGTGTCAGTTCTTCTCGGGACAAGATTCCAGTTGACATTAAATGTCTAGCCAAAAAGGTACATTCAATAGTGTTGCCATTGGAGTGTCAGTATATTATTTAAATTGCAAGTAATAACTTTTCAATAGAAATATTGTTCGCGGCTGGTCTGTTATTAATTACACTAAGGTATATTTTAAATTTCACGTTATTGATTACGATAGCGCCCATCTATTAGATATGTACCAGAAATCACTTCGTTCAAAAAACCGACGTTATCCAGATCTTTCGCATCGGCGATTTTGTTACTATCGGAACTAACTAGAGAGTATTTCATCATTGACTGAATATAACACTCTATATCGTTGCTATGTAGATTTAGGTAGTACCTGTATCTAACGACCACGGCTATAAATTATATTCCTCGCGCATTTATATTATTAAAAAGCCAACTTCAAGGGAGAACCTTTTATCTATAACAATGTAGGTATATTTAGTCGTATTAACCTCGTTCAGAGTTCGTCGACCCGCTTTCGCGAAAAGATAACGTTTTACCTATTATCATTTTGATGCGTTATTCATAAGTTACGAATACATGATATGGAAGTTATTTGAATTAAACGAAGAAACGCGACTTGGGAGTACTCCACTGATAAACTGTACCATTTAGAAAAGTTACCGATAAAACTATTGTTATTAAATTTTTTTCATAATCAAAATACTTGTAATACGTTTATATGGATTGTGTAAGTTCCGTTGAAATATTTATTTATTTAAGCTTTTATATCCATTGTAAATATGCCGGCCTTAACGATAAATATCTTCCATATCAGTCAACCATCAGGAAAAGCAGAGACATAATATTATTTTTCCTATAACTACAAATTAGTTAAAACTAAACAGATTACAATACCCGCCGTCGATGTGTACTAATATTTAGTATAACTATTGTATTATTATCGTTATTATATCAAAAAGCGTATTAAAAATGGCGGAGTTAACGCTTAATGATATTCTCTTCCAGTCAAACTACGTTCTCTTAAAGTTGCACAAATATTAAGATAATTAAAAAATATTGTCCATTAACTATTTGTGTAAAAAGTTTTTTATTATAATAAGGGTTTAAGCGGTTAATAATTCAACTAGAATGTGCTCAAATATTAAGACAAAAATTACATTTAAATACATTACATACACTACATTAAAGATGCGATATACTAGTTTTAAACAAGGTTTATTTTGAGTAATGAAAAGGTAAGTTTTCTGTTGATAAAAAAAACAAAATTATTAAGGTCAAGTTTTCTATGCATATTCTAGTTATAATACCAAGCAAAAACTCCTTTCAGTTAAATGATTTTGTACAACTCAACTCAATACACTGTTGTTATGGTCATGGCTCTTATTACGATGGTCATAAAGCATTAAAGGTGTCAATGTGTACACATATTTTTGTCGCCAACTATGCGGCAGAAACAAACACGACCTCACCTGTTTGCTCGCGCACCCATCCAGCTAATTGCTAAAACAATTATACCATATATCAACGGCAAATTTTAAGTGTACGATTACGTACGGCACCGCTCTGGACGCTTATTATTTCGATTCGATGCAATTGTCAAATGTCCACTGTGTGGTCGTTTCCTAAGACTCCTAGTAAATTTACATTTCAATAGATTCATACTCTTTTACCGCAACACAAGTTTCAAAATAAGACATTAAATAAATCTTAATCTAAATCAAAAAATCTTTATCTAAAGATTTTCAATAAATCTTAACAGAGTTACGCATTTGTGTGGGTGCGGCTGGAGCATTTAAGTAGAGTAAATACTACTGAATACTTTTAAGAATGGAATAAAAATATCACCTAAGTTATGATTTAAATTTCTAATTATTGACTCACCAATAACTGAAGACTATTAAATGGTATAAGTTTTATTTCCGAAACATAGAAAAGAGTTTCAAACCTTAAAACTGTTTTTTTACATCACAAATTATTCTTCGTTTCAATAAAGAAACTAGATTTGCTTACGAGGCTTTAAATTTTGATATATTTCACAATACATCATATATTAAAATTTAACGCATAAACCTCCGTAGATAGTTTATTGAAACTCATTATAGATAGGTAACTACTAACAAAGATAAGTCTTTTATAAATTGTCACATGCCATTTGATTGATGGAAGGTCTTTTACCAAATAGTCCTTATTGCCGTTTATTTTGTCGATTCCATATTGGAGGTAGGCGGTATAGGCGCATTCGTTCCATCAGGAGAGACAACACAAACATCGAGGTACACACATTGCACGGAAACTAAAAAAGCCTGCAGCGGCCGATGGGTTATAGTAAACTAACAGTGATACTGCTCGCGTAATAATTGGTCGCGTCAATTAACACCCGCCGCGGCCCGGTCGGTACAATGGATTAATTCACCGGGACTTTTTGACCGCGATTGGCCGGCCGTGAATATTATCCGATGCGATTGACAATCACAGTTCATGGGTTACCGGTTTGTAAACTTGTGGCGGCGAGGAAGGTTCTCTTTGTGTACTTTCTGAGCTAGGGACAGCATTTTGAAAGTTTTCCCATGAAATGATTGACGAGGAACCTATTCTATTCAAACTTATAACAGTAGAGAGAAAAAACTGTTTGAACACAAGCAGTTCACATAAGATAACTACCATCTACGTTGTTACTGTTAAATTGTACAATAACAGCTTAGAGATACTATTTTGTATCTCGTGATTATATCATTTCACGTATTAAACTATAATAAGTGGCAAATGATACTTAAATATCAAATCAAAATTGTATGCCCTAGAATATTAAGTAAAGATTTTTATTATTAATCGTTTAAGAATGATTCTAAAAATCATTATTAAACTATTAATATAAGAACGATACTTAAACTAAAGATAACTATTACGCATCTAATCAAAAAAGAAATTGGAATATCTTAAAAAAATACATTAAAAAAACCAATCGAAATTAGACCTTTATTTAAGATTAGATAAATTAGATAATTGCCCAAATATGAACACCATATTTTTCATTAACTTGACAATTAAAAAAATATATTATGGCCAAAGGGTCAAAAGGTACAAGTCGCTTTGTTTTTCTAAAGTAATTCTTCATCAAATCGACATAGCAACCGATTGTCATTGCCAATCAGTTGTTATGTTGCTGTTTGCCAAGAAGATATTGTACCAAATTAGACTTATTTATTACCTAAAACACGAAAAAATCAACCAGGTTTAATCGAATGCATCGTTAAATGTAACGCATAATCAATTCAAATTAAGAACGTTAATCTACAATTTATTTTTTATATTTTGTAAAATAGTTGGCCGGTTTTTGTTATTACAGCAATGTCGAGAGCAGGACGTTGGAAATATCAATAATTTAAATTTTTAAATAAAGCTTTATCGGAGGCGTCTAAGTTTAGAACTTCGTGTGAAATCTATGAGACGGCCGAGCCGCTACTTAGCCAAAGTAGCGAAACTTTAAAAGGAACCAAGTTTATTTTCAACTTCTTTTTGAGTCAGATTTCAGTCTTGCTTTCTTATATCTCTTTGTAGTAGTTTTGCATTAACGCTGAAGCGTTCGTAAGTAATTTTCATAATATCGTATTCCATATTTATGTACGTAGTATCGAAGATTTCAGACGTATGTGAAATACGAAATCACGATAGTGAATTAAATAAGTCTTTAGGTCAGTTAAAGCATTTCCACCTCACAAATCGCCAAAACTATTGGCTTTGCCAGTTAAAGTATATTTTTAGACAAAATGTATAAGTATATTCAGTAGATAGGATAGGCGAGTGGGCCGTTACCACTCGAAGGGGATATTTAAACAAACCAATAATATAAAATTATAAGATATTCATATCTTGTGTAAGGGATTCCGACATGACATCTAAAATTTGAGTAGATGCCTTGCCGCCGCGGAATGAAATACCTATGAAATGTCATAATTCAAAGGAATTCTACGAGGATTTTAATTAAGTCTTTGCCATGAAAAATTACGAAACCTTTGTAGTGCGCAGTTTAATTAGATCAATGGACAAGAATATTATTGGAGAGAGAGAAGTCTACCTAAAAGATAGTCTCGCCTTCCATTTCGTATCAGAGCTAAGAATATGCTGTATTCAATAATAGTTGATTGAACTAAAATTAAAATTAGTGTTTAAAATTTTGGTATATTAGTACGTTGTTCTACTGTTCCATTTTTGAAACAGCGCACCTTGTGAAGTTGAATAATATTTTAGCTTTGTTACAAAATATTAAGGTCACCAGAATAATTTTAAGAATAACGTAATAAAATATTTGCTTGGTCCAAATTCCAACATTACAATTTTATTTAGTTTGCTTCATTTCAAATTCCTTTGATAGATGGCTTTAAGTTTTACTGAATGATGCTATATTTTTGCCTTTGCAAAGTTTAGCATTTTTGGTTATTTCATTCAAAGGTATAAATAAATTTCAGAACTAGAACTTCTACTTCATTTGATTCTTAAAAGGTATTTAAACTTTTGTTTTTAATTTTATATTTAAGGTAGGATCATAATTTTATTTAAAACTAAACTACGTCACTTAAGTAAAAAAATATCATTATCAACAGTCTGTTTAATGATTGCACAGGCCGCCACGTCTGGGATTGCCCAAGTAGCTCTGGGCAATCTTCATTAGCGCGAAGCCCGGCCGTAAGGCGGGGCTGCCTGGGGGAGACCTGGTGAATTGCTTCGGCAGAACCCGGGTCACCTCAGCGATGGGCAATAGAGTTACCGGGAGTTTTAGTGAGTATTCCCAGTGCCATTCTTACGAGGCACTAGGTGAGCCCCACACCCGCCGGCCGCTTAGCCAGTGGCGTGTAGGTCCGTAGAGAGTCATGTTTGAGAAGTTAAGGCCGTAACACATAAAGGTCATAATGTAATAAAAAATTAAGTTAACGATTTTGTTTACTTACTGAAATAATGATAACAATAGCTGTGCTACGTACATCACTTCATGTTCATATGCCATCAATCTGGTCACTACAACAGGCAATACGCTGAAACTATCATAATGTTAACGTTTCGACATTTTAAATGATATAAATTGGCATTATCGCGTAGTACGCATATAATTGTTTTCAGTCGGCGCGGACTTGAATTCATTGTCTGCATTGTATTTGTTCTATACAACTTGATCTTCCAAAGGTGTGTGTAATATAACTAGATGTGCCGGTTTGTTCGGGCGACAACCTTCATTTTTATATTGAGAGGGCGTTAAAATGAGGATAAAATTTAACGAGAAATAATTGCTCAAAATGGTCACTATAAGGAAGAAAATTACGATGATTTTTTTTCAGATTCTTTTTGTAAACGTCACTAAAATGTCAAAGCAAGTTCACGTATTTAAATGTCAAAAAGGTAGGTTCTAGGGCTCCAAATACAAAAGTTGTGGTGAACATATTAAGCATTTAAGCAAAAGTTTCTAACGATACAGCTCAGATCTGTTACTAGAATACTGTATGTAGTTTCGGTTACCAAATAGATTTCCACAAATAATTAATTATACCCTAGTTAAGAGTTTGTGTTACAGAGCCAGTTCTGATAGAAAACGGAGAAATATTTAAAAATACCTTGAGTAGAAACGGGTAAAAAGGATATAGATAGCTATTAATTCTTCGATTAATAGATCTTTCCATTCATCATGCCACTTAATAAATATTTATTTATTTATTTTATTTATTTAACATTTAATGTACACATAATAAACAATAAGTAATAATTTGACACAATAATTTAAAATCATAGTGTAGTCTTAGCTAGCAACATATCACCTTTGTACGTATAGTATGTGTTGTTCTAGTTTAATTTACTTATGTGCGCTATAAAGGATATATATAATAATTAATAAATATATAATTTATATTAATCTTAGATGTATTTAGGTGTCTCGTATAAGTATCACCTAATGTTCATATTAAGATATCAAATGTCTACTTCTGAACCTTGAACCTTTACACATGGTGATCCTAATGTTCAAGAACTGATTGTATTTTATGCAACTAAAATTAAGTGAATTTCTTTTGAGAATTCAGGTGTCATACCTGTTTTCATAAACCGTTCCATGGGCGAAGTTATTTGTTATATCTGTTTAGTAGGAGATGAATATACTTAAAGTTTTTTTTTATTATTTTCTAAATAAATTTAGCCATGTGTATACACATGTATATACATTATGTATACATAACCAACATGCATTTACGGAGCGTCATTTCCACCGATGTAATAAAATGAAATCTATTTGCTTTTACTGGTTACATGACGGTGTTGATTGCAACAATATTTCACTGTAGAAGGGTGTCGGACACCGCCGTGGTGCCCCTATCAATCCAACTGAGTGTAATACAAAAATACTTTGACGAATGGTTAACTATTTTCATGTGCATTCATTTCATATATAATTTAGCAAATATGTTCGTTAGCCTGATGTACAAGACTAATTTCTATTAATTTTCATTTAGAAAGTAATACCTCTACTGCTTGTCATCAGGTGGGGTCAAAACATTTGTTGAGCTTTATAAATAAAAAAAATCCGGGATCAGTAAGAACAACAACTCCTTTGGTATTGCGATGCTTTTGCAAACATATAATTTAATAAGCTAATTTAAATGGATTTGAATTTAGTGTGATAAAGAAATGACACGAAACGTCAACCGGATTTACCGAATAATTGTATAATTCCGGTAAGAACGAAATCCAAGAAATCCCAACACTAAATCACGTGGTACGTTAGCCTGAACTATATTCAGAACATTAATGGATAATTATTAAACTTTTATCCCTCACCTCCTCAAAAAATATCTATTGTTACTAGTCTATGGATACTTTACAAACTAGGAAGTTCTATTCATAATTCCGTCAGTCACCCAGGATTGCACACACATTAGCAAGAGTAGCTGATCACGATTGACAGTTATTAATCCTTATTGCTGTCGTAATAAACACTTATTTTCGATGAAGACGTACCGTGTAAAGTTGCTGAACACGATCTTATTTATAGTTAGGTAGCGTTCGTTACACAGACGGGATCCTCCCGACACGAGCCGTGCTTCATAAATCCAATTAGATATATCTACAAATTGTGCATTGATTGGAAATATCATGATTTCTAGATTATTATAGTAACATCCAATCAATGATTAGACCCCGTGTGGCGTATGATGGAAATTGTAACGTAAATTAGTATGAGTAATTTGTGCATGTAAGTAACGTGTTAATTTGATATCAGCTTTTCTAACTGGCTATATAGATAGGTATTCACTTCTAAAATAGCACAAGCTTATGTAGCATTCATTAACTGAAGTACTTTTAAAGATTTTGTACATAGATAAATCATCTTTTTGAAGATTAATTTGTATGATTAATAAACGAACTGAGAAATCATTTCATCTCTTGTTTATTTCAGTGTTTATAGTGGAAAAACAAGTTATGGTCATCCTTTTCTTAAGAACGAGGTGTACAAGCTTGATTGAGCACTCAGAACTCGGCTCAATGGTAACGATAGCCTAAATGTATCAACGAGTATGTCACTGCTTTGAACACATACTTAACTGGTTATCTTTTGTTAGAAAGTTGTTTATATTGATGATCTCAATTTTCGAATACCCTCAGTTGAAATACCTACTTATTATGACGTCAGTAAGTATTTTCTTCCATACTATCTAATTTGGGAACGCTGTCCTTTGGTATTTCTAGTATACATAGTGTACGTTTCAAACCAAAATCGTTTCCAATACTTTACAATAGAGATGTTGCTACTGTTATTCGCGTTGCAATGAAACTTATATTTAATTAATTATTAAGGGGTACAGTTATTAATCAACTTCAAAAAACCTCCTCCTTTTTCTTAATTCTACTGTATGTTTGTTACGTTATCATGCCGCTATTTCTTGATAAATTTCAATTTTTTTAGATACATTTTACTTACCAACTTAAGATCTGATGATGAAATCGACGGTAACCTTCAAATTTTATAGGCGCGTATTACGTGACAGTGGGTTTTTAATTCGATGTGTGCGCAAGGATGTGTCCAAAAAGATCAGATTGGTACAAAATGAAAATTAAATATAGTTAAACAGTGCCACAAGTTTCTCGTGCACCGAGAAAGTAGCCACAAGCGCCTTGATTAAACGCCATTACCTAACACCACCGATGATAATATTTTTTTATTTTATGTAATTTACACGATAGCAAAATCATATTTTAATATAAATTCGTAGCGCGAAGTGGTATCACTCGACATTTCGACAACGTCCCGTTCCAAATATTGACCGGTGGCCGACAAGTTAAATTTCCCACGAAAAACATTCCCAAACAGTATAATTACCGGGTCATCCGAACCGAGACCGACCGCCGTACGGTATAGTTCACAAATTAGTTTGGCAACTGGAAAAATTTAATCGGCCGGTCCGGTGCCTCTGTGCCGTTTTGATGTATTAACATTTATTGGTTTACAAATTAAAGATAACCCGTTATCGCTCGCGGACGATCGTATTTTTTCAAACAATATCTGCAAAACGACCGCTCGCTAATCGGCGGCATGAAACTTTTATTAACGTCACATACACATTTTAATTTTGGAAAAAAGTTTTAGCTGCCAGTTTAACCCTGCCGTTGCTGGTGGCGGGAACGACCCCCACGTATGATTGCCCATGAATTATGCACAATCGAAATTTTAATTTATTGAACTTTATATCCCCCGCTTATTTGTTTCAATAATATATACTGAAAGCGGTTAAAGATTAACGACCTCATATAAAACTGTTTTTCATTGCATGATGGAAATAACTGAGGTGTCAATGCTTTTATATCAATAAAAGCAAAAGCATTTTCATTTCGAAGAGTTAGACTACGATTTTTGTTATGTACGAAATAAATTTACCATACAAGAATCCATAAAATTAACATTATTGAATTTAGCAAATAAAGTTGGCTGCTTATTAGCATGATCGAACTTTCCATAGTTTTGATAGACATAGGCATGAGTAAATAATAGTAATGATAGAAAATAATATCATAAATGTGTGATTTCACAGAAAATATTTTATTTAGTACATGTCACCAATAATTGAAATAACTTTTTCAAGTAAGATAAAGAAAATACCAGTAAGACAAGTTAAACAAATGTAACAGCTATTAAAAACCTTTTTTTGAAATTAACCTTCTTGCTTAACAACTAAGGCGACACCTTAGCTACCAAGGTTATATTCTTGACTAGGAACTACGCTTCTTAGATTCTGGTACCCCATTAATACCAAATCAAATGATTTGAGGATATCCAAACTGATATCCCTCTGCCTTTTCCTTTTAACTTTTCATCTTTGTTTTTGTGACTGATTTCATTTAATTTTCAATTGTAAAACATTTTCGTTAATATTTCTTTCTAATCTATTGTTAAGATATTGTCTATTGTCATGGAAAGCTATAGTGTAACTCCTATAATTAAGATTGAATTTATTTATTTATTTATTAACTCCAACAAGATTAACATTTTAACATGCACAAAAAAAAATACAATTAGTAAAAATTAAATGCAATCTTAATTATAGGAGTTACACTATAGCTTTCCATAATATTTTGTGATAACTCTAAATTACAATTAAAAATAAAGTGAACACTAATTTAATTATTTTGTTCTTATTAATTGTATTTTATTTTATTCTTATTAATTGTATTTTTTTTGTGCATGTTAAAATGTTAATCTTGTTGGAGTTAATAAATAAATAAATAAAGATTTAATAGTAATTTAATAGCGTTAACAACGCTTAAAATGTTATAGCCCAAGACATACAATTGCATTTTCAAATGCTTCAACTCAGGTACAACGCGAGTTTCTAGTTGTATTTAAAAACACGTGTCATTTTGTCGAGACGTACGAATATGACACAAGGGTGAGTTTAGTAAAGTTACTAAGCGACAGAATGGGAGCTTATTCGTAACTTGGATGTCTTCTAGTTTTAAACTTATTTTTAACTAGCTTCCGCCCGCGGCTGCGTCCGCAAGGAGTTCAGTCTCTCACGAAAGTTATATAGCCTATAGTTTACTACCTTCTTCGATAAATGGACTATCCAACACAAAAGAATTTTTCTATTACAACCAGTAGTTTCCGAGATTACATCCCCCCTAAAACCTCAACTTTACTTCTTTATATAAACATAGATTAATTGCCGCCACGTATCTACTTATAACTACATTGTATTTGCAATTACCACGACTAAATAGTAAAGATTTTATATTTCCTTCTTAAATATTACGCGCCATTATAATTGTACCAAGCTCGCCGTAGAGGCCTTAATTATATAAAGTCTCAAGTCAAAGTTTCTGTCTAATTTCACACTTAAATAAGAAGCATTAAATTCATAACAAGTTGGAATGTGGGAACCCATAATTTTTCAACGCGATATCTAAAACAACTATTTTTTGACTTGTGCCCTTATAAAATTAGGGGTGTAATATGTCAAACTTTTCACAAGTTTAAAATTAATTATTTTCGAAAACAGTTTTAACCAAAGCTAAACAATTAGATAAAGTGCCTTTTTAAATCATATAAGTATATTACACTCAATAAAATTAATTATAGGTTTGTTTAGAACTGTAACCAGCAAAATAAAAGATTAGTTGAACTTTGCGAGTTTCCTCCTAACTCGACCATACTTGCTAAAGCCAAAAAAACAATTAAAAATATAAATAGGTCAAATAGAAATTTTTGTAATATCTAAAAGTATTCACAAATTATAATCTATTTTATTCCATAACAGCCTGTTCATTTAAAAATAATAATAATCCTATACTGCTACAGTATCTATAGAACGTTGTTCGACAGTTCTGTTTCAACATCTAGTTCACGTGGACATCCGTAATTCATTCACAGAACTCAGCAGGAGCCTATCAGAATTACGTCGTTACACGTCTGACAATCACTAACTTAAACGACACAAGCATAATAAACAGCAAACATGTTTATAAAATCTATTTACAGCTGATTTACACTACTGGTGTATAAGGTTGACTGTTTCAGCCGAGCTTTCCAATTCAGGACTTGTCACATCTCAATCTTACTAGTAATTTATTTGTGACTACAAATCGGTGTACGAGCAAATCAGTAAACGCATTCAGAATACGAGCAACATTCAACCGTAGTACTTACAAACAAAGTTGTCAGATTTATTTAATTTAGGATGCTAGTTAATGTTGGTTGTAGTGGTTTTATAATTAGAATTGTAGTCACATAATTTGTGGATGCCAAAACTTCGTATTTTGACTTCATAAAAAGTTCTAGAGTAGTTCGGCGAATACAGTCCTAACGAAATCGACGGCGTTATTACAAAACCCATAAAACATTCTGTGCGGCGTCCGACGCCGTTCCAATGACGATTGTCAACTGAAAAACGTAATACGGCGCGCAATATAGTTGCAAATGTGTCCACCACGGAAAAATCTAGAAACGCTAAAATGAAAAAGACCCTTGCGATAACGAATTTCAAATCCAATAAACCAGGACCTTTGTGGAACCTTTTTTGTGAGTTTAAAAAAATATCTAAAGATCTTAGCAAGTGACTAATGCGTTTTTTCACGCGAATTGTTGTTAACGTAAATGCTTGTAATAATCAAAAATTACGAACTGGTAAAGGAAGGGTAGCTAGGTTTGCTAAGCCTCTTTATGGAGTTGCACTGTATTTTTTAAATAGTCACTCACAAATATATCTATCCCTAAAAACCAACTGGGAATCAAAATAGTTAAAAACAATTCTAAATTATTCTACGGTAGTAGAAATCGAATAAAATTTATCATTTTCTGCTGATTCCGTACAGCGTGATTGAACAGCTTCCATATTTATCGATACTGTATATTTCGGAAGAGACGGAACAATCGATAAACTCCAAAAGATGCCATATCGATAATTTTTTGATTGGTACTCAATACATCCTTTGTTTCGACAACCTTTTTCTCTACATGAATCCTAAGCTTCAGATCGTAATGCGTGTGCGCTGGTATGCGTATTTTATAAGTTTTTGGTAACGGATAATGTTCGATGCAGTAAACTATTTTAATATATATGGCTGTGTAATGAGGAACTCTCAGGGGTTCCCCGGTATTATTTTACTTACAGAGTAAAATAATTAGAGCTGTTCGTAAACAAGATGTTGTCTGATCAACAGACTTACTATATATTCAACGGCCTCACAATTAACACAATTCTTATGTGGAATGTCTAAGATTTTACGTAAGAATGATTTAAGTTAGCGAAATTTATAATAAAGTTACCTACTTGAAAATTGGAAATGTTTTGCAAATTATAAGTAGGTACGCTGCATTTTTAGTAATTATAAAATTTTAGATTGAATTAAAGGCTATAATCAATTTTTATCGATATCGGTAAGAGTACATGTATAAATCACTAGTGCGAGAAGTTCACCACGTTAACTTTTCACACTAGGGACTTTCACGTGCTTTACTTCATAAAGTAAGGAAATTTTTTAGCAACGATCTGTAAAGAGGTAATTTACCCATAAGGTTGAATCTAAAGGCGTGTTGAAATTTCATTTAATTTAAATTCGAAAAAAAAAATTAGTTTGCTTTGCTTTTATTATAAATTACCCGTATATGGCCAACATCACTTACTTATTCACGTAAAGACGGTGTCTACGGTCTTAGTACTTTGTTCGTTACGCTAAAGGATATATATATATACCTTACACTTGTCAAAGCATTGATATTGCGCGGTGACCGTTCGTAGGGTATAATCGCGCTGGCCGAAACGAAAGCTCCCGTTGGGAAGTCTTAGTAAGTTATGTATAGTCAATTATCTGTCGTCTTGGTCAGACTGCGACCACACTAATCTACATTCAATATTGTAATAGAAACCGTGGGTGACTATTTAAGTTGTAAACGAAACTCGCATATGTACGTTGAAGTCGCCGACAGCTCGCCACTTATTCACGAAAGCCCTCTCAATGTTTATACTCTGTCTAAATTAGTTCGGGTACTAGAAGCACATAAACTAACGAATCTACTCAACGGACAACGGCCACTATTTGTGAATAAAGTTTGGAGCATGAAATAGCTCTCAATGAGTATTGTTTCCCGTCACTTAATTAGTATCGGACGGTGAATTGTCTTTTATACGTATAGAGGCAATAAATAAATAATTAATAGTAATTATAAAATGTTTCTTTGTTTATTTTCTCGCAACAACTCTTTTTAAGAATAATTGAAGATTCTTACTGATTATCTTTAAAATTACTTTCTACCTCCATGTAGGTTACATGAATATCTAGTAATTAACATCAAACCTTTTTGGTTATTAGTGTGAAGAATTATTTAGGGAAGTAAGCTTAAATAAAAATAAAATAAAACTTACAAAATAAATGAGGTTTTCATAGTTGATTGGTATAAAGCCAACGATAGAAGATTATGTTGCACCTTAAAGATTTTATGGACGGAGGAAAGGTTCTGAATGACGCAGACTGCAAGTGATAATATCTTATGTTAATACATAAAATAAAGAATACATAACTAAATGATTGATGACAAATACCATCAATGACAGCAATTGTTCGGTATTATTTTTTGAGCCTAGGTTAGGTTACATTATATCCATATGTTATTCAATAATTATCGATATTTCTTTTCGAGTTTTGGGTCATAATTATTAATATGAAAAAAATTGTAGGTTGAATTTTTAGCGAAAGAAATAAGTAGATATGATAAAATATTGTTATATCTACATTTTCATTTTGATTTGATAGGGGCTCCAATGATTATAATTTAACAAAACGGCAAGTAAATCAAGGAGAAAGTAATTTGTAACTTATATTGCCTTTTTTAGTGTTTCGTGACTGAGAAAGCCGTTATCAATGCTAATGTGAATGAGACTGAATGGGACTTCATTTAGTTTGACTGCATTTTTTAAGACATATTATAAGCTATATTTCTAGAATTCTAGAATTCATATAACAGTTACTCATGTGCTTATGATAATGGCTTAGATTTTAATATACTTTTCTCTGTTACCGTTTACAACATTGACTCGTGATTCAACGATACATCTTTGAAACTGTAAATAAAAAAAACAATATGCTGTTTCATAATAAGTGAAGTATGGGTCGCGTATAAAATTAATTAATGTTTTTAATAAGCCGCCCATACAGCATTCCTTACTGACAAGCCGCGGCGCGAGTATTTGTCAACTGTTTTTAATTAAAAAAAGTATTGTTCTAAATTTCTTTACAGTATTATTTTTATTGACGGCTGTGATTGCGAGTGGTTCAGGAGAACATTTGATCGGCTTGAGTATGTTATTAATCTTTTTATATTATTTTGCATACTTTCTTGTTGTATTGTAATTGTATTAATTATCTTTTCAAGTACAATTATGTCAGTATAGTGATATGGATGTTTTTATTGTATAACTTTAATATACTATTAGTCTTCTTGTTACTATCTATGTCTACGAGTAACGCATGCTATATGTAATCAATTGTATATGTTTTAAATTAACAATTGGCCGCTTACTCTGATTTACGATCTGAAATATAATATTGTGATTTTGGCAATCTGTTCGTCTATAACAGGTGCGATCTAGTAATACGTAGCGCATTTATACAATCGGATATTCGCCTCTCGCGGGACGAATAGAAAACGACTAAGATCAATTAAAATGGCACCAGTCGTGTACACGATAGGGCTGGGACACAGTTCTGTCGATGCCTCTATAACCGAGCCGCCTCGGATTACTTAGTCGCAGACATGCGTACCGTTGCCGAGACACTGCAAAGGTAATTGGGTATTTCAAATCAGTGCTTTAATAACTTATAACATCTTATTAAATGTAAGTAAGTGTAAGTAGTTATAATTTACTTTAACATAACTTCTTGAGAATTCTAGTAATAATTTAAGAATTAAATAGTAATACAATTTACAAAAATATGCTTCAATTTTAATACAATTAAGTGTCTGTAATTGAAGGTAGAAGCAGAAAGCTAATTTAATTTTTCGTTTTGGTTAAAATAACTTTACACCAAAAATTAAATTTATATGATATGAATACAATGAATAGATATTAATCTACGCGTAGCTCATAAATATGGGAGACATTATTATGCAAGCCGTAGAACCAAATATCGTATAACAATTAGTATGAAAGAAAAGAAATTAAAAAAAAAACACTTTTTATCCATAGCCATCAAAGACAGCCCTATTTCACCGTGGAATTAAAAGCTAAACTTCGTTACCATCGAGTTTTGTCATTGAAATTGAAAGAAACTTGTTACGTAGTCTATGATTTCAATTTCAAAAGCGGATCCGAAGACTTGATTGGTTCCTGGTGCACAAGGCTACGTGCATCTTTCCTGTTTCAACCCGCGTACTCGGGAGAGAACACTCAACTCCATCAGCAGCCAGCAGAGACGCTTTTGAAATAAATGTTTTGAGAAAATCAATTTGGTGCAATTAAGACCTTCAACCGCAATAAGTTATAAATGCTTACGACTGTTTGATTGTCAATTGAGAATATATATCGTTGCAATGTTGTTATATAAGCGAGCGTATAAGTTAACTTACAAGACACTTACGAGGAATATTAAAGTGAAATAAAAAATAATAATTTAAAGGTGAAATATAAAAATAAATAAACTAAATCTGTTGAACTTGATGTCCGCAAAGCTGAGTGGTCAGAGCGGTCCCCAAAATTGTGTGCGCGGCAGTTGCAGTTTCATCAAATATTTTTAAAAATTTGATAATTTTTCTAAAAAGTTATATATTTTGAACTAGCTTATTAAATACGCTCATTATGATAAAGAACTTCGCTACGCGGGAAGTTTTATAATGCTGATTGTGATATAAGATTATGATTAAAGGGAAATAAGGATGTTTCTTATTGAAAAAAAGATTATATTTTCCAACAAAACAAGTCACTACTGCCCGAAATGTCATTTGATGTTAGAAAGACATTGTGCCGGATTTGAAGATGTCCGTTTGTTTAGACTTCCTCACACGACAACGGAACATTGTGCTCTGATTATTCTCCAATTAAAATAAAATTCAGAGTATTAAATAATTCTTAAGATTTCACTAAGAATTTGCATTGTTCTAAACTGTTGATCATGGTTAGTATCACAAAACGGGCATGGCAGTTAGTACTTAGCCCGAATTGAATTGAATTCGAAAGGCATGTGGAAATACTCAATCTAAATTAATGAAACAGCCTCTGTCTCCTTCTCTCAATTTTTCACATTATGTATCAAAAAGAGTAGACAACAAAAGTCATAAAACCAGCATTCAACAATAAATGGGAATTTCCTAAATTTTTGTTCATTATTTACAGGAGAAGACAAAAACCAATTATTACATCTCTAGTAAATGTGAAAGCCTTTTCAACTCAACTGACGAAAGTAATAAAAGTAAAAATGTCATAAAGGTCGCTTTACAGATACGGCAAAGTTGAAAATGTATCCAGCGTATCTAGTCCTGCATGTCATGTAAATAAAAAATGACTCTATTCACGTTCTCGATTGAAGTTATAATATTGCGTGCAAGGTAACTAAATTGTATGTACACACTTTGAAGTCTCAGTTTCAGGACACAAACTGTTCGAAGAATTACTAGACTATTTTAATTTAAAGATTTAGCAATATACTAAATCTTTAAATTAATATAATATAGCTGTTAATATTTTAACTTTACGTACAAAATAAATGTAAAATTTATAAAAAAACAAATATTATTTCAACCTACTACAGATGAAATCAGACAAAATTTATCTCATTTGTCTTATTATGAATCTTTCTTTAAATTCATGTAAAATAAGAATCAAAATAAATGCTGTCGGAAGAGATTAATGTAATCTTTTTGCTATTCGTCCGTGTAAAAAATATAAATTAGAAAGGAAAACGGACCCCCTATCGATAGGCCGAATACTCAAGTATTTTAAATTTGAGTCTTCTGTCCAAATCTGTAAGGCTGTTCCTAGCATTTTACAGAGGTTAGAGTTCAATAATTAAAACAATAAAATAGTTGAGAACTATTTATAGAATTTGACAGCTTCTTGACTACAGTTTCGCATTATAATGTAAAACTAACGGTTAGTTGCATTTTAAAGAAATTAATATAATATTGAAGATAAACAAGGCAAAGTTAACACGAACTTTAGAAATCGAACGTCTCGTAACGTATAGTTTTGACAAAGCTCCGTAAGGGAAACCTTTGAATAAAACCTTCATGAAAGATCATTTCTTTACAACTTTCCGCCGTTTAGTGGAAAAAATAACCCACATAAACAGTGTTGAATTAAAATTTCACTAGAGCAATGTAAACAAAGTTTAATAGTGCGCGGGGCACGCGTTCTTACGTTTATTCCACCTATTAACATTTATCCGAGTTGGTAACACTAGACAAATACTGGAAAACTATAAAGTTTGTTAGCCAACATGAGTATAACCGGCTAAGTTTATTAAATAAAATATTGGGGCGCACTTAGTACCGCGCCCGCTCTAGGCGTTCCAAGTTACAAAACTATTGCATATTTTAGCAGTACACCGTGAGGGATTATTTATTCAGGGCAACATTTCGTAGTCACCGTTTGGCTTTTGTGTTATGATGCGAGATAGCGCCGCGGAACGTTCGAGACTCAGGGATGTTATAATGCTCATCTGCCTATGTTTGCTAAATCCATTGATCACTTAAATCATGCAAATACTTATTTAAAAAATTGAATCAATTTAATGTTTTTTCTATCTTACGACTATCTATGTGGTCAGATTATATACCTACAAGACCTTACAAATTACGAATGCCATGAAGTAGTTAGAATTCCTTTAACTAAAACCATTAATTAAAAGGAATATTGAGATGCCATTTCATTATATTTATTGCGGTGTAAATAAACCACTTCTTTAGTGTCCAATGACATTTATTGTGTATGTGTGTGTGTGTGTGTGTTACAGCTAGCTTTAATAATTGAAATATATATCTCCTGTCAATAAAAGTCAAATGGATTAAAATGGTCCCTTTCAACCACTCAATCCATTCGCCAGCTTCAATGGAAAATATCTAGGTTTTATTTCTTCAATAATAATTGAAAACATTGATTTTAATCTGAAACAAACAATCGACTACTCATAAATAAAATCAATCTGTTATTCCAGTGTGGAATATGGATAAGCAATTTTGTCTTCCTCGCTAAATAATGCATCTCATTAGTTTGTCACCTGTCATGTTTGAACAAACACGGTCATTTGTCCGAAATTAATATTGATGAGCCTTTAATCACGGGTGCTTGGATCATAGAATTTGCAACAAATTTACTAGCAAAGACAATTTGATGTACCAAATGTGTAAAATTATCATAGACCCAGTAAAACTATGCGTAGTTTAAATAAACTTAAAGTTTATGTTGATTTATGTAAACTTCTGTGAACTGCCTTTAAAAGTGTTGTGCAACAAAAAGACTAGGTTAATTATATTTCGTAATGCTTTAACAAGGTAACTTCTCCTGTCATCGTTATATAGTTAACTGCATAATCAAGTTCCTATCAGACTCTTAATAAAATTTTCTAACCAGGAAGTTGTAGAGCGCGATCGCTTTGACAGAGTTCAGGCAAAAGTACTCCAGTAATGACATCGTCGCAACGAGCGATGATTTTCCATGTCGCCTACGTCCGAGAGTGGAGATGCGATGACCATCGATATGTCCCGATTAGAGGGAGGCAGTGGGTGGAGGGAGGGGGCCAACAACATTATCTTGAGAGGGAAGTAGGGAATAGTCGCGTTCCACGTACATTTTGCATGACCGCTGCGCCGTGTGCGCCGCGGCGTGGGAGAGAGGGAGCTCCACCCGACAAGGACAGACTATGGATCTACATTTAAAGCGCATTGTAAGCAAACGCATTATTAATGTATCAGTTTTAGTTGTTGGAGAGCAATGGCGCGCCCGGCCGTCAAGAGCCGCCCCGTTATTCATGTATACCCCATTCATATTTGATTCCTTTTAATTCCAGACGTCTTTCGTCTACGAAAACGGTTTGTATACCTGCCGACGTACCATTTAGCGTGGGTAAGCTTTTACAGCTGATTTTAGAGAATATTCAATATTACAGAGCTCCGGTTAGTTTTTTGATACAGTTCCTTAAATTGTATTTTAACTCAAAAATTAAAATGTTGATATTTTTTATAAATCATTAATAAAGGAATCCAGTCTGTCAGACAATTTTTGATTATTGCGAATAGTCATATGACTTAGGTAATGTAGGTATTACAAATAACTTTCACCAATCATTTAAATTTGTTTTGATGATTGACTTACCCGAATGGTAACCATCGCATTTAGAATTTTGTATCGGCACTAACAAAAGAATGCATGTTTTCAACAACTTTTAAATTTAGAAGCCAGAAACAGATGAAGATTATGAACTATTGGATGAATTTATGAAAGTAGACAATAAGTACGAAACGAGAATTGATATAGTTAGGGAATAGTGGAATAGTACTTGGTACGGGTTACCTCCGAATAAATAAAACAGAAACAAATTACAATGATACCTCCATTTTCAAAAACGGGTCGTTCCGCCTTGGTCCTCTCAAATTGAAACATAAAGAAAACAAGTTTCACCTGAAATACATAATTAACAGAGATTGCAGAGTGTAATGGCCGCATACTCAATTCTGGAACCAATTTAAGATTAAGACATTATTATAATTACTCAATTTTTGTTTCCCCATAAAAAATTTACATTGACAATGAAACCTTAACTATTAAGCCGAGTAGTTATGGAAAACTAACAGATGCTACATTTTTAAATCTTTTTTTACAGATCACGAACGGAAGGGGATAATGCTTAGTGGTTCGTTTAATTTCAAATGTTGGTATCTGCATTCTAGCTTATTCGGACATTTTCCAAGTTTCCTTCCTTCCTTTTTAAATACATTTTCTTGTGGTTTCAACGAGGCTCAATAATGTTTTCCGAGACAGAAATTGGGAATGTAGATTAGGAATATGTAACCAGTATCTATATTGAAACTAGAATAGTAGTATAAATAGTACAATACCGAGCGAAAGTAACGATACATAGAGAAAATAATTTATAAAAAGTATTTCTAACAGTAAGGTTCATTAAAATTATTTAAAATATGTGTATTGTTTAACTGTAAGTTTTTCACAGAATTTACCTTTACTCCTCTTTTACATCAATAGTCTAGATCAATTGTAGAGATAAGAATCGCATTATACAAACAGCATTCAACCCTTGGATGCTGTTTGTAAATATAAATTGGAACGTTTCTTATTCTATGAATTTTAATTACTTTATTTAAAATAAATCTTGTTTAGGAAACTTTATCATCTTTAAAAGGCGAATATGCTACGCATGCGCGTGGGAATCCAATAAAAATTTCACGAGGGCGGCGTTGAGTCTTGAGTTCGGCTCTTACTAAAATTCGTCAATCCCTTTAGAACAACTTATGACTCGAGAACAATTTTCTGATTTTATAACACATATCATATGCATTTTATGCGAGTATTGAAAGTAAGCAAATCTATCGAAAACAAATTAAATATTTACACTGTTCGATGCAGCGCAAATAAGGTAAGAGGATTCAGTATCACTTTTCTGCGACTCAAAAGATGGAAAGTATATCGAATGTGTAAAATAATAAAATTTCAATGACAAAGGATTTAAAAAAGACGCCGTCGTCAAAAGAGGTTGGGAAGCTAAGAGGGAAGAGGCTACTATATGAAAGGCAATGCGCTGTTTGACTTATAAAGATTGTTGGCGCTTTCAAAGGTTTCTTATGTCTGTCGTTTTAAATATTACACTAGCAAACTCGGGCGTTAAAAGGGGTACCGTTTACAATTTAATTTGGTATCATAACATTAAGATTTAGTGTGCTCATGACCCTGCTTTAAGATGAACACAAAAATAAATATAAATAATACAATTTTATTTAAAAGTTAAATCTGTGCGTTGATTTTAATCTCATAAGCAAAAAGGTCTGTGAGTGGTCCTGCCAAATGTGAACTAGACGAGGGAAATATGTATGCAAGATTCCAAACGTGATAACAATCATGAATGTTGTGAATTCCGATGAATAGATTTCTTTTTCACTGTAAGACTAGCGGCTTATTTTGTTCGCCCCATAGCAGTAGCAGTAAGATTCCATTTTAAATACAATGCAGCTGCAACTAATATTACTACAGCAATTTTTGCTAGGACAGCATATATCTATTCAGAACAACAAGTCAATGTTGAAAGAACATTTCTTTTCTTTAGAATTTCGATATTAGGTGTATTTAAAGGGTATGATAGCCTCATTGGACAACAATGGATAATATAGTTTGATCAACATCTTTCGCCATTGATGAGAAGAAAAACATTATAAACTCAGGGTCCTCTGACCTTCGGAAGGCAGGTTAAGTCGGTAGTCGTGGTATTAGGGCACCAATTCTTTCATGTAGCCTTAGTGCCTGGAACGTGTTGTTGATGATGAAGTTGATTTCTTACCAATTACGTTTCACGACTCGTTTAACTTATAGAATCACGTGACTGCAGAGGAAAACTTTTCGTAACAAACACACAGCTGAAGGCGGCAAAGCCACTGTGTACAAAGGAGTACACTCGACTATTTTCTCAAAAAAAAACCGCCGCGCGAACTACACTCCGAGTGCAATTCAAATGACTCGACCCGCACCTACGTACATAAGTTATTAAAAAAAGCATGCCTTTGCCGCTGGTTTTAATAAAAATAGTCGTCTCGCGTACCCTTTGTCAGAATATCAGACGAGCTCGCGTCATACCTCTATTAATGCGAGGGTTGCCTCCAAGACGTGCCAGGGCCGTATGCAGTCAGTTAATAATTAATTAGCAAGAGACGGAGAACTTGCTTCCTTCTATAATATAGGTTACATTCATTCATTTTAAAGTGGATTGTGACGTTATAGAGCTCTTGTCCCATTACAAAAGATAACATAAGTGGTAGGTGACATGATTAAATTCAAATATAAATTAATGTTACGGCATATTTAAATTAAGATATTATTTTACATAGACAAGTAGTTTCACAAATTTTCCGAATGCAAATAAATTGTTGACCCTGAGTAGGCGCCACGATATTTCAGTATTCCTAAGTTCCATGTGGACGAATAGGAACACAGACCTGAGACATTCTTTTTCATCAAAGGTCGTCACACTGCACTTTGCCACTATAGTTTTACTTGGGGAGAGGACTTTAAGGAGGTGTTTCAACATTCCCGAAAAAGCTTTTCCATTTAAGGAACCCCGATCTAGAGTGGGTAAACCTATTTTCAGCAATACAATTTAAAATCAGTTCCAGCTATATTGGAACTGTTAATTTCATTCGATACGTACACTTAATTACAATTAGCATGTTTGATATAATCATTCTAATTTAACGTTTCACGTAAGTTATATGAAAATACTTAGTTTAAGTACAGATTATTAAAATGATTGAACCGAAATATCAACTATTAATATTACTAAAGGTTTTTCTTGAATTTAACAACGCGTGATTAGTGTCCAAAGTGAAAATCAGTTAAACAACAGTTTATGCAGCTTAAACTTTGTATTGTGGATATTAAAATCAAAGTTAATATATTGAATACAACTTTTGTACATATATATACATTTACTGAACGTCAATCTAAGTTATCTGTTTGTATATCTACTGGAGGTCTTGTCCTGAATAGGCAAGTAAAAGTAACTCGGCCAGATTTGTCTTTCCCTCTACACGTCGTAGAGATTGTTTAAAAAATGTTAAAATTCATAGACAATAATTTATTATTTAATCAATGACAAATGTAAATATTGATTTCATATATAGCCTATATACTGCACGCTGCTGAGCACAGACCGTCCTAGACTGCTGAAACTTGGTTAATACGAGTTAATACGAGTTGGTGGTTGCCACCAACGGCGTAACGTGCCTTTCGATGCACGAAAGAGCTTCAATGACCTATTTAGGTTGAGCCAACCAGGGACCATCGTTTGTTTCTGTAATTGGAACCAGACCGCAGAAAACCACTACAGCAACGAGCTCTAGCGAGTAAATATAAATATTTTATATAAATTATCATAAACATACGAACAAACATCTATCTCCGACAGAAATAACCCGGTACTGTTGGCATAGAGAACCGACAACTCGAACAAATAACCCTAATATTGGAATCATATATTTTGTATACCTGCATCATCATTTGCCTGAAAGAACAAATACGCGACTGATACAAGGTCAGCCGGGTCAAGGTTAAGCTGGAAAATAAAGCGCTTAATATGCGTCGTTTCTGAAATCGTTGTCCAAAATAAAATTGAATCTTGTTCTGTCTTTTATTACAGTTGAATAACAAAATAAAACTGTGGTATGTTCATGTTGCAATGGGTGCTATGATACATTACGATGCTAAGATACTAAAATACGTCAACGTCAAATATTTTCACTTTTATTTAAGTAATCACCTATACAGCTAGATTGCAATGAAAGCGTAACAATTAACTAAAATTAGTTTAGGTGATGCACGGCAGAATGAGGTTGTCGAATTTCCTCTGCCAAAACTCGAGCAACTTTTCCAAACGACAGGGCAACGTGGTCTTTGTGTGACGCGACAATGGTTCGACAACTACTTGTTATATTCTCTATTTGATACAATGCACCACAAACGCAATTAGTCGGTCCGGGATGCTTAACTTGATGAGTTTATTACTTTAAAGATATTTACCGATAAGCGGCATTATTCAATGCTAGTTACTCAAATTTGCACAATCACCGACGAATTTTTGAAGTAAATTTATCTAAGAAAAAAGAGTTGAACAACTCAACCTCTATTGGTTAATTGACAGCGATCTTATACTTAAATCTGATTGGTGCATCCGAAAATAGTGTTTATTGAACTGACAATAAAAATGTACTGACGCTGAGTATCGGTGGAGTGGTGAGCTGAACACTTCAAATTAACATGTGAAACGACGGAACTCCGTTTAATGATAATGTTTTTTCATGGGGGTCATACAATTTGCAGCATTTTTCATCCGACATAATCTTAGCGTGTACTCTGTTAAGCGGAGACTGACATATTGTCCGCGCGGAGATTATGCTCTAATTGCCCTGACTTAAAGTTGAGATTCGTACTGTGCCTTCCTACACACATCACTTAAGATATTAATGAGTGCATCCGTAATAGGCGAAACATACATATGAAATTCAAATTTGTAGCGGGTCGGAAGCGGGCTCCTCTACATATTTTAGTAGGCAACAGAGTGTGAATTTGAATCTTTTGTTAGCATTTAGAACGCCAGTTTGTGTTGGAATATGTTGTTTTATCACAAAATACATGTCTCGTCCATTCTTAAATTTTAAATATGTGATCATTTATTGTGTTCAGTGTAATGATATATAAGATTATATTAGTAACATTTAACTATTTCTCTTTATTCGATAACAGTTAAGAAATTTTTAGTGTATTCTATAACTTTACGACATAATAAGTAATAAATTAATTCATTGCGATATGAGAATAACACAGTTCGTTTCAATCTAACAGTTGTTGCAATCATTAGGTAATTATTTCAATCTATTGAATCCATATACTAATTATTATCCCTTTGCAGTGTAAATTCGTAACAAGCGATTTATACGAGTATTAATAGTGCTTGGCGAGCCTAACCACTGTTTATTGAAAATCGAATAATTATCGCAACAAGCCTACGTTGCTATATTTAAAAGGTCATTACTACAAATTAGCGCATTCTATCTTCAAAGAACATATTAAGATTGTTTTTGTGTGCACATAAATTGTTAAATAAATAAATAAGAATCTCGAAATAATTTATATACAAACAAACATGAAGCGTTAAATAAATTGTATTAAAATAAAATAAACATCAGTAACATCGTAACAACAGACAGAAAAGGGAATTCGATTAGGTCACGTGAAAGATTTATAGTTTCTGTGGAAAAAGTAATTAGTGAAAACGAAAGAAACGGGCCGTCGGAAAAGTCATTGGACATAATTCATAACAAACAGAAATAACGGAAAGCCGTTCGGCGTGGGTAGGCAATGAATAATTCTCTAACTGTGAGCACCCTCGACCCCCCACGGCCCAGGCGGGCACCGCGAAAAAAGTACACGACCCGGCCGAGTTTTATAGTCAGGAAAAAATAGGAGGTAGCCAAAATATCTATATACGGCGCATGGAAAAAGTAAAAAAAAACTACAATCCCGCTCGCATGAATAAGTGAGTGGACCTTCATATAGAAAAAAGTAAGGCAACAAAAATAAAACGATGGTGTGGGGATCCGAGCGACGCTGGGGTAGACTAGGGAGCGCGTTGCACTTGGAGCGCTGCGTCCGCGTCACCGTTGACGCCTCGCGGCCGCACGGCGGCGGGCACGACGCGCGACACGTTCCGACACGACGCGCTGCGGACGACGACCCCGACGACGCGGTTCGACTTCGCATATTCAAGTTTTCGAAATTAGCTGGTGCTGTATCGAGCTGGCGTTACGCCATGGTATTTAATCACTTTATTAAAGCAATAAACCCAGCGCGCCACTGGAGACCGGCCTGCGGAACAATGCACCATCTGATCGCAATAAAAAGTATCAAATCATAATCGAACCACCACACTAAATGTCAGTTACGTTGATATAATTATATAATAACGACATGAGTCGAATGAATTTATTCGGGTACTCGATCACAATGCTTAATTGAAAATGCGTAATAGCTGCACTTAATTATTTATAATCAAGTTACGCGAGCCAAAGACTGCAGTGGCTGATCTAAAAACGATAAAAGAATCTCACACGTTAGCAACCATTCGTTATAGATTCAGGATTAACCGCATGCTTAAGTAACGCCGCGATTTATACGGACCCATTATTGTTTTCAATAAAGAATTTTCTGGAAATGGAAAGAATGTCTTTCTTTTAATTTCCATCGTAAAATAGAGCTATGTAGTCTTTTACGATATCTCTAAAATGTAAGTAACTTGTATTCTACAGCATGTCAACATTTTAACAAGAGTTATCCTATGACGCAGTCTAGACTTCTCAATTATTTACTATATTCATTGCATGCGTTCACTATTCTAGAAATATTCCATTCGAAAAGAGTCCCGTTACTGCATAATGAAATGAAAAATCAGGTTTCAACATCAACACCGCTTCAAGTTGCGTCAACTGTATATTTATCAAAATATATTGTGATATTAACAAAGTTAAAACACTTAACAGGCAGAAGCACTTAAGTACCCTTGCGTAATTTGGACGAAAATTTGTAACTATTATTAGTTTTGGTAATATCACAAAGTGATATGAGTGTTCCAACCTGCAATCGATTATTCACTATTAACACAGCGTTAATGTCTATAAGGAACGAAGTTCGTCAGTTCCAGCTGCTGTGGCAAATTCCTTCAATAAGCGATTGCAACCAAAAAGTTTACCATCAACGCACTTGACACCAAAATCGGAGCTGTCTTAGAAAATGGTTATAAGCGTAAAACATATACAGGTTTATTCGAAGCGACAAACATGCCTTTTCACACCATCGCGGCACGCGACCGTACAAAAAAGACAGGATTAAGTGCATTATTGCCGACGACAGAAAGCTTTTTAAGTTTTACACAGTTATTAACGTGACTTAACCACAGTTGAAAGGGCGTCCTATTTATTATTCTCCAACCCAACGAGGTATGTTACAAAAACAATTACATAGGTTTCACTTTTTTAGCACCAGGTAGTGGTTAAACGTTTATGGACTTTTCATTCGTACTAACTTGCGTTTCTTACATATGACAAGCGGTTGTTTTTGTTTGAAAAATTGTCGGGGTGGGGAAATGGTTATCTAGCATTAGTTTTAGTCTGAGGATTGTGAAAAACATATTGCTATTGGTTGGATTGTAAAAACTCCAGAGGTTCAAGAATAGGGTCCCAGTTCAAAGATTTGTTTGTATTGTGAATACCTCCATATCAGGTAGCAACCTATTTGGTATTATCAGACAACGTTTTCACACTTTACAAATCTCATTAAAAATAAAATTACACTCAATATATTATTTGAATTCAAAATTTTGTTACTGTAACTACCTAGTTTCATATTTTCCAGATAATATCATTAATGTTCTTTTGCAACCAGCACGAACGGAAGGTAATTTTTGCAAACAAGAGAACGTAGAGTCCATTTAAGTCGCCACGGCTGCGTTCATCAGGCAACTTTTTTATCATTACTTTGGTAAGAGGTTAATGGTTCAATTTCATCGCACCATTACTTGCTTTTTCAAAACGTTGACGTAAGAACAATAAAAGCGAGGGCTAACTTTTCTCGATAACTTTTTCGTACACAAAGGCGTGCGTGCGTGCAGCCACCATCGGAACAAATGAGCGGGCGTTTTAATTTTTATTGTTGATTGTATCACACAAATGGTACGTGGTGCTAGACACGGGCCCACACCGGTGACTGATGGCCGTAGTAGTGCTCTCCTCAATAAGTATTGTAAGTACCACAGAGCAAGGCAGACTGTAGACATTGATATTGAATATGAAGACACACACAGCGCTGCTATCAAATTTACAAAAAGTTTTATTTTAACTACTTCGACAAAACCTAAAGTGAATTTTAAAGTAATTTAATTACTTCCACTCATATGTTAAGATTTTGTGCAACCATTTAATAAATATTGCAAAATGAACATAAAAGTAACATAATGACTTTCTATAATTGGCACATGTACCTACGATTTGAAAATAATACCTATAGAACTTTTCAACTGTTTGAAATAGTGTATCCGCGATTAGATCTATTGTGTAGCAATAACGTAATCTGTAATTACTCCGATTCTAGATGTTATGATCATATTATATTTTATAAAATGCGAATTAGACAAATTTGGACCTAATCAACATACACACTTGAAAGTCAAAGCAATTCCTTTTGCGAATGTTGCGCGACAAAGTAATTAACGCAGGTTCGTCTGAATGAACTTCTTAAAAATATGTAACCGCAATAAATCTTATTGATTACATAAAATCTATTGTAGATATAAATTTATATAATCGTCAGAATGCTTAACAAAAACCGCTTAAAATAAACTTAAAGCAGAATATAACAACTTTTAAACACTTCGTAGTAAGATACAGTAGATTATTACATTATAGTTCCCATCAAAATCAAATCTTACGCACTTGTAAGTTTTCTATCAACAAACGAATATTTTAGTATCTACTTCTTTATTCGACTGCACTGTTTTAAGTATGCAAAGTGATAGCCCAGCACCGCACTTGCATTATGGGCGAGCGAGTGATCCCGCTTCGGTGGCCGCACTGCGTGTTCCCGCGCATTGTTCCCAAAAGTGGGACAGACCCGAACAAAATCGGAAAACATCTCACCACCCACGTCATTAAACCCGCCACGACAGACAGACACCTCTGAAGAATGCACTCTTAATAAGTCATCAGCTAAGTAGCGCTCCCTGCGAACTGTGACGTGTTATGGAGTGAGGGTGGAGGCGACGCGGCGTCCCTACAAAAATGACACAAAGTATAAAATCTGCATACAGTAATGGGGGTAGCGTAGTAGCCTCCGAGAGGCTCGCAGTGTGCGGAGATCAAAGGTGTAGTGGCTTTTCTGTTCGCTTGTTTCTCTTTAAGAATATTTCGTTGCAATTCTCGAAATAGCAATGGGCTTTTTGCTGAGAATCGCCGTGCATTCCATTTTGCGCATTATATATAACACACACACAGCTAAATGTTTTATTTCAATACAAAACTGCCGCAGCATAATTCAGCAGCTCAGCTAACACAATACACACTCTATAAACTAATAACTTTTTATAACTGTTTCTGAAAACAAAACCCGTATGGACTTGGTATGAAATTAATTGATCTCATTAAAGACCACCAATGTCGCATGTACCCCCCTCCTCCAGTACACTCCTTGTCGTATCGCATTGTTCTGTTCAGAACGAATAACTTGCCTACTCGCAGTGTACGCTCTTCGCATTATTTCAGAAGTGTCACGTCTCCCTTGCCACTCAAAAAAAATTAGCTTCCACGGAGATTGAAGGGTTCATAATACAGTAATGACGTTCGACGTGCAACGACTTTTATTTAACTAAACTAATTGATAGACCTAGCTCGTGATTAATTGGAGACTAAGTGAATCCATTCGGATCAAGGTGAGGACCTTTCTTTGATACCGAATGATTACCAATTCAAAACTGAAGTCCCCAGGACTGGTTTAATTAGAAGATCCTCATTCAGACTTGTCTCGAGTTGAAAGTAAAGGTTTGACGCGAGTCCGAAGCGCGATGATCGGGTTCCGTGATTCAAGAACAGGTAAAGCTGATAATCAGAACTTATAATAAAGCGGGATAAGTTTTATTTTCAAGAACTCTTCAAAGAGGAAAACTGCTTCGATACTTGTTCATAAATTTATTACAAAGAATCGGAACATTTGATTTCTGTTCGAACGTGAGCGTTAGAGTATGTCTGGATCCTAACATATACAATACCATGTTATTAAGAAGAACAAACATCTTTTTATGTAAAACTCTGGTAAATAACATTTATTTCTTGAAAAAGTTTTAATAAATAAAAACCTCTTTAGTATATCTTATTATTTATAATCATATCTCCCTATTTTTTAATGTTAAAGTGTACGTTTTCCAATGTATACGTAATAAATAAATAAAAATATTGCTTTAAATTTTATTATGCAAATATGTTATCTGGACAAGTTATCGTCTCAAATATTGCTGTTTCTGACAGGAGAACTTTCTTGGGGAGCACAAATAAATCATAAATAACTGGCAAACTCCAATGTTTCTTGCGAAATCTTAAAAGTAGAAACTTTTATCGCAGACTAATTAAATCTATAATAAGTCTCATTAAACTACAAGGTGGAATAAAACCAAGTAATATATAACAACATTGACACCAATAAGTATTAATCATCTTTATTAAATAATTGTAATTCAAGTAATAAGGTATAAATTATGAATTAAGTAATTTAATATCAATCAGTAAAGCAATTTTAAACGTCATTTGAAGCGGTGAAATTTTATTTAAAAATCTCACGGCGATATTTTTGTGATGAGTAATCACAGTTATGAATTTAATGTAAATAGTTTAATCGATATAGTGAGAATCAATGATGTATCCTTAAGTCGATATCGGATAGTTATTATGTCGTAATATAGAAATTGCACGAGTAACTTAATCGAATCGCATGGACTAGATTGATCATAAAATATTCATAAATATCAAACATTAATCGCGTTGATTGTACATTTTTTTAATTGGTCACGTTTATCGATCCACCCTGATACACCCTCGTAAAAATAAACATAATATTTTTGACTCACGCGGCGGTAGCACCCTCTCGCTCGTGTTTCTTCGTCCTTTTCTTTTTAATTCCGCGTATTTTTATTTGCTATGATAAATTGTAACTGCGGCGGATGGCGGGGGGTGTCCCCCCATTTCGCTTTTGTTTCGGTAATTTTTTATGTCTGGTGTCGGACTTAATTGCGTGGTAGGTGGGAGGGCATTGTATCTATGTGGGTCAGAGGAACGCGCTTCAGACGGAAGCATGACCTGCTCACCTTACCGCGCTCTGTATAGAATTCGCAACTATTAAACTATTTATATGAACATACTAATATTAAAGAAAACATTCATATTGTCTTATATGTAATATACTTTTATACGGTTCTAATAATTTATTGATTAAATTGCACTACTCGTAGACATTTTTAATTATAAGTATTTGTCTTTTGTTTCGCATTTTTCCATCATCAACATTCAATGTGTATGTAAACTAGACCAACTTTGAACCTTTTCAGCCAAATTCGTAACTTGAGTTTGATAATAGACAGCAAATGTAATTAGCTCGATAGCTAAGTGATGGCGTTGGTCAAATCTCTAACAATTTCCGTTAAGCGATAACGGTAGCGAATATCGTAAGGCTTCCTTTCCACGTGAATTTTTTTTTCACTTTTTCACGACCAAAGTTAGAACTGTTTTTTAAAAAGTTAGTAAATATTTTTATCCACATGTATATTGCAGATAATTAACGGCAGAATTAATTGAAAAATAAAGGAAATATCAAGAAGGAAAATTTTTTCACAGTTTTAAGTGTTAAGTTTCTAAGGTCAAAGTACCCATCTAGGTTGACCGTCAGATTGCCGACTTGTCTGTCTGTTTGTCTTTTGTTAAATATACTTGTATAGATTCTTATAGCATATATAAGAACAAAAGATCCAATGGGGTCAACGTTCTCCGGGAGTAAATAATCCTGGCCCTACATCAAGATAAGATAGATTCTTATCATGTTGTTCAGTAGCCTAAAAAAATATTCCATAAATTTTCGCCCTGTTCCTTGGGTTGATCTTTATGTCACAGTAGCTTATATCACTATCGCACTGAGTAATCCTAAATTTTAATATTGAACCCAATTGAACCCAAAAATTAAATCAATCAGACCGGCATTGGCTGAGATTTTAAACTATTTTCCATTCAGAAATTCGATTAATCGTCCGATATAGCCGATGCTCAGATGAATATACTAATGAGAATATCATGTTTACTAAAAAAGCTGAATCGGTCACACGTGCTTCATAGTGTACATTAATAGAATTAAACATTTGAAGCAGTTGTTATTATTCCGACTGGGTCATCTTTAGCTTTAAATGAACTGTAAAAAGTAGACGCTAAGGGTCCCAATGCTTTGCTAACCTATATGTACATCTCTAGCCCTGCGCTAACCATACTTCTACCTACCGGATAGTGTTACCACTCAGCGGAACACTATCTGGTAAGCGAAACACCCATATGCTAGTGAGTTCTATTCAACAAAAGGAGCATAATACGACAACCAAATCGGCTTAATAAATGTGCCAATAGAAAAATTTGGGGAGGGTAATTTGATATAAAGTGGTTCCACACGCCAAAATTAAGCCCTTATTTAAGATATTGTTTGAATTCAAAACAATTGATTGAAATGAGTTTCATAAAACACACGATGCTCTTTCCATAGCTACGTATACACACCATTTGGATCCAACAGGCAATCAATACAAGCAATTTAGTCCCTACTACTACTACTTATATAGTTATTATGCTGAACCGAAGCCGATTAGTAAATTTTCACTCCGAGGATGAATCGTTTTGTTGTCTTTAATTTTGTCATCAGATTTCTTAATTATATTAAGTAAATTTTACATTGTAAGTAATTTTTACATTGCACTATTGGAAAATATTTTAAATCCTTCTTCTTAATCTACAAGTTTTGGTTATATTGTAAGTTGCAATCCTTTACAATTTATACAATATGCTGTACCCACTAAACAGGCGGTATCGGGAGAGTTCCGGTAGTGAATTTCCTTAATATTCCTGTTAAAGGAAATGTCACATAGAAACCTGCCGCGGTACTGCCACCGCTCAGTTCTTACCAGCTTAAGGTAGGTGGCATTGTAGCAAAGCAATGAGTTAGCACTGAATAGTATGCAAAAAGATATTGCGAGAATACTTGCAAGTAATGTCATTAGTAATTAGTCAAATATAACGCAAGATTTTCAATGTCTTGATACGTTTCGAAACTTTCATATAAATTTTTTATACAATCTCCAAGTCTTCTTTAATCTGTACCTAATTAATTAATTAGTTACGATCTGAATTGTATGGTATAAAGGGCTAATAACTACCCTTTTAAATTGTATAGGTACCTACTTACCGGTAGGACGGTAGGTCATAAAAATGTCCGTTAAAAAACTTGAAACATTATACCACGGATCTCTACTTTTGCATGTTTTTTCTCAATGAGCATTATGTTTGCTATCAATAATTAAATTATGTTTCACAATAAGTAAGTACCACCCCATTTATTCTGATATGAGGCCGTAATTGTAGGTAAATACTACGAAGTGGTAAAATTTTATGTGCCTGTAACGTTTTATCCGGCGATCATGCGAAATCATCGAGATTCTTTCGTTCTCAGTAATAATTTAAGTGATGAGTATAATAATATAATTGTTTTTGAAGGAATAAATTATTCGATGATGAAATTTTAGGGCAATATTTAGACTACAGCAAAATCGGAGTCCAGTGATATGATTATACATTTATTGTAATTGGCGTTCCAAATTTGCATTCCAACACGAGCAAATAAGTTATCTTGATCCTGAACCAGTAAGAACTTTTTAAATTTCGAATCGTATTCGTAGCTCAAGCATCTTTATTTTTTTATTTTTAATGCATCAAGAAGTTTCGATATATTTCTTTCATTGGATTGCAAATTACAATGAATTGAAAATCTTTATAATATACAAAGAAATAGTATCAAATACTCCATTGAACGGGTAACCGTGCCATGGCACCAATAAAAAAGAAAAAATTGATCCGCACATGATAGCCATATTCCAATTAATATTTATAAACACACAAATACAAACTCATTGAAGACACAACAAAAACTTGGTAAGGAAGCAATTATCGGAACAATGTGGTATAAACTCTGTTGAATAGTTAAGCCGAGCATTATATTCTGTTTCGCGTAAAAAGTAAACAATATAACTGTACAGGATATTATGATCAAGTATCAAAACTATTATAGACCTGAATGGGACATGTGAGCGGTAAAGTGATACGGGGAAGTGACGCGGCTGATATACCAGTAAGCAATGTTCTAGCCGGCTAATATACTATACTTACATTTTATATAAACATAGCTAAGACTTGCTAATATAATTTATATTCTAGCCAATATTTTTATACAATACTTGTGACAAGACAAAGATGCAACACCCGCGGTGTTGGTAAGCGATTACTATGAACTTGAACAAACAAATATCGACTCTATTCCAGTGATACATATATTTTAAGTTGCTGAGTCCTCCTCCTGAGCTGCTGAGTGACGCTAATAAGGAAGTAGTTTTCCTTTTTGGAAAAATAACAAAAGTATTTATTTAATTGTCTCACTCTTTTCTCATTATTTAATTATACCTTATACCTGAACCATAATTTTTTAAGTTAGATGAAGTTTCATAACGCAAATTTGTACACTAGTAATTATAATTGTGTTAAAATAGTAGTTTCCCCTACAAACGTGCAAATGACATGACCTGTATTATGAAACAGAATTTTAGAATAGTAACCGGTATCTAAAATTTGTAAAGAGGCTTCTCCTAATTACAAGTGGTTTAAGTGAACATAACTCCGCACAGGCTCTATACAAGTGAAAATGTACGTAGTTCTTAATATATTTGACTGAAAATTAGTTCATAACAAAAATATAATTCCTTTAATTATATACGATTCCTTTTTCAAAACGGTAAGTTTTCGTGAAATATTTCCGTTTTTTGTCTTACTTTATTATCATAAGAAGTATTTTTATGCATATACCTACATAAAAATACACTACTTCTTCTACATTATTTATACAATTTATTAGTAACCGACTAAGGCCCAATTTTTCAATAGTTAGATAATTATAGCGAATAATTTTGACGTTTTGACATATTGCAGATACAACAACCGAGAACTTGTCAAAGTTATTATTATGTCAAAACTTATCTATGTATTGAAAAATCAGCCCAAGTAAAATTCAAATTAAATTTTAATACTTTATTTACTAACCAAATTATAAATGAAAATTAGTTTTTAAGCCACAAAACTAATTAGCTTTAGAGAAATTCTGTGTTGACGCAGGGCATGCGATATTGGACTTTAAAATAACACAGATAGAAATTTGGATTGTTTTAGAGGGCCACCTCTAAGACTACTCATATCTATCTAGCTACTAATTTGGCAATATAAAATATACAAGACGGCGTCAAATATTAAAAGCTTTTCAGTATTTGCTTAGTCAATTAACACAGGGGTTATCAACCTGTTTTCATGTTTTCAACAGTTCTAAATCAACATTGACCCAGTTTAAAACTGAAAGCTAAAAAGGTAGACATAGCCTAGTAGACAGTTTTCTCAAAGAAAATTGCTAACAAATAACATTATTTTTGTAGCAATGTTCCAGTTGCTTTATGTACTCATCGTTAGAACTCAAACTGAAGGCGCTATAGAGGGAGCAGGGGGATTTGTCCCCTATCCTGCCAATACAATGCTTCATCTTGATATTTACAAGGTCAGCATCGCGAGAGTAACAAGCATTCTATATAATCCATAGCCGCATATTGCATATTGCGCACATATACCTTCACGAGGCCAACGCTCCCACTACTTCAACGAATAATGTTAAAAATAAGTCTTTGACTTTTCTTCCGTTCGTGTTCCGTTCGTGATTCGTGCAGACCCATAACCGGATAACCATATAGATTTCAGTTGAAAAATGTGTTTTGATTTGAGACAACACTCAGGAAACCGTGTACCAATTCCGATTAAAAGTTAACAAAGCATGCACACGAGCTAAACATTGAGCCGTAGCTAGCAGACGCTACAGCAACATAACCCCAATGAACGAGCGACGGGACCGGCCCTATTCATGAAATATTAAAAATTCAATTGCGCTTCTCTTTATTTAAACCCCCTTGCCGCCCGCGACACCCTTACGATATAAAATGAAAAATGTATTCGGAAAAATAACGTTCGGCTATTATTTATAATTTGCGTTAGAGGGCGCCTCCCGGCCTCCTAAGGAAAAGTTGTTCTTTTGATTAACAGTCAGCGGTCGCGGGGAATCACTTTGATTGACTTTCGTGTCTACGGCACTCGTAATTTCTGTAGCCCTGCGGAATAGAGATACGATTGGTCTACTATAGCTGTTAAGTCCCAAATACAAGTCAAATATATATAGAATATAAGTTTTTTTACGTAAAATTGTTTTTGCAAAAAATGACTAAATATTTCCTTGTGAAATTAGGTTTTGCACTGTCTCTCGGTTTGAGTTTGATTTGGATTTCTATTGTATTGATAAACGGTATTTAACTCTAGTATAACTTAGATTTTGAATCTAAATTTATTAATTGATAATTTTTTATGTTTTGAGCCATCGATATTTGTAACTATCACACGCAGTTAACACAAAAAATGACGAATACCGAATAACAGAAACAGCGCTGCGTCAGCGGTATTCCACATTTTCGTAATTATTAGTGAGCGTTAATAAGCTATAAAAACGAGTTCCTCCAAACGCTTAGCCCCACGTGTCGACAATTAAAACTTTTCACGTCGAAGTTGGCCGTTTACTGTAAGCTACATTAAAAAAATGCCCCCACCGCCCGCCACCCACTTATAAGTAGAACGCCTACGTATACCGAAAGTTTCGTAAAGTATTAATATCGCTTAGCGTACCAACTGCATTGGAGGGTTGCGTCTTTATGTGCCCGCTTGTATATAATATTTTCGCTGCTTTTATCGGCTTGTAACACAGGCAGATTGTTCCATGTCATTTAGCTTTAACAGATTACGGAACTTTAGTTCCGCTAATCCGTAAAAATACAGACTACAGACGGTTTTAGATAAAAAAAATGTAGAAATTACAATTTTTGTATATACCCTACACAATTTGGCACTGTCTCAACCCGTCCGTAATTTTGTAATGGAAGTATTCATAAAAAATTATTATACTTTAGCACTTTATAATCTAAGGTGTCTATTAACAATTTTAGTATTACGTCAAATTTTGATGACTATCTTTAGCAATAGACCGTGAATAAAAATCCATTGTTTTACTAAATATTAATATTTACACTCGCTAGACCCGGAGAGTTATATTTTTCATGTCTGTTAATTTATAGGTTTGTATCTCTCTTCTATTGTGACCAGCAGTAGCCAAAACGTCTTCACAGATGTGTGGACTTAGTCGTCATCCGTACTCTTCGGAGTGTCAATCCAATATTTTTGCATTGAGTCCAGTTTTTGTTTGTGTTTAATTTTTTTTAAGTTAGTACAGGCGACTGCAGTTACTAGTGTCCCTTGGCATGAGGGATAGCCTGGTGTACTCACGACCACGCTCCGAGACTGTCAGCTTGGATAAATACCTAACCGCTAATAGTTTATAGTACCAACTTCGATTAGGCAGATGTTGGACGTTCCATTAACAGTGTCGATAGCCAATTAAATATAATATTACATTGCAAGTACTACTTGAGGAAGTTAAAAACAATTATCTATCTCAATTTATTTGTAAAAAGCTTAATTAGTGGATAATTAGTGGATAATGTTATATTGTTTGTTGACTTGTAAAAAACATAAATGAAAAAATTGCCATTATTGATCCTCCGTGATTAAATCTAAGAGTGTTCTGGTTTATTACAAACGGCTACTACTTTTCTTACTCTTCGGCACCTCACGGCATCAGGCGGTGTGATGGTTCAAGCTTTTGATAACCATTGTTTAAATGATTTTATACAGCGTCGAGTTTGGCTGTATGGGCTTGATCTTTTTGCCTTTCCTTGTAAATAAGAAATGAAAAGGTGCCAATGTACTTTTTGATGCCTTTAAATATTTCTGAATTGTATTGTTAAAAAATATAGCGAGTACTAATATCTGTGTGTATCCAAGAGGGTGACAAAGGCGATGATGCATGCCTTATCTCTCGCGGTGTTCTGAGTAGAATAACCTCTGGGAATCCATACCTAGTCCCTCCTAAAGGAGTCAAGTTTAGTCCTCAAAATCTATAGTAATAGATTATAGTAATAACGAAAAACAAACCTACGCATAAAATGAAAGTGTGTAAATTTAGATTTTATTAGGGAATTCTACATACTAACATGACAACACTAACATTACCAACATAATTTTAAAGTTAAACGTTGCTTTACCTATAATTATTTAACAATCGATTCAAATTTTCAAATAGTGTTTCGCGACAATTATCCTTAAATTCACGTTTCATCCTACAAATTTTTGACTTTGATGGATATTTCTCAAGTTTTGATATTTAAATCTTACAACTTAAATAAATTTGATGAATAATCAATAGAATGTCTGGATTGTTTTGCTTAACATGCCAAATTGACCATTGCCTGATTAAATTGGCTAAATAGTTATACAAAATCCAAGTCATTAAATTTATGCAAAATCCAGACTACAATCTGGATTTAAAACCACTTTCTGAGTCCCATTTTGATATTTTTTAAAACTTTTCCTATTTCAAATTTTAAAATTCGTACACACTCTTTTTCTCACTTTGTCGCGCTGCTAGAAAAGGAAATTCAACTCAAAGCCTTAGAGCATTCACCTACAGGTATGGACCGGACAGAATTTTTACTTTAAGTAACTCTCGTCGTAAACAATCCGTTAACCTAATCAAAGAATAGGGTGCAAAAATAACATACATGTGTAACATTCAGATAAGGAATACTACTACAAAAAATAGTAAAGAATTAAAACATTGAATAGTAGCTATAATACCTATATAAGGTAAAATTATCCAATGTCGGAAAAAATTGTTCACAGGAATTACTGTATGTCGCACGCAACGGCAGCGGCAATCTAGTAGACAGCTGATTCCACATGGAACTTCATTCTAAATTTAAAAATCATAATAATTATTTCCGTTGATTACTGTTTCGTTTTTGACATTTTTGTTCGCAAAGAAATATTTAATTATTTATTTAATATTATGGCTTCATATTTATTATGTCTTCATTATCAGTGAAAAATTTTGGAAAATTGAATATATAATGTAGAATAGATAAGTAAATATGTTTCTCGGTATCAGCATTACAGTGTACTTTCAGCTACAAAATAACATTTGCAGGAACGAACGTAATCATTGTGTCAGTTCCAACAAGTAACAGCACATCATGCGTGACAATTGCAACATTCATCTTTAACCAGCGGTAACAAGGGTAGTACTCCGGCTATACGCGTTCCCTACTGTACAATTACACGCGAGGAGGCTTCACGCAAACACACTCACCCGCCGTCATTGTTCGTATATCGGCTCGGCATTCTAAACAAGTCCAGTTTTATTGTGTCCAACTTACCTGAAACGAGAGAGAAAAAATTGAATTAACGTCATTAATAACAAAAAGCGAATAAAACAATCGCCAGGTTATTGTGCAAAACGGCGGGCTATTTATAAACAAACCCTAACAAAGTCTCGGCTATGATACGTACCACCATTGTTGCTAATGTTGAAACGACAAATACCCATTAATTTTTTGTACTAACTTTTACGTTTGAAATTTAGAAAATGTTTCCAACTGGCAGTGCGCGATAATTTACAACAAAAATATTGATATTTTGTATTTGATTAAACTTTACGTAGGTAGGTGCTTATTATTAAGTATGCTTGAAACGAAAGCGTTTGTACGTGCCTCGGTAGCTAAGGTAATTAAGGTAGTAAGTATCGTAGTAGTCATTTAAAAAAAATCTTATATATCTCATTCTTATAGTAGAGTTAATCACACAGATATAGACACTCACACAAAGCTATACTCGTTCCTACACACTTATCTAAGCACATACGCAAACGCAAATAAAAACTAACTAGTATTTTTTCTTTCAACACCCCAAGTGAATACTGAAGCAAATTTTTAACTAATATCACCACAAATATGGGATGCGAGTGACTTAGATTTACCGTTAATATTTTAATGAATTTTCATTCAATTAAGCTTAAAACTTAAGTATTAGGGAAATAACTGTTATTAGTTCTTAATTTTTATAAATAACCGTTAATAGTATTTGTCAAATTGTATGCAATCGAAAGCAGCGCTTCAGTTATGAAGTAATGAAAATGTCTTTTTATAAATGCTTTCAAAAACAACCGATCAAAACGTCTCTATACGATTGATACAATAGAAGTAATGAATGGAACACGGCAATTGAAATTCTGATTGGAACATGTTCCTCATGCCAAAAACATATAACTGCTCATTTCTGGCGCGTATTGTAACCATTAACGTAACGTTTAAAACATATCGGCCCTGAAGCGGGAAGGAATGTCGCAGGACTCCAGCGGAAGGCACAGCATAGCCGCATTTGGCTTACCATTTTGCTAAATGCCTTATAGCATATTCCGATTCTCGTGCGATCCGTGGTAGGATTTTCGAGATTTTCAACCGATGCCCGGGGCCTAGTTAAGAATCCAGTCAGTAGAGTTTGAAATTCGAATTTGAACGCGTGGCATTCCGGTCGTTCGAATCCGTTAAATTCTGAATAGTACATTAGCAATGGTTTATAGAATTTATGGTTTAAAATTTAAGCTGGCGATGTTCGCATAAAGCGAAAACTGCGCATTCAGATTTTAATCCCAACAAGAAAAATAATAATATAATTGTTAGGTAGGCAGATATTCGTATTATAAAATTTAATATAAAAATAACACTTAATATTGTTTTATCATTGCAGTCGAAAGTTACACTATAAAACGAAATAAATAAGTTACGTTCCCGCCTAATGGTTATTTAAGTTTAAGGAAAATAAAGTTATCTTTAAATATTCTACTAAGTATTGTTATATAAATGTATAATAATACTTAAGACAAAATAAATTATGAATTATATTATTTTAAGTAATATTCAACAAATTCCTAATGTTGTTAAACATTGTCTAAAACACTCCGAAACATTTTGTTTTATCTATTAAACTAAGGAACTCCGACAAAAAATTATTGAGTGCTTATTTCCTCGTCAATAATTCAAAGCCCAATAATTATACATTTAAAATCGTTTATCGCCATTAACTAGTTCAGAAACTGATGAAGTTTTACTTTTTAAACTGTTGCGTAAAGGTGCTTCGATATAAAAATCGTAGGAAACACACAGACCGGAATAATTATATGTTGCGTGCTCACTTATTAGGTTTATATGCGAAATATATTATAGATAATTAATACAGATAGTTAAGTACGATATAACTTATAACGCGCTATACATTTTGTTACATAATCAAAACTACAATATCATTTTCTTATAATAATTAGTGCACCAGTTTTTTATATAAGTATTACGCACGACGGGTATACAGTCTAAATATAATTAGTTATGTAGGAACTATATGAACTTTTCTTCTAAAACTGCAGCGTATTTAATATTTTGACAGTTCCAATATTTGTTTACCTGTTTAAATACATATTGAGATATAATTAAAATTTAATTTTGAAGTCTTACTAATAACCAACTAGCAATAGCTTTGTTTAGTTACTCAGTGTTTGGTCACGTTCCTTTCAAAGACATTTAAAATTTGAACAAAAGAGATAAAACTTTGAGTAAGTAAATAAGGCGTGTACAATCGTTGTAAATAAGACCTCAGCTTTATGTTACATATGTACTAATATGATCTTAGCGTTTATTCCTAAAATAGTCCGGTTAACTTCTTTTTCTGCGAATGTCTCGAATTTTAAAAGAACTTGGCGTGGTATGAACCACTTCCTAATATACGTTTACATCGTAACTAGCTTGAGCCCAGGGCTGCAACCGTCATAAATGACTATGCAACACAAAAAAATGTTTCCATTCAAACCAGCAGATCCAAAACTACAACCTCACAAGCCTTACCTCTATATTATTACAATATAAATAGTCGAAATTTCGGAGCGCATAATCGGCACGATAGCTGTCGGATATGATTTCGTCGAATATCTACAGAGTACAGTACACCTACACGGATATGACATGTCTATCATTTCTTCACAAATATCGATAGAAGCCCCATATTCGATGACACATCAGGAAATTTATACAGCCCACTCCTGTGGACGTATTGGACACACCTTAATTGTTAGTGTAATTAAAATGTTAATACTTAACTGCCATGTTGTGATCTTATTAACTGTTTATCAAGATGTTACTTATAACCCCATATTTTATCTGTAAATTTATAAACTATTTACAAGTCTCTGAAACATCCTACAACCCATCTGATTCAATTTCCAATAAATTGTCACAGTTAAATCAGAGACATAGACAGACCTTAATTTTGCCTGGAAATGGTCTGGTGTATTGCTACAGTGACCCGGGTAAATCCCGCGAAGGGCAGTAGAGGAACCGACGAATTTTAGTGGGTATTCCCGGTGCCGTCAATCAGGCGCTGGGAGATTTAACTACGCCTGGCTCCTTAGCCATTGACGAGTATGTTGCTATCACTTTAATAATCTAAGATCAACAATTTTTTTAAAAACCTAAATATATATATATAATAAAATTTGTAAATTTTATATGTAATTAGTAACTTCAACTCGTTATTTAAATAGTAATGAAAAAGGGTCAGCTGTTTAATTTGCCGTTTAGAAAGAGTTCATCAATCATAAAAATTTAATGTACTGTGTTACTTCGTAATAAATATAGATTCCACCAATAGTTAATTTTGAGTAAATTGTGAAAGTTACTAAATGTTGATGCCGCGAACATGTTCGAACGACACACTACTTTTGTAGTTAAATTATACACGCAGTACCTACTTATAATTCGTTATATTAATCGTTTTAATTCCAATTCGCCATTAAAAAGCCAATTGTTTTTCATAATTAAACTACTTAAGCTCTTAACTACTAAAAATAATAATTTGTGCAATTAATTTTGTTCGCTTAATGCCTGAGTAAATTAATGAAGCGTAAATAATAAACGCTTCAAATATTAATACGTAATAATTTAAAGTTGTATTAAATTAATTGACTGCGATTTGATTGGTATAAATTATCGAATGGAAAACACTACATCTTTTATTAATTACTTTATTTGCTGAGCGTTGCCTGCTGAGTGCTGCTATTTTTTTGGGGCGCCATTATGCGTAAGTACAGCAAGCAATCATATGTAAATAATCTTTACTGAAAAGTAAGTAAAGTTTTGGAGTGTCTTTAATGATAAATACTTCATACACTAGGATTAAAAACAAACTCGCTGTTCCAAACTTTAGATTTCACTAGGTCACTCTTTCATGGGGAAACGTATAGACGTTCATAACAAAGTCCCGCCAAAGGTAACTGAACTGCATAGACTTTAAATTTCTACTTTACAGAAATTTAAATTTAAATGCCAATCAAAATTTAATGAAAATAAGGCTGTTATAAGGTTCAGAAAAATTTCGAAGTTTAGTATGGGTGGACCATTTGAATTATTATTTTAATACAATTTAATTTATTATTGATTATCATAAGCACCATTACTTATTATTTTAGTCATTATAGTATTTATTTTACATTTATCTGATGGAAGCCACCATCTTTTTACCTGTTTTTACATTCATAGTTTTATTATTCTGGATTTTAACATTATTCTAACAATTCACAATGTCGTGTGAAGAGACAGACCTTGCTGAGTTTTTCGACTGTTTTTCGCAGAACACGACCTCCCGGTAGATTTGCGAAAAGTTATCTTAAATTGACGCACATTAAGAGTATATGTCTGTACCAAAGTTGAATAAAGTATTTTAAATTTGTCCACTACCTAAGATCCCTTAGAGAGCAAGAAACAAATTCTAGCTTTCAATATTTGAAAAATGATGTCTCATTCTTATTGGAAAAGTTTCGATAACATGCTCTGCAAACTAGACAAGCAGTTTGTGAAATAACTGTATATGATAGAATTTTTTCACTATTTTTCCCGAAATCAACGTAAAAAATAATATAAAAATGAATTATTGAAGTTGAAACAATTGTAATTGTTGCAAGTAAAAGTTACGACCACTGACCACTTACGATCGACCACTGCCTAAGATCCCTTAGATAGTTACTCAGTAAACGTGTAGATACACTGCCTTCGATTCCATTGTAATTTGTAATTACATAAAATAAAAAATATCTACACTTGAATGAAAACCACCTGAAGTTGTTAAGGCACGACACGATACATTTACATTTTTCAAAAATTTATTTATAAGATTGAAGTCTCTATGATTATCGAAGCGCTCACGCCTTTATTCTATTTTTAAAAGTTTTTGACAGGCACGCATTCAGAATTACGTTTTGATGAAAATTCTCATACACAATTTTTTCTTTCGTATGATATTAAAATCTTATTCATATATATGAGAAATTTCAGTAAAACCTCAATTTGAATAATTTTCGTCGAATAGAAAAGGAATAGAATGGTTTTAAGAATTGTTATTCTATTTGACTTCAAACTTAAGAATACATACACTTTTGACATATTATTTTAATAAGCACGTTTTTTGATTTACGTACAAATATAACCTTAGTAACACTTGACATAAATGTAATTTCATCCAGTGCGCAAGAGAATAAACGAATGCTTTTTTGTCTCGTTTCAGCGCAAAATCAGCTCATCAGCGTAAAGATGACAATAAATTGGCAGACAATGACTCCAGTTCTGCTTAAAATAGCCTTAAATTAATTTTTAGTTCAGTACTACTGTTTCATTACAATCCGACTGGAAAAGAGAAAGACTGACAGCGTCTATTGACGTTTCTAAAATGGCGACTTAAGGTTAAACATATTTGTCCTATCATAATAAATGCCGATTAAAATTAGTCAAACGTGTATTGATCGTTTATTCATTATATTCTCGTTCTGTCAAGTTAGTTAACACAACTAATATCATTCTATTCTTTTTATATTTGTTTGGAATGAAAGAGGCACGTAACTTAAATTTAGTTTATGATAACTCCAACAGAATCGATACCGATCAGGACAACGATGAACAGACGGACATAAAGAAACTATGATAGTTGCGTTTTTCATTTCACACTACACAGGCTCTTAGAATTATTTCATTTGCTGTCATTATTATTTTCCAATTTAATTCTGAAATAGGCACAAAAGCGCGCTTAAATTGCGTAATTTATATATGACTAAGCAGTTCTTAATTAAAATTAATGAAACCGAAAGGAATTCCCGACTTCCAAACATTTAAATATTTCAGTGTTTGATACCTACACCTAAATAAATCTCAATAGCCTTCCATCGATCCACGCTATTGTCTACCAAATTGACCGCTTTTTTGTGACTGCATCCATACATTTTTAATTAAGAATCTTATGAATTCTTAATATTTTATTCAATATTGTAGGTAGTAGGATTCCTCTAGTACCATTTATATTTCAGCACAGCGAAAATTAGTTTATATAGTATGGTCAGCAGCAGACGTTTCTTTCAGATTCCCTTTTGCATAGTTTTCGTCCGTGTGTTTTTTGTTAGTCATACCTGTTTTTATGGCAAACTTTCATCTTTTGCCGATATCCGGAACAGGGGCGAGTTTTCTGTAGGGGAATACAGGAAGCTACTACAGAAAATATCTAGTTGGTACTATTTAAATAGAACTGAAAGAATTTGACGACAGCTATAAAATAACTTCAATTTAAATATACCGATAAAAATTATCTCAATAATTTTAATCATTCAAAAATGCTGATTTTATAATTGTGGCTTAGGTTTGTAAGTAAAAATTGGAACTAAGTATTTTCTGATTGTATATCAACGTGAGAGAGTTGAATCAAAATTAATTTTGTTTAGGATTTGAAAAGAGACAACTATGCTTCGAAATATGGGTCGATCACTTCTTCCCCAAGTCCGGCCCATTGCGATCGTACAAAACGCGTTCCCGCCACCGCGATTTAGACAGACGGCAAGTCGAGCAAATAGCATTAATATAAACTAAAATCGAACGTTGTGCGCTATCGATTAGGAGCGGGCGTTCACAACAATTAATGACCTGCATGTCGGAGGCCCCGACAAAGCTATGGCAAAACAAATAGATGCCCGCCGCGCCTCCCCGATGCACAGCCTGATTTTAGTTTTGGCGCGTTTAGGCGACCATTTTTCATGGGCCGAACTCGGAGTGTTAGAACCGAATGGGACGGATTTTGAGTGACGCACCAATTTTCGGTGAAGTGCGCTGTGGTTAGGGGTTGTTAGAAACAAATTCATAGTACCGATTATTAAAGAGTTCTACAGTTTGTTTAATCTTATGAAGCTTACGAATGTACGAACTTGTGTCTTTGAGGGCTATATCTATCTATTTATTGTATTTGTATAATAAAACTAGTTTACAGTAGTTTTATCAACGTTAAATATTAAAGATCTTGTAGTATAAAAATATTAGTTAATATTTCTTACATGTCGTATGAAATACATTTTTATGACACGTTAGCTTCTTTTTTTTAGATGCAAGTTTTCAAAGTAGTTCGTTTCTTATATCTTTACAGTGATTATTTCCGACGAAACAAAGCATCCTGTATACATGCGGCCAGGGGTGCAACACGGACGTCGGTGTGTGTGGGTGCTAGTGTGCGTCAGGTTTAGGGGTGTCTGCTTAGAGTTTTAGCATTACACATCGAGAAATAATGTATAGAGTCATATCGTATGCATGGCCCTGTCACACCGCGTTGTTTATAGTGCTTTGAATTCCTATGCAAGGTTTTTTTCGTCAGATACATTTTTTTCTTTTGTTTAATTCTCCCCCAACAGACACATTTTGCACGTAAGGAATTGTCATATAATATTCTATCAGCTGTGCCAGGATATAGACACACTAAAAAAAATCAATTTAAATCCACGTTTGTATTACACATATAGTTTGATAACTTAAAAAAGGTGTTATTTTTGTTGGTTTTACTCTCGTGCATAATTGTATTTCAGTATTAATAAGTGTTCATAATAAACTGGTTATATATGATGTTATATATACATGAATATAATCATAAAATTATATGATATATAAAAGCTTAAGTGTTATATCGACAATTAAAGTATTATACTATTTCGCAACAACTATAACAAAACTCTTGTGATTAAGCATAAAATATAAAAAGAATCGGTACAATATTATATCTGAATATAATATATTTGTTAAAGATTGCGCTAAGGAGTCTATATAACTAACTATTAATGGTTGATTTATGAAAAATAAAATAGACTTGATTAAAGACTATTACAGGATCTGGTAAATTTTATTTATTATTTGAAAAAATATAAGGAGAAAAGGCAAGAACATACAGGTCAGGAATAAAAAGGTCTAAGATTGATTTAGTAGAAGAGCTGAACATAAAATTGATTGCTTTTGGATAGAGAAATCTAGGATGACATTTTGAAAGTCCACTATATTCAAATAAAATTATGTTGTACACGCTAACACGGCACAAAAAGACTTTTTTGTATATGGTAATAATGTTGTCGCAAAAATAAAAGTTTAATAACATTAATGAACATATGAACTAGACTAATCTTTAGTTTGAGGAGTGTATAATGAATATACCTTTACGGTAGGTAGGGCATTTGCTTTTTCCACTATTATAACGTTACTAAATTGTGGGAGTACGTCGCGCAATGATGATTCTTCGAATACATTAACGTTAAGAATATTGTCACGTAACGGAATAAATAATTGATAAATGTTATTACAAACTTTTAAATCTGAGGAGTTTCTAGAGTATTCGTCGAAGTGGTGGTAGGTTTTATTTTGAAGATTTGAAGAAACTCGGTGACAGAGCCCATCTAAATAAAGAACTTTTTGATTTTGAATATATTTATTTCTTTAGAAAATTCTCGACTGCATCAGATTTTAAACGGGAACCTATTGCAGAGATAGTTAGCTCAAGAACTGTTCGCGACAGAAAAGGTGCTTCATTTTAAGAAAAAGAGATAGATACATAATTTATTTAAAATTATCATACAAACATTTATAAAACGAAGAGAAGAGAAAGAAGGACGAAAAAAAACAAAGATTCATGCTATTGAATTGTAATAGAGAAACGAAAAAGTACTTATTGTGTAAAGTAGATTTGGAGATTTTGAAATCTAGTACGTGTACATGAAAGGGAGAGAGTGGAGGTCCTAAATCTCTTCTGATCACTATACGCGTCACAATGTGATAGCTAGCAAGCGCTAAGCGAAGCAACGTCCAGCCACACGATAGAGGCCCGAAAGCGAATTTAGACCGTCCGATTGGAATGCACCTTCACCACAAAAGATCGTATTCAAATAAAAATTAACACATAGGTTGTATTTGACTTAATTAACTTAATCGATGAAGATGTGATGGAAGAATTGCAACATATTCGATCTGCCCTTCATTGCATTCCTTGCGAAATAACTAAATTTATATGAATCATTATTACTAAGCTTCTAAAATCAGATACAACAGTCAACGTGAACTACCAACCGCTTTGTAGTTAAGTTGTTATTTCTTAGTTGAATTAACACCGGTCTTCTGCACTTTCAAACATGCTTTATATAGACGTGATAGATACTTAAATTGCATATATGACATATTTGTACACATTAAGTGTATAACTTAGCATTTTTTAACGATTTACGTTTGACGTAACATGTATTACTTTACATTTTAATGTACAAAGACAAAACCTCGATGAGACCTGGTGTGTTGTAATAATTTTTACTTAAACATGGAATATTTTGGAGATCTTTACTTTATTGGTCATTAGTTATTTAAAAGTTCAACTATTGATAGTCTTCTCGTCTGGAAAAGCGGAAGCTTTTTCTATTCTTTGCTCAATGACCTAGAAGATTTTATAGGATCTATTAAATGCCTATTTCTTTTGCCGATTCTCACTTCAAGTTGGCGTTTTTTAGAATGCTTAAATCGATTATTTAATTCATATTCGAATCTTCTCAGTGCTCTTGGCTGATTACGCTATTTAACCAGTCATAGTAGAAACACTCTACTATGATATGAAACATAGTTTATCTGTTAAGTTTTGCACATAGTTTAAATATTAATAAAAAAATACAACTGGTGTGATAATCATCAAAGTTCTCGACTAGAGTAGTTTAAAATGAAACATCATCTATTTGTAAGGCTTTTTAGTGAAACAGTCTAAATTGAGATGACGTGTGAAAGTTCTGAGTTGCCCTATTCGATAGTTCAATTTTATAAACTTTTTACAGAATTTCTGGTGACTTTCCATGTATGCTTCTTGGACGAAAGAGAGATTCGTGGACAGTGCGTAGCGTGAAAATAGAATACTAGACCATGCCATTGTTTCTTGTAAGGTCACTTCGATATCTTACGGCCGAAAATATCAAAGATTCGTCTATTTGAGTCCGTCTATAATATGCATGCTCACAAATAAGGTAATGTGTCACTTACTAAAAATATTTATTTTGACACCCACAGTTCAAATAAAAGCTAGTGTATATGTCAGCTACCTAACATTTAATGCAAAACAAACCTTTTTGATAAAAAAATAAACCTTGTTTCTCGATAACTGCGTAATCCCATATGAATCCACACAACCGCTAAATCGATCTGAACGAATATTTAATATTCTGTCTATTTTTTACGAACGCAGAATCATAAACCCGTCAATTAGGATCAGATTATGTAAATTTTTTATGGTAACCAAATAAATTTTTCTGTTGGTAGAACCTGCTCTGAGTTTTTAATAAATAATTATGTGATATATATAAGAACGATATTATCATCGTTTTCAAAATCACTGCCAATGTTCTTTGTGAACCCGTCAACTTGCAAACACAGGGGACCAGAAATATTTGTCTACTTTTAATGGCCGAGCTGTGTTTTTAGTTAAAGCCTCTAGACTGCGCTTATTACTTGGTGAATAAATTATTGACCTCATGCTTCAACATTTACACACAAATTATCTCCGTTAAATCCGCCGAGTTTTTATAATGATCTTATAAGAATAAAATTTGATATTTTCATTTTAATTTCCAGTAGAAATAACTTTAAAGTTAGGAAGTGTGTATTTTAATGGGTATAAGAATGATTTCTGTTATTTTCTGTAACTTTTATTTCATGAACTAATTGATTGAAATAGTGCATGGCTATATTTCTACTTAATTATTTCATTTTATATTTTACACATTTGGGTATTTATATTGAATAAATACCATATAAATATTTACATTATTTAGCATAAATTAAAAAAAACATATTTGTATAATAGGCTTGTGAAAATGGATTTTGTTATCCCTAATAAATAAATAAAAGAATCAGTACATCCCGATCTGATAAATCGTGACAGTCGTTAGGTGTGAATGGACCATAGAATTGAATCCTAGTTGCTTGTTGCTGCTATCACTTGTACTGTACACGCTGTCTGATAAATGTTTCGGTCAAATTATACTGCTTTGGATTTGACCGAATTTAATAATTTTACGTACTATTAATATATAAGTTATTGAAAAAAATAAACCTATTACTATTTAAAAAGTTCAATAATGTTAAGTTAATAATAGAAAGTTCAATTGATAATAACAATTGTTAACATTAATATTTATTTTTTTAAGTTCTTTTGCCATAAAAGTGTCTAATAGTTTATATATCTAAATATTAGTGATTCAGCATCGCTACTCAATAATGATGGATAACGTTTCGTCTAGACAACAACAAAAAACTTATTGATTTCAAAAGGAAAAACTTCCGTAGTTCAAAGACGATAAGAAAAGCTTAGTATTAACGATACTGCAGAAGTGCACCAATTATGTCCCTATCCAAAATAATGGTCCCTGCTGCTTCAATTATTTTATACAGGCAAACGGTAAAAAAAAGAAACTGGTCGTCCGCGTCTACGACTTTCAAATTAGTCAACTTTTGCGCGTCCTTTCCCTTTTTTGTCACACAGAGTGCAGTTCTCGCGCGAAATGAATGCTGACACTTTTTTGACGTTTGTCGAGAGATTTAATTCACAGCGCACGTTCGAATCGTTCTAAATTTAAAATATACCTTTTCACTTTTAACTTTAAGAATGAATTCTAAAGGGGTTTAGTGAAAACCGTTTAATTGTGTTTAACAACAAGTTATTTTACCTAATTAAAATTTTATAAAAAGTTTACCTGCTCCTTCGTGATTTGAAACTGAAACCAAAAAACAGACTGTTATTTTAACTAACAAAGTTAAACATACCTACACTAAAATATATCCGCACATCTTTCACTTTTATAAGACACATACGACAGAAAATATTATATTCCATTCTTATATTGTTGAATCGCAAAAAACAAGAAAAAAAAATCTATTGAATAGAAAGCATTAATTTAGACTAATAAAAGTTTTTTATAGTTACGCCACTGCACCCAATAGTATTTAGGACTATTGGGTACGAATTACATTCATTAACAATAAGATATTAAATAAAAATTATGATAAATATTTGCCTGTTTTCAATTGAACGTTTGGTTAAAATTTAAAGCAATGTATTTTGTCATTAGATAATTATGAAAATTTAATTTACTTTATAAAATGATTTACTATTGAAATCTCTGACGATGATCTGAATTTTACATCGAAGTTTAAAGCTAGCTTAAAGCTGTCTAATACAGTTCAGTCTAGATTTTCTCGTCTTAGACTTTGTCGTGAAGAAGTGGCCCAGTAGTGACACAAAAATAGCTAAAAGTTTTCATAGATGTTGATGTTTTCATGTTTTTTATGTATCGTGTAAGCAATTATTGAATATATTAATAAATCCCAATATTTCAAATATATCTAGTTATCACTGTCAAGGATGTACCTTACCATGAAAAGGGTAATCGTGCTCGATTAGATTTACCTTCTTGATTTATGTGTAAATCTATGGGTTCATTAAGCAGCTCATAGGTTTGGTTTAGGTTAGTTATAAATACTTGATTCGAGTTCATCAGACAAAATAATTATTGGTATGACTTTCACAACATAGGACGCCTTTTTCTCTTATAACGGGGTACCTCTTGATCATCATATCACCTGATGGTAAGTGAAGATCTGACTGAAGATGCAAGCGAGCAATATTCCTCATCTGATCTGGCTATGCTGTCTCCAATGGCCGAAACACAACATTTCTTTTATGGCGGTAGACTTCGGTAAGATGGTAGTAAACAGAAGGCGGACTAAGGCCAAGCCAAAATCAAGCAAACCGAGTAGAAAATTTCTGCCCGCACTGGAAATTAAGCCCTGGACTTGCAGATCTAAAGTTAATAGTCTCACTAGGCAGCCATTAGTCCACAAAGGCGGTTGAATTAGGTAGCGACCTTTTTGCTTATAATAATATTAAAAGCGAAGTAAAATAAATAGTTTTTAACTATTAGCCTACGGCGAGGTGCTAATTTTCAGTATAAACAAAGTAAACGTATAAAGTCAGTATAATTTATTTAAATAAACAAATATTCGTTATTACGTTGGATTAGCTTTTGGAGTAACTTAAACCATCATAAACATACAAAAGGCGACTTTATTGCAAATAGGTAAGCGTTATTGCTAAGCTAATATTGTCTTAACAAAAATATATTGTACGGAGCGTAATTTTGTCGCCATATAATGACAAGGGAAGACATCAACAAAATTCCGCGTGCACGCAAGTTGTTACATCAGTTGGCTATTTAGAAAACTGTTACAATTCACAGTATAGTTTGTTGAATATTCTTAAGAATTTGTTTGTTAAATCATTTCAAGAGCCCATTAAATCATGCCATTTTCTGTACAAATGTAAACTCTCTTTGTTCTTGTGTTGATTTGTAACATGATAGTGTACACACAAGTTCATGGTATTCCTCGTTGGTTATAAATAATGCGCTCCTTTCACACAACAGGCCAGATTCTACTTTTAATTATTTTATAACCGGCCTCGCTATTTGATCTTCCAATTTCAAACGTATCGTAAATAAGTTTAGTGAAACACTACAGTTTGGTTTTCTTCTTTAAAACATTTGGGTCATAAATTCCATTACACTTTTACAATACGTGTAAAGTTTTAACTTGGCACCAAAGAGTTTTTAAGTTACCATTCGGTGATTGTAACTTTTGAATATAGAACTTGAACACCCCACTGTATTCGTGTTTTAATTATTTAACAGAAACACTATTTTATAATCACTTTAAGAGTCCTGGGGGTTTAGTGCGTAAGGTACCTTCCATGCGGGAGGCAGCGGTTCGAACCCCGCCACGTACAAATGTGATTTCAAATTATGAATTCACATGTACATTAATTCGCCGCTTCTACGATGAAAAACATTGTGAGGAAACCTGCACGCACTTGGGAAGAAATTCTAGGTTGCGTTTAATCGACCAACCCGCGCTTGGACATCGTCGTTGACAAAGGCCTAATCGCCCAAATTTTGGATCCAGCTTTGAAACATCATCTTATTTTATTCGTTGCTGATCGACCATAAAAATTTAAATGTCCCGGTACAAGGAATATCTCAACGTTTTATTAGTAATTATTTAGATTATCAAACAAATATACTCGTAGTTTAAAAAAGCAGGCATCCCTTCATAATCATTGTCTCATACTAGGTTCGCTCTTAATTTTAAACTTTCCAGAAGTAATGTCAGTGACGGCCCTAGCCATCCGCACGCTACTTCCTGTGGCATGAGGTGTATTCCATCGAAGAGATTCAATTATACTGACGGTTGCCTCGGCCGAACGGAAATCATGGCTATAGTCCTTGGAATTCAATATTGCTTGTATGCATACCCATGTCGCGTATTTCGAGTGTGAAAGCTTAAACTGAACGCTACAGTTTGATTGCATTGTACTAATCAATCAAAGAGTGGTTACAAAATCTTAAAAATCGGTCAATATACTTTAACAAAACACGATCAAAATTTAGAATTTTCAAATATGGACATCATTTTCTCACTAAAATCTAATCACTCGTAAATTATTCGGTGGAACCGCAACGATGACTGCGAAAGGGAGCTGCCCCCACTCCCCACTACACTTATAGCCGGTGTGTGAGTTAAATACATTAATGTTATCTATGACTATTCCACAGCGTAGCTACTTTGGTTAACTAAAGCCGTTGAGAATTGGCTACTGGCTAAAATATTTGGTGCTATTCCTATTCCGATATGAGAAACTTGTTTAACACGTTGGTAATGCTATCAACATTTCTTTTAGTGATTATGATTTCTTTGTTATGATTAGTGAAATTATTATCTAAATTTGACTAGAACACTAGTCAATTTTTTATTGAAATGAATATTTCTTTAAGAGTTTTATATCTATTTATGCGATTTAAATAATAGTCCCTCATAAAATTTTAAGTTAATTACACTTAAATTTAATATACTTACGTAAACATATTTTCAAAAGTTGTTTTAGAGTTATGTTTATTTATACGTATATTCTTGTAATCCATAGGTTTTTTCTGCACCATTTGAAGTCGCATAAGTCTTAAATATATCATAAAACTTAAAGTTTTTGTATCCAAGTAAACTCTTTTTCCAAGAATTTGTAAATTACAAGTACATTTCATAAAATAATGCTTACTAATACAAAATAGTATAATCCTAATAAATTAATAAGCTAAAATAGCCGCAAATTATCTTGATTAGTTGGTATTTAGAAAATAAACATTGCTTTGTAATTAATTATAGCCGAGTTATTCACTATGTCACACACAAACACAAATAGGGTTAACGACCTCACAAAAAATGCGTTTTATAAAAACATAATTATTGCAAATTAAAACACCTTAATTTTTACTGAAATTTTTACAATAACAAACTATTTTGAAAAAAGATCTACATCCAATCGCTTAATATTTGTAATTCTGTATTGTAATTATGTAGCTGTAATACTGGATTTAGAAAACACATAAAAATTAAGATAAACACATAAATAAGGAGACTTTATTTTGCATGCTTACATAGATAACTAGAAGATTTCACAAACATATATAAAAACGCAACTTTTTCGCTAGAAAAGAAACGTAAACGTAGTAAGAAACGTCACTGAAGGGTGTTTTAATTTGTTTCGTAAGGTGAAGGTAATTTCTCTTAAGAGCCAACCCTAAACTCAGAGCTCAATGCATCTAAATTCATGAGTACTAACGTGATTAGAACGACCGGTAGTTTACGGGTGTACGCGTACTGTTAGATAAAAGGTACATATCTACCAGTTAATTGTTTATAGTACAGTCGATTTGCTGAATTATGACCTGATATATTCACTCGACTAAAATTTCGGAGTCTGACACGAGTTGCTGTTTACGGGTTAATAAGTAGGATAAAGTAATTTTTAAATTATCAAACAATATGTTAAAATCCAATATGTTCAATGATAAGAACATAATTTAAAAAATTGATTCCTAATTAAAAGCAGATAATTTTTTCTCGGTTGTTTTAGAAAATCTTAATTTATTGCATTATGTACGATATCTCTACTTTCTGGATATATAAAAAGATTTGTATATAAAAAGACTTCAGTATTGTTACTTAGTTATCGTAGACACCTCATTTTCTTTTTTATCGATTAAGAAAATCCGCGTCGTTCTGACATAAACGTATACCTAGTAAATTCTAACCTCTATCAAAGATTAATACAGGAATACCTGCAGACCTCATACGACATCCGCCAAGGACTACTTGATCAAGAAATTGGTGCACCTCAATTTGTCGCCGCGTCACCAATTGAAAAGCGAATCGTTGATCAATAATAATTGGTAGTGGTGAAGGAGGATGTAGCCCAATTATCGACGGGATATAGACGATCCAGCGTGTCGGGAATTGCGTTTACTGTACCCACTTTAAAGTTTCAAATGACATTTAAGCAATCCCAAGTCTTAAAATGAACTTAGGTATAGCCGTACAATATAACAAACTCAATAATTTTGTAGGCTTTGTATTCTTACGCTCGCGGCTACGCCCGCGGGTAGTTCGATCTCACACAAACGTTGTACCTTTCCCGATAAATGAACGCACGAAAGATCAAACAGAAAAATAATTTTTCAATTACAAAAGGATCATAGATAATCCCCTAAAACCTCACAAACTTTACCTTTTTATAGTATTAGTATAGATTTGTGCTAATACAATATGCTTTACTTCCTGAGACTTTTTAAGAATTATTTTGCATATTGTATGCTATTAAACAAAATAAAAACACTACTTTAGTACTATTAGGTATCGAGATTATCGCTTCGTCGTCTTGGAGTAAGCTATAAGGATATTGAACAAATTAGTTTTAGATCCAAACACAGAGGAACGTGACTGATTACCCATATTATTAGTTCATTATAGTCTGCATAATAATCGCGCGCGGCGCTCTCAAAGCACGCGACAAATTACACAAAGTCAAATTTTGTTAATCTACACGTAGTCCGTAGTGACTACGACGTAGTGCCGTAGCGCTGTAGCCTGTCTCCAATCAACCAGCACAATTCCAAAACTCGATGAAGTTTGTGCTTATCGTAAGATTCGTCTATGGTTAAAAAAACAAACGTCGCATTAATTTAGATTCTATATCAAACTTATACATATATTTATTTTTGAAAATATCAAATTAAATAATAATTAATAAGTTTTTAAAGCTTTGTACAGAAACGTACGTTGTTCTAAACGAAACAGAAAAAACATCCCGATAAATCCGTGTTTCGTTTGCTTGCAAACATTTCATTTGAGATTGTACTGAAGCCGCACTGGCCTCAATGCATTTGTGTTTTTGTCTATTTTTTACTATACGAAGGCAGCATGTGGATATTATACCGTTATGACCTTATAATATCCACAAAAAAAACAAATTTTATCATCATCTACGTCATCAGGTCAAAAGATCAATTAAAATATTTTTGCAAGTATATTTTAGTTACCACTGTATGGTACAATAGAGTGTGCACGTGTGTCAATGCGCGCAAAGCCACCCATTACCAACTAATTTATCGTTCAGGACGGCCAAATAATGCCAACCAATACGTATTGGTGATCAAGTCGGGTAACTAAAATACAAATTTAATATTAAACCATTTAATACACAGCACATTTAATTTTGAATTTTTAAGTTTGAATTATAACATAAAGTGGCCAGGAACACATCTAGAGAACTAAAACCTACCTTTTTTTCTATTGACAAAATAAAACAGTTTTAAATGTTGTTCAGTCCTTATATTATATATAAAAACTTTCAATAAAATTAAATAGAATTACCTTTGTACATCAACAGAAAGTACCTACAAAATTAAAATCCCGATCGTCGATATGACAATTGTAAATCTTTTTTATCAACGATCTGGGTTATTCGACTGAGGTATGTCTAAATGAATAAAAAACTAGAAAAACTAAAAGCAAAATCACAAATGTCGACACCGTGAAGAGTATCATCTACAAAATATCGATATCGATATATGGACACACTGATTGGACTCTCATTGTCCATGCTCAAAACCGATCCAAAAGTGAATTAGAAGCAAGTCAGGTGGACCTGCACCTGGCTGGCTTAAAACTAGACAATAGACGGCACGTAGGCGCACCCGTATATGGCTCGTTCTATCGATAATTTAACGCGCTGTTACACTTAACAAATCGACGGTACTATTATAACATCGCTAACACGTTGTAGACACGCGAATTATGCTACGGGAATCGATAATGTACTAAATATGCAGACACACGAATGTCTAGGCGAGATTAGATTGAGTTCTGTCGGTACTCAGTGCCTATGTTAAAAGAAGATTAAACGAATATTGCGTTCGTTATTCAACAAAATAATATTGCATTAGTAGCAAAGAAACATACTTACAGTCCACCGGATGATATGCAAGCGCTTACTTGAATTTAGACTCACTGTGTATTGCACACATTATTTATAGGAAGAATTGTTGACAGCATTAGAAGACAAGCTCCCCTGTTTCTTACACAAAACTTTCTCGGTGAGCTAAGGCAACTATACTCTGCAAAGCTACAAAGAAATGTTGTTTGGCTGCTATCTTCTGTAAGTTGGAGGCACTTTGATTTAGAACAGTAAATACCAAACACTCTATCTCACACTACAGCTTTAAAATTGCAAAATGAAACTATCCCAAAATTCAATTAACTTTAACCGTGAAAGTGCTTACGAGTGTCGCGTATGCAAAAGTGTCGATATTGAACGAAGTGCATCGACAGTGCTTCACTAGACGTGGCGTCGGGAGCTCGACAAAGCGGGGCTAATCAGGCGCATTTGTTCGACAAACCGACGAAGCCCGCACCACCCGCCCCCTCCCACTGCTCTGTTGATAATTAACAGTCCCTATCTGTTGCAGTGTGGCCACTCGCGCATCTTGCCATTGGTAAGCTTGATATTACGGCTACTCGACCATTTCAATTGTTACTTTGAAAAGAACCATACAACACTGTCTGAATAAAAACTCAAAACAAAATTTTTCTCCTTCCATGAGGGTAATTATTTACTGATGGGAATTCGGCCTATTTAGAGTATAACGGAACACTATAAACCAAAAGAAACTTGTTAACTAGGTACTTAATACAAAATACCTATTTACATTCAGTGGCCAGTATCAAACCGTAAAATTACTGTTCAAATAGAAATTTGATATTAGTTCTTTTAAACAGAACTCTTTTGTCGAAGAAATAAAGCTTTATCATTACGACTCATTGTTAAAAAACTAAGTTAAATAAAGTTTCAAATTTAGAACAGATATTCAAAGTTGGAAACTTTGAATAACATCAATGATGACAAAGAGCTAGTTAAAAGACTTCAATATAAATGTGTTATATTTTGGAATAATAGGGTACCTTACTTGTCAACAAAATTCAAGAGTTCGCTTCTTTAAGCTTCTTATATATACCTACCTACTGCGATACGAAATAAAAGTACAAGTGGCTTTAAGGACAAAAATAAAAGAGAAAGAAATATCCAATTAATTTAAAGAAAATCAAAACAAACGGTTTCTATTCGTCTTTTTCCGCGAGCGTAAATAAATGATCAGATGTTAAAACAAACACATGTTCATAACCTAACCACCCGGAGCAGAATCAGAACCAACACCAGCCGAAGAAATCAAAAGTATTATTTACTAAGAGGGGGAGAGAGACAAAACATAAAATTCGTATAAATAATTCAGCGGCGCCATTACGAAGAGCCGAGCCCGAGGATCTCGAGGAAAACTACGTCTCTAAATATTTAAACGCAGACGTTATATGTATTGCAATTTTCATTAATCATTAAAAGGGATTTCAGTTGGAGCTAGGGACTCGGAGTTTGGACAGACAAACATCCATACATAAGTTATGTCAACATTGCGTTTCTATTCGGCGGCTAATCTGCAGGGAACTGTAATATAGGTACACTAGGCCATACATTTTGTATGAGCGAGCTGAGGCCAGCCGTATACTATATTTATTGTTATTAGGAGCGCTTCAATGCATCGCGAGATACACCTGCTCGTCTCGAGTTGATGCCTCGACGCCACGTCACACATTATTACGTATTAGTACATTCAATGGATTTTTAGCCGCACCACGATACGGCATATACTATTGTTCTTGCAAGTGTGGCATTCATTCTGACCGATATATTTCTTAATACTGGTCGACATATGAACGTTGTTCGACATATCAATGAATTTTGAAAGTGAGCTTTTTGAGGGCGGACTGTATAAATGAATAACTAAAACAAATAAATCGTTGAATAATATTATATTAATATTAATTACATTATTTATTAGTTGATCAAACAAAACAAAGACACAAAAATTTGAACTACAAACCGAAATAGACCTTATGTCATTTTTCGGTTTTGACTTGTAAATACCGTAACTAGGAGGTTCGAGACAGAACCCATGCCCATATTGTTTCCGCACTACATCTCAAGATCTAAGCTGAGATCGTAGGACTTCACCTACGTCATTCCTAACTTCGCTAAACATGCGAACAAAAGACAGGGAGGCCAAGGCGGATTTTGGATTTGACTCGCGACGCATTAGTCCGACCAATTCACTCGCCGTCAGAGAGGTCCTTTGAACAAACATTCTTGTCGCTCGCTATCAGCTTGTCGATAGCTCAAACTTTACACAGACCGACAATAGAAACTTCGCATAAACGCCGCGGGCACAACAAAGAGTCTGTACTGATGTACACTCAATGACTCGTTTCATTGTACAGCGGCATCTATTCCTATTGCACGCTGCATCGTTTGTATTAGAATTTTAACCGACACACCGAAATGGAGTTCATTTCAAGGCATCGATTTTCAATGAGACGAATGAGTCGTATCGGCCGGTCAATCGCCACGTGATGGGAGAACAGCGAACGGGTTCATTACCTCGGTTAAAATGCCTGCTCAAAATTAACCTACGTTTTGCGGTGAGTTCAACTACGAGTGATAAGGTACGCGTAATAGGGGTGAGTGTAAGAAACATTTTCTAAAACATGTTTGGAAATTGACCATTGTATTGGCCGAATACATGCGCGAACAGCGGTCGGCAAAAGTTGTATGAAAATCCATATCTGTCGTGTTTTAGCGGCCAAATAAATTACTATGTAAACTCATATCTGCCGTATAATTTAAAACTGGAACGAACTCCGAAACATGGCAATCAAGGAGGTAATTTTTTCAAAGGAAATCAAAGGTTTTATTTAAATTACGAACTGGCTTTCAAATAGAAAGCTGTAGTAAAAACAACAAATGAAACACTTTGGCGCATAAAAATTATTGTTGTTCGTTGTTATTGATTTGAAAAAGTAATTGTATTTTCAAATAAATAGACTGGAGTAAAGTACTACACAAGCATTGGCGACAACTAAGCCTTGGTGGACTTACGTTTACACGTTCATCAATGCCTCTTTTATTGGCTGTAGTGATGTACTATATCTATTGCTATTTGTGGGAGGGTTCATTGTGATAAGGAAAATACATTTAGAGTGTTATCTTATATTTACGTGTGTAATTAAGCACTGTGACACGTGATTTTCGACACTGACCTTTCGATTTTTAAATTTTATATATGCACGTTATAAGCTTGCATAAGACATGAATCATTTGTAGAACAATGCGTTCCAATTTTGAAAAGATTTAGTTAACCATTGACTTTCTATGAGAGTTTAAAACGGGTAGCCCGAATTGATATCGATGGATAATGACGAATAGTGACACATAGAAATAAGCTGAATATCGCAAGCAAATCGTTTAATTAGAGTTACCAACCAAACTGTCGCATATGTATCAGTTACCAATCTATCTTTGCATTCATAAAACTGATTTCTTTTCGAAACTTTTCTTTAAACTCTTCTGTTCTGTTCTCTATTTTTAACTGTCTCCGTTATCTATGATCGATAACACAAATACTCAATATTAATCTAAATAATAGCTATATTATAAATGTTATATCTTTATAAGAATATAGAAACGTCTTTGTCAAACAAAGACAAAGTTTGTTGACGAATTGTAGAGCAGTAGTTTAATGAATAAAATAAACGTCTTCCGTTGATTAGACACAAGTTAAGTATATTCACAAACATTATTGTCGCAGCGGTATAACAATCACTGCTCGGGTTTAATCAGCACCGTTATTTGGATATTAAATTATTCCTGAACATCTAGAGCGCGTCCGGATATGCGTTAGAAAATTACTACTATCCACCAATCACAAAATGTGTTGGATGCGCCGACGAAGGACGCGGCGTAGCTTTGCTTCTAGTGTCATCCGTGGAACACGCGAGCCTTAGTTGTTATCGGTTAAATATGAAATAGGTATTAACTTTGCTCAGGTTAGATTAAATTAGAGACTTTTTGTTTTCTTCTAACAATACCGTTTAGATAAATAATTGCTTTTAGTATGACAATGAACTAGTTAGCTGCGGATTACAGAATACTTTGTTTTGTTTTGAAAATCATAAGTAATTTTAAATATGTAATAATCCTAAAAAGGATCGAAGTATTTAAATATGCTTGTTGTAATAAAATTCTTTAAATACTAAAAAAAATGCTAATTATCAACGAAAATAATAATGCAATAAATGAGCATCATATCGAGGATTACCTCGATAAATTTTTCTAGTTCGCATGTGATAATTCACATGCGAACTAGAAAAATTCAAAACCAGCTTGAAACACAAATTAAAAAACCAAGCGAATGAAATTGATAATTTTGCTATGAATGTTAGATGCCGCACTCATTGAACAACCACGGCACGTATATTATTACCTACTTATCCCAAATTAAGGCGAGCATATGGTGAATATACAATAGTTTTATTAATTGATTGAAACTATATTAACGATCAATATTAACGATATTGACATTAAATTAAAGTTTAGGTTAAGTATTAATTTAAAGACTTATTACTTAAGACTTATTACTTTATTTTAATAACTTTATCAGTATATGTTGCGCTCATACATATTTAATATATAGAATAGAATTCCTGTATTTCAGCAATCGGTATGTTTTGATTACCTCGTATCTTCAAATATTTTTCTATTAGCATATAGCTGTAGATAGTCTAGCAACAACGTTATCAATGTTATAAAAGCCGAAATTGAATCCGCTGAATAAATTGAAATCAAACAACCTTTTTCTTTACCTTTGAGTTTTAATATTAAACAGATTATCTGTATTATTTATTCTGGTAATATTACCAGACTCAATAGACAACAGTTTTTGCTATAGTTCCTAGTTTCTTGTATCATCTAAAAACAAGCCTGTGGCGTGACGTTCTGTGAGTTCGTTCAAATATTGTGAGCCGTACGTCAATCCTTAAAACACCGGAGATTACATCCAGAATATGACAATCGCCTTGTATCTATCGAATACAGCTGTGACGCGAACACCCGCGTTTATACACATCCACTGCAAACATTTCCGAAGTATTATTGCACACGCATCCTCACACAAACGCGTTTGGGGGGTGCATTTTGCAATTCAGATGCATGTAGATTATAGTACATACTTAGATGTTGAGCTACCCTGATTCGGACGGCTGCGTCCTTGAAGCGAGTAGACGAATTTGCTATATTACAAACCGTGTGTACCCTGACTAATAGGATTCGGGGAACGTTCATTTTAAATTGGTGGTCCAGTACGATCTCAGGGTGAATTGTTTCATAGCTGATGCGTAGACAGTTAATAATTTGGAAACTCTAAATATTTCGACGTCAGAACGCACTTTCTTTTGTTTTATTCATTTCCTCTTTCATTTTGTTATAAGAGCGTGTTCTTTCTGTTACATAATGGTTCTGGTCGTTTGATAAAATACATTTAGTACCCTATCAAGTCGTCGATTAGATTGCAACAATAATACGATATCCTTAATGAGGACTTCATTACACTGGCATCAATATGGCGGCATGGTGAAAAAATCTCGCGAAACTTAAAAAAAGGACATTCAACCAGAAAAAAATCGATAATATATCTATATAATTATAAGAGGGATAACACAAGAAACCATCATCATAGCAAGGAAATATCTGACGTAACGACAGATAAATGACGACCAGTCAAAAGGGTTGAGCCGAACCTACTAGCACGGTCTAAACGCCAAAAATATTGTGAGCTGTGATTAAAGACATAATCGATCACTCGGAACAGCGGGTCAACGTGATGTCCATTAATTATATCGAATGTGATGTAGCGATTTCTGATATATCGATTGTTTTAATATCTCAACGGAGTTCGGTTGGGGCAGGTCGTTTAAGTGCCGAATGGACATGCTCGCATTACGTGCTAGCTAATATTGTGGAACTCGATCGTTTGGTAGAGGGAGCATAGGTACGAAGATTATGGACAAGTTATTTTATAATAAAATATTTTTTTACATTGACTGTTGCTAGACAGGTTTAGATGATTCATGATGATAGATGACTCGTGCTAACTCGTAGCGTATCAAAGCTTTAATCTTACAGATAATAGGAAATTTACCCTCATCTTAATAACTTTACGTTATTAATTTAAAAGATAAAAAGCGCGCGAATTTACTTTAAATTTTGAGCGCGCAAACTGGAGAGTTCTTAGTCAGCAGAGTTTATTTACGAAGCAAGGAGATTGGATAGGTCGAAGCTATGTATTTATCATCTATCACACAGATGAAACTATTAGTCGATTGGTCCCATTAGTATTGATATTTGAAGACCGAAAGTATCAGCTACAGCCTTTTCGGCCAGGGCATTATTTGTTCGCGAGTCATGCTTGCTTATACACATTTTTCGGCATGTAAATTTCTTATATTCTCAAATATGTATAGGTTTAGGGGATATAGGCGTGAGTGTTCAGCGTTTTTCTATACTCGTTACTTACTAAATGCTAAATTCTTTTATATCGTGTACTAAAATTAACAAACATTCCTAAACTGGCATTGAGATGAGTCAAATTGATAGGGTCATTCAAATAATCATGTGAACCATTAAGTACTATATTACAGTGAATACGGCGAAAATTCACAACTTTGCAACGACACAGACAACAGTCATTTAAAACACCTTCTATTAACTATTTTGTAAATTAAATAATAGACAAGAAGATTTACCTATCAAAAAGCTATCATAGGAATATTATAGGTTACTAAATTTATATTTAAGTTAAATTAATATGAAAAATAAAGTAATTATTAGTTACTATTATTATTAGTTAAAACATTTTTGTGTTTTTCTCTTCTTGAATTGGCAGATGTACAATAAAGATATATTCTAGTCTATTCTATTCTATTGTACTCTTTAGAATCGTGCAATACCCATGTTTAGCAGATTTCCTGTTTAAGCTTGTAACCACCTGTCACCCCGCATCTCCCATTAAACACACATTGCCATGTACACTAAAATTTCAGCATAGACACGCCAACGGAAACTCAATATCGGAAAACTAAGTACGCTAAGCTCTGCGTCCCGTCCATAGAGCTTTTACAAACGAAGCCGAGAGTGTCCAAATTATAGAGCTCTCTGTACATTAAAGGGCAGATCCAAAATTAAGCTATATAGTTCGTAGTTCTACGGCAGCAGAGCATTGCGCTTGCGTTAACAAATCAAGTTTGCTGCGGCGTATCCCTTGATAATTTGTTCTAATTGAAATTCAAGTCATTGACATGGCCAACCGGCGTAATCTAATTTCTCGAGTCATGGTGCAGCCTGCATCCGCATCAGTCGGATAAAAGACGTATTAAGTCAGCCGTGACACTCGTTCACAGAGCGATTGATGTGTCATTACTATCTTAATGAAGCTCATTGAATGCGTGACATATATGTTCTAGAATTGGAACAGAATCGGAACAGCATTGGATTTGAAGTTGAGATAGAAGATAGCACTTCCTTTTTCAAATACGCACTTTAATTTTTTATATCAATAGTAAAATTTTTCCTAAAACGTATAGCTTCGTACACTATTAAGTCTTGTAACATTTTGTCAAATAAAGAAAAAAAATAAACAGTACTTCGTTCATTATTCAACGCAAATTTATTAAAAATATTTTTAGCGTTTTATTTCTTATTTTAAACATAGTTAGACAACTGCAATATGACAAAACAAAGCTACAGTTTGCCTTGAATGTATTTTCAGAATCAAGTTTCAAGCCCAACTCAGATAATTAAGCTGAGGCAAAGAGGTCAGGTAATTTTGAAGCAGACCACAGCAAGAGTTGGCCACCCTTACCTCCATTGTAAGATCACCACGTATGTCAACATTTTTTCCGTTTCTTACACCGAAAAGGTGATTTAAAGAAAATCTATTCGGTCAGTATAAAATTTTGCAATTATAATGAGATAATGTATATTCTAAGCTGTACCGTTGTTGTAGGTTACTTAATGTGCAGACGACAGACACGTCAATTGTTCAATGAAAACTGTCTCCATTTGAAACAGCGTAACGGTGGTTTTAAAGTCTAGCTATTTCTTTAGACGTGCAGTCGATTGTACTTCGTTTAGAAAATACAATCCTGTTATTTGTGTTTACATTAATTAATTAATATAATATTTGAACGACAAACTTCAGCGAAATTAAGCGATTTCTCAGATTAACACAATCCAGTGTAATTCTGAGAAGTAGCTGATCATCCGCGACAGATTCGCGAATATAATTAAATTATCTGCCCAACATCGTGCAGGTATGATTTTAGGTAAAACGAACTAGATGTTTCTAATATCATCTATCCACATCTACAGACTATTCCTGCTATTGAACACGGGCTTTGCCATATGGTAAGAGCACATGAGGGGTTTGGGTTATAACATGACCACGCACAATGAAGCGATCAACGGCTTAATGTGCGTATAATGAGCGATGCACGGAGAAACTCGAGTTAATAAAATAATACCAATTTTATTGACACATCCAAGCGTCAATTATGGCGAAAAATTTATATTCAGATTTCTATTACAAAATATTTGTTTAAACTTTAAACGATTACTTAAGACTTTAACTAATCTTAGACACAGATACTAATACTAATCCGAATCTGAATAAAGAACTTTCACACTAAAGATTATTTAATATTGGCATCGTGTTGCGTGTTAGTGTAAAATCATCAATCCGTTAAACGCTGGGGCGGGTCCGTTTGTCGGGTTTGATGTGAAAAACTAGTCCGGCCCGGACGCCCGGGTGAATAGTCCCTCGTGGTCGAACCAGCCTGTTGGCAGATAACTTTAGCAGGAAAAGTGTACGCACGGGCTGCGTAAATGCAAACTACGATTGGTTCGTTGTCCACGCTGACGTATGTTTTGTGTTCTTTATTTAATTAACAAACTACAACATTCTTGTTTTGAAGATTATAATTACTGACAATTTATTACAATTAGATTTTAACTAACTAACAACCAATTTTTTAAAGTAAGATTGTTTTCCTCCAGATAATAACTATGACATACTGCTACATAGGATAAATAATATTCACATATTATTTATATTGACATTTCGGTTCGCAATAAATAACTATATAACTCAATACCAATTTTACTAAAAGAGTATTTGAAAAATAAAAAAAGTATTAAAATTACTACGAAAAATGTCATTCACAACATACAATTATATATAGTATTTTAGTACCCTTATGTACGAGGTAATTGGTTTACGAGAAAGATAGGTCACGAGTATAGTTAACAACAGCTTTGTGTACAAATGTGTCCAAGAAACATTGTTTTGACGTCACAATGCTTTGGAACCTCAATTTTAGTTGCATAAGTACTCATGTCGATCCGATTACAGCTTTTGTGATGTCTTTGTTCTTCAAAAACGTATCATACCGGTGAACATAGATTTGAATTAGACGTGATCATTTTGGGCAGTAACAAAGGCCAGTGTTTACAATAATCGACCTTATCCCTCCTTCTCTTTTCCTACTCAGGAGTACGCGTGCTGGTCGACGGAGTCACTCTTTAACTGTTGCCACGTTTACTTTGCGCACTAAGAGATTTTGTGTCTTCTTTCTCTGTCGCACAGCTGGAGATTGGGATTCTTTACCAGCACACGTATTCCCTCCTTCATACAACATGTGTTCCTTTAAAAGAGGCGTGAAAGAGCACTTTTTGGGCCGGCTAGGTGAGGGAGGCCAAGGCAGTATGTCGTTTGCTTCAATAGCTATCTTCACAGATAGACTCCTCTACTGCTTATCATCAGTTGGTGTGGTCGACGCTTGAGCTTAATATTTTGAAAAAATTGAAATTGCAAAACTTGTATACAAAACAGAGCGCCTCGCGTTGTGGTGATTGTAAAGTCACGTCCGCGTGTGTGCGTGCGGCCGGCCCGACCGCACTGGCCTGTCACCGGAGCTAACAGGTTGCCAGAATCAGCACTATTTTTACGCGGCCCGCGTACTTGTGATGTGACACATCACACCTGTTGTTTGGTGCTGTTTGCGGACGCATGCCCTGATTGAGACGCAGCGAAATTCGTGGTTTCAATTTTACTGACTTTTTTGTTTTGCAATGTCGATGAATTTACCTTTAAATCGTTTGTTTTTTTACCAGCAAATAAACCGCCATTTTCAGTTTTTCTTTATATAGCGAACAGTAATAGCAGGTGTTAATTATCAAGAAGCACTGATGTGTCAGAATTATTACAAGATATTCCTTAATTAGCTTTTTTACCTAATTAATATATGTCGAATGCAAAGTGATAATAAAATACCAGTGGAGTGACTTCATTCCGTTTGGTCTAGACTTTATAAATGACAACAGAATTGTAAATGTTTGAAAACTTCTTTTCACTTAACATTAATATTTGTATATCTGATGAACACGAACCGGTCTTATTGATAAGGTTGGGCTGGCACGTTGTTTATGATAAACAGGTAGGTTATCACAGGTCATGAGTTGCGATGGTTTGAGTAAAAAATTCACACCACGATAAGGACTGGTTCAGTGGGGTGGTTCACCTTTACACAATGTATACAGATGAATGCTCACATCTGCCACTCGGTTAAAGATGTAAAAACTGTATAGAAATACTATTATCAATAATGGTAGCATAACAATTACTGTAAAATAAACAGCTGTATAAGGACTGATTGATTGCATATGCCTTTACATATGACTTTTTGTGTTAATGCGACGGTAAACTTTTTATTACTTATTTTACAATTACTACGTAACTACAGCCTACGTCCTACTGCTGAACACAGGTCTGTTTACATGGGAGAATCGTATGAGGCATTTGGGCGATTACCGCCACGTTGACCCAATGCGAGTTTAAGGGAAAAAGGGTGTAACAGCCGGTGTTGGTGCTACAACGCCGAGACGTAATTTATTCACCTATATAATTATAATTGGCAACAATTTTAAATCATCAATCAGTTGAATTCAAAATCTTGAAACATATTTCATTATTTCGGTTTCAACTGTCAAACTATTCGTTATACTGCTGGATATCGACGGAGACGTTTCTCCTTGTTACCAGTTACCCGACGCCATTTCATCCAATTAATTACAGTTGTTTCTTGAGTAGATTTAAATCAAAGTTCGATCTATTGCTGAGAAGAATTCTGTGATTCCCATTTATATTTAGTTTCCATGAAGTGTTCCATGTATTGTGTTTACAGAGTGCCTTTACTGTCTCTTACTATTAAAAATAAAGTGAAAACCTTCATTAATTTGATTTACTGTTTTATTACGAAATTTATCGAAAAATCTGATGACCCGTCACTAGTCCGCAAATGCACTTTGATCGCATTGATAGCGAATGATCCGCGCGACCCCCGGAGTCAATTAAACGTTTTTACTCGTCCACACAATCGGGCGTAATGCGGGTTAACACCGCGTGTGGCCGGCTACTGTTGATTTTTAAACGCTGTTTTTACCGCTAATTAGCCCGTAACTATAACAGTTAGCGGGATTTTAGCTTTTAACACGAATACAGCGATAATTTGTTAACAGCTTTTAAACAAATTCAAATAGATCATTAAACGTGAAACGGAAAATCGAATGGACATTCGAATTAATGATTTTATTTCACCACACTGGATTGAAAAAGCGAACTAAATCATAAAAATTAATAATAAGAACGAAAATACACACCTACATACATATATTTTAAGCAAACTGACCCGAGAAGTAAGCATTTTCACATAAACGCTTCGGCTGGGACTCGAACTCAGGCCATGCAACTGTATTGACCACTCGGTCAGCCGGTCGACAAACTATAATTTTTGATAACTTACAATGAAATTAAATGTTTCCACTATATTAAATATGTGTATTACCCTTAACTGATGAGGGTGCCCCTTAACGGCTAGGATAAACTCTGGGATCCGACTTCTATAAAAGAAATCAAACATTGATATTAAAGACTGCAAAAAATATCAATTTTAAGAAACGTGTATTTGTTATATACATAATTGGTGTTGTTACTACACGTCTTTAATTCACTAATTTAGTATTTGCATGAAAGTAAATTCCACTTTTTCATTTACATTTTCTTTTCTTTTTTTTTAGGTCACTTGCTAGATTATTATCGTAATCAAAGTAAAAATGTGAGTTAATTCCAGATAATATAGCTCATCCAAAGTATTACTAGCGACAGGTCAAACTAATTTTTCTATGAAATTAATTTGAAACAAAAATTGAATTGAAAATTAAATAAAGTGCAATTTTATTGAGAAATGCTCATACGCACTTGTATAAAACACCATCTATCGGCGCAAATTTAGTTTTTTTCGCAAGCAATAGATGGCAATGTTCGTTTGTATGACGTCTTTTATGCAGTGCTTATGGGGTGCTTTGGGGTGAACCGCAACGTTACACGATAAAGCGATAGATGACGCCACAGATTAGGAGTAAAAATTCTTTGAATATCCAAATGGTAATACGTTTAATATTTTACTGCAGAAAGATAAGATATTGATTTATGATTCCATTAATTTGGTATTAAGATTCTACCTAAAAATAAAGTAGGTTGTTTTTAAGATCTCAATTAGAATTATTTTACTTCCACACCATATTACTCGTATCTGTCACTATACAAGTGTATTTTTAAATCGTAATGATGGAGGGTTCTTCATAGTTGACATATTTAACGCAATAATTACATCTGTAATATATTAGATTCTTTACATTACTTCTAAAAAACAAAGTATTGGTAATGAAGTTATAAAAACAATAGATTGTAGTAGGAATCGCCGCTTTAAAAAAAATTTATAACACTAATGACTAATAGTAAACAGTAGTATGTGTCCATATGCTATCTCGAATTATCAATCATAATTCCGTCCCTAAGCTACCATTATTAGGAGACCATCTTATATGGAGGAGAGAATACGAGTACCGGTAAGGAATTCCACGCTCTGGTTGTGCGACAATTGAACGAGCCACGAAATATCTTTGATTTCCTATCCCGACCACTGATATACTTAGCAACATTTATATTGGTTGCGTGATAATAAAAATAAAACCTTGAAATCCCTCCAATTAACGATCCAGCGCAAACAATTTGAAACCAAATCAATCTGAGATATAAACATTGCGTGCAATGAGGGCAAAATACGTCAATTTCCCGTCCGTCATCGAGATCAACGCATCGGTCAAAATTGGAAAATGACGTATTAAATCGTCATGTAAAACTATCGTGATTGGCATAAAACACAGATGGAAACTCAATTAAAGACCAAAAACGGTATTGCTGGTGCGCTGTGTACAGTGTAAAACACACCAAGCGGAGCGCCGCGTCCATTGATCCAATTTAAACTTTAAGCCTGGGTAATAGAAATGGTTGTTCTTCCAAATTATTAATATAGATGTGTTCTCCTCTGTACGACCGACACCGGTCCTCTACGCCGTTCGAAGGATTTTTAATTAATTATTTTGAGAATGTGTAAATATGAACAGTGGGTGGACCAAATACCTAAATAGATATAGGTAATTCCAATGCATTTTCTCCATAATTATAACAGTATTTACGTAACTTTGTATGTTCGCATATGAGGAGCAGAGTACTAATTATTTCAAAGTACGTGGTAAAATTTTTCACGTAACGAGTATAAAAATCTTGAAAATGCTGATAGTCACATATAGATACACACCTCAAATTATAAAAGAAAAGCTTCACAAAGCTGCACAACGGAAATACACATTTGAAGCGAACATCAGCGATCCGTTTGCAATTCAGTCAAAATATTATTTAGCACAATTGAGTTTGTGAATGCGGATCGCGATCGCCGGCGCTGACGTTGTTTCAGAAATAATCGATCCCACACCCCTCGCATTAAGCGGTGCTCCGTCCGCGAGGGACCCATCATCGTTATCGACCAAATTTTTATTATGCATATTTTTAATTTTATTTTTTGTTTCGCCCCCACGGTACCCGGTGAGTGTACATGCCCGTATTAAATCAATACGTCCCTGGTTACTCGGTGCTCTATTTGGTGGGCGGGCCGCCGTCCACGCGTCTCATTCTACGAGTTCTGCTGAGTGTAATGGATGTCCAGCGTTATGAGCTACGAGAGCACGACCTAACGGTGTATATTTTATCAAAAGCGAACTAATGGAGTGCTCACACGTCGTCAGCGCGGAAATGTTCAGAGGGCGCGGTATCCCATTTTCGACGCTACACAAAATTGACAAGGAAAATTTTTAGAATGGACGCGAGTGCCTACTTCGGCTGTACGGCGGCGAGTTCTGACGGTCATTTTAGTTTTTCATCTGCCTCCGTGGCCGAAAGATACTTACAATAAAAAAGGTGACTATTCGGTAGCCATTTCATAGACATTGCAGCAGGAAGTAGATATTGCAAACTCAGTAAACGAAATACAAAATAAAAATATGTTAAAAAAAGAAACCGGTGAGGAAACAGTAGCGAAAAGTCAGCGAATATTATTCTCAGTTACTGTTGTATACGAAAATAAAAGTAACGTAGTAAAAGTAGTTCAGCGGTTTTCCAACTTAATATTAAATTAGAAGCCGCAGTGCTCGGAGGCAGCGTAGATTTTTTTCTGTAGCGTTATTGTCCTCTTCTTAAATGAAATTAGAACAAAAGCCCAACGCGTGTAGTTGAAAAAAAACCGTTTTAAATGCACACCTAAGTACAAAACCCATTGCCCGCAACTATATAGGTAAATGCTAGCGTTTTTTAACTCAGTATTAATTAAAAAGCGCATTTAATATGCCATGAAATATGCATAAAGCCGTCAAGTCTTCGCCACCTCGTCAACGGTATTGAACATTCAAGTAAATGTTTCATCTTTACCTCGCAGTTCATTACGCCATTGATTTTCTTTCTTATTCTATTCCAGTTATTTATGCGTCGTAGGTTAGTGCCTGTATACATAATTAAGATACGTTTGGAATATTTCATAAGTATTTTTTTTCATCAGACTTTGGGTCCGTGCCTTTTTAATTAAGTTTATTTTATTTAACACTTCTTTGCGATTGGCGTTCTTTTTAAGCTTTTACTTATGTAATAGATTCGTTAAGACGTAGTTCTAGTGTCACTGTTGAATTGAACTGTATTTTAAACACTAATGTACTATATAGTTTCTATAATTGATCAAATTTTTATTGAATAATACACTGTACACTTTCCTAATGAAGTATGGAGGTAGACTTGCCAAGCCCTACAACCACATTAATTGACGAGAGTATGTGGCGAACCAATAAATTAAATCAAAATGTAGGGATCTATTTTGTAAGTGCATCTGAGATTGTATAGTTAAAACCTTACCCTCAAATACAAAAAGATTTTTGAAATTCCTACCAGTAGTTCCAGAGATTACCCCCACAAGCTTCACCTCTTTGTAATATTAGTATAGATTAACTCCATATTAATTTTGACAAGCTTTAGGTATCATACTTGGTCATTTTCCCAGGGAGTAGGAAAAGGAGTCCTTGAGTACAAAGGATTACATAAAGCGCGAGGCTAATGTCAATGTGTGGACCAATTCTGACGCTGCCTTTGCTTCTACTAACCACCACTTTAATAGGAACATCCGCACACTATTCCCGTCACGATACAAACCAACGTACTGGTGACAGCACACCGAACGACTCTACAGAAACACGAAAATAATCCTTATAATGAAATCGACAAAGTGTATACAATGATTATACCTCCCGCTCTTAATGTGTGGTCTCCTGTACAAATTGACAAAGTGGCACGTCCTCAAGGTCCGGTTATCTTTATGAGTCGCGAAAATAATGACCAAGTTTAGATTGGGGCAAATTGTGAACGCGACTATTATGGAATGCACGTTAGTGGGACAGAGCTAAACGTAATTTGTGTCACTAGATGAGTATTTCTTCTTGTTAATATTTCTTCTCTTTCTTTTTGTAATAGCAACACAAAAAATGAATAGAGACTGGCAGCAAGGATTTGATGGCTTTAATTTGAGTCTTCTTAAAATATTATAATTGTTGTCTATGTCGAAATATTATATTAACAGACTGAAACTTATTTAAATTAAAGACGTTCCGTCTGAAACACTATAAATCAAAATGTGTGCGAAAAATTATCAGGTATGGGGGTATTTCAAAAAGACTATTGTATAGTAAATAAATATCTGATTGAAGTTAGAATACCTTGTTGAAACATTTAATGCAATAAATAATAAATGTGTTGATGGTTTACGTAACCACAACTACGGTAAAATCTATGGCAATTATGACCTTCCGAAAAGTGTAATTAAATGGCAAAGTATTACTTACATGAAATTTCTAGAATTATTCAAGTATTACCTCGATAGTAACTGACATTGCTATTTGAAGTTACATAAAAATCAATATTACTGATGACATAATCGAGAATGCTTTACCTTTTTAATTTATTATATTTGTAATTATTGAAAACTAATGTAAGTTTCTTTAATTGGGCAAACGTCAAATTGGATACTTCTCAGCGTTTTATTCGGCCTTAAGTCAACTATAGTGTAAATAAATTTTATATATTCTTTAAACAATTGATGTAGTTAATAATTTTTTTTTGCACACAAAATTGTATGAAAACAGTGTGCTATCTCGCAAAGCATATTTTAAAATGATTGCATCGAAAAAGCCTCTTTTGAGTCTACTTTTGTTTCAAACGTGCCGTAAGAAAAAAACATTGTATTCCGATCCACGCTTCCGGGAATCAAGGGACGCGTGCTTAAAAAAATATCATACTTATGGTAAAAGCCGACAAAGAAATGTCAAACATGACGTGAAGTAAATCGCAGTAGGCATTAAATATTACGCTACGATACAGATTATTTTCTTTAATATCTTACAAACCAAGCGATCATAGTTAGCCTGTAACAAGGTAGCCATTAAGGGCAATTTTATAACAATAATCGTGCTACACTGTCATTTATGCCGAGAAATCACGAGGACTTTCTTATTAATACGGTTTATATTCAAGCCCTAAAATTGTGACATTATCATTCATTAGTCAATTTTTTGCTAATTTTTATTACTTAATTGCAAGAAAATGCGGTGGGCGAAGTTAGTAATTGTAAGACCAGGGTGTTAACGCTAGTTAGCTCGGGGAGCCTGTGGACTGTATTCTGGAGAGAAGTGGGAAAAACAGGGAAACCACGTCTTTACTCGTCACCGGTATATTGACAACCACATCAAAACATATAAAACAATCTAGTATCAAAATATATTAAAAAAGTAAACTGACATATACAAAACAGGCTTTAACGAAATAGATTATTCACCAGCAACACAGGGAATACAGTAAAATCTTTCATACCCTCTTAGTTATTGTCGTTTGTTATTGGCAAAAAAAAACAAAAGAAGGGCAAAAGAAAACTGATACATTGCTTTCATATCAATAGTCGATAATTATAATTAGTAAACAGTTCCTTAATGTTTTACCTAAGAAAAATATCAACATCATTAGTGGACATTCAACAAGCAGGAACAAAAAAACACAAACAGAATATGACATATCAAATTTCATATCCACTAATACGAGAAACTAAATCATAATATTCGCTTTGCAGGTCACATTCACCAAAACATGTTAGATATTGAGTATCTACGTAACATTAATTACTCAGAAATCAAGGAATTTGAGATGTAGTATTCCCAATAATGGATCTTGATTCCCTTCTGATTGCAAGACATATTAGTAACATTTATTTCTGATTAGAATTTCCAATAACTGCTTCACAAGATATCAGTCCTGTACTTCGAAGCTACTTGATTCATTAGTTTGTAACGTGGTGCCTTAACACCGTTTTGTTAGTACAACTCCTCCCATGTTGTAGAACCACTAGTCCAGAATACCTTTCAAAACATATAACAATATATAAAGCGTTAGCTGACTTTGAAAAGCGATAAGAACCAAAACTCTTTAGTAGTCCTACTCAAATTTTTACTGACTGTTAAAGAAAAGGGAGTTGGTAACAGGGAAGACTGGTTTATTAGTAAAAATATGAATAACAAGCAATTAAAAAAATATATAAAACTTAATATAATCATCAAAGACAACCCAACTGTCTTAATCAACATATATTGCCGTACATATGTAATATTCTCCCAGTCCGTAACATATATGTTAAAGTTTCAAATTTGACGCACTTTGAAACAATATTTGTCAAATAAAGATATTGAACATGGAAAAAATATCACATCTATTTAAGTACACTTATATTTGGACGACCATCGTTATATAATCAATCACAGTGAACAATATAATAAGATTAATGTTAAAGCAATGTCAGTAGATACTAAAATAAAACAAAAGACAATCCAAAACTTAACAATTACTTTTGCTTTACTAAAGAGTTTTAAATGTTAAGTTCTACATGCAATCTTAAAGAATTCTATAAAAACATAACTATATAACTCGTCACTCGACCATGTGTAACAACATACGATAACATTTTTCTCACTGTAATTGTACGAATGGTTTTAATTGACGTATCAGAAACTGCACTTGATATAATATAAAATCAGATATTGACTATGGAATTCCGCTACCAGTTAGGTAATCAGGACTGGAAGGTAATAGATTGATTACTTTAACGATAGGGAAGGAAAAGTAACTAAAACGATCAAAAACGGTCAGATGATTATATTCGTAATTAACAATAAAAAAATGAGTTGAGATAAGATAAGCGAAGATAAGATAAGTTTAAAAAAAAATATATATAAAAAAATTGATTATATTTATATAATGATAATGTTACAGTCGATCGGCTTACGGTTTTCCGCCAATAACGGAATACAAATATTTGCATGCATATTGTGAAGGCGTATGTGAAATGATATATACATCTCTCGATATTAAACCCTTCTGTCCTGATACTAGTATACAGTGACTAGGGTTATTATTAAATATGGCGAAAAAGCAATCGCGGCCACAAATTCTTTTATCATTTATTAATAATCCTAAAAGTAAAGCTTTATAAATACTTATGTTTCATCTCTTGTTTTTTGAAGTATTCGACAAAACGTCACAAAACAATATATAACTTTGAACTCAAACTCAAATGTATATAATTAATTATGCAACAGAGTTGAATATTTTTGTTTAAACTTTGTTATAACGTTAGTTAGATAACGGTCCGCAAAGTTAACAATTTTTAAGATTGTTCTGTTTTTTACTTCTGGCCTCTTTTTAGTGAACCTGATATAGGAGGCACACTCATAATCTTAATTTAAGTTCAGTATATTCCTTTCTATTATTATCTACAGGAAAAGTATATATAGGAATTTAGAACTTCACATGACTTAAATTTAAAGAGCTTTTAAGAAAATATAGATAGTATGAGATGACATGTACAGAGATGCTTCCTATAACCTACATTTTAATTCGTTCATATTCAGTTCGAAAATTGAATGCGCCATTTTAAATGTCACTCAATTACATTGAGGGAGCGAGATGCACTAAATTTAAATTTAAATTAAGATTCGTAAGCAAAATTGTAAGTATATCAGATTCATCATTTCTATCTATGAAGCTCCAAAGATTTATCTGGTAGTACTTATTTTAGAATGACCTGAACAATAGTTTTCAGACAGAATTTTTCAGGTATTCAGGTAATGCGAAACACGGACCACACAAAACACAAACGTGTATTTATGGTTGAAGCAAGACCGACTATGACATCAAAAAATAGTATTTTTTGATTGAAGAGACTGTCATTACTATATGGAATTAAATATAGTTCATCCCAACCGGTCTAAGGAAACAACCCTGAGGTACAGTGAAGTGACAGAAATATAGACATACCAGCCAAATAATTCTGTTGTAAACGTAATGATGATGTCTTTTTGTATTGCAGTAGGATTATCAAACAGCGTATTTTCTTTTTCAGCTGTAACTAATATTTTAAAGATTGTTTAGAAGATAATGATAGTTTCATTGTTGTTAGATAATAAATTACGCTTAAAGTAACAGTTGATATTGCGTATCGCGTAAAAATTATTTTAAGATTACCATGAAACGTTTTCACAACAAAACGATGTATTCTTAAATTTGAATTATTAGCTCAATATGTTTATGAGATCTAATTTTAAAATAAAATAAGTCGCAAATGTTATATAGAGATAAATGAAATGAATGAAATTCCGCTGTGATAGAATCACAGAGCTTTATTATTATAACAGTGACATTGCGTCCCAGTTATAATAATAACATAAATCATCAACGGACACACTTACACAGAAACATATTCTTTTAGATGTGCTCTAAGCAAAATTCGCAGTTCTTACGATGTGTAAACCGGGCCCGTTCCGATTACGTCGTCAAGACCAAATGCGGGCTGTGCAAGTTAAGGAAAGGACCTACTAAAATGTGTACTGCTAACACATACATTCTGTTCCAATGTGCAAACATTACACATACAATTGTAATGTTATTCTATAAAAGAACTAAGCTAACTAACTATCCGTTATTGTTTTACATCCAAGTTAATTAAACACATTCTTTATAATACAGGTTTATGATACAGGAAATTTCACTCGCAGGTTTTAATAGCAATACAATACAAACAGAACATTGACTAGACTCCTTTCTCTGTCGCACAGCTAGAGCGTGGAATTCCTTACCGGCATACGGATTCCCTCCTTCGTACACAAGGGTTCCTTTAAAAACACGTTTTTGGTCGGCAAGGTGAGCTAGGGCAGTATGTTGCATGCTGCACTACCTATCATCATCATGGACTCTTCAACTGCTTATCATCAGGTGGTTACGAGTCAATAGCTGAGCTTTTTATTAAAAAAATCAACTTGACTGTTCACGTTATAGAATAACAAATCAAATAAGATAGTATTCCTCGTTTTTTTATTTACTTCTAATGCGTTTTATAAGTGAAAATCAACAAGAGATGCTTTTTAGAGTCTCGATTAGTCTAATCTAGAAACGTTCAAGCTATTTCCATTTCTATAGCTATGTACCAACAAAAGCATTTATATGTTAATGTAGAAAGAATAGTAGACGGAAAAAGTAAATGTAACTTTGATAACTTATATTTGAAATATTCGCGATTAGTGTATATTCAACAGTATGGTGATTAATGCGTTATACTCTCATTGTACTAATAGGATACAAGTATTAATCTTACAATAAAAACAATTACTTTTTTATTGTCGTTCGTGATTGAAACAAATATTGATATCTGCATTGGGCGTACACGTTTATCTAATATAATTGTTTTCTCTAGCTTCTGCTCTTTCTCAAATAAAAGGGAAATAATCAGACGTATCAAATTTTATGCAGCACATTAATATTACAGACAAGTTTGAATATAAAAATGCGTATCGCATTAAAAAAACCATTAACCCGAATTCGCCCCGCGGTTATAAAAACTCATTATATGTGCGAATACGAATCAATACAGGGTTACCCTAAAATAGTCAGCTGTTTCCGCGAGCTCACCGCAGCTCGCCGCCTGCGCGGTGCGCTCAATCGGCCGCTCGGCGCACGCGGCTCCACGATGGCCGCCAACATGGCTGCCCCAACCCTACCGCCGTCAATGATATTTTACATTAAGACCGCGTCCCCACGCATTGTTCACTCGCACCCATAATTATATCGAGCGAGCTGATATAAAACAACTAATCTCCTATAGCTGAATGCAATAAAACATGTGATATTTAGGAGGGTCCGAGTGCATACTGCGTTTCAAAATTGTGTGAGTTATTGAGTGAGAATTTATGGAATTTTTATTAAGAAGATTTGTAGGTATACCAGTTAAATCTGCGTAGTATATCTTTTATTGGAGTCGTCGGTACGTAACTATAACTAATTATATCTTATACAAACCTTGCAAACGAATCAATTAAACGATATGAAAATATTCCACTCCTCCGAAATGTAAAACTAACCAGCAGCAAAAGCGTAACATTAACCTACACATAGTGAAGCTATTAGTCTAATTGGCTGTGTGTTAACTTTACATTAATTAATTTTATTTAACAAGAAATTAATTGATCCGATGATAGTCATCGTTATATATGTGTATGGGAGATATTTTACAAAACTTTTTACTACAGTAATACAGCGGTCAGCAAAAGATGCATTGATGGACGAACGTGTAAATGTGTATAAACGTAAAATGTTTCCACATACATAAGTCCATCAATGCTTAGTTGTGACCAAGGCTTGTATAGTACGTTTTTCAAATAATGCGCGGATATTTAAGTAAGTAGTACCTAGGCAGAACTTTTTATTTGAAAATACACTTCTTTTCAAAATGAAAGACGAACAACGAACAACAATAATTTTTCACGCGTCAAAATGTTCCATTTGTTTTTTTTTCAATAAACAGCTTTCTATTTGCAAGCCAGTTCGAAATTTAAATAAAACTTTTGATTAATTACCTCCTTGGTTGCCATGTTTCGGAGTAAAAGATCGTTCCATTTTTAAATTATACGGCAGATATGAGTTTACATAGTAATTTATTTGGCCGCTAAAACACGACAGATATGGATTTTCATACAGTATTTTGCCGGCCGCGGCTCCCATTATTAGACCAATCCAGCAGTTTATATTTACTTCGAAGAAGATGGTTACAGTAATGCTCATATTTTACATTGCTAAAGGTATTTATTCGATTACGACGATTACGATTGACAAAAATGACACATTAAGTCTATCGTAAATTGTGCAAGTTTTAATATAAACATAAGTCATATTATTCACAAGTTCTTAAAGCTATAAATTGCAACAGTTACCACAATATGAGTTCTCGACAAAAAATTAGCCTAGCATAAATCTCTATAGAGCTTATTGCCTCTATAGAAGGTATTCAGGCAATGTTATGGTAATTCACACAAGCGTCGAGAGAGAGTTTCACACTTAGTCAATTAGTACGTAAGTCAAGTAAAGTCATAGTGCTCCAACCGCCGGACGAATTTAATGAGAGGGCCTTTTGCATAAAAATAAATCAACATTGAAATGTTATAATTACGGCACTACTGTGAAAATCTTCAACGTCAAAAATGTCTGATTACGTACACTGCGTATTTCACGCCGCTCGTGTGCCCTGAAAGCCCCACGCGTGGTTTCGAAGAGGCTATTTTAATTTTTCTGTTCCATAGACAAAAGCTGAGCTAGCAATAGCCTTATTGGTAGCTCTTGGAGTTGCTAATATAGATCTGTAAGTGATCAACAATTAAAACTAGGATATTAACGGAACTGTTTAGAAAAGCTTATCGATTATCTAAGCGTGGAAATGTGCAAATGATGATTAAAAAAAATAATTGTACTATATTTTAATTATTCACTTATTTTACCGTAATAAATTGATATTAAATCTAATTAATTGGTATCAAAAACCAGGAGTTTCTTTTTTTCGCTTTTACGTCGAAGCAATTGTAGGGTTCATTTATTACAATATAATGTATCCTAAGATATTATTTTATTTTGAATACAGTAGAGTAAGACAATGTCTAAAAAACCGTTTTTAATACATATTTCATATCGAACTCAATAAAAGAAATAACTCCATAGTGTCAATTAATTGCAGACAGAATAAAACTAAGCACCCGTCGCCGCCACTTGCGATTGAGATACTTGTGTAATACATTATCCGCGACGCGGCGACGACAATGTAGTTCAAATTATCGCAACACACGCCGACAAAGGGGTTTGATGGCGACACGCGACGGGAAAACATTTTTACCACCCCATTAAACGGAAAAACTCGTGTTTCACTCGCGCCGGTCGAAAGCTTTACCGGTCTCAATGATCCACTAAAGCCGTTGGTTAACCGTGACGCTAGGAATTAAAAGACAATCCCCAACGTCACCTAGGTGTGAATGAAATACTTTTGCGGCGCTCTGGCTTACCTAAAAGCGTTATGCGTCACTATTCGCGGTTATTAAATGATATGCAATACCCGAGCGAATATAAAAAAGCGAGCAGGCAGGGCGGTGAAAATAAAAGACTTAGTACACGTACAAAATGAAAGAGGTAATTGCGGCTGCGTTCACAAAAAGCTTGGAGCTGTAAACTAAAAGAAGCTGTTAGCGCTAAGTCGTGGATTCTGAAAGGCGTTTAACATATAGCTGTTTGTATTTATTCGGGGTGCGAGAGTGGACTGCCCGCGGTACAGCGCACAACGGGCACTTATCTCGGCTCAAGAAGCTACTGTGTAAGCGTAAACTCGCGCGTACACTGACATTTAGGTGCTCACTAATAAATACGACCGCATTGTATACTTTCGTTTCAAAATAAGTTCATTGATAGTATTGTTTTACAAGCATACGTTATTGATTTTTTGAACCCTCTAAATGTCATTTTGAGGATACATTTAATATGTCATCGTGTCGAAAACGTATTCGGAATTCAATTATGCTCGCTAAAACGTATTTTATACGCACTTACCCAATTTCCTTTTGAATAAAAATGCCGCAATACATCGTAGTAGGTAGGTACTTACCTGAAAACAATGAAAAGAAAGAATATTAATCACAAAGCAGTAATAAATTAATGCAAGCCAACATTATATAATACAGCGAATATAATATTTTGTATCGTAATTCTCCGTCGGCGCTCGGAGAATAGCTTGCTTGCTGGAGATGGGACGGGCTCTATGTAATTAGACCAATTTAAATCTTAATTAATATTAATTGTCCGAAGTCGGAACGAATTCGAATAAAGACAGTCGTGGAAAAAAGTCGTAATGGACAACCTTAGATTTAATTTAATTAAAGCCATAATTTGAATCGTGGAATTGGCAATTTTTATTTTCTAGCGACATTTGGGGTGTCTGCGAGGCAACAGTGTAGCAACTGTATCGTTCTCGGTGGCATACGTTACGCTCCACGTAAGAGTCGCCTTACAGAGTTGCTCAGACTTTTTGGCGCGACAGTACCCACAGTAAAATAATACGCAGATACCTTTATCCTCATCTAGGCTATTGTTGTCGCTTCAATACAATTCCCTGTTGCTTTCTTAATCCGGATGTTAACATTTATTATCTATTAAATTATGCGGCGTCCTAATAGAATGATGGAACTGTACCACGTTTCTCGGTCGTTTACATGAATAACGGAGAGGTGTTGTATAATTTTATATACATGGAATTAAAAACAATGTGAACGTCGCTTTCATTGTTTATTGTAGGAAAGATATATGTGCAAAGTTACTTATTACAGCGATATTATAGCACATGTTTGTGTAATAAAACGTTTTTTTTTTATACTTTTAACATTTACAGTTTTCTTACTCTTTTAGCGATTAAATATTACATTTTCAGCAAATATGTAATGCTTAAATCGCTTAGAAGACTGCGGCACATCATTTAAATTCTTTTCGATGTTTATATTTAAATCGTTTCTATCGTAAAATAAAATACACAGTTATTAATACCGTCTCAGTAATTGATTTTAGAGGAGCTCTTTTGGGAAGAAGTTCGCTTTGATTTCAATAGAAATGGAAAGTAACTTTCTCAACGGTTAATGCCCGGAAGGGTCAATGAAAATTGGTTCTCCAGTTCTTGTGTGTTGTAACGGCTACAAGTCACAGTATGCCTTATTTTCTTTCATGTTTTATTAAAAAACAACCCGATGCAAAGTTAATGAAAGTATTACCTGATATAAAGTATAAAGGCAGAAGCATAAAGGAATAAATTACTTTGGGTTTTAAGATCATTTGTTATAAGAAATATTTATCGAATTCAGATAGAGAGCTTCAAACAAACATTAAACATATTTAGAAAGCATGTAGGGAGATGCTACATATAGCCTATATTTTATGACCTTAATAAAAGTCAAAATTTAAATTGACCTCATTCAAAAGAATTCGGAATTAGCATGTGTGCTCTTTTCTTATAAAATGTACATGGACCAGCAAATTGTTCACAACTTTGCTTTTAAGTGTTTTATGTTCAAAACTATCATAAAAATCCCATAGCTGAAATCATTCTTAGATACAGTCTTATTTTTTTGCATTGAATTGACACCTGACACTATTTTAAAATTAAATACTTATTTTTCCGGTCCAACGACTGCGAGCATACTTTGTATTATAAAGAGATACCCGTAGAGGTATTTTATTCTTATTTCGCTATAAATATTAATCAGACAATCCAGCATAATGTAAATGTTTTTGCATGGGGCTTAATATTTTTCATAGCCGTTACTTTGTTGTATAATGTTTAAATTACTCCGCGTCTGGTTTCCTCAGGAGTGGCCAACTCTAGTTTGCTTTGATGATATTCTGCCATCATGGTATTACACCTTCGATATTGTTGTTAATTTGAAAAATTAAGACTTTAATAAATTGTTTCTCTAAAATTTGTTGAACAATAATTAATACTACATAAAATAAAGCTTTAGAATATGTTTTGGCTAATGGTTTACTTTAATTTTTTTCAAATCATCTAAAAATTTGCTATCCGTAAGTGTTTCTTGAACCGCTATAGAAAGTGATATTTAATAGAAAAAATTACCTAATATTTAATCTAATGACAATAAGTAATAAAAATAGGAACAATTGCAATCAATGGGTGAAACAGACGAGTAACGTTATTTCAATATTATTGCTTACCTAAAACATAAAATTTATCAGTTGTCCATTTTATTTTTACAATCGATAAAATACGATCCAATTATTTTGGGTTCATGAGTATGAATATTTATAACATGGGGCGGTTTGACTAGTAACACCATTTTACTTTTCTCCATTATAAATATAAATAGTCAACGATCCAACATTTGAACTCCTTCACAATAAACAGATGACCTCATCTCTCACGCGCCCCCTTCTTACCCTCCCCTCCCCCATGTTATTATTTTTAATTTACGCGCGCTCGTTTATTTGTTTTATACCAAAATGCACCTGTAGTGGTGTACCCCTCTGTTACAAGTACAATGCCACCTAATTACGCTGCTGCGTACTTAACACAAGCGTTATAAGGATATAAATTGAATGGCACTGCCTATCGTTGAATGGATTCGATCACACAGATATAGTGCATGGTAGAAATGTTTAATATCATGTCGTCGCAGATGTCACCTTTTTGCCTCTATAACGGTAAGCTACTTGTAGGGCAAGACAATGTAGTGTAACAGTAAATACAATACACTCACACACACAAATAAAGATGCGATCGTTCTCGCGGTATAATATTAGGTCTGTCGCGTATAAAAGATTACGTGCGAAAGCGGCGATAAAGCTATTTATAATGATGAAGAAAAAATTTCATAAGAATTTAATGGTTAATATTAATTTTAAGTGTTTGCTTTCACTCATATAATAGTAAGATTTGTAAGCTTTAATTATCTATGTAAGTATTTAAAAGTGTATTTTACATGTAACTGTCTTTCTTAACTGTATTTTTCTAAATACCTTTCAATTCGTTTTTGAGATTTGTATTTGTATATAAATACCTTTCGATTAGTTTTTCATATTAGCGTTTGAGATTTTTTTTCTTGTTAACAAATCACTAATATAACTTGGCTTCCTTTACTTCACTTATATTTTTGATTTACTTTGGTAGCTTGTCATTGGGCATCGTGCTTTATCTTAGATAATGTTGAAGTATTATATGTCTGTGACTAATTAGAGAAATATCATCTATATAGTCGATCTTTTGATGTTCAAATATATCATTACTGCTAATATGAATAATTCATACGTATTTTTTTTCAAAAACACAATAATAATGTATAACGTTGTGCAATGTAAAACTACATCACTACAGTATACAAATTAAATGTTATAAGTAAACTTTCGTCACGCAATAAATTCCAACGAAAACAGGACTTTTACTGCTATAACAACTTAAACAACAAAAGCTCATAGCTTAAGGCATTATAACTCTTTGGCTGGTTACGACAAAGTCATATTTTCTTTCACGCGAGTTATTTTTAACACATTACTATTTATCTTTACGGTAATAACTTTACAATTAACACGCAAAGAGGTTTATTACCTCATAAATGTGTGTCACACAACTAAAGCGGACCGCTTTAACGCTTGGCGTCGTTTATCGCTCCGGTGTGAGTGTGTGCGATCCTCACCGACTTAATTCACACAGCACCAAGTGCTGGAGAATGCATTAATTATAATGCATTAATAAATTACAAAAAGTTGCCAAGAATAAAATGTTGCAGTTAAATATGAAAGAAAACTTAGCGGGCACGCGTTCGATACGCGATAATGAGCGTCGGGGAAAATGGACCGCGAAGCGAAATCGACTTAATACAAATACAAATAATACCAAGAAAATTGTCGACGTGTTAACAGATGTAAGCGCAACTAAGTGTAGCAATCATTATATTAGTTTTAATTTTTAATAATTTCTGTCGAACTAAAGCAAATGGTGGGGAGTGGTACAAAGATTGGAGGACTATCTAGTCGAGCAGTCAGTACCCCAGTCTAGTCAGAGGTCCCGGATTCGAATCCCGGTACGATCAGATATATGAATATTTCATGGATGTTTGTATGTTTATTTAGATTATTTCTAATATTTATATACACATTACTAGCTAAAATTCTCCGTTATCTAGTATGCATAACACAACCTCTTAACAATGCTTAATTTGTGCTAGATAGTCGGTGTGAGTGTGAGAAACGTTATTATTTTTATTATAAATTATTAAGATACACTTTTTGTGAACGTCACGAAACCTGCTGATACTGTGCGCTGTACCATATATGTCAGATTATTAATAAGCACCTCTACTTATCATATCTTATGGTAAGCTGATTAATAATTATACAGACATACAGCTTGAAACCGGAGAATAGCTCAAATTGCATAATACAAAGCCAATAACAGAGCCTCGTCAATAGCTTAATGTTGGAACAGAGCGATAAGCATTCGCGGTAACGTTCGCTTCAACAGAAATATGTGTCATACTGCATACGTTCAATAAGGCCTATTCAATCGGAATGTTGTAATTTCAAAACATAGCTAGTCCATTAATTAATAAAATACCAACAAACTAGTCACAATACAAGTTAATTATTTAGAAGATACCAACGGGCTGGTACGATACAAGATGTAGATTATAAACATACCCGCAACAATTAGTGATTGATATTTATGATAGTAAATTTCCTGATCAACCTCCCCCCTCCTTCCTTATTCAGTTGGAAATATAGGCGCATTTTGTAGTGCAATTATTACAATAGATATGCTGTTATCTTTAGATAGATCAACAACCGCTTTGTTTATTTATTTAGTAAATTATAATATTATAATCCTTGCAATTTTCAATGCTTAAAAATACAAAAAAATAGACAAGTAAAAAGGTTTAACTGATGATGGTTTCAAGTGCCAAGTTCCATCGCGAGAAAGGTCTATTAAAAACTAACTTTTTGTAGTTAATCTGTGCATCTATGATCATGGAATCGGAGATATTTACATATGCTCTATGCCAGTACTAGGCTCAGCTTTACTTATAGAGTCTAGCCACTGTCACAAGAATCGGTTTCCACGATATTGCTTGAATAAGATATATATAGATATAAGGGTGAGTTTACATATAATAAATAGTCCAATTTGGTGAGTTTAATTTTCAGAAAGGGCGATCCATGAAGCAACGCGACTGCGCAGCGTTTGGGAAGCTTCGCAGCATATTCACGGCCCGTCTACATCAGTGTCTCAAGACAAAAGTCCTCAATCGATGACGTACGGAACCGAGACGGGGTCGCTTACAATGGGACTAATTATCATAATATATGTTATTGCTAATAGATATGGTGCCTACAAGTGAATATGATTGAAAAATAATAGCCATCATAAATCTAAAAGTTATGCAATTCATGTTTCTTCTGTATTCTAAAATTATATGGTTTAATAAATTACAAAAAATGATGACATTTATATTACTAATGTTAGTAAGTTAACGCCTATCATTAATGAATTAAATATTAGTCATTGTGAAAATGTGACGTCACTATTCTGTATCATTTTATATGAAAAGTTTATCGACTCATTGTAACAGCTTCTCAAAAATATCGCTATCAAAATATCCACGTAAATATTAGTCACAGACACACTGTTGCTTCTGTAATTTTCGTCTATTATAGACAGACTATAAGTATATGAAGTGAAAAAAGTCCTCATATTTTGATTGCTTACTTTCTATTTCCACTAAAAAACTGTTAACAAACGAATTCAGATTGTACACATTTATAGCACTAAGTCTAAAATATCCTTTATAGGTACCTAAGTTGTATAAATGGGCCTTTACTTACTCTGTCCACACTCCGCACGAACAATGTTGCTAGAGCAATTTAATATTCAATAAATTTAATAACCTATTTTGAGCAACTGTTCAGCATATAAATTTATGGACCCAATTATATTCTCTTGTTACGTGTAAGCTTTAATATTTACTATTAATATATTAATGTTCCTAATATTTACAATGGCTCAGATTCCATCGTGCACGAAATAAATTAAAATTAAGCACTACTCTTACGTACAATACAACCAAAAAAAGACAAATGACTGGTGACGTCATTTGCCATTTCTAAAATTGGCTTATTTTAATGCGCATCGTAAAAACAAGGCGATTGTCAACTAAATTGACGTTCCTGAAACACATTTTATGCTCACATATTGAATTGGAATGAAAGAGGTGCGAATAATTTAATTTAGTCCGTGCCCATCAGGATCGGAGCCAATGACTAATTGAAAATAAGTAATCTGTCTAATTGATTGATGGTAAAAAAAATTAAGTATGTAACTCAAAACCTTCGAAAAACAACCATTATCATTACCAGCTGTTTTCCGAGTAAAGAATTGAACTTAGCATTCCAATGTCAATTGTTTGTTAGACTTTAAATTCATGACGCCGTAATGATAAATACCTTAAATACCTATTCGTGATAATGTTAAGTTTCGTGCTGATATAAAGCAAAGTTTCTAAAATTATTACTTATTTCAAAGCGTAGCCTTCTATCTTTCTTTCTTTAAAATCAGTTATAAATTTTGTAGTGTTTCTGAATCACGACCAATCAATACTTGTTTCATTGCAGTCCAATTTATACTTTCAGTGCCTATAATAAATATATAGACGTAATGAAATATTACGATGCTGAAATACTTTCAAAATCACTGTTTCGGTATATTTCAAAGTATCTGGAAGCTGTCCAAATAATAGCGTCCAGAAGTGCTCTAGTTACTAACAACACGAAGCCATTGTTTTAATGTCACTAATGAGAAGAAAAAACATTTTTAAAATAAGAAACTAATTATTATTTGGCAAGTTACATGAGTTTGCTATTAAATATAAATTTAAACATATAAATATTCATGTTTTTAGTAATTGTGTTAAAAATCCTTTTTAAAAAAAATTGGACACCGTCTTAGTCTGGGTGTGATGATGATGGAACAATTGTCTGCGTCACATGTATGTACTAATGCGTAACAGCGTTAAGTGTGGGTTCGATGTTGTGACAACGCAATAAAAATATCTATGGAGATTTTAGCAATTTATTTTATAGACGTAAGAATAAAGAAAAGGGAAATAAGAAATAAATAGGCAAGGTAAATTTAAGTGTATCAATTAAATTCAAAATTTCACTGAGAACTTGACAGAATCAATTTTGATTTTCAATTTTAAATTTATAATCAAATCATCCACCTTATAGAAACAAGAGTTTACGTTACAAAATTTGCTGAATTCATTACGTAGATACCTTTAATAGCATTTATTAAATTAAGCCAAAGCAATCTCTAGTTAAGGACAATTGATTATCGACTTATCAGAATTTTGCATCGATTACTCATAGACAGATTTTATAACCTGTTTTTTTCGGCCGAGATTGTGATAATACAAGCAACTGTATATCAAACATCACAAAATAACCAGTACATTATAACTGTAAAATGCTGTAATATAGTATTTATATTTAAATTTAGCCGGCATAGTTACACAATAACTTGTTACACCTGCCGCCGGTCTCGTATAAATAAAACTTTTAGATCTTCCGAGCTTCACAAAAGAAACAATGTAGTTTCGAGTTATAAACATACGGACGATCTGTCCATACGGTTTTATTATTAGTATACATACGGTACTGAACTGGACACTAGGGATGCGCGGGCGCAGTATTTATCGTTATTGAATAATTTAATTACAACTAAAATTAATATAAGTCTATTTATTCTTCCTCCGTGTACCATAGCTGATTTTAAAATTACTTATAGTACACGGAAGAAAATTGACTCAAAATTAAATGTATGATCAAAACAGCAAAAAAGTCTGTTAACACTCAAAAATGTTAAAACTCTCAAAAAGGCGGTTTACACAGTTCGTCATCGTATATTCTTAATAATTTTAATATGAATTCATAATAATTCTAGGATTCGGAAACTTAAATTTAATTACATTTGAAGCATCTAAATAAGTGTAACAACCGTTACTTTATTTGATGATTTTCAATAAGTAGCTGCTATAATATAAATTGTCCTCATTTTTATCCAAATTTAACTTCAGTGTTCCCATCAGACATAAGTCCAATTGATCTTCTATCTCCTTCCCCTAGAACCATATTAGGTTCCAACTCCTATGTTCCAAGGCTCTGTAAGCTTCACATAAGTATAAGATCCAAGTAGACATATTTTGTCCATCCTTATGCAAGCTCCAATATCAACTTCATCAATTACATATTGTTTAACCCAAAATTATTAATATATTTTATTTGTAATTACAGCTTACCTATTAGAATATGCATGTAGTGTTTACCTTTTGTCTATTGTACACTTAGCTATAAGTAACACATTATTTTGCAAGTGAAACAGTTACTGGTAAACCAAATAAATAATGAAATAAGAAGATTTTAAAGGAATCACCGGAACTGAATCACTAAAAGGAGAATATTGAAATAGTTTCGAGTCCGGCCTTTTAATGGAGGCCCGACACTACTGGAAAGCAAAGATTATAAATAAAAACGTGAAAAACAACTAAAGAGCTTTGTCTCAAAATGTTTTATTTATTAAACAATCGTTTTTATGAAAACCGAAAGGAAGCCAGTGTAATATCTGAGACTTTTATTTTTATAATGTCGTGGAGCAAATTCTTTGATTCATAATAGGTAGGTACTAATAAAATAAATATTTATGATTTAAGACTCGGTTGTTTATTTTGATGACTATAATAATTTAAATTGGTTTGATCTGTCGATTTGAGATCAATCGTACCACTGGATATTGGAATGACCTTGAAAATAGAGTGTATTAGTGAAAATGCGTATGTGTGACTGTGCGTATTCTTACATACACAGAGATTTGCGTTTAGTTGACTGAAGATGTTTACATTTTATTTTACGATTAAAACACAAACATTTGAACTGTGTTCTTTATTCAAAACATTAAAAACCAATTTCTCTACAAACTTAAGACATATCTCTAGCATACCAATGATCTTAAGATATTTCTTACTGACTATTGCTAATTTAAGCAACTTATTCTGATATGCCAAGTTTTATTTTATTTTTATATTGATTGCAGTAAAAAAGTTTTTATGACGAGCGTATAAGATTGATATTAAAAATTGGACATTTCTTATGCTATAAATAATTATTTTAATAATGTTTGCCAATTTATGTTCGTAATCTTTTTCTGTGATTGTATATTGTCTTATTCTGAGAAATATTCAAGACCTCTGTATGTAGTAAACACACGAGAAATTAAAAAGAAAGGTAAAAACCTTGACATATTTTTTTAATTTTGTTTTGAGTAATTACATAACATTTTTACCAAAACGATATCTTTTATATATACACAGTTCATTAACAGCGTTTGCGGCATAACATTGTTGCTCTGTTTGAAAACATTGTCGATCTTGTTTAAAAACAAATAACAGCTTCATTCAATATATGACCTTAAAAAGGCTAATGTATATTAAAATCTTTTTACAACTGATTTTTTTGACAGTGCAGGACGCGGCGAGTAGTAAACAATATAAGTTGATAGCAAGTATTAAAAGAATTATTATGTAAAAATGCCAAGGTGGTAAAAGAACTTTGGTATTATGAAAGAAATTCTGTGAAAACTATTGTAAGTGTTGCAGAAGTGGTAAACTCATTACCATGAAACAATAAAAAATATTCGAACCTGCCATTTGAACAGTAATTACCTTTATAAATAAACTTATTGCATACAACCTGCTTGCTATATCCACTATTCTAATATTATTCCACATTTTTTACCCAACTACCTATTAAACCGCTGTCTTAGTTAGACCTCGTATCGAACACACACTAGCCAACATTGTTACGAACGTAAGGTCGCATACTATTAATAAAATGAAATAAAATGTAATTATAATTATTTGCCCGCATTCGTGCTGTGGCTCGTTGGTATCGACGATGAGGGGAACAATAAAATATACTTTAATTAGTACCGAGCCGTTAGCCGGCCGTTGACCTAGGATACGTGGAGGAAGATACTATCGACTGAATGCAATATACGGGCCGGACAAACAAAGAATGGGATTAGGAATAGCGATATGCTACATTTTAGAATAACCTTATAATTTAAAACGGTATTGATTATGTACATCGTGCATAACTTAGATGACTTCTAACAACGATACATTAATAGTTCATTTCCGATATATGGTTAATGATTTTATGGTTAGTTGACATAAAAAACGCGTTTTCGGTTACTATAACAACAGCAACAACAATAACAACCCCTTCAACAATGGTTAAGGCGTGAATGAAGTAATTAAAAGTCTAAAGAAAGCGGTTTTTAAATATGATTACGAATATTTCTTTAGAAAAATGTTTTTGGTAAAATATTTTTGGTATAATTAATATTGTAGGTTCATAGATCAGATTTATGTGATAATGATTGTTAAACGTGTACAAAACCGACTGGTAATGTTGTCACTTAACACAGAAATTAGTTTTTGATCTTAAATGCTGGTTAATTCTGACAATTAAGGAAGCAGCAGTCAAAGAGTTTACTTTTTGTCATCAAATGCACGTTTACCCTCCTTCCAAGCGTTATAATTATTTGTTTTAATGTTAGTTTCAGTGAACGAGCGGTCGCTTTAATAAGAGCTGATGGAATTTTGACCACTGCACGCATTATTATTAATTGTGCAGATGCATATACGTTCTAGTTTATATTTATTTACGGAATACATCGGGAGTAATGATATAGGTCACCACAGCAGCTGGTTCCTACTCACCCTTCTAGAAGAATTTACCGACGGCTTAACTAAAGGCAAACACGGAGTGGGTTTGAGTCGACTTAAAACGCTTTCGGTGCACGTTTCAACTTCTGGCTCGAATTTTTACATATTTTTTAAAAGCTCCACAAGTACAGAACTTACGGCATTTTTAAAATAATGTATTTGTTGTAACAGTGACTCGTTTACTAAGCATGAATTCGTCATACTTACATCATCAGAGACGTGATCGCTTACAAAGTGTTTCATAAGAAGTTCAAAGTCATCCAAAAGGCAACGGAGAGGGCTCAGAGTTTTTCTGCGTAATCGAATCAGTAATGATGAGCTGCTCAAGAGAATTAAAATTGCCGACTGTCCACTGGCTCAGGCTCGCAGTGGGCAAGGCGCATTGCCAGGAGGGCTGACCATTGAGGCAAAGGTCCTCGAATGGTAGCGAATACCGGTAATATAGAGTTGTAGACCTCCTAAAAGGTGAACCGACGCTCTGTTTAAGCACACGGTCACGGTCACGGGGAGGTGTATATACATCTGACTTTGACTTTGACTTTAGTTGATAAGAAATTGCACTTATCATTGCACTTTATAAGATAGTCCTCGCTCGGGAAAATTCTCTTAACTATTTATGTACTTAAAGTCTTATTCATTTAGTACTTTACTGTCCATAGACTTCACAGAGAGCAATACAGTAAGCTTAGCTCAATGGGCGGACTTATCGCTAAAAGAGATTTTTTCCAGGCAACCATAAAATGAAAGGAAGACATTTCGACACGTCAATATTTTCTTTTTATTTATCATTAATAATAAAAACGATCGTTTGCAAAACCCGGCTAATTTTTCTAACGTCAAATGATGGATTACCGAAACTAAGCATAAATAAACTTTTAATGAATTTTATTAAAATTAAAATTAAAGTAGGAAAGTAATTTTAGGTATTTTTACAACTAAAGGTAAAAACCTAATACCTATATACTAAACGATAACAAACACAAAACCAAAAACGTAACATACTGGGCATTAGTATTGAATTTATGAAATCTAACGTAATTAATAGACTGTAATAAAAGAAACTTATGAATAATAACCAATAAGGTATTCATTCAAATGCAGTTATTAATTGCCAGCCGCGTCATAAATGCACTCAGAAATCGAACGAAACAATAAATGTTAACTGGTATCAATGCAGTGTCAAGGATACTGAGGTAAGGAGGTAAGTTCTATCGAACCGTGTATCACCTAAGATTTGAATTCATTAAATTCAATTTGAGCTCAAACACTGAACTTTTAGGTTCAGATTGGCGTAATAAACGAATGCACAAAGGCTTTTTCTTCATCGTAATAATAATATGTCCAATAAATTGATTCCGCTTGCTCTTACGTAGCGGTGTCGTAGTTATTGTAACAGAATATTTATTTATAAACATTACCAAGAAACTATGCACCATTAAAATATTCGCCTATCATTTCTTTAATTCAGCGAGTTTAAAATATAACATAAAAGTATTTGTATTACTTGCAACTGCCATATATCACCCGTACAACATTTTTCTTCACCTGCTATACAAATATGTACCAATTGAACAGAATTCTAGAGTTCAAAATAAAATCAACTTTACAACGGAACAACTTTAATTAATCGAATCGAATTATAATAGGGACCTCACAGAGAAGGTTACAATATGACAATAGGTCTTTTATTAGAATTTTCAGAACATTTCAACTATAAACCTTGATGAAATAGTATTAAGATACAGTTTCTATGACTATAATTATTTTTGCGATATTAATGATATATGCTATGGGTTATGCATATTACAAAATTCAAACTCCATTGCTTTAATTCATACCAAAACGAACCGTGAGTACAAAATATTAAAGTCTATAATAACTATGATTTTGGCAGGTAGTTGTGTCGTTATGACACGAGTGACCAGTTGTTCCTAAGGACGTCCATTACAGTGGAGATCTAGTCACATGAGCCGACTTTTAAATTATATCTGTCCACAACTTGTGTCAACTTAAATTATTATTAATTTATCCTTCTCGCGGATATGCTGGTAGATATTTCTTAAGTATAAAGCAGTGCCTAAAATAATAAATATACATATACAAAACTACCAGTAGCAATAGCAATATGTTTTAAAACATAATATAAGGTGTATGTTTTCATAATATTATGACCATAATTAATTTTGCTGTAATTTTTAACATGTAATACTTGAAGACTAAGTATTACATGTTAACTAACTTCCTACTTACATTTAAATTGATCTTTTTTGATTTCTTAACAATATCGATTGGTCAGTACGCCTGTCTACCAACCAGTGGTCGCAGGTTGAATATTTATTTAGTATATTTCTGATATTTTTATACTATATATATTTCTCAGTCATCTAGTAGTCATGATACAAGCTCTTGATGATGCTTTCATTGGGCTATGATGATAGGTGTAAGTGTGAGAATTTTTTTTCTGATATTTATATTAGCCTACACAAATTGATTTACGTTATTAATATCACCCAACCGTGACAAATTTCGATATATTTGATGTTCTTTATTTACCTTGGAAATATACACCCATATAGAGAATGGCCACAATTAGAAAGAGAAGAACACTTAATGTAATTTGATTAATTTATTATAAGATTTTAAGAACAATATTAACAGTGAAGCGATACAGTAATTTTATTGAGAATACAAAAATTTGACGGTCGCGTCCACCCGTGTGGAACTTGCCGACTGCCACATAGCTCATTTGTTATAAGCCACATTATAATCACACATTGTGTCGGATAATAAATAGAAAAAGCGACAATAGCAATAACGATACAAAAATAAGCATCTAATAATGAATTGTATTGCATATAAATATATGCCTGTTACGTATTTCTCGGTTCGCCGGACCGTTTAATATCGGCTTGTTTATTAGTGACGCTTCCGCTTTAGTAAGTACGTAGTACAGTCAGCATTGTATCAATTCTCGTTGTCGCGTAGCAAAAACTATTCTTGTTACTGCTAAATAAGGTCGATATTGACGCGCTGAGTGCAACGTTTCTTTACGCTGTTGTACGAATTAAATATATTATAATTATCCTAAAAACGAATTACAGGTACAATATACCGCGAATAAATTAGTTCTTTTTTTTCAAATATAAAGGTACGAATGAAACGAAAACATTCATCAGTTTTTACCGTGTCACATTAACTCATCCATGTAACTAGATTTCTTGTGTCATTCTGAATTGACTTTTACATTACATAGTGATAAGGTTAAGTTTTGTATTACATACTTGATAAGTGTTGCAAACTACTTAAGGCCTGCATGATGATATAGAGTAACCTTACCATAGCTTTTGGATGCTGGTAACACTGTTGGATGAAAACAGAATCCTTCCCCGAGTAATGATCACTATCCATTTTTGCATAGGTATCATGTTTATTTAAATATTTGGTAAAGCTTTTTAACACATGCAAAAAATATCAAAAAATCAACACAATATGTCAATTTGACAAACATCAATTCATCAATTTGATTAGTAAGTGAATATAATAATTGTATTAAAACTTACATGACGAGACAATAATTGTATTAAAACTTACGTCACGAGACAATAATTGTATTAAAACTTACGTGACGAGACAATAATTCGGCAGTACCTACAGGTCACTGTACGTACTGCCGAATCAGCAATCTGTCCAAACTAAGTCATTAAGTTCAAGACAGACAATGTCGCAATATTAATGAATTTATTACGTCATTCACGTTGTCAAAAAATTATAGGCCACTGCATCTAATATTACAGAAAGTAGTACTATAATTTACGGTAATTGGTAAATTGCATCAACATAATATGATGTTGGAAAGTACGCAAATGTAATGTTTTGATATTCGCAATGCATTGGTATTGCCAACGTATCTGTACAGATTAATGTCTTCATAAACGTGTTAAGGTAAGCGCACACCGGTATATATTTTTTCCTTAAATTAGTGGGAGTTCACTTTAGGAATCTAGCGACTGTTAAACATGGGACGTTATAAATGGACTTAAAGAAAATATTATGGCAATTCCCTACAAATATGATGAAATAACGCCTTATTTCCTGTAAAACAAAAATTATGGATAAAGAAACAGCGTTACTCATAAAATCGTCTGTTCGCAGTTCGTCGCAAGCTAGTCGCCCTGTAATTGCATATTACAAATAAACCACAATAGAGGTTTTGTTGGCAAGTTAACAGAATATGCTACCAATGAGTTTTTAATTATAATTAACAAAGGATAGAATACTAATAGAATATAATCAGTAATCGTAGCCTACATTCTATGGTCCTGCAGCGGACAGGACGAATTATTGTTGTCATTTATAGTTCGTCTTTTTTAGATGTCAATTGGATTTTTAACGCAATTCAATATGCCAATTAAATAATATAGACAGGCTTTTACTAGTCTGAAGTTTTTAAAGTATTTAATTAATTCATTTGATGTGTAATTAATTTGTTTTTAATTTGTAATAAATTAAATATTGGAGAACAAGAATATAAGCAACACTTACATCTTAACTCTTCTCTAACAATACTAACAGATAGTTATCTGTTGTCGAATTTTGACGAATACAAATCAGTTAAACTACCTTTTCGGATCTATTTGCTCTCTCCTGTCGTCTCCTTTAACGCCTGATGCGTTTAGTTTAAGAGGGTTTCAGTACCTACGTACTAACTTGTTTTAGATAAATATTACTAAGTCAAATTGTCATAATATCTAGCTATATGTTGGATATTAGTTAGCTGCTCTGTACAATGTAGAACGATTTAGTTTTTATACAACAGTATAAGATTATTTAAAGCAGTCTTGAGTCGAATCTTGGCTTGAAACAGTTGACGTGTCAATCTCTAATAAAATGACATATTTCTCTTCATGAAAAAGATGTAGATAAAACCTTCTCGATATTGTCGTAGAATTTATTTTGAACTGCATGCTTGATTTTCAATTGCATTCCAATTTTAAAAGCACGTCAAATGAAGCACGTCTAGTTAAACTTTCCCACTAACTAGATGCCTCCAGTTTAAAGCTGCAAATGTATCTTAAATAAAACTTTTAATCCTAGCTCCATGTTTGTCGATTTGATTTGTTGATTTCCGAGATGGACTCAGAGCAAAGAGCACAGCAGGTGCAAAATAAACGTTAGTATCACTAACAAGCTCAGCTTCAAAAATAGAAATAATACTAGATAGCGGGATTTTGTGAGATGTGCACGACATGTTACGTGATGAATTTAGCAGGAAATTTGATAATGAGGAATAGGCTCATCAAATACAAAGAGTGAGATAAAAAGGACACGCAGATCACGTTCACTCCTAAGCTGTCTTAGGCCTGACTAGATCGCATCTGAACGTAATCGGGCTGTAGGAAGCAGAAAGGAATAAAGACATATGTATGTCAATTTTAAAATGTTTCACCCTCGCCTAAAAAGGTCAATTTAACAGGTGTAAAAATAAAGCTGTGGTATACAACAGACATAATATTGATAAGACTTGCCTGTTCGTCATTTTAGCTCATAAACCCTTAAAATATGGCAACAAATCATCTCCACTTGACGAGACAGAACAACAAAAAGTGGCACGTCTGCATCAACCTACAACTAACACATACACAATCACTACACAAAAATGTTGACTGTCGCTCAAAAACTACATAGAATATGGCGTGTTTAATAAACACTGGAGAAAAAAGCACCATAGATGCGCGAATGCATATTTAAGTTGCCCATTAAGACATTCTTAGTTCACAAGTAAAAAGTTGCAGACATACTTGCCTCGGGACTTATCATACATTATATTTTACTCGGACAAGTGAGCAAATTATTTCGTTTTTTAATATATTTCCATTAATTGGACTCCATCGACTGTATATGGCGGGATCACTTTTGCAACAGCACAAGTTAGTAGCAAATTGTGGCGCGTAGGAACGTTCGGCCGTTACGCCACAAATATTTAATGATAATTTTATTTATATAGCACTCTTCAAACTTTTTGTCTTTTCAATATTTTATGGTCGCACTCGAATGATTCGGATGACGAATACTGAAACATTTGCTTAATTTCAATAAAATAAACTGGACTTAAATTTATTGGCTGCTTATTTTTCTCAGTTTTGAAATACGTCAGTTGGACACATGTTTTATTCATGGATACATTAAATATATTCGGTGCGATATGATACGTTTTTGTCTATATTATAAAGCATATTTTGATGGTGGAACTGCTTAATTTAGAGATAATGCACGATTAAATTTAAATGTTAAGATCTTGGAGAACAAAAAAATCTTTATTATGGAATAGTTAGTGCTGGTTACGATATCATTTTGAATTAATTAATTAAGTATCCACTATCCGTTAATTTACTACTAATTTACATTAATTTTAAGACATCCTTTTCCATATGTTCTTTTTTCAATGTCAAGGTAAACCCCCTCATAAACCATAATTGCAAAAAAATCAAAATTTTCCCAAGTTTAGTATCTAGGATATCAAAAACTCAACATACACCCTGCTGAGTATAGGAAATCGTATTTATAATTGTTATATTCATCAAACAGGTACTCTTATGTCCGTAACTGAATATATTATGAACTAAATAATTATATAGAAAACTTGTCACTTGTCTATGAATTAATTTGACGTGAATTATAATAATTGCCCTGCTAGTATATTTTCTGCATACTTTCATATATTAGTTACCGTCTATTTTTTAAATTGAACTAGAAAATGCAAACGCGTCTCTTAGAAATGTGTATGAATTTAATGAGCTTAAAAATATGTAATTATTTTGTAGCAGAATGATAGCAATAAGTGGAAAGAAATTAAAACCAACGTTTGACACAGAGAAACCCCGAATATAATCGAATCTGAATGGCAATAAAGTTATAAAAAATATAAACTGATTATTATAATACTGAGTTCAGTATTCTAGAAGAAATTAGTTGGCAATGATAGTCAAACATGACAGAGTGTCCGTAAACATCCTTCGCTAAATTTCGTAAGGCGGTGAGTGTTCTGAGGAGCTTTTCTTCCTTTGCCCACCTCCCTTCCAACTAAGGTGTACGGCGCTGTCGTAAGTGTCACCTACAAACTGTGACGAATATTCCTACGCTTACGAATAAATTTATATATCGCACAGTCAAGAAATGAGATTGCTAATGCCAGCACCCCTTTTCCCTCCTTCTTACAATCATCGCTTCCTTTGAAGGGTCAAGGTAGAAGCATCTTGGAGGTCGAAAAGATCATGATAGCTAGTGCAGTGCATGGTTTCACTCGCACTGGCTATCTTTTTATTTGGACTCCACTTCTTACTATCAGGTGGAATGGAGTTAAACACTTGATGGTTGGATAGCCTTTGCTTTATTTAGCAGGTTTATATTATCAAGTAGCTCATTCTAAAAGCTGAATTGATGGTGGGCATCCTAGATAGATCTTATTTTATCTTGGTTAAAGGCCAGAATTCTTCCCGGAGCACTTCGACCCAATGGTATCTTAGTGCTTCCTTTATCCTAGTGTCTACTGTCCTGGAATACTTCTAAGATATAATTACTAAGTACGGTTGGAGTCAGCAGTCTTATGTCTTCAGGAGTGGAGTAGCCCAGGCCAAAGGGACCTATTCTTTTATTGCTAAGAAGTTCCATCTCAGATGGATACTGATAGATCATCTAGAACAAGAATCATTCGTACTCCTATCTGTTGATCTATATAAATAACAAACTATTTGAAAACCAGAAGGAAACCAAACAATTACTATAAAGAAGATATTACTCCGCATTCTAGTCGGTCTCACATTAATGATTATGATTCATTAGAATGCCCAGGATACCTAGGTAACTCTGTCTATTCCCAGTTCAACAAACTCTTAAACGGCCACAATTCAAATAAAAATTCCAGAGATGCATCCAACTTTTTCATTTGTTAAAATTTAAATTACAACGGAGAAGATCGCTGCCAACTTAATGGATCAATAGTTTGAACACAAACAAAGTTCGTTTCCATGCAGACGGAGCAAGCAAAAAGTACCGGCGCGGCCTCTTGTATTTTTAATATCACCCCCCCCCCCCCCTCTAGCCCCGCTTTAACATAATATAAAATTATAAACGATATGAATCACGATAATGCTTTGTGGGTTTGTGTGCGTGGCCAATTCACAACTTTGCCGGGGCCGGGCGCGGGTTCCCTCCCGCCTGTAGCCCGCTACCCTCGGCATAGTGCAAGTGGACTGCAGTAGTGTTAAACTCATTATGCATTCACAAGTACAAAAACCAATCAGCAGTCATATATTCTAATAATGAAAGTGTAACATTTGAAGAAATTACTCAAGGCTTTGCAAACCTTTAATAGACAAATTAAATCACAATGCAGTTTTAAAATAAAGAACTTCAACACTTCAATTTTTCAGTACGCAAGTAGGATCGTAAATACAAACTTGCTCACGCTTGAAGTCAAATTGGACTATGCGTCAGTTTTAGTTTTAAAAAGACTTAGATTCTATTATTTCTCGATTCTATTATTTCTCGAGAGAAAATGTTTGATTTTATTACTTACTTTTATAAATAATCTCGAGGTATATAACGGTTCAATAATTGAACGCAGTTATCAGTACCTAAAAGATTATTGTTTATTCTTAACTTGTTTATTTTTAAACTGCCTTATTACAAATAGCGATTTAAAGTAAGTCTTGGTTTAATACTGAGGCTATCTCGTATTTTTATTTAAGGTAGGTAGAGACAGCCATGCTGTCTAAACCAAATTTTAACGTGTTTTGTAATATAGCGGTTAGTCTATCGGGGTTGATATAAAAGATCACATTTGAAATTAAAAAAATAAAATCTAGCCAATATAATGCTTATTAATCACGCTGCCCAAACATATTGCCTACTGTTACCAATTTACACTGCAGCTCACTCGCCCCGCGCCGGCAAAAAGAAAAGTTGTATTTTTATAAGACAAGAAATTTATTATAGCTGATGCTCGTGTCGGTTTCGCGTTTCTTCGGAAATAGAACGTAAAATGTAGCCGCATCGATCCGTTTTGCGTCCGCTGGTACTAAGCGCACCCTGTATAATACACGAAAGAATGACCCATCCTCAATCCGAGAGCGGTGTGTATCTTTTATGGGATCACAACACTTAACATATTAAGAACAGTAGCAGACGCTTACTTGCATTTATGTAGTATTTTGTTTGATTTCCTTATATCCTCACTTGTTCAGTCAATATGGTCTAATGAAACGCTTTTGATTGAACTAATGACACTTATTGGCTATCAACACATACTGTCAGCTGTATACTCCCAGCTCGCTAGTATTTTGTACTTATTACTCAAGGGTGCCTGTAATTACATATTTTTACATAAATTACAAGAAAATATTAGGATAATACTCAATAATAAAATCATCCTACAGAATGAGAATTTCTCTTCCTACCTTCTTAAAATATGCATCGTTCAAAGAAATATGTTTAATATTTATTAGATTGTATGGAAGCTCTGCTTATATATGTGTAAAGCGAGAATATTTCATTATCCGCTTTCGTAACAAAAATTATATTATTTACTTAGCTTCCTTCACTAACCCTCGTCAGCGTGTTTGCCCGCTAATTTTTAATTGATATTTATATTTATAACTGAACAAATGGGAAAATTTTACTACGTGTATTTTAAACAAAATTCAGCTACACTCGGTTACAAGCATTTATAAAGGTGCCGTTAAAATATTAGAGATACAATAAATGTCGATCTTCGGAGCACAAAATGTCTCTTATAAACTTTACAATAAGGTCTATTTTAAAACCGATCTAGATTGGAGCTACATGCTATAAAGGTCATTCCGGTATAAAAGAGGAAGGAGGCCTTATTTTGAACTTCAATGTAATTTGATTACCACTAAAATAAAATATTTTCACCATTTTATACCTTAAGACCATTACCATAAAATAGCAATAAACAAAATAATATATTACTAAAAATATAATTTGGCGGTTTGATTACTTTTCAGGGGTATTTACGATGAGCCGTTCAGACTATAATTTCATTCAGTGTTCGTTGTAAAATACTGTTCCACCTTTTTTGTAAGAACTCCATAATCCAATAAAATTTAGAAGTTATTAAAAAATCAGTCAACCTTTACGTTTTTGAAATAACCGACTAATAATGACCGTATCGTAATTAGGTATATCCGATTTACTTACGATTTAAGTTGTTCATGCTTATATTAATTACTACATGGTCACTGCAAGGACTTACCAAACTTTGTGGATTTACTCAAAATAAGCTACTCAATCGGTCTACGGAAATACAAATTATATTTGTAATCAATACTGTTTACTGTCTGATGATAAAATCGTACGCATGGATATTTCAATCTCGAATTGGAAAGTAAGCGTTATTTACAAGAGAACCACTGCATAATATAAAGTAATATGTGATTAGTTATTTAAGTGCGTGAAAATAAGATTTATTTTTTATTGCGGTACATTTGCAACAGAGTTGACAGGCGAGGACTCGCTGAAAAGGCGTTTAAACATATAACTACACAAAAATCGCAGGTTATGCGCTTTTGATTTCTAATGCATGACTGAGCGCATCGCGTTTTCTATGTCTAATTTATTTTAGATAAATATTATAGTTAAAGTAACTCGCACAATATAAGTTAAATATGAAGTACCCGACTGAGAGATCACCTTTCTGTCTAGAAGATCGCAGCCAAATAAAATTACCTGTCGAGTTCCTTTGGTGAGTAAGGCCGCTAGAACTAGGCGTTGTGAAGTAATCTATTGTTATTTTTACGGTTATTACTACGCCATCACTTTAATTTTTCTAAAGAGTGAGAGTGACAAACGACTGTAGGATATAGAGTAAAATAAATGACGCTAGTGTTTTATTTGTGGACGCATAGGTTTTGCTTCTGTGTCTCTTATCTATATATATATTTGACTAATAAGATTTAGTAGAGTATAGAATCAAAAGCAAGTCACATTTTAATTAGCACTTCTATTCGTATATTACGCGACAGATTCACTACACCACGTATTAAGTCTGATATAAACCAGGAATTATGATTATCTTGTCGTCGATATATACCAGAGTAAGTTTGAGGTGATGCCGGCAAGGGTGAACTATGAATGAAATCTCAAATTTCGTAGCGCGTTTTTATGCGAATTAGAAAACGCACCGTCTCTACGTGTCTACCCTGGCTCTCTGAAACGATACTGCCCTGATATGAGAAGGGCGGTGATTGCAAAATTATATTAATGGTAAAAATATAAGGAAAATAAAAATCTTAAAACTACTCCTACATCAATAATGATGTAAAGCACATTTTGATAAAAACAACTAAAAATGGAATTGGAATTAACAAACTGATTGGAAAGTAAGAAATAATTAAGTCAGTCTCATTAGAATACTTCCTTATAAGTACGATTGCAACATTATTGTTTTTTAGATGTTCGACATCTGTAAACCAACAATGCAGCATGAGTATAGTAAAAGATTTCTGAAAATAAACAATTTCGTATTCTGTGAAAAACAAATGAATTTGGAAGTAGATAGCTGAAGTCACTTGTACCTCGAGTGCGATGTTAACAACCTCTATATCACTAGAATTAGATCGTAGTATCTTAATATTATAATTATGTAGATACTCATGGCATCCTGCGACCTATATTGGCGTCCCACCACGAGCCGGGTGTCAGTTCGACCCCACAATGACTTTGCGCTCTATCATCGATTTCGACGCCATTCTGACGAAAAAGCAATATAATAAGCGATTATTTGCTGCCCGAATTTATTATAAGTTGTATATTCTTGGTTCCTTTGAAGGGCTATTGTTACCGATTCGCTGTTCAATGACCTTTGAAATTAAAGTGGTACCTTAAAGCCTCAAAATATATTTTAAAAATGTACGTAATTACAAACTACCTTTTAGAGTTGACTTTAAGCATTTTGGCCCTTAACTGGTCCGACATTGGGGCCACACAATTAAAAGAAGTTTTTATAATTAGTTGGTACGTAATATTATATACACAGATGTTTTTAGAGATGATTTATCAGCCTTCTTCTTACTGCCTCTCTATGCCTCTATTTTATCCATAAAATTCTTCGCGTGTAACTCGAATATTCCCACTCGTATCGAAGTTGAAACCTAGTTAAAACATTATTTGAACTACTGCCAAATTAAAAAGTTGAGTAGACACTCCAGGCTGCAAATGCATCGCAAATTCTGAATAATATAGATAGAGTATAGACATACAACACAGACACTGCATAGTCAAGTGTTATCTTAACTAGTTTTGTCGTATCCAATATTATTTTAATAGGAAGAATTTGTATTTATAGAAGAAAAGATACTGCAATATAAATGTGCAAGATGTTAGAAGTATGTAATTTGAAGGAAGTCGTGTCATTGAGATTTATTGGATGCAAAATCGAGATATAACAAAGAAATCATTAATATTTTTGTCACTAATGTAAAGGTGGAGGTTGTATGCAAAACGCTTGCTCCTATATACGAAGTGAGAGAAGAGATAATTACACAATACTAATCATAACTCTATACGGTTTCATCTGAAGTTAATAAAGTAAAATCCATTTCTGCTTAACTATAATGTTTTCTAAATTTAAAATTTGTAACGCAACGCAGCAACATGACTTGAAACGCATGCTTTCATTTAGTGACTAATAAACAGGTGGTGTAATATGAAGTCTTATTTCCTTTAATTTAAGACCTGTTTTATTTAGTACAGCAAGAAGTAGAGTTCATTGTTGGTATGAAGTAGGGTGTAGAATAAAAATCAGAGCTGATAATACACCCTTTGCCAATGCTGTCCAGTCTCCGTGTTTCATTTTAAAACAGTCAATATGTATATGGAGCTGCAAGAACGCAGTCATAAGTTACTCATTCTTGCTGGATTCAATTACAGGAACACTCAGAGCCGTTTTCATTGCAATTTTTTGCCTCCTTTTACTACATAGATTGTTGACAACCACAAACCACTGTTGAAAATGTTTTAGTGTTTTACATTTGTATTAGTCAAACTATGTACAAAATATCATTACTTATGAAGTTCACTTATTAAGTTTGTTCCAATGGTTCAACGCAACATGTTTTCGAAGTTATAGTTTTGTTTACAAAGTGCCCTTCGAAAAATAGGTATTATTTAAATTTCCTACACTAAAAAGTGTTGTCAAATGACAAACTATTATACGGTCCAAATATAGCCAAACTTAGTTAATATTAGTTTTTTTAAACTTTTAAGTAAAAATCATAACTAATTGTCTTATTAAATTATTTTAATAAGTACCTCCTTTGCGGTCAAAATGAGAAGACTAACGCAACACTGACTAAATTTTAAGTTTTCTATGGTTATGGTTTTTTATGAAAAAAAAAGAACTAAATTTCTTTCTACTTTGCAAAACACAAGCAGTAAAGTTCCAAGACATGTCTATCATAACTGGGTCCTATTCTTATTTGAACGCAAAAAGGTACGTTATCGAATCTACATTTACTACTACATTTGAATACATTCTTAAAAGATGAAAATATAAAACACATTTTTGAATGACATGATAAAAAACCGCTGTCCTTTTACAGTCAAATAGAAGGAACGAGATACTCTGTACTTAAATTAATTTATATCTAGAGAGGGTACTTCAGAATAACGCCCATTAATTAATAATAACAATCGTGTAACGTTCAATACACAAAAATATTTTTGTTAAAGATACAAAATAGTCTCAGGCAGAATGGGAACTGTGGAATTTTGGATTATAAGACAAGACAAGATTTAGCCGGACGTTTCAAATATTTCCATATTCAGTAACTATCCATAGAAAAGCCGGTATTAACATAAAAGAAGAGAATCACATTACAAGTCTTCGTCTAATGTCTGCCCAATCAGTTTCAAAATCAAACAAAACTCACGCAGTATTGGCGACAGACCAATTTTTTAAATACACACTCGCATCCATAAATATGTAGGTACGATCTAAAACATATTTTAGATATAACATTTCACGTCAAAGTTCTACAACAATAAAATGAAAAATAATTTGTTTTCTTTACAAAACTATTTAAAAAGACAAATGGTAATGATTTTTATTAATTGCATATAATCATGAAATATTAGTTGGAATACAGAAATATATTCTCGGCATAAATAAAAGTTATTACGCAACTGTCTCATGGGAATTGTATATAAAGTGTGAAATTTCTGCAGTTAATTAAAGCAATTTATCAAGGTCCACACAAGTTAGCCCACGTACTGTAGTGTACAGTGGCAATACTTTTGATGTAAATCGGGATCTCCTGTTACATACTCCTACTGGGCTGATGTGGAATGAGGATTTTTTTGATCAACCTTCTTTTTAAATTGTACTTTTCATGTGGCTTCACATTTGAAGTCTCCTTTGTATCAAAGAGTTCCAACATCCGTTACGTTTATGAATTAATATCCGCTAGTATGCGCCTGCCACGAAGTCGTACTTACATAGCTCTAATGCTGGGTTTCAATTTAATTATCCATCTACGGATAGTTTCGCTTTCGAGGCGTTAAATTTTGACAGACGTGCGGTTATTGAAACCCAGCATAAGCAGAATTTTCATTAGTAATAAGCTTTTAGGTATATAAGTGTCTGCACCTTGAATATTGATACTCAAATATGATAATCAAATAAGAATGTAATATATATCTGACTGTACAGAAGCACAGGCACTCTGGCGCAAGTCGCAAACATTGTAACTAATAGCCAGTTCCGTTATAATCGCACTTAATTACAACTACACAACTCACAATTGACTCCGTTTCAAGTAAGTATTCATTATTAATATTAATTCACAATAAAAACAGGTTTGTGATCTCTGATACGCTCCCGCTACACCCCGTCGCCGTTTATAAAAATTTAATTACACGACTTCTTTTAAATATGTTAAGGAAGATTCGCAAATTAAACAACTTTTCGAGCGACAGGCGGTACATCACGGCGAAATTACACTTTACTACATAAAAATTCCATACAACATTTTTATTTTATCATCTAAATCGGCGTTTACGACGGGGAACAATGCGGAGCTCCGAACCTAACAAAAGTGGGACGCAAATAAAGAAAACAATAAAATTAGAATATACAAACACATAAAAACGGCATCCAGATCGTTCCCCGCGCGGCGCATGCGTCTCGCCACGCATAACATCAGATGAATTAATATCAACTCAAAATGTAAGTCTCTCTGTTTTGGACTTCGGCTATTTTCAGGGGCACTGCTTGGACAATGATCGTAATAATTACTAACGTTACGGTGTCAAACGAGAGAGCGAGGAAACCACCCCGTCTTGTATACAAAGACTTATAAATTACCGTCATTAAGTATCCGCATTAAACTTGAAGGTTCCCATAACTAAATCAGGTGAGTAGATTAGGTCGATAGAAAAACGAATATTTTAAACGCTGATGAAAATAGCAATTGATTACCAGTACAATACAATTCAATCTATTGAACAGCGCCGGCTTAGCTCGGTTAATAGGACAAGGCTGTTGTAATATACTACTTTTAAATATCATAAACTATTTAAAAGCAGCTTCCATTTACTCTTTCCGTAATATGTAATATGTAACTTTATCGTTATTTATCGTTGTTAAAGATTTAAGAATAATTATATTAATAATATTCTAGACAACGCTATTAAAATTACACCAGAAAGTTATAACGTTTAAAACATTTAAAAGCAGTCGTAGAAAAGTACCTGCTGCCGCCAAACTGCGCAAACGTTGATTGTTCTATATACAAATAAAAAGTATTATTTATTCAAAATTTTGTGAAAATTTAAACTTTTTGGACTAAAGCATTTCTAAGCTACTGTATTAAAATACACTTCAATGTCTTTAAATATTAGTTCTCTTTAAATATTTTTTTTTTAAACAATAAAAACATTGCCTTGTTTATTTTTACGTAAATAACGGCAGAATACTTATTATTTGACAATACTTTTGAGTAGTCAGCCTTAATTAGATAAATTTATTCCAAAACATCTATTTTAAAATTTTATATATGACAATGAAAGAAAGGAATCAAAATACGATACTTCGTTGATAATATAAATTAATATGAAATACTAAAAACTAAGATTACAAACAACCATTATCAAACAATGTTGAAGACTCAATCAAGTTTAACATCAAATAGTAACTCGAGCCTTTCTGTTGCATTATTAATACAGTTAGATACAGAGTTTCTCAACTTTATGGGCCAAATTATTGATTATGATGCCCAGCCCTAATGATCGGCTTCACTACATTACACGAGAATCATATCTTAAACATCCTAAGGAACCGAACCGTAACTGACTTATATTTATTTTTATTGACTTAATTTGAGAATACGTTTTGGACTTTAGTATAATTTTAGTATCTTATCATAACAGAACGAGATTAGTATTTACAGTACAACTTTATCCTATATTTGTCTTACATAGGCCATCACGGAAAGTCGTAACACGATCGTTCTCGCTGCGATTGAGAATTATCATAATCTGAGTAACATTTTCTCCATTACCGAAGGGTAAGTACTTGCCGATATGGGTATAGAATGAAAATACAATAACTGCCAACATACAACCAATAATATTAAATTCATCCTAAGTGCAAACGTAATACCAAAACAAGTCACATTAAACTTAGTCCCTCAGACGTTAAAATAAGATTCACATTTATTTAACTAATACCACTTTTAATGTGCCAACGGTAGTACCCAATACAATACTGCCAGCAAAATATTGGGGCTATAAGTAAAGCGGGGAAATATAACATAATCGACTTATTTTCTATAGACTTAAGATTCAAATTTCCATTCAGATCGCAACGAATTATTTAAGAGTCGTCAACCGTCTACGTACAGTCGTCGTTAAAAGGAATTGACAAATCTTATTAAGAGTTTTGACAGTAATGAAACATAATGGTGTGCTTGCGAAAAATTTAGGGCATTATTTTGTTAAGAAGTTTATTAGATATTTTAAGAAAACCGAAACGAATAGTTAGTTCCTATATTTTAATATTTAATTCAGCATATAAAATAACTGTGATCGCCATAATCATTATGTACTGAATCGAGTGATTTCAAATTACATTTAGCCAGAATATTTCAGATTATTTTCTGTAATTAAGTAAATTATTATTAATAATAACAATCGAAACGGGTATCTAGAAAGCCGCACGTAGGATTGAGTATAACTTACATGACTTATCGACGGCAGAATATTCATTTATTGTCTATTCAAAATTAATTTTTATAACAAATAAAATAAAATAGAAATACATCTGTGTTTGGGTACTTTATGGCTTAGAATACACATTTAAACATATATTACCCTCCCCTATTGTATGCATAAATATATCATGTAAAATTTCTATGCTATATTGCTTTATGATAAAGAATTCTCTAAACGCTTTAATAAGGCTCCCTTTAATAAACTGAGACGGTTACAATTACAAATCACAATTGTTCCGATTTAGTTTTTAAGAAAGCTTAAGTATAACACTTTTCGTCTTGCCTGTTCTTTCGCACAACTTCGCGATACTTATACTTGTATCAGATAAAATTATTCAAATGATACGATCTATTGTGTTTCAGCAACAATGATAAATAATATTATTATTACATATGTATTGTAAATATTTATGTAAGTGGGTTTATTACTGCGAGTGCCCTATAATAAGGCGTTTCATAATGGATGCAGATTTGTATCATCTACACAATACCACCAGTACGCTCATTAAAAAAAGTGCAATAATATTTTTGTACAGGTTGGCGAGTTCAAAAAGAATACATATTAAATATATATAGAATTACGAGTAATAACAATTGGTATGGCTTTTACACCGTCACGTGTACAGTGATGCAGACAAAGCGTTCGTATATCGTCTATCAAATTGTAAGATTTGAATAAATTGGAAATTACAATGAGACGTGTCGTCGACCTCTCGCCGGCTCGTACGTAACACCCACATTGAGACGACACGCAGACAAACATTATAACTAAAACGCTATTGAGTATTATTTACAATACATTACCATAAGAAATGCTGTCAGCGATCTTATAATATTGAAAGCTGTTGGTTGAACCCCATTGTACAATATTATTATATCTTAGAAGTTTTAAGGCGTCGTTGTAGATTATTTCACGCATATTTATTAATTATTAGCCTAATTAATAATTTTTTACTCCGTAGCCATCTTTGGAATAGCTAATCCTTGCTGTTGTATTGTATTCACACAAATAGAAAATCACATATAACTATGACAAAATATAGTTAAATTATTCCAAGGAGTAAGACTATTATGAGTGTTTCGTTTAAAAATTCGTATATGTCATCTAAAGGTTTGAATTCTCGAGAAGACACAGAAGTATGAACACGAAGACTCGTCTAGACATGAATCTGGAGGAAGGAATGCACCAGCGGAATGTACACAATGCTGTTGAGATCCAATTAAAATCTTCAAATTGAGTAATATCTTAGAAACTCGTTACAGTTCATCTATTTCATTAATTGTGAATAGATGTCCGTATTACTTACAATAGAGTAGAAAGCATTGAACCGATGTCACGCGACTTTCTATACGACATTGTATTGTCTATTAAGACAGTCCCACACTTTATCAAGTAATCAAAGTATATAAAAAATAAAATAATAACATACTTCAATATTGTAACTAGTTATACACGCAATTACTGTACGATGACTAACTTGGAAGCCGCTATTACACGCTGGTATTAAATTAAAACAATAAAAATATTTGTCCTCGTTAAAGAGATACTGCTTCAATTATTTTAAATGCTTATAATTATAATAATTAGGCAAAATATTACGTCGCGATGCCACTATATGACTGACAAACAACCATAATTAATTAATGTTTTCATAGTTTAAAAAATTAAAACCCCTTACAAAAAGTAGGAACATTTTATTTTCTGTGCTGACAAAAGATTTAAAATATTAAATGTATATTAAAATTACCAAACAATAATAAACTATAATAATTTCACATCCGGTGAAAAGACATTCGTTATTTTTAAAATGTATTTGAAAATAGATTTTTTCCAAGGTTTAAGTGATGGAACTTATAATGGAACCATAGATCGTATCTTCGCCATCATGCATGCTATGACTACAAATTATAAATTTTTCTGTAATTCTACGAATTAACTATTATTGTTACGGATATCATCTGCACTTATTATCGTGAACAAAAAATATATTGTATTGAAAATAAAATGGGCAGCTGCTCCGACGTCGTTCGGACAAAGTAACAACGATTTAGGTTAATTATAGTAATTAAAGCATCAATTATACATATTCGTCATTAAACAATCCGCTTATGCGTTGCGTGTAGCAAGATAACGTTTGAGCACATCGTCAGTTTATGATGATTTAATATAAGGTGATATTAAGTGGTTGCTGGATTAAGAAAGATTTTTACAACCAAAACAAAGCACGTGAGAAACCAATGCGGCTTATGTCCGTCTTCAAATCCACTTAAGCTTCAGACACGACAATATCGGTGTATTAGAAGGGTCAGCAGTTGATTCATTAATACTTACATACTTAAATTCAAGTTTTAATATGTAAGTTAAATACACTAAAAATACTTATTTGTTGACTATCCACCATCGTGTTGCGCGTGCGTTCATTTCACTTAGTGCATTATTCAATTAAGTAGCAATAAATTATGATTAAGAAAATAATTTTATCTGTTGCATGTAAAAGTTATGGACAATGCACTGTTCTATGCAATATAATGATACAAACAATTAATTATGATAAATAAACAGATAATTATAAAAATTAATAAATTAAAAAAAAACATAAATTGCATTTAAAAATGTAATAGGCCGATACGTATTTTAAAGTAATTTAATCATCCTTATGACGATTTAAAAGACTAAGTAATTATTCTATACAAATAAGGATATTCTGACTATGATTTTGATACCTTTATAATATGATAGTGATCATTATTGGTTAAACAAAGTTTTTTTTGTTGTAATATTTCTTTTGAATTTATTTTATTAATAAAATACGTTATAAATTCTAAACGAAACACCAAATTTATTTTAATTAAAATTTATTTTAATTTAAATAAATTGAGCGACCGTGTTATTTGCCGCTTTAATTTGATGCTGCGACACAGAATACCGAAAAAGATAGATCTAAAAAGTACAATTCTTTTGCTAGTTTATTGGAGAAAAAGATGGATATTTAATTAGAGATGTTTGTGCTTTCTACATTTTAATGGTTAATTATCTTTTGGTTGTAGGTAAAAAATATTTATGAACTTATAAAATATTAAAAGTTGGTAAATAAAATCAATCTCAGAAAAAAAATCTCTGTCTCTCTATCACCAAAATAAATTTCTGTTCTCTGTTCTCTAGACATATTGGACTGTATTAAAGAAAGTAAACTTGTAAAACTATTTTTTGAGACAACGTTGTATACGAGATGGTACAACAATCATCTATCATCTACAGCCTATGAATGAAACAAATGAAACAGATGACGAGTTTGGTGAGTGAAAGCGGCTAACTCACCAACTGCTGAACGTGTCTTCCAAAGCATGGAGGAGTTATTTATCCAGGAACCAATGGATCCAGGGAGCGTTGAACAATTACGCCAACGAACTCCTTGTTACAAAAATATTGAGTGTACAAAATAGTTCTCAAATAGAACATATTCCAAAATTGTTATTTTGTCATTAAACCTTGTTACAAATAGAAAGCACTTATTCGAAACAAAATTGCCCATGAACGAAATCATTACGCCTCTTTTCCAGATTGGAGAAATAGTGACACTCTCATCGTTAAATTCGGTGTTCAACACTCCACATATGCGTTGATAAGTGCCTATTCCTCCATTTCAATGCATTAATAATATACACTAGATATAGCAGTATGTATAGACTTATTCCTTTTGCCTTCCTTTTTACAGACATAATTTTAATAAGATATTAAATTTGCATACAACGAATTAATTAATGATATATTTTTAAACTTGGAAGATCTCATACCACGATTTGCGGTGATGCGGTCACGATTAAACTCTTTTTATAAATTATTTTTTTATACACCCACAAAACTGTTGTTGCTCGTCACTTTAACTGCCTCTTACCTCGTCAAATTAAAAAGTAGCCGGTATTTCAATGGATTAAAGTCGATAATAGCTTCGATGAATGCGAAATTGGAAGTGTCGATTGCCGCTAGGGCTGTCAAGAGAGAGATATCCCTGGTGATGCCAGCTTACTATCCGGTGACGAGAGCCATATGCCTGGTTACACTTCAGCGGTATCAAAAAATAATAATTAGTATGTGTGATAATTTTACCCCAGTATTCTTCAGGCAGTGTTCCTTATTTGTATTATCAGAGCAGCTAGGTCATTTGTTATTGTTTATAAAAATATAATAATCTGTGCAAAAATTCCGAGAAATCGAACAATTATAAAATCATAATATAAGTACGGTGTACGTAATGCGCCAACAATCTAACATTGAACAAAAGTGAATATATAATAGGAAGCTAGCGTGCGAATAATGGGAAGTCATTCTATGAAATCAGTTAAAATGCAAACTATGTATTACAGAACAGGGGTTATTTTTTATTAATTTTACCAACGTAACATTGAACTCATCATATAAGTATTGAGACAATATCTAAGAGTTAAATTTTGCACATGAATATTATATATTTATGTTCTTTGTGACATTCTTTAAGGGAATTTGCAAAAACATCACAAATAAGTTTTTTTATAACTAAGGAAAAAATGTATAGTTAATAATTAAGCTTCTTCCTTAATCAGGTAGGCCTACCTATATGTCTATATAGAATATTGGAGCTGAACATTAGTTGTATAAAAATAAACCATATTTTATAGGGCATAACATGCATTATAATAATGTAAAATAATAATAGGAAACAGTGGTTTTGACATTGACAACCCTGAATTCCATTTATTTGATTACGAGCGGAGTCGTCGGTAGATATTTAATTTCCGACAATTACGCATATATTAAATTATACCACTGCCGATAATAAGCGCGACGAGGCCGCTCACAAGTGGCTACATTGTCCGGAGCGGGTTCGAGTCCTGTACACACTGAAATAGCTTTAATTTCTACGCACGGTTTTAGCGTTAATTAATTATGTATTTTATTGTTCTTCATTTGAATTACTTCGTTAATTTCTTTTTTAAACGAATTACTGTTTGAGGTTGTCCATGAAGGTTCCTGCTCTTTTCTAATAAATAATCACTATTAGTAAGTTTGTCCGCCTGTTGTATCGTTTGTCTATCAAATGTAAGTATATTTTACGAGAAGTATTGCATACTAATCTATCGCTTGAACACTAAAGCCACACCTTACGTGATGCATACCCTCGTAAATTAATGCCGTAGCGTAGACAGCATAGAATAGGGTACAAGGCCCTTGCTATAGAAAGTAGGTACCGATAATATAATATAACCCGTACTACCTAATTAATAAGAATAACTGAGACATTACATTGTTTATAATTAATTCAAGTTCCCCATAACACACGTTGTCAATTTTACATTTAGTAAAAAACATAATTTCTTTATCTAATTTCGATAATAATAGTAATGTTTAGTAGCTGTGGTAAATTTACTTACCCGTTATATTAACGAACAAAGCAACCTTCGCCATGGATGGTCCCTGGATGGGTCAATAAAATTCGTTATCTCGAGCACCTCTGTGCTTCGAAAGGCACGTTTAGCTGTTAGTTCTGGTTATTACAGAACCTTTCACCAACCAGGTTTTGTTATGGTCCAAACTTCTCCCATGCTTGAAGGCCAGACCTTGGCAGTTTATGTGCTGTTGATGATAACAACAAGTTATCAATGATTTTTTATTCAAAACCAAAATAAGAACTAATTATCTAAATGGCGTCGTAACAAAGACATCTTGTCTTAGGTCCCGCTTTTCTGGGGATAAGATTTACAGCAAGTTATAAACATTCATTCGAATGCTACATATGAGTCACGCGGCCCGCTAGAGTGAATAACCGGCGAATACTGTGTGCATCCGATTGTACGTCTGTTAACGTTTCATTAATTTATAAAGACAACCAATACGCAATCTCACATAAATATAATTATAAAATTATGCCCAATTTAATTAAATAATAGATAGCATCATGTGCTTAGAGTAATAGGTTCCCCGCGCGCCTGTTGACTTACTAATGATTTAACAGATATTGAAACAGATTTTTATTAACAATAGGAATTAATTATATTGCCGGCCGCAAGGGCGAGTGGCTATGAAGATAGTGGTACCAGAGGTCCCGGGGAATCCCGGTAGGAGAAGATACTTTTGTTAGGTGACTTAGTACATCTCTGATATTTAAATTCATATTAGAAACCTAGATTCCATTCTCTACTATCATAACACAAGCTCTTAATGTTGTTTTATTTATATATTATTATTATTATTAATGTCACTCGTCTCTTTTCTTATACATATTCCCTGTTGTGACGATTTAAAAGAGCTTAGTAAATAAGTCTATTTAAATAAAGTTATTTTTGACTTTGACTTTGACTTCTCTATTAACTTATGAAAAATCCTTAAACGCGATTTGATTGGAAAAGTATTTTCTTAAAGTTTAATAATACTTTTTGGAACTCGAATGACGCTGTATGAAGTATTTTATAATGTTAATTGTGTTTTTAGGTATTTGTTAATGGAAGTTGTTATCTTGCTGCAAACATTTCTGTTGCTTCCACAAACCAAATTGCTTTCGGTGAAAAGTTTAATTTGTAGCATAATGAAATATATAGCAACATAATTACTATCACGTTTAGAATAGCTATATTTAGTATCGAAACCACCATGAATTGCTATGATTACTGAGCTTCGAAAACTCTTGTAAGAAATGGTAATTGACCTAAATTTCAAATTAATATATTTTTGTTGTAGATATATTCTGGTAAAGGGTTTTTTAAAATAAATAACTAGAATCAATCAAAACTCAAGAGAAAACTTAATCTAAAAAAACAAGTTATATATAAGTAGAATTCTTTGGTTGTCACGATTTAATTCGGTATGAAATTATTTATTTATTTTGCTATTTCTCAGTTGCCATAGATACACTGGTTCACGTTGGAAGACCGAAATGAACAATGCATTTCTTCTACATTTTGTTCAGCGCTATTGTCGCTTCATCGGTGACGTCTGCGTTCCTAATAAAGTGCACAGCTGAGAGTACTGCTCAAATGGACTTTAATATGTATGAGAGCAATGACACACAAGCAGACGGGTGAACAGTTTAATATAATAATGGCGCTTATTGTGGATGACTAAAGTTCATTGTCAATTGCTACTCAAATTACATTACAATAAAAACAGACTACAGCAGCTTCAGAGAAATACGTTTTAAATATATTTATTATCATATGAGAATTATTTTGTTTGTGTAGTCACCACACCGTGGAGACGCGCTACATTTCTGTATGTTTTAACATAATTTGCCAATGGACGTTGTCTACAAAGAGACTGAACGCTTAAAGATTGGTTGTTATTTTGTTTCCTTATATTAAGTTACACGGCATGAAAGGTTTACACGTCCAATCGCTGGGCACAGAGGTTGGACCATAATACCACCTGTTCTTATGCAGCGTGGTGGGAGAAAGCTGCCGAAGCAACCGATTAATGGCATAACATGCCTTCTGAAGCACAGAAGAACTCGAGATAACAAATTTGCTAGACCCATCCACCGACCAACCATGGCTAAAGTTGCTTTGTTTTCATTATCGAAGCCAGAGCGTTGTAGCCACTACAACAAGTCAGGGCTTAGGAAGCCTTGTCAAAATCCTTGGGCAGTTGGCTGGTATTCACAAAGTTTAAACAAGCGATTATTATTTAATCGTCGTTTTAAGAAATGTTTGATACTTTTAATTATTTGTCTAAGTTTAGGTTACCTGCATCAAAAAAAAATAAAGATAATAAAGAAACGCCTCTAAAGGTGACAATACATTTAAAGCGGTTACCGGCGCGTGCGCATGGACCTATGATGATGGAAAATACTTTGTTACCGTCTTATTAAAAGTTCGATCGAACTGTAACATAACTTCGAATGAAATTGCAGCTATGCCTCGCGTTACCACTGCTTGTTACCGTATGTTTTGGACCATGACTGACGGGACTAAAAATTATAAATATATACAAACAAAATTACTGGACACTTTAAAAAGCAGACATTAATTCATTCGAAGTCAAGGGACTTTTGGAGTGGATAATATTGGATGGTGGCCAGTTTTAATATTCCTCACATATCGACCTTATATAGTCTATAGCCTAGAAAATGTTCAACTTGATTCACACCTTGTAATCTGATGTTTCTCCATCAAAGCAACTTCTTTTAACATAGTTTACCAATTTTATACAACTTTTCTATTAAAAACCTTAGTAAAAGATTTCTACGAAAATAAACATCATATATGATTGATATTGATGGTTGATATTTAATTAAAACAAAACTTATATATTAATAAATATGTTTCCAGGATGTTTGGTACATACCCTACCAAGACGAAACATACCCATGGTAATATAATCATATAAATACTATGGTGATATAAAATATTGAATATTGTGAAAGTTATTTTAAATTATCCCATACGTTCAATGTATACTAATCGAAATATTAGTACGGACATTTAAAAAGTTGAATTTTTAATATCACTTAAGTATTTAGGTATATGACTATGTTAACATGGGCAGGTTTCGGCTTGATAGGGTATCTAAAAAACATCTTGTTTATGTTAAATTAAACTTATAAAATTATACTCAACAAACAATCACAAAGTCAATTTATTTAAGCACAACTAAAAGACTAAAATATACACAGACGTATTGAGCGACATATGAATGCAGTTCTCAACATAAAATCCTTCTCAAGACTTCCAATAATTGACACATAATGGAATTATTCCATCTTATTTATTTGACCAACAGAATTATAAGGCATCTGTACCTACCCAGTTTTTAGGGTTCCGTGGTTGTAATAGCAAGAATCGGTACGTAAGTTTCATCGAATCGAGATGTTTCGATCATAGTTGCGTGTTATCCATACATAAAAAGTATTTTTCAATGCAGACACGCTGCTGTAGTTTACATACGTTTTGACAGCTGCCGACAACCACGACCGAGACGGTTTAATTTGATTGGGGCATATCACATTAGGGCTACAGTAATCTTTTTGATGTCAGCAGCGTGTAGTTTAGACATGAACCGAGCTTCTTTTGCAAATGGCGTCGCCTAACGGACAATAACTTTATTAGCTTAATAAAGTAATGCATTTATAATTTTTAATTTTTGTTTCAAATTCAGCCTTTATATCGGTAAGTAGTTCACTAGTTATAGAAACATAAAATTATCTAGTTTAAAGCTCTTTACATAATAAGTTTTTAATTTCAGAAGTTCAGCCGGACTAGTCGACTAGTTTTAATGATACCTGTGTAAATAATATTTTAACGACATGGATATAAATTTCACTTTTCTAAAAATGGAATTATACTCTTTTAGCATTGAAACATGCACTTTCACTGATTAAAATAAGCACACGTAGTTAAAATCGATTTGTAAACAAGTTCCGCGTAATCTATAGGTAGGTATATGGCATTTGTTATTAAGACTATTTACGATAACAAGCCGCTTATTAATATTAATTTTTATTGTTCCTATCATTATGTTCAGTTTGCCTCATTAATATTTTTAATAAAACTAAAAGGACTAAAGTAATAAAAAGGTTTGATATGACAATTTGTAACTTCCATTGCCAAGAAATAAAGGCTTTCGTGGGCGCAGTTTGGAATCACCAAAATTTTCTTTAACCATTTCGTAGACACATGGGAATTGATCATAGTTTTGTAATAATATAACATTTATTACAGTGACAACTGAGCGTGAAACTGGGGAGAATGCGGTCATATAAAACATGTTAAACAAATTTAGGAGCGTTTATAACGTATTACATTTGTTAAGCATATTCTAGTTATTCGATAAGGTTTTAGGGATTTGCCATCAGTAAGGAGTCCAAAGAATCCAAGAAGCGTCACAGAGACGGCACACGCACACATGTAACTACCTATCTATACAACTTCAAACGATTCAACCGTCACAGTCGCAAGTGTCACACATGGTAGAAGGCGTCCTTTTTGTTTCGACTATTTTGATGTTCTAATATCACCACATGATATAATCTTAGGTTAAATGTTAAAGACGGGTCGCAGTAACCATTCTGTTTATAGGTATCCTGCTATATTCTGGCCCAAAGTAGTCCATTAAAGAAATAAATAGGCTGTGTTCCGATCAAAACACACGGAAATCATCATTGTACCTACAGGCTTAAGCGTAACAAAACTTTTTAAACAAGATTGATCTAAGAAGACTGGGTACATTTTAATGAGAGTCTTAACAATCTGAACTTAATTTTTATTCGATATCATGTAATTGGACACAAACCTTTCAATACATCGAGTTAATTATTCGTACCTTTCGTTCAATAACATATCAATATGACAACAAGCTCGTTTAGAACGATTGTTATTTAAATACGCATCAAGAAAACAAAACAAACTGTTCCCCGCCTGAATATTATCGTTTCACACTAATTTACAAAGAGCACGCGCGTGCGCACAGCGGTACCTCTTGAAACCTCAAAAAATAAAGACGCGTCCTCCGACACAGTAGCGCATTAAAACGTAACAAAACATAACAGCCATTGCCTTAATTCAAGCAATAAATAATATAGCAGAACCACTCTTCAGTACAACTTGAATATAAATTGCCTAATTAAACTTAAACGACTCGAATATAACCAAATAAAACGGCCTCGGAACGGACTGGCAACATTGTAGCGACGCCCTATAGATATTCACAATGAACTAGATATTTTATTTATATGAAACGGGTGCTTATTACTTACAAGTCGGTTGCCTACATGTTAAAACACGAGCAGGCGATTCGATCTGAACCTAACTGTACAGTTGGCGACAAAAGTGACAGACAAGTTGTAATAACTTTACTAATATGTGTAAGTGTATAAAATTATTAGTACTTTTCGTCCGTAGTTGCGATCGCATATAGGTTATAGGCATATAGGTTGGGGAAAAGTTTTCTTCGCATTTTATATGAAAATTCTAGACACTTTTTTTTTAAAGTAAATTAACATCTGTTATTGGCTGTAGAGATGCAAATCGATGGTCCTGTCCAGCGGTAAAAGCTCATAAAGAACAATGTCCTTCCAATCCCACCATCGACACAGCATCTTCATATTGTGAGGTTTAAACCAGGTTTTGCCACCACAGTCTGTGAAGACTGAGCGACCTTTTATTTATACGTACTATATGTGAAAAGACTTTTTCCCTGACCTAATATAAAAATTCATTTCCAATACTTCACAACAATGACGCTGCTGTCAACTGTCATACAATTGACAGCTCACAAACACTATCGAGTATAGTATTTCGTACCAGCTTTTTTTTACTAATGCTGTTGGCCGCAGACGGCCTTTACAGCGTTACCGGGGTTTTCAGGAGGCGAGAACCTTGGAGAGTCCTCAAGCCTTAAAGGGCGATTGCCTTTGGAGGATTTCTAACCGACAGGCAGCGCCTCCAGGGAAGGTGTCCTGCTGTCTCTTAGAGTCTCCAGGGCGCTCGAGCCATGAGGGAGCCTTACTAGACCTGAGAAGATTACGTACCTGAGAAGATAATTGGTTTTTCCTAAATAAAATAAACATGCATAAACACGGGGTGATATTTTTTGTGTGTTTAATATGTTCTTAGGAATGTAAAATAAGGAATGTAATAATAAGGTAATTAGAATGTAATAGTAAGGTATGTAATATGTAGGCCTGTAATATTAATGAAAATTTATTGATCGGAAAAATTACCATCCAACATTGGCCTCGCGTTAGGGATTTTAATTATAATATCTTATATAATATACAACATATACGGTACTTATAAGAAAAACTTTGTTCAATGGAAAGTTACAACATATTTTTTTAGTGTGGCACGTACTCTCGGATATTATCACTACAATGAAGCAATTTATCATAATTTATAGAAAACACGGTAATTTAACTCATCGGCATATGCGAAATTATAAAACACAAGATAAAAATCCTCGCAATTATCATATTGCAATGGAACGTATAATCATAATTTTCATATTTAAGGCTCATTAACATATTTGTAAACATCTCGCTGACGTTCAACATTTTAAAACGATAATATTAACTTTCATATTTTGAGGTACAAAAAGTGGAAGAAAACCATTTGAACGCTATACCTTCGATACCTACCTGCCATCTACTGACATGATATTTGGAATTGTTAAATAGATATAAGCATATGTACCAGGTTGTAAAAATAAATGTGACGAGCTATACAGGGTGTGATAAGTATGATTTTAATTGTAATTTAGTATCTTAGCACCATCCTTTCCCTTACTCAATGCAATTAAGGCCTTGCTTATGAGTATTTCTTGTCATTTATACCTTACAATTATTCTTCTTAAGCGATAATTATCAAAGTATTATCAACTTTCACTATAAGTTCCCATAAGTACGTTAATTGCAGATACCTTATTATTGACTTCAATTATTAGAGTACTATAAAATAATTAATGTAATAAATTCCGGTAATTTAAGAAACTCCGTAATAATTTTGGCATAGATCTTAAAGAAGCTTCACGGAAAACGTATTAAAAATACTGGCATAAAGTTGTTAAGAGTTGATTTTAAAAGTTTACTGAATCCCACACACACGTTATACATATACATAAGTTAGTATATATATGGTTCTTTGTATATTTAACTGTCTTCTAATTTTTTGGCCCACATTCCTCGTGTGTTTTTCTGTATAAAGTAATTTGCCCAGCAGTGGGGTATATATTGGATGTTAATGATGAAGATGATATTTCACTAAAAATTTTCTGAAATAAAACACATGTTCTTTAATTTCTTTTGTATATTATTTATGTGCAATTATTACTTATTGACATAACTAATTCATCATGGACTAAGATTCTGGTTGATACTATATTTATTACCGAAACTGTAAACGAAAAAGTTTTGATACATACGACTTTTTCATCTGTGGTATACTGTGTTGAAGCGGGCTACGCGATATTGAACCTTGATGTTCCCCAGATACAGTTCTATTGGTAGTGGGTTTTTTGATAGCACCGTCAGTTAGCTAGACTGTGTTCAGAGCGCTGGCTTTTACATTATTAGGATCAGGTAGTACGGGATGGTTCCGTTGTCTGTTCCAACAAAAACCTTACAAGTATTACGTTAAATATAAGTGAAAATTTTGTAACTTGTTTGCACGACTGTCTACCAAAAGCGAACTAGCCAAGGAAAACTTCGAGTAAATATAAAAAAATATATTTAAAAGTTTTAACTTTGTTACCACGACTATTTTTTCTATATGTTTTATACCTATGTATCTTTATTCCAGTTAACTGTGAACAACAGTTCTCAATTTGCATTCAAAGTGCACAATATGTGATTATTTAATGACATCTGCTTACAAAAAGAGATTTGCTCATCTTTCATTTTTTTGTTTCATGAGTGTGCTTGTGTTGCTATTAAATAACAATAAAATTGGAACTCTAATATTGTTTTAAAAAGAATTTAATGCCATGATTTGTAACAGAAATATATCCTTTCGTTATGTTTTATTAATTATAACTATTACGAAACTAAATTTTATTACCCTCACACACGTTTTCTTCGTGTAATAACAAAGCAAAAACATAATGAAAAGTAAACCCATTTAATTGCTTCCATATTCAGCACGAAATTGCATAAATATATGTATAATACATACAGGAAGGAAATACCCATTCGCGTATTTTATGTCTCACACAAATTCTTAGTGGGTATCACGAAAAGGTTAGCGATGGTTCAAAAAATACTTAATTACCACGCTTTAAAGTGCCATTAATTAAAAAGCTTTCAAATGTAACTGAAAATTGCAACAAATTTACACTCAACTTACTTTCGTTTTTGTCTACACTATACTTAGTTTCAATACAACAATTATGACTTGAATTATACATTGATGTTATCCAGAAATTAGTTAAGATTGAAATAAAAAATATCTAGATAAGTTCCGAGTCCCGAGGTTTGATGCGAACCGATGATGAATTAAATGTTAAAATAGAAAACCTAATTAACTTTTGACCAAAATGTTCCGCGAGTACTAAGCCTGGTGCACTCAGTCTCGCAGTATACAAATCTACTTTATACCAGCATCCAAACAAGGCGACTGACACAATGCTCTCAATGAGTCACAATAGCGAATTAAGTATTATTTTAAATTGACGTAATTGAAAAATATGCAGTCGCTCGCGCGCAGCGCACGAATAAATTGATTCATGTATAATATAACCAAAGATTATTAACGCAGAAGGTCAAGTACCTTTGCGTTGATTTGCCTACGACCTCACATATTACACCATTTAATGCAATTGCAGACGGCAATATTTAAATTGACATGAACCTTTTTGGTTCGCATTTTTTCATGTTTAAGTTATAAAAGGATAACTGTAGTAGAATAATAAATATATAATTGAATTTATCTAGTTTTTTTAGATATTCTCAACATAACATATATTTAATCCATATTATAATAATAACGAAATTCAGACGTATATAGGACACGATATCAGAGCTTTCTTAATTCAGTAAGTATCAAAGGCTGTCTCAATTTACTTAATAGTGGATTAAGCCTCATGCAGGTATTTGTACAAATAACTTTCGCCAGCCCCACCTTGCCAGCCCAAAAAGTTCTTTTTCTCGCCTCTTTTAAAGGATGTTTTAGTTTTATCACTAATTAATCCGTAAAATGTGTCTCCAATACAATATACGTATACTTCTATAAATTTGCAAGGGTTGTCCAATCCCATGTACTTAGGCTATGGTCAGGGGCCAACGTACACCGTCGAACGGTCACGAAAATGCCCTCTGTTATTAGCAACAACGTAACCACATTTAGTGCTAACTCTCCTGGAATTAGTATCCCTATTTCTCGTGAGAACTAGTAACATAATTAGCCTATGATCTATTTGTACTTTTTACTAAAACAACATGGAACTTCTTTATCAATATTTAGCTATTTGTTTGAAGCTGTTGACCCTTCGTCGTTCACTTATATTGTTCATAGAAAAAAGTAGTATTAATTAAATTAGGGGGAGCCACTCCTGGCCCGCAGCAGATTCCATCATTATTGTCGACACCGGCCCGAAGCAAAACTACCTGCCCTGTACTCATCTCAACCAGACTGTAGCCTCCAAGAGAGAGCGTATCGTTATTCAAGGGGATTGGTTTATCTCCACGAAGCGACCATGCCAAGCGCTGTCTGGAGTTAGAGCCTACCCTGTCTATGGAAGTCGGAAGATATGTGTTGCCAGGGTCCCTCTCTACCATGTCCCTCTCTACCATCTGAGCGTACTGTCTTAGCGATGTTTGGGAAAAGTAATTCTAGTTCAACTATAGTTCAAGATGTACACACAAACATTTTAAAAAACACTGCCAATATCGTTAGAAACAAGCTGCTGACTCACATTGTTGTTAAATATTCCGATTGCTTTAAAATAACAACTTTTAAAACATAGAAAGAAATAATGGATACCCAAATAGTTTTATCATATACGTGTATTGGTGAAGAAGCGCATCAGTGCGGACGGAATAGCAATTTACGGCGTATCAAAGGGAATTAACACACATCTAATGGTGATCAAAGTTCGTATTTGTATTCAGGGCCTATTATTGTACGTGTAGGATCGTATATGCTCGCGTAGGGTCGTATTTGTATTTGCGGCGTGGGCAAACGGCGAAGCGCTTCGAATGGGTCTTACAATTACCACAATTACATATATTATATTATTAATCACTTCTACATATAAACGCGGCCCGTAATTTGATACAATGTATCGCAGCCACTACGCAGTTATCTTTTCAAACCGTTTAAATTGACGCATAAATAAAGTTTTCTCAAGCGGCTAGGACTGCATAACTCACTGAGAGAGATATATTTTATGAAAAGGATAGGGATAATCTTGATCGAGCTCCGCGCTCTTAGCGTTTAATACATTGAAGGCTTGCAGGTTTTTGCATTAATATATCGAACTTTTAAAATTACAACTAAAACCGCAAACAACGCAAATTACAATAAAAATCACGAACAATTCAACAACAGATACTACAGTCAGTTTTAATTAACTTCTACCTCCGCGACGTTAGGTACTGTGTAATAGTTGTGACTGAATCTATATTTATTTAATTTTTAACATTAATAAATCTTTAAAGGAATTCTTTTTTAATATAGGCGTTATTTTTGTCAATTTTAAACAAATTTTGCTAATCATATATATTTTAAAAAGTAGACTTTAATAGCAGTCACCCGTCTTATTTTTGCTTAAGAAACTTACACTCTATAAAAACTAGTAAACAAAACGGAATACCGCACTAAAAAGGCAAACAAATTTTAACTCATAACTGACTAATATAAAGTATTTTATTAAATTGCTGCTAAGTTGTTTCCAGGAAAATAGAAAGAGCTTCAGCGCCGTCCCTAATAAATACATTGAATTATTCTCGCTTATATAGGGTTTTTCATTTGGTTTATTTTCATTTATTATAACCTTGTTCCATCCAATCCCCTCCAGCCTTTCTATAACATACCTTTAGTAGTAATGGCATTGACTCAATCTGAAATTCATTGTAAATCCACAGCTGTTTTATTGAGACGTCTTTGTGATAGTAAGCCTGACCAAACAGCAATGGATAGGCAATACATTTCACGTTAAAAGCTAGTTCAGGGATTCCCAAACTAAATCAGGCAAACGATCTAAAATGCACTGATAACACAAACCCCATAACCAAATTACATTAAAATCCTATCTGTAGTTTTATTTCTATTGATACAAAAAACGCACCAATTTAAAAAGATGGTACATCTTCATTTATGTCAACCCTCAGGAAATCGATTTTTGAATCGATCGACCGCTTTGGGAATCCCTGAGCTAGCTGATCCGAAAAAGGTATCTGACACAGAGAGGGGTCGACTAAATTGAAAGTTCTAGTGGGGCAGGTGGTCTGGGTGTGTGATGGACACGCATTTTGTTTACAATTTATGGTTGTATTTAAGTTTAATTATCCATTACGTAGTAAGTATGCAAAACACTAGGTATTATGAATGTTAAAATAGCTGTGAACAAAAAAAAATATTTTTTTCGTCCAGTTTACGTTTACCTACTTAGTTCATTGTAAACCCTAAACATAACTTCAATAATTATTATTTTCCTTTAACCAACAAATTTATTATCGCTTTAACCCGTCCATCCATACAATCCACGTGTATTACGGCTAAATAAATTATTGAATGTAATAAATATAATAATTATTTATTTTTTAGGTATTTTACAATTTACCTAGTCATCATTGTAGTTTACGAAAGATAGCGTCAGATGATTTGATGTATTACGTAAATCACGTTATTGCACTTAATATCAAGATTTACACAATTTATTATTTTGTACACAAACACACACACACACAAACACCTACGCATTCACCAGTCCGGAAGAAATATGTCCGGTTAACCTTTAAACGAAAATTAAACATAATACAAGTCATAATTTATTACATATATTACTTTTAAAAATACATTCAATTTCTTGTTTGATGGATTCACTAATTAATGGTTGACTGAAAGACATTGCTTTTACGTAATAAGGCCGCGTTTTTGTTCTGAGTATGTTTATTTCCTTCTGCAAATTATTTGTGTGCAATAAAGTTTATTATAATTATTTAGATATTACTTTAAACGCCACCATTATCAGATGATCAGTGATTTTCAATAAGACGCGGTTCCGCAAACGAAGGAATCTATTATTTTTTTCTAGACCAATATAAATTTAAATGGTGTAATACAATAAAAAGCGAAGCGGGAAGTGGAAAACTATAGAACTAGTAAAGAGCGAGTTTATGAAGACATTTTATACTTATAATGACTTCGGTAATTTGTTCTGTTTTGTCCGCTTAACAGCAGTTGACCTGTATTAGGTGATGTTAATCCACAAATGTATTACCATAGACTTATAACGTAAGTATTATACTTATAACATCTTTGGTGGCACTTTCGCCTTAACGCCGTATGAATAAGGAACATTGTAAATCCGTTTTATATTTTAAGTCTCATTGACAAACAGACATAGATAACAATAATATGTATCGCCTACGATATTACTTTTTTAATTCCACACAATCAGATCTTTTGATGGTGACATATATATCAAGTGATTTCTTATCAATTTGTCTTGTCAAAATTTAAAGGTCTTCATATTACAATTACTTTATATACGTAATATTTATCTCGTTATATGTAATGTATAGATCATTATTTATAATGTATTTATTTATATGATATATAATGTGTAAATATAGATTTACACTCGCTACTTTTCACTTCACACCGAAACACAGCCAACTGCTTCACGTCCGCAATAGAATTGTGGTGTTAACCTACCCAGATGTCACTGCAAGCTCTACCCTGCCAAACACTAAAATCTCAATTCAAAGTTTTAGAGCAACAACATGAAATAATAGAACAATTACTAACAACATAATATTTTTTATCGGAACAGTTCCATCAAAATTACCAAATTCATAATTCATACACAGTAATAACACCTGGCGTACCTCCACCCACAGACAAATGACAATGATACGTATTATTGTTATTAAAATTACCATTTTTTGTGAAACAAAAAATACCACAGCAAACCGAACGGCTTATATTGAACATAATTACAGTACTTCTCTCTCGGTCTGATGGTTAAGGGTTCGAGTCCGAACTCGCATCGGGGTAAATAAATACCAGGCGAGTGTGGTCAACATTTTATTGTTATGTTTTGGATTAGGGTTAGCTCTAGGGTTGACAAACAGGATTTAAAAAGAGTATGCGCAGATAATACAATGAGTACTATGTTTATTTATATAAAACGGTCATAAATTTAAAATTTTCTAAGAGATGCACCGATTGGAGGTTAATATAACATTGGAAGGTAGATTAAATAATTTAGGTAAGGTAGATTGATAGGATAAATAAATCAGTATTTTGAAAAATCTTAAAAGTGTTATTCCGTATGTTTACCTGGTTCCAATTTCAATTTGTCAGTAAGATCATTGGAGCGTGACCTGCACACACACACACGCGTAATATTTTTCTGTACTACGTTCTCCGCTTCGAACACCTGCAGCAGCACACGTTTGTAGTTGCGTTACTTCGTAACCTCATACACTACGTCATTGCCATGATTAAACTTTTACTAATAAATTGTATTTTATTAATTCATTTTTCCATTGGCTTTGGGATTTTACTTAAGAATTCTAGCATTGAATATCTTCAAACAAAAGAATGGACCTTTAGAAATTAATCTGTCTGAGTACTTAACCCAGACTGAAGTCGTCTTAATATTAAAGCAGTCCGAAGCCAGTGAGGTTTCCTTCGTACATAAAAGGAAATGTTATTTAATATTAATTGTGTTTTTGGCCATAATTAAAGAGAGAATAACGTACTAAAAAGTCTCAATTTAAGTTGTTTAAAAAATATTTAAATATGCATAAAATTTAAAACAAACATATTTACTGAAATCGCGATTTTACTCAATGAAACTAATCAGGTACATTTTAACATTAATGTTAATAACGAAATTCCAAAATAAACCTATATAAATATATAAGTAGAGGGAACCCTGAGCCGGCGAACGGCCCACGGCAACAGCAGACACACAGACGTCCTTCGCGACATATCAATTTGTACATAATTCCCTCTATCGATACATCTCGTCGACTTATTATTACAATACAACAAAATAATATTTACATGTAATTTATCCAGTGTAACGAGAAAATAAATTAGTTCAACCCTTTCTCTGTCCACCTGTCTGTCACAGCTCATAAACTTTGTAAATAGAATATTATATGTTACTAACATTTTAGTGAATTAATGAAGCGAAATTTAATATAGTGAGTTATCGCTGGCCAGCAAGCAATGTTTAACATATGAAAAAAGGAAAACCCAAAGGAATATTACTTACTCACATGCACTAATAGAGAAAATTCGGTAGATAATGTTTTATGTTTTTTAAGAATAATCATGTCAATTTTAAAGCTTAACCTTTTAAAATACTGTAAAGAGTTGAATTAATCATAAAGAATGTTATGTTAGTATGGTTGATATTATTCAAATGCAACTGAGAAGAAATCAGGGAGTGTTGCATTTTCATAAAATTTGCATAAAATTGCATTAACTTCACGAGTCGTACAATCCAGATCAAGGTTCCCGGAAGTATATCGCAGCTCAACGAATTAAGTGCTTACATAACACTGCACTTACATGTAAAACTGCATCGCATCGCTTAGTAAAGAAATATATCAACGAAAGGAACTGAAAATATTGGACAGTGTGTTTAATTTTATTAATATTTATATTAAAATATTTGGGCAGTCTCAAGCAGCTCTAAAATCTTATGAAACGCCAAATAACGATACTTTGTAGTGATTAATCTGGGTCAGTTTGTTCATTGAGGAAGCTTTGTGTTGGTAACACACAAACATAATCCTTTTCATGTTCTATAGGCCGTAGTCATCGTTTACCAGGAGACAGGAGTCAAGTATTAGAAAACACACAACTTTATCATTTTAGTTTAAATTTTGCTATTTTGGTTAAGGAGTACTTTTAATCTAGACATTTCTAGGGAAGTTTATATTTGGTAGGTAACACGAATTAAATTCTTTATCACAAGAACTGATTAACATATTCGAAACTGCAAATTTCCGATCAATAAAATAATACCGGAGACTGGTCATTTTATTATTATTTATATCTCTAATGACGGGATGACTAACACATAAATACTATCATAGCCACATCATTTTACGTACAAAATACACGCAAGCAATTATTGTCCATTTCAAATGATAGCTTAAGAATACGTTATTATTGTGAATCTAATTTGGGCCGAACTTGATGTAACGACCGTGAACTTTTTATAATAATATAAAAATGTTCCATAATAATTTTTGCTTGAGCTAGATATGTTTACCTGTACACTACATATTAGAATTAAAAAGAAAAAACATAAAGAAATGGGAAACTTAACTATATAGATACTGATAAAAATGACTATAAATTATTACATTCAATAATAATATATATAATAAATAAATATAATACTCGGGGTAAGTTCGGGATTAAATTACTATGGTGGTCTGGCAGAGATTACTTGTAGCGATATGGCCGCCTTTTTCTCGTATTGTGTACTATCTTGTGTTGTTATTGTTGATATGCAAAATAAAATTTATGTATTTATTATGATCAAATCGTAATTATTCACTGTAATAGGTACTTTTTAGTGTCCGTTAGAACAATAACATTAATAGAAAAATATGATGATCCGTGTCATTTGATGTTTAGCAATAGTATAAAAAGTGGCCTCACATCATGTATCATGTTTTTCGACATTTGGTGATTAAATTCAGGCAGGTCAGACTTCTCTTCCAATGTTTCATTCCATATTTTAAAAAATGATGGTTTATGTTGAAGTTTATGAAATGATTTGTGTAGTTTCTACTCAAATCTTGTTCTTAATCCGTTTATATTTGTTCACATTAACTTATTTTATAGTAAATTTTACTATGTGAATACATTACAAGACTATACATTTTTAAATTTCCAATAATCTAAAGCTTTTTACTTGCTTTGCAAATCGCAACCGATATTATGACATAATTTTATCGCTAATGATTCAAGCTGTTTGATCTTACGCAATGTGTAATATAAACATTATGTAATCAATATTTGCTTCATAATATATACTTACAACAATGCGGTAGTTACTTTAGCGATTCAATAAATAAATACAACTCTGTGTTTCACAGATAAACAATATAGCCCCAATCTTTGATGTGTACTTTTTACTTAACTCATCTTTTTCGCTTAAATCATTTAAAATATTAGCACGGACATTATTAATTTTGAATTAACTCGAACTTTAAATTTACTTATACTCGTATATTGGTAAAAACACTATCTATGTATAGCATAGTATAGTTACTGACAAATTTCAAAAGATAACAGATGAGCTCACTTCACCCCCCTCTTCTCTTCGTTTCATATTATATAACAGATCAGTCTGAAAAATAGCAATGCTGTGCTTACTCATACACAACGAACCAATAGAAATAACAATATATTTTCCAAATGAAAATTTTAATGGTAAATGAAGTTGATAATTATTTGACTAAGCTAGAATTTAGTTTAACTTTCGTATAAAATCCATGAACCGTTCGAAATGATTATCTACATCTTTCGATACGTACGCTAAAGAACATGTAAGAAGCAGTTAATATAAACTTTAGTCGGCGTGATAATTTTCATGTGACAAGTGACAGTTTTATTCCTGCAATTTTATAACAACTCGCATTTAACTCGTTAATTTATAAAATTATTTAGTCATAAACAGAAATAATAATGTGTGCTGTGACGTTTCTGATGTTGTTTTCAAACTAAACGACATATTCGATTTAATGGACGCTGACAAGAAAATTGCCGAGATGGTGGTGAACCGATAAGCGATTGCAATCACGTGGCGTTTTATCCAGAATTGTCCAAACGGTCACGTGTAGGTTATTTCCTCGAGAGTTAAGTCCTCGAGAAAGCATATCTATATGAACAATTAATTTTTACTTTTTTATTTTATGAGATTTTTTTGCACAATCTAATTGGCAATCCGTAATTGCAAACATATGAATAATGAATGGGTCCATTTCAATACCATTCATTCATACTTAGATAAACTTATAAAAAAAAATTATTTCAGTAGAATTTATTAAATATATATATATATTTCTTAATCATATAGTGTCTAAAGAACAAACTCTTTTTATGGGATTAAATTTTAGGTGTGAATGATAATCTGATATCAGAACCAAAATGCTACCACAGGTATCGCTAACGCGCGTTGACAAAATCAATACTTTTATTTTAAAAATCTCAATACACCAATAAAATAAATTCTCTTGTTTTTCTAAAAGCAACACGGATACGAAAATTATAGGATGTTAGAAAATCGTTCTTCTATAAATAACTTGTCCAACATCAAGCGTTGTAAAGGTGAACATTATAATAAAACTAACTGTATTGTTGCTACTTGATAACTTAATGTACCATTGTCATGTTTAAAAATTAATCAAAAATTAGGGACTTTCATTTTCAGTACCTAAGACTAATATTGAGTCGACTCGTCGGCATAGCAGTAATAAGTAGGGCCAAGTATTCTGTAAAGTCACATAAAAGGCACAATAAGTTTTCTATTGCTTGTGTGACCACCGGCGGGCTGGTGTGGAAGACATGGTAAGGTGCTCCTTATCATTTTGAATTATAATTTCATGCCAATCTTGACCTAACTTGTTTTGTTACGTAATCGAATCGTAGATGCGCACAGAAAACTGTAAGCTGCCCGATACAAATAGATACTAAAATCATATATCCCTTACAATTACCGACAAAACGTGTAGCGTTGAAAACGAAATCGAAAGTTGTTGATACTCCATTCAGTGGTGTCACGAACCAAATATTTTCGCTCGTTTAAATCATATTAGTTATTTTCCTCTTCAATCATTTTTATATCCAGAGAGGTTTGGTTTAAAACTGTAAACTGCACTAACAGTTTTTTGATGCAGATATTCGTTTAAAACGTTACTGAGGTATTCGTGTACACGCTTCTGGGGGGCTTTAGTCAGGAAAACGTGAAGGAAATGCAGTTACAGTTGAATCTAAAGCAATATTTTCCTCGGTGAGTGCAGCGAAGACGAAACTATAACGAGATTAATTAGTGTCGGAGGTCGGCCGATGAAGCTATTAGAATAGAAAATAGTACTCCACGCTATTTACTTTTTCTTAAGAATTTGACAATAATTGTTAAACTATAATATGCGTTTCATCTAGTTTCATGTTTGTGAAGAAAAGTTGTTTCAAAATAATTCATTTCAAACAACCAACTTTTCAATTTACACTAATTTGATATTTGTTACTAGAATTTTCTGAGTATTAACTGAACTGGATATGCACCTCTTTGATAAAGCTTTAAGCCACTTTACCTATATTAAGTGTTCTCTTCGTTTTAGTATCCCACCAGTTCCACTAATAGCCAAATTGCAAGCCACCATACTCAATTACTAGAGCAACATAAAAATGTAAATCAAATACCAAAATAGACCGTCATTGTCACGTCTCTGCTTCCACGGTCCGGAAGACCGCGTTTCGGGCTGGATGCCACAAAAAACAGGTACGTACAACATTTATTTTCGAGTCCGAGAAAAGTAAATATTATAAAATCAGTTGTCTACTACGAAAACAAAGATGGTGCGGGCCGTGCAAACAAAAAAAGGTTTTACAATGGCTGCCATTAAGATTCCCGGCCTACATATCTTAATGTTATTATAAAAGAACATATTTTAATGGTTCGGATGTGCGAAGGATCATTGTTTTGACTATTTAGGATACTACGTTTAATTGTACCATCTTCAGTTAAGTATTATTCATAAAAGTAATCCAAATGGTTTTCTTTACCAGTGCACCAAAAATAAGATTAATTAGGTAAGTTTTAATCGACTATAAAAAAGGTGGTTCTATTTTTGATCCATAGTATATATTTTTATGTATGTTTATTACGAGATTTCTCTGTCAATTGTGAAAATTGTAATATTCTCTTTGTATTCGACAGAGTATACTCCTGAGGTGGTCCAATAGTCACCGAGTCAAGATCTGACGATGGAATCCCAGGGAAATCGAGGTCAACCTTCAAATTTTATAGCCACGTATTACGTGTTACATATTTTAAAAAAGGTGCACTTTTAAATTGTTTTCTAAACTTTTGGTGTGTTTTAACGGACAGGCCAGTCGATAATACTGACGGTCAACCATTTAATTTGGACCTTAGAGACTTGCCACTCAAAATTATGTAAAAATAAAACTAAAAGTTAACCAATACATTATTTTTTGGAGTTGGTGCTTAGTTGTTTCCAGAAGCAATAGAAAGGAAAGCATCGACTCCAAAAAAATATTAAATTGGATAACTACAAACTAACTACTAACTTGGAACTAATACTATAACTATTTTGCCTTTTTGTGTTTTAGTCGCGTTTTTGGATTTGTTTAACACTTTTCAAGTTTACATCGTATTTTTATTACAATAAAGTTTTGAATAATCTATTGGTTCTACATATAATACAAATCTATTCTTCAATATAAACACTTATCCGAGTGCCATTCGGCTCCAGAATGCTTCGCCTGGTATGCAGGTACCACATCTAATTGTTAATGACTCTCCAAAATATGAATGGGGAATCCCTCAGATACTTTTGGTGACGAATTAGTGGAAATCAGATGGTTAAATCTAAATTAAAATACAATAATTAGGGAATAAAAAAGGATAAACTTTTATTTTCCTTATATTTGATATGCGAACGAATTTTTCAATAACAATTTATTTAAGGACATTGTTTACACTTTGAACAGATTCATTTAAAATATAAAAACCGAGAGAAGCGACAGACCTCTGTCCACAATAACAAAGTATGTTTGTTCTGTCCGTACCGATTGTTTGGAAACTAAAAAATATCACGAAACGTTCCCTTTCCGTGCAAAGGAATTAAATATAAATACATAACGCTCTTTCAGCCTTTTCTATGCATATAAAACTGTGGGAGGTCCAAACGACGGATATTAGCTTTTTTAAAGTTTGCTTCGAATCGTTTGAATTCATATCACTTTATTCATACATCACAATTAAATTTTAATTCAGTTGAATTTATAAATTACAGGTATACATAGGTTTACACACAATTTATTTTAATGAGTCACTATTATGGTTTCAAATTGTTTCAATTTATTTTTATGTAATATTAAGTTATTCAGTTACATAACTATCAAATAATAAAGTGCTCATTGTTTTCCTTAATACAAAAGAAATTGTTTTATTTAAATATAAAAAACAAATATACGTGTACTATATATCTGTGTAATATATATGTGGACTTGGAGTTAGATAAGACGATAGATATCGCTGTAACAAATTACAATTATTTTACGTGTAAAATAATAATAAAATATATATATTATTATTATTTATTTATTTAATAATGTTTATTATTTTCTTATATTTCATATAATTTATATTTGTGTGCAATAATGAATATCTAAATAGAAAAATAAATATTTCGTGAAGCATATGCCATCAGTTAACTGATGGCACAGATAAGTGCCATCAGTTAACTGATGGCACAGATAAGTGCTTACCACCAGGCAGCCGATAAAGATAATCTACCTGTAGGACACGGCCTGAGTAGCTGTGTGAAAAAATATTTGAGTATACGCATTGCCACTCTATAGTCTGCTCAGAGGCCTTACCGTGACCCTCCAGTCATTGAAAAACCGACCGTAATTTCATGTCTGTTGGACGGGTTTTCGACAAACAAAACTTTGGAATAACACAAATTTAAGAAATGGTTCGGTTTAGAGGCTTATTCTGTGGTATGTACGTTGTTTCATGTGCCGGGGATTCTATGTACGCGGTATACCGCGCTCGCGCCACATTGCTAAGCCAATTTGAGCTCAATAGCTTTAGCTTTACGTATTTTAATCGACGGCTCATTAGACACCTAACATCAAATTGTATTTGTTAAATTCAGGTTTAAATTATACTCTAATCAACGTATATTGGCATTAGTCCAAGAAATATGAATATGAGAGGTTGTGTAACTAATGATAATATTAGGAAAAAAAAACTATTTACTTAAATAAACAATCAGCAACAAAACTAACGAACGCAACAGTGACTTGGGAATATCCGCGTCAATTGAACCACGGAATTGATTGATAAGAAGTCTGGACCGGTCTGTTAGTGTAATACCAAGCCGTGACTTTAATAATTAATTAGTGATCACTTATTAGTAATTTTCTGATTTGTGAATACGTGATCAGGCTTTCTATCGTTGTTATTTTATAGTATGCATTATAAGCCAAAATTCACCATAAGTATCTGTAGATGTTTAAAAAATTGCCTACACTTATTAGATTTACAAATATACATCATCCCTCTTTGTCAGCGTTCGTGAGGGCGGTCTTTTTAATTCCGACCATCTGTTCATTATTATTTCAACACAGACAAACTAGTACCAATATTATATTTTTATTTACAGGCACGCATTCAAAACTCGCCGCGTGTATTATTGTAAGGAGAACAATAGATATTATAATATACAGAATGGCTATTTGTATAAGAGCATCGGGTCTTCTTAGACGCTATGAAGCAACATAATAACAGTTATCAAATGAAAGTGATGCTACAAAATGACATCTTAGGGTCAGTCGGCTTGGGCCCTCGCCAGTAATGGACGCACGGTCGACCACAGTGCGAGATTTACATTTCATAAACTGGTCTGGTACACATAGAGTGTATCATTGACTGTTAGTAGATAATTAGTTTTCTTTAAAGTCGAGAATACTGAAATTATTGAAATATACTTATGTATATTACTGAAACGTCTTTCTCTACCCGAATTCGATTCCAAGCCCAAGGCTCAGTAATTCCATAATTCAAGTTATTTGTACCCAAATTTTAATAAAATGTTGTTTATTGTATGTAAAATTAAAATTTTACGAGGCAAATATTAATGTTTTTTTTTAATGCGGACGTGGAATTTAAAAATCGAAATGAATAAATCGCTGCGTGTCATACAAACATTCATGATACGGATCTCTAAAGAAATCACAATGGGGAAATGATAAGTTATGTCTTAATAAACATCTCAAGGAGGATTTGATACATTTTTGTTGAATTTACATAAAAATAGATCCAAGAGTAGAATATGTGGAAATTATATTATATTTTTTATTTGGTTGAATGACGTTCTTAAATACAGTAACATAGCCCATTGCTTCGTCTAAGGATACCTTAAATTCATCAGACTTATCCAAAGTTGAGTTATAATTTCAAGGAGTAAATTATTATTTATTAAAATAATTATTAATTATAATTAATAATATTAATAATTATTATTTATCATTATTTTATATATAAATCATAATTTGTTTGAATATTTTAATTGTAATATACTTGTTGGCAACAATGTCGCGCCACAATTTAGAGCACGTACCGGTCCGTTCCCGCACCCCATTATAATAATCTGTGCGAAAGCGAGACAGCAACAATATTAGAAAGGAACAATCGTTGCCATTACGTCGAATAAAAAGAAAAGTTATTATATTTTTTTATTGGAGAGGGCCGCCACCCTCGCAAGAGGGTTATTTTTATTTTATTTCAAAAGTTTATTTTCCATTTGTTTTAACTTCTATTTTTGCGGCGCGAGGGGTGAAAGTCGCTTGGCAGGCAGGCTCACGCACGCACTCAATGAGTCACTAATGCGTACGGTATTATTGTATTTTTATATTTAAACTTTGCGAGGAACATTAAAATGAGAAAAGTTTGTTTGTCGGGGATGGCCTCGCGCGCCTGCTTCATCAACAGACTTGCCGGTAGGTATACTTTTATTGCCGGCTCGCTTTAGCGGGAGGTTTTGTGATATTCTTCCTTCTATTACAATTAATTTTATTTTTATTATCAATTTTAAGTAAATTAAGTTAGCGTAGTTTGATTTATTGTACAAGTATATATGGTTGATAGTCGTCTCCGCCAATCGTACATAGCTTCATAGATTTGAAGCCATTTTAAATATTTTAAGCATTTCCATAATCAAAATGTCAAATCAAAAACCATAGTAAATTTGTGCATTTAATTAGTGGGCAATTAATCCTCTAGTAAGTGGTTGGAATATCACACCTTGCTTAGCGTTTGGGATGAATTGATGTCAATCTTAAACTTATTCGTAAATACTGAGTTTGTAGGTGAAGTAAGTAACAGCGATTTCATAGCGGTTTGAGTATAGAACCTCTGACTCGAGAACTGGGGGTGCTTATACGGTACTTTTATTCAGGAAGAGTATTATAATGATAATAATAAGCCTTAAATCTATGTACAAAACTCAAAATGTACCTGGCCTAATAACTGGCACCTTATCTCTACTAAATTTATTTTACGTCGAAAGCAAATTGTGAAAATTATGTATACACGTCCTATGTGAATATGTGAGAAATGAGAACCACTTTTAGTAGTCACATTGAGAATATTCGCAATTTTTTTACTTTTTTCATATGCGATTTCAAATTGTTTATTCAATATAATTTAGCTATGCCATTTTTTCGCTTTTCTTCTGACAGTAAAGCCTTTAGAAATATTTCTGCATAAATTTTCTTTAATTGTATATTGTCGTGTGTACATAAATCTAACACATATGAATCAATCTTTCACACATCCGTCCTTTTCCTCCTTGTTCTCAAGGCGCCTGTGTGGCCCCAAACTGACAAGCGCGAACATAAATATTGAATATAACCTTTAACTACCAATAGCACCAACAAATGTTTGCTTCAAAACAATAAAGTAGTTCATATTTTTACGAGTAAACTTTAGTAAGGACAATGGATCACACGTAGTAACATATTGTCAGTTGAACCACCCGGACGAATGGAGTTATACTACTAACTGTTATAAAAATATAGTAAGTAAGAGTTAAAAGTGATATTCTGAAGCCATAAAGCTCTTTCACATGTCCATGTGAAATATTTAACTTAATATTATAAGTAAACTAAAAGCCATAACTCGCCCTTAGTTGAGCACATCGAATGATCTTGATACTCGATTTTATTCGTAATCGTCCAAATTAATTTGGTTTCTCTCGTGTTATAAGATGCCTTGTAAAAATGTACCCACTGTTTCAAAATTACAATAACTCGTTGTTTTGGCATTGCCTTATAGATAAAAAAAACAATTATTAAATCCTGTAATGTAGATAATTACAAGCATTATCATGCAAGGCGAATTTTTTTTTTTTATAATTTTAATAAATAACCTCTAAAAATCTATTTAAATATACAAAACATACTGCCAATATTATAAAACTAGGCGAATCATGATGAACGTTACATGTTACCTAGTATTTCCACAAATACGAGGACTAATGAATATTGATACTTTATAAAATATATTTATTATTAATCATAATGGATTATTATATAAAGCCCTATTTTCAAGTAAAATACAAATACACTCATTAAAATAATTTTAACATATTTCTTCGTGTGCTCAAAAATACCAAGACTTTTCAGTCGTAGTGCAGTCATTCAATTAGCTACAATACATAGTAGTAGACGGTGTGTGGCTCCTTTCACAGTGTCTGTTCGTCCTTTGTTTAATATACATTTCATATGTATACATTTGAATACTTGCCCAAACGGAGGTTCGATGCGGTCGGCACTCAAAAAATAAACATCAGCCATCTCCAATATTTGTTTACTAGTAATAATTTATGAAGTGCCCCTTTTGGTAAACGCTCAGCACAGGGAACTATTACATAAGTGTTTGTAATACATAGGTATTGACTGAAATATATCTTTGTGATGCTAATAGCAATAATATTGCAGTAATAAGCTTTGTAATTCATTGTTCGCCGATTGTAATTAAAACACATATAAATGTATACACAAAAAAAATATTATTTATGTGAATTACTGAAATATAATAGATAGGGATCTAATATTACTATTCAGTACCTCTTTGGGTTACAAGGACCTTTATTTATTTAACAATTTATGTGCACACAAAGACAATTACACAACAGAATATTAGAGAATTGTACAAAGGTACTTATTTCTATAAGAAATCTCTTCCAGCAGCCGCATATATGGGAAAAGAGACAACGAAAGGTAGAGGGGCGTGTACCAATACTAATATAATTAATACATAAAAACGAATATATATCATATTTACCCTAACACATATATACAAATACATACATACACATATAAATACGCACAATATATTTAGATACTCTGTAAAGAGAAATAAAGTGCTTCATGGAAGGGTCAGAGTGATGGGTTCTTATTTCTTTCTCCACTGGAGAAGGGAGCTTGCACAAAAAGGAAGTTTTCAACAGCATTTTAATTGTATAAAAACCTCAAAAGAGTGGGTACAATAACTTTTGTCATTAGCCGATCTTGTACCGAGGATAACAAAAAAAATGTTTATATGTATAGATATTACAATCGTTTCTTCGCAAAGTTTTTGAATACTTTAATAGCAGTCAATAAGAGTGCACCTGTTGTCTCGATTTCTTAAAAGAGAAAATGAAATAGCTGTTTAGATTGATATCGAGCGTAACGAACCTTGTCATAGCTTGGAGCGGTAGCATTATTGTTTTTATAATTTTAGAGTCTGTTGTAAAAATGCTTCTTCACACTAAACAATCAGTTATATCGTGTATATAAATATTAAGAATTCTCTGACCGAGAATATAGAGTGCAAATAATATAAACATTCGTAATATAAAGGCTTATTTAATCAGTATAGTCAGGTAAAAACATTAAACCAAAGTAAAAAAAAATGTATACTTTCGCTTTGCATCTTAGATACCATAAAAGACATACAATAATTTTAACTTTAGCAAATCAACAATAAAAACCGTTATCTATGACCTGTCAACAATGACAAGTGTGTGACAAATAGATGAATAGCTTTTCTTGCATTTCGTATATTGATATTGAATAGGTGAATTAAATGACACAAAATCTTACAAACAACAAGATATAGCTCACAACGTGAGCTAATAACAAAATATAGAAACAAGAGTCCTTGGTGTCTTCAACTAGGTACACTCTAAATATACACATGCGAATATCAATTGTTTGCGTTTTAAATTATAACTCGGGCTCGCAGACAGTTGCCAAAATATTCTACTAAATTAATTGAGGGGAATTTGATCGGAAGAGTTTTATTTTTAAATCATAACTATTAACATCATTAGTCATTCTAACGCTAGTAATTCGTAAGTGTATTGAAATCTACTAATAAATGAATAATAACAAATACATCTGTACTAATTGCACAAATAGATACTTTGAGAAAATTGATCTTCTCATGTTTCAATGAAGGAAATCATAGAAATGTACAGAATGTTTAAAACAAACAATACATTCTGTTATAGATATATCCTAATATCACATTAGATGAGCACATGTCAATAGCTGTAGTACTGTGACGAAGAAAATTGATTTTATAGTATTTTTTGGAAGGTTTCTTGTAATTTGGTTTTTCCTACGTAACAAAATACAATTACAACACTAAGCTACAAATAAATCAGTCATTTTTATAGTTTTTATCAGATAATAATATGAACTAATATGATTCCTTTAAATTAACTTAGGTTTTACGATTACAGAATTCGACTTTTCGACCAATATCCAAAGCAATGAAAAAAATGAATTTTTTATCTGAAACCTTCTTTGATAAAAATTCAAAACAATCATAAGTCATTATACAAAACATTGTACAACATAATTACATAATTTTTATCCAAGCAGATACATACGCACTTTATATTTATGAAAACGCCACCTTCCGAACTAGATCCTATTAAATGTTACACACCTGTGTAAGAATCTCAAAAACGTCTGGACATGTTAGTGGGTACTTATAAAAAACAACGTTTTTTTCTGACGACGGGAAAGGTGAACTTTCTTACAATGTAAATGACTGCGTGAGTCTTAACTGTCAATTGTGCCATCTGTTACGGTTCGGCGCATGCAATTCCTGAGTACCCACATTCGACTTTTCGTGTGTGTCTTAAAGATAAGTTGTATTCCTACATGAAAATATTTAAAAAAAAAATGTCATGTTAAAATAAAACTGTTTATTACTCTAAAACAGTTTTGAGAACGCCTATACTTAACACGAACAATTTGTTCAACTGTGTACGGTAGGTACCAACCGAGAATTGTCAAAGCCTTATTAAAGTCAATAATTGATGACAAACAAACGGACGAAATAACTTAAAGAGGAAACTGTTAGTTGGATTTCACGACAGTCTCTGGCGGATTATCACACCGAGAGCTACCAATAATAAACACAGTAATAAATACCCGTGATAATTAGTTGAGTATCAGTAAATAATTGGAAATCTGAGATAATTAGGTTACTTGATAGTTTCTTACTGCAAGATAGGGTGGTTTGGGGTGAAGAGGGAAGACAAATATAATTGATGGCATTATTATCTAAATATTTGTTATTGTCCGAAAACTAAACAACGTAATTGGCTTTGTTCGATAATAAGGAATACCTTCGATAGCTTTATTAGATTCTTCAATATAAAATAGCTATACATACTATCAGAATTTCGACAAAGTCCTTATTTAGATAGACAGGAACAGTAACTCATAAATTGTGATTTTAAATTTTAAATTCATTGACCTAATAACGGACCATATATGCATCACTTATTCTTAAGAAACATCTCGATGATAAATTTTAAAATTACTCGTACAAAATCAAAATATATAATTCGGGTACATAATAATTTTTATTTCTTAAAACATTTTCTTGAACGTTATATTTATAAATCTTAATTACAGAATAACGCACTCAAGAATATTATTGCATTAAAATCTCTTTCGGTGTGAATGAGGTAATGGGAGTCTGCAATAAGAGGAGCTTAATATTTCGTGAACGCGAAAGATAAATTTCAATTTATTTATGCAGAAAGTTTATTTATTTTAAATAGCAATAACGAAGAAAAACGGGAACAAATATTAAGTGTTTATATTAATTAATGGAGAATATTAAAACAAAATTTTAGGAGAGAATCGCTGTGCCGTTTATTTTCTAGAAAGATAAATAAAACAAACCATTGAATTTCAGAATAATGTTCGTCTTTTGTATAGTTTCATTCTTTTGTTAATAACTTTAATTAAACTTCAACATGGTTATGATATACCCATCAATAAATTACTTACCTCTTAAAAATCTTAATAAACAAAAGTACGATAAAATTATTGAATAGTATAATTATTAGAGACGTTGTTATGATACTAGATAGTGACGAAATAATAAATTTAAAATGTAATAATTGTACTAAATAGACAAAGCAACATCCACTCGAGATCAAATATTCGTTCTCATCTTATAAACATCTGAACCTACCAGGATCCCAATTAATCACTCACTTAGGTAGTTCTAATATTGGATCAAGTAATATCTATTATATGTATGACTGCCTCAACATGATCAATATGAAACTAAAGATATGAATATATTGAAGATAGAATGTATTGGAGTCAGTTTTAATCCAGATTAAAGAAAAACCTGTTTTATATAGGTACAAATAGGTATAAAGAGAAGAATAACTCTACACTTGTGTTCGTAGTATTGCTTATTCGTTCTGTTGCGTATAAAGTGTCTATTTTAGCTTAATTCAACTGTTTCAATACGGTTAGTCCAATTTTTATTGACGATTGAACACTGCAATGCGCTAGCGCACGAACTTAGCCCTCATTGCATTTGAGCCCGGAAATGAATGACAGACATGTTTAATCAAGCGTTTTCAAATTTAAAAAAAACAAAGGTAACATTGCTAATACAGAGAATAAATAATGGACGAGACGGACCTAAAGTAAGTATATGTTTCCAACGGAACTGAAACGCTGGTTTTAGTTAAGCCCGGTGTTTTAGTAATTGACTGTAGTGAAGGATTTGCTAATATTTTTAATGAAATCAAAAATCCCACTGGATGCTTTTAACGAGTCGATAAAGTAACGTTGTCTCTCCGTCATAATGTAGTTTTGTGTAATTCTTTAGTTACTATTATATTGAAGGTGTTATATTGAATGATGTCGTGAAGATCTTTGGATATTGAGAACTTAACTACTCATCAAAAGGAAAGGAATTAATCTATATACATTTAAATAATACTTATTGGAGATTACAAATATGAAAGTCGTTAAATTTATATGTTTTGAAGTGCACGTTAAGTTTGTCTCGGTTGTTAGACAACAGCTTTTAACCTACGAGTACAATTTGTATTAGAGCAGTTTGGTTATGTTATGAACCTAACTTCTATTGAACTTGTTCCTCTTCTTCTTTTCTTGAGGCTTTTTAAGTTAACATTTTATTGCTCACTTTGGTACGATAATATATTTTAGTCTGATACAATGTAATTTATGCGTTCCGTCTGTTATTTGTATATTTACATAACGCATACAGAGTTCACAATATAGCACAAAATACAACATAATATTATTATGTAATGTATATTATTTTAAGAACTAGAGCACTCCATATTTTTATTATGGCACGCTCAATTAACTCGCGTAATTAATTCATGACGCCATAAACAAAGTGAAATTAATATATTCGTGAAGTTGGTTGTTAAATTTTACGGGCCTACTTGCATGTGCTAGGATAACAATAGGGACTGTATGCTGGTTCTGTAAAAACTGAAGATTTGTTTTGAAATATTTCGAGATGGCATATTTTTTTTTGAGAGTAATAACGGAAATTATTTTAAACTTTTGACTGTCAACGAAGAAAAGCACCGAGCATAGCCATGCTCGGTGCTTTTCTTCGTCATCGAATCAGAAATGATGATATCCGCGAGAGAACTAGGGTCGCCGATGTAGTCCAAAGAACTGAGAGCCAAAAGTGGTAATGCATTGACAGCCGTTGGGGCGGAAAGGACCTTAAGTGGTAGACGCAGTGCTTGTAGGTCTCCCACAAGGCGGACAGACGATCTGGTAAAGGTTACAGCAAACTGCTTTGTGCGGGCAGCGTAGGACCGACCACTTTATACATCCATTGGGCAGGCCTAGTGGGCATCTCGCCGATATGATGAAATAAATATGAATGATACAATATGCCTGACATTTTTAGGGTCATATTGGCTTGGCTATATTCTGTTCAAAAAGTCTACATATATAAACCCATGTTGAATAAAATAGTTTAAATTACTACCGCTTTGGTCTTAGGCTCTCCAGCCCAGTTATCCAAACACGAAACCCAAGTTTGACATCCCAATTCTAACAAGTAAATCCACAAACCAATCATTAGCTACTTAAAATAACAATTGTGTATTAATTTTGGAATACTCAATTTTAAATGAATTCAAAAGTTCTAGGAAAATCTTTTCAGAAAAAAATTGAACGAAGATACAATTTTACCTTCAAATTTCTCGGTCCTCAAAAATAAAGTATATACTTAAATTACCTTTTAAAAATTTCACATATAATTTAATTACTTATGTAATGAACAGTGTTCAAGCGCTGCCTGGTGCTTATCAACGAAAGTCAAATTTATCTACATATTACAAAAAATCGAAATGTCATTGTAACAAATCTCCAATCTAGTGAATGTTTAATAGATCTTAATAAATAAATACACCATATACGTAGTACTAATTTAGCTCCAAATTGGAATCCTATACAGATACACCGATACAGTTTGACCAATATCGAATGTGTATTAATCGTCTGAGTGACAACTAACTTTACATCTGTTAGAGTCAATGTATTATTTTCTTATTTAAGTTGAACATAAGCGAGACAGATAACTTAATTTTAGCTCAAAGTTGTTTAATCTGAATTCTAATTGACAGGATCGTTAGTGCTCTAAAGTTCTGTAAAAAAATATTTGACTTACCTCTTCTTCGAAGCTGGTCTATAATGGCGAATAATAAAATAATGTACGTACCTGAAAAGAAAACATTAAAATTATTAATAATAACACAAACTTCTGATGGAAAGAAACAAAAACTTGCTAACGCTAAGTCAGCTAATATAATATCTTGTTCTACTACTGACCCAAGGCGTTGTCATAAGTGAGAAACAAGAGTAAGGGACAAAATACGACTAAGACAGCTTGTATCGTCTCTAGGCGAACACGTTTAAAATTATAATCGAGTAAAACGACATGCTATCGAAGCGAGTCAAATAGCGTCCCGTTACTTACAAATAAAGATACTTACGTAATATGGAAAACATTTTCACGTTGATTATTAAAAAAAAACTGTACAATCTATCATCAAAATCATCAAACAAGGGCATAAAATAGCCTATAACATATTCTCAGACCTACCAACTACACAAAAAACATAAAATCCTTCCAATTAAAAATTATCATGATACAATATTATTAAGTATATGATAATCTGTCACAGAACACGATTTTTTTTGCAGTAGCCTTTCTTGTCGTAATTCCACGGTTTTTCTGACGCTAATATTGGAATAAAAATACTATTCTAAATGATAATGATATTTGTAATAGTTTCCAAATAATTAAATAAAATTGTCGCTCTCAAAAATACAGGAGAAACGTGTTTTTCGTTAGTAAAAATATTGTGATATTTTAGATGTTCAAAACCATTGCTTTAGTTGGGAAAAGTACTTAAATAGGAAAAGTTTCGAGATGGAACGTTAACGGTTTATGAAAACTGGGTAGTTGCGTAAAGTTAATTTGGTCTTTATGTATATTTAAAATTAAACATTTATATTTTCACATTTTATGTGATACAAATCCTTTAGCGGTAATGGTGTAATTGTACAGTCCTATTATTATTTCGTAGCCAATTGAAACATAATGATATTCCAAATGATGCTCCTAAGTCATCTTTTGTAAAAAAAACTTCATAACCATTAATTTTCTACGGACAATCATCCTAAAAATTCTGGTGATTTTTGCCAAAGTAACGCGTGGCGATAAAAAGGTTCCTTGGGGTGACACATCAAAGTCAAAGTTAAAACAGCCTGGTAGATCTAATGAGTCTGTAACTCGCTTCTATTTCCTCTCCGGGTTAATATTAATCCGTCAAGCTGTTACAATGAATGAGAGTACGGCAACGGTGGAAATTATTGCTTTGTATAAATTACTATTGTTCCGCTCTTGTTGGTATAATAAATGATTAGATCCTTTATATTGCACGATACTATTAAATATTTTGCAAGTATCATTGCAATAATATTCATTATCGTAATAATACCTTCTCAGCAATTGAAACTGTCATCGGGAAGTTAGAGGCCAATGGTAAATTAAATAAAATGGCTTTGCTTAATTCCATATTATTTATTTCAGGCCAATTTTATAATTTTATCGATCTGTATAATTTTAGTATATAATCAGGTGGCGGCACAATTTACATTAGTTAGAATTTGACGGAAAAGTTTTAATTTGTTAAAAAGTAATTATGTACATTGTATCGCTTGGTTTAAGTTGAACTTTTGATCATTTAAGTGTTTTAACACAATAAAGCGTAAATATTTGAACTTGAGTATGAAGGTAGGTATAAAAAAGTATATCAATACTTAAAAATGGCGTATATAAGGCCAGATAAAAATTAATTTAAATTTATTACAAAGGAATCCTTTCATGAGTTATGGTGTACGGCTTTCGGCCGATAATTTACACGCCGTAACTCTCTCCTATTACAGCTCAAATTAGTTTTCCTATTACTTGTCAGATTTGGTATTTACATACAAGAAGGTTTAAGATGTTGATATCGTTAAAACCGTTATGCCTGAAATAATTATTCACCATTCATTTGATTTCGTAATATATATGTTATTTAAATACCGCTATCGGCAACAATGAACGAGCGACAGTAAGAAAATAACAAAGTCGCACATTTATTAAACACGAGAGATTTCGTAAAAATCTAACAAACGAAGAGTAGATGTTATTTTCAGACGAAATTAACGCACATTACGAGCGTATACGCCGTCCGGAATCATGAATCATTACAGGCAGCGGTTATTAAACGAGCGGGATTACTATAGGATAATGAAATATTATTTTAAGCTTAATTATATTCATTTAAACTACAATTTTGACTTTTATAAAATAATACTGTACACTGTACATCTGGCACAATATATTTCATTCGTTTATTGCAAACGCTTCTTGTCTTAGTATAACTTTATTAAATTAGTTGTTGAGGGCAGAAATAAAAAAAAATCAGCCATATTTAAAAAAAATTATAAATGTTTCTTACCTTTCTTTTATTATACTTAAGTCAAAGTAAATAGACAGAAAGGAACCTATTTCTATAGGAAACATAACTAGCCAGAACTCCATTAAATTTTAACTGAATTATTTAAATTTTGATTTGTATATAACCCGTTATGTTCATCAATATTCTCTAACCTAAGCAATACGCGATATGCCGTTATAATGATCACAGGGTAAAAATAGTCTACCTCGCTCAGTTAATGAAAACGCTAATAATGGAACCTCAGCAAGGCAGTCCACATGATCACTATAGCAAATATTTTCCACAGATTCTATTGTATATTGTTGGTTTTGTTATTAAATCTTTTGTTTATTCCTTTGAGAAAGGTCTAATGCGAGTTGTAAATTGTGTTCTGTGCTCTTACAATAACGTAAGGAATTCTAATATATTTCTAACTGTTATATTCTTTGTACTTTCATTATTGACAAGTAAAACTGACATACTTAAAGTTTTATTTGACTTGGTCAAATGTTTGTGACCTTAGTATTGGTGATTATCATATGAGATGCTATCACTAGCGTATTCTTTATACAATATTGCAAGTATTTAGCTAGCTCTGTGTAAATATCCACGCAGTAACCAATGTCACTGATTTATTTCATTCACATTAAACTTGGCAATAAAATGATTTTTAATTTTAGTTTCTGACCGACGCTCATGTGAATTAAAATAAATGTAAGTAAATAAATTTAAACATAAATAGATAAGTAGAAGATAGGTATATAGAAGATATTACTATTCTAACAAGGTTATAATTCTCTAATGCACAATCTATTGTGTCCTTTATTACTTTGATAATTAGTTATATTTTGTAATATAGGTACTATGAAGCTTAGAACTAAATTAAAACTAGTAGTTATCTTCTATGCTATTAATCATGGAATGCTTAATTGTTTTCGAAAAGAGTGAAGGCTAATGCCAGGTATCAATAATCTATCAACGGGTAGTTTTGTAACTTCGTAAGCAAAACCGTACGTAGGTTACTGACCCCAACATAAAAAAAGAGTTATATCTCTTGTAACTAATTATATCATTCATATTCTTACACTAAATGGTTAAAGATGATTTAAATTCAAAATATATTTATAAACACCTGCCTCTTGCAGGATTAAAACTCGGCTCTATGGCTAACAAATCCTAACAGCTTTTTTCGTATAAAATTTACATTCTTGAATAAATAAGACTTTTCTGATATTATCATCATAGTTAATCAAATAATTAACTATGTAACCGCTTCCACCCACTAAGCCACTTTGTGCCATCGTGGTAATGTAATGTAAGGTATATAGCCAGCAGTGAATCTCATAGGTAGGACTTATATCATATTCAATATAATATTCATTGTTATGGAACAACGCCTGTGGTCACTAACCTAGCCAAACTAGCCAAAAAAGCGAAATGTTTCGACTTTAAGATCAACGAAAACCGTCGTCCAAAAATATTAAGACTATAATATATTAAGACTCGATTACGATCACAAGATCCGATTCGATTTGTTGATTTAGATGTGTCAAATGCACTCGAAACTTATAAGGCGTCAAAGTGTGTATTTGAATATTTATCGATTAATACTTGTAACTATTGTTACACCTTAGCAAATCGATGGTACTAGTGTTTTTTGCAGGACAAATAAAAAAAATTAAGCCTTTTATAACAGATTACAGGACACGTACAGTGTGATTGAGTCAATTATCAAGCATACTTGTGTACAGAGATGTGTCGAGACTTATTAAGCAATATGTGTATAAAAATAATTCCAATATTTTATTATCTCTCTTTAGGGTTGAAACAGAGATCGGCAGATATGCAAATCAGCCAACAGCGCGGCACCCGTGTCGGCTAGCTTGAATATATTTCGTATAATTATACTCTCAACGTTTTTATAATATTATAAATAATATGTAATTGCATCTGTTTCCTTCACTTATTCATACAAAGAAACGTTCACAACAGTTCAGCCTTAAATATGAACAAATAAAGTCGATTTCTCTTCTGCAAAAATTGAACTGTATCACTCATTGGAAAGAGTTTCGTACATCGACAGGTGTACCTTGACATTTTATCAGGACTTGCGCACATCCAGAAATTCTCAGAAAATGCCAACTCGCCTTCTCTCGCATAAAACAATAGACAGAGATAGGTATACAGTTTGCTAATAAAATTTAGACATAAAATCATCGTATGGTGCGTAATTTTGTTCGATTACGTCAGTCACTTAAGCCTCGGCACCGTCAATTTTATTTTTATGGCCGAGAGATTTACATCATTACTCTGTAAGTAAAAGAGAAATAAACTCAGCATCTGGATCAAATTGGTTTCAATGAGAAATTGGTTCAAGAAAACTTTTTATTTATCATGGTACTCGATTAAATTAAAAACAAATATTAAAGACTCAGCGACGCCGAAAGCTTACAGTGAATATTATATTATTGTAGATGGCATTGGAAACACCTGTGGAGCTCTGTTATTGAAGAGATAAAAGTGAAAAATGGCAACACAAAATTCAATCGAATCTTTTAGTCCGTATTTTATTGCGGGCAATCAAACATTGCGGACAACATACAGATACAAAGTTAAACTGTTTAAATAAATTAAAATCTCTGAATTGTAATCGATTCTTACCTTTTTTTAAGCATAGCAAATAGCCCGACTCCACCTGACAGTAAGCATTATAATGAGTCCATTTGCGAAGCTAGCTTGAAACATACTACCCTCGCCATCGCTACCTTGGCAGCCTAAAAGCTGTTTTTGCACACTTATTTAGAAGGAGCCCATTTTGTAAGAAGAAGGGAATACGCGTGCCGGTAAGGAATTTGAGCGGCTGCGTGAAATGAAACGTTCCTAGAAATCTCTTTGTGCGTTAAGTTGGAGACAGCGAAAACGGTGTCTCCGTAAACCGACACGTGTATTTGAGTAGGAAAGGGCTACGCAGAGCATTCTCTGTAGTACAACCGAAAACAAACACGAGGCGAGTCTGTCGCGACTCAATTGCAGAGACCTTGAACCTGCAATTGCGTCGGTCGTCTGCAAGGTGTCGGGCCTATTAGCCTATTGAACCTATTACTTTTGCTTAGGTGAAACGATTTCGTGGGAGAGAAATTCACGTTATAAGTAAGTACTGAAATTGATTTGTGTACGATTTAAGATTTTTTTAAATCACTATAATTAGCAAGAATACCTAATTAGAAACCGGAAGTTCAGTGAGAACTTTAAAAAAATGGAATATTTTTTTAATAAAAAGCGGATGTATCAGACAAATTTGTATAGATACAAGTTATAAAATTAATGTAGGTGAAGACGAACGACTGAGATTAATATCGTAAATAGCAAAATAAAACTCCAGCATCACTTTTAGACCTTCTATCCCAATTACGTTATATTGACAGCCATATAAAAGACAATACAACATATCAAAATATATTAAAAAATAAAGACAAAAAATATCAAAGAGATCTTAACTAAATCATTCAGCAACAGTAGGTATATTTGTAAAAAACTAAATCTCACCTCACGTGTGAATTTAAATGAAAGCTACACTTTGTTCATAGACCTCCAATAACAGTCGACGTGTCAATTGTTTCTGTATTTTATTTTATAAGCTATTGAATTCTATCATAGATTATGTTTTAAAAAATCAGCAGCTATGATTCTATTGGTTTGCAAATTTTATAAATATTATAAAATGATTTACGACTACGCTACCGAATCAGTACGTAATATAGCAGCGAATTTACGCGTCAGAGACATCCATCTCTTTATAACGTCTACTATATACTATATGAAATATAATCGATTAAGATTGAATGACACTACACGATTGCTGAACAAATTACAGATTAATCATTTCTTTGGGCCGTCTTTCACCCTCACAGGGATCGTGTCGATGCGTCATAAAACTAAAACACGAAACAATTTAATATTTAATAAGATGTTTTTAAAGACGTTAATTGCATGGTGACTTGAATGTGGAAACGTGGAAAAAACTTAAACAAAGTAATAGAGCACTAGAAGCGAGGCACTATTAGAGGCATTAAAGGAGTCAAATTACAGTTCCCTCTGTATATTTCCGGGTATATATTCGTCTAGCCTAAGTTACAGTGTAATATTTCAAATAATATATTTCTTTTTAGTTGACGGACAAAGTCCGTATTTCCGTCATATTTGCTTATTTTCCGCACGTTTACAATCTTTATCGAGCTACGTTTGTTTAATTGCAATAGTAACATCACTTTTTATTTTTACGTAGATTAAATATCGCGTGTGTGATTTTATTTAGTTCGATAACATTCATACGAAAACGTTCGTTTTACATTACACTCGTTCGGTTTGTTTATTTCACAATAAAATTGACACCACCTGAATATTTATAATTCCGTTGCAATTTTTTTTCAAATTAATATCATCTGTGGATACATTAACGCGCATAGTGTATCGCAACACTATTATTGTTATGATAATGATGACGATAATCATTCAGCGGTTTAGTAACTAATGCATCCGCTTTAAATTATCGACCTACTAACTTACAATCCTAAATCATAACAATAAAATGAATTTATTTTCATCAAAATAGGGGATACAAGGTGTTTGAAAAGTGATCGGTTCCTCACATTCATTTATTATCTCATTTTCACGAAATTAAAGGGGTATTTACTCCCGCGATGGTTACGTATCATTGCCAAGCACGCTGGGCATAGGTAGTTTTTTATAAATTAAATTAAACAACTAAAACAATTGGTTAGAAACTCGATTACAGATGATCTATCTAAACTGGATTAAGCTCCAAATGTATTTGTATAAAAAAACAAATATCTTTTTTTTTTAAACGGTTAGGATAAAATGACGTATCTGTGAAATTCATTCATACAAATTAAATACTTCTATTCACCAAGATGTCGCCAGCAACATTTCCATGTAGATTTTGTACAAGCACGCTGTCGGCGACATCGAAGCAACATTTCTGATTCTATATATAATTATTTTTCTTTGCTTAAGTGAAAAGAAAAACTCTTTGAATTTCGCTCTCATACATTTCTCAAATCATAATTACCGTTTCTTATTATTATAAAAATAAGCCTCTATTATGAGAGGCTTATTTTTACTTACTCACTTACTTACTCACTTTAAATACCGAGAACATTATTTTCCGATACTCCGATTTAAATTCCTCTCTTTTCAGAATTATTTTTTACTGCTTGTATTTAATAAGCGAACTGTGATCGCACAGTCCACTTAATCCCTTTCCTGCAGTTTAGTTATATTCAAAGAAAACTTAACGATAAAATTTCAGATGATTTATTGAAATATTGGACTGTTTGACAAACACCTTTAAATAAAACTGTATTTAGGTATTAATATATTTCAATGTTGTGTTCTGTTAATAGCCCTCATTATCGTAAATCCTCATACCATTTTTCTAGCCATATGTGTCTATATAGTCAAAGTTCTTCCATGACTTTTAGACAAATATTACTCATTTTACAAATATCTGCTCCTACCGGGATTTGAACTCGGGACAGCTGGCTAAGGAGTTGTATCCTGATTGTAAAACATTATTTGATTTCATGAAAACGTGTTTATAATAGAGATCTTTGAAAACATATTAATATTATTACATATAGTACAAATGATGTATAAAATTGGGTGTTATTTGATATATTTAAACTACTTAACTTAATATGAATAAATGGTAAGATGGAAATTATAATACAATCGGGTACAATAATAACGTCATTATAATCGAAAGTTGTTTTACTTAATATGTTATAATATTAAAATATGTTATTGATAGGTCCCCAACAACTTGCTCAAAGAAATGAACTTTATAATTGGATTCAATAATTAACATAATAACATTTTCGTTATTATGGAAAATTATACGTTTGTAATGAAATTATTGTTTTCAGAAATTGCGAAAATGGTTCTTCGCTTAAGCTGGTTTAAAGTTGGTTTTGCAATAATTCCATTGTTCTATTCTTTGTAAATTGGTTAATAGCTCCATTAGATGACTGTAAAATTAATATTGTCAAAAGATTATTTTTGGTTTAAGTTTTATTTTGAATAAATAATTGCATTATGCTTTTTAAGTACCGTTGACCACTTAAATATTCAGTTCAATATAAAATCTGCAATATCATTGTTTAATTAAAAAAGAACTTATTTCTTTCCATTATTCGTCTGCAAATTGAAGTGGCAGTGAGCTGGTCATGTTAGCTGCAGAACTAACGACGAACGAACGAACTCTTCTTGAATGGAACGCGAATCTGGGAAACGTATTGTGGGACCCTCTACGAGAAGATGGGATGAAGATATTCGCAAGCTGGCTTGAATGGACTGGATAAATAACTAAAGACGACGAAAATCGGAAGCAGGGGCGTGCATTGAGAAGACCTATTATAAATTCAGTACTGGACAAATATACAGACGGTCGATGATAATGATGTATCTTATAGTAAAGTAAGACACAATTATTTCTTTATCGTGACGTTATATATTGCCTTGCGGGACCGCAAGAATCATTACTAGCTGGTTGATCCCATTACAGGATTGTCTGGGAATGAAGCATCACCTTCCTTTAGACAATGAAGTAGTTCTCTGGGATTCGGTGTGAATAGGCAGATAACCACTATAATTACAGTGTATGGGAAGCATAAACATCGCTTACCTAAATGTACATACAATAACAATACTATATAAATAAGGTTAATATTGGTTATCTTGATGTAGAGCCAGGATTACTCCCAATGGGATCTATTGTGCTTCCCCAATCCTAATGTCCGTTGTCCTGGAATACCTCCAAGATATACTTACTAAATACACCCGGAGTCAGCAGCCTTATATCTTTAGGACTGGGATAGCCCAGTCCAAAGAGACCCATTCTTTTCCTGGCAAGAGCATCACATTTACACAGGATGTGTTCCATTTGTTCGGTGTGCTCCCCACAGGCTACATAGAGGCCATCCAACAAGTTTCATCTTAAACAGCATGCTATTAGTGCTATAGTGGCCAGTAATAGCACCACTTAAGTCACGTAGCCTGCTACGTTGTAAGTTTCGCCTTGGTTGGTCCTTCGTGCTTCTGAAGACACGTTAAACCGTTAGTCTTAGTTGTTACAGCAACCGCTTTCACCCACCAAGCTATATTAGGTTAGCGAGGTGGTGTTGTTGCTCAAACTACTCATGAGTTTCTTCCATATGAGGAAGTCTGATGTATTTAGGCTGAAGGTATACAATCAGCATTAACCTATTGCTTTTTACCCAAGAAAAACATAAAACAATCAATTCGCTACGCTAGCGTTACAATTTATAAGAATCTTATCTAATTTAACATATTTATGTTTAATATTTTTCTGCTATACGTCTATATATTATTAGCCTCAATTAGTCAGTGCAACATAACCGTTGACTCGCACAACTGACGGACAGTACAACCGTTAAAAAAGAATGGTTACTCAATAAAAAAAAAACACGATTTAACAATGCAAGATCGCCGACCGTAAACTGTCCACTGCAATTCTGACCAATTGCTATGAAATTAGATAATTAATCATTTTACGTCAATTTATTAACAAATTACATCGGCCGCTATTGTAGTGGCTAGTGAGAGAGCTGCAAAACACAATTACTTACATTCGCTATCATTTGCGACATATATTAAATGTTAGTTAACGAGATAAGTAGATTAATGTTGATATGTTGTTTTTGTCGTGGTTTTTGTTAAGTTCAAGGTTATGTTATTGACAATTTTTAAGCTCAAATAAGTACAAACTTTTATATTTTCCCTACAACTTGTAACAGTTGACAACAGCTAGTAATGGGCAGTCCTCTGGATGCAAGGTCACATACACACACGGACACACACATACAAACAGAATTTAGTACACGTAAACTGCACTCGAGCGCAGAGGGTGAGACGAGACGCAAGGTTATCAGCAAATAAAAATCATATTTTTAATATTATGTGGTGCTAATATTGACTACTATACCAGACCAAGTTTCAATCCGTGTATAATATTTAATATTTATATTTATATCGTATAAATAGTATATGCCCTTCATCAGGCGTAAGGAGACCTACACACGCCCGTCGGTTAGCCAGTCACGAGGCAGTCTGTATACGGATTTCTACTCGTGAAAAAGGGCCTTCATTATGAGACTTGATTGTAATTTCTCACCAGCCCCCTGATTGTGTTACTCTGAATCTATCGGTATCGCTTTCATTTTGACGATCGCTATAATATATTTCCATTCCCGCTTAACTATTTATCATTACGAATTCGTACGCAGAAATGATTTCAAAGACGCAAGACATCGCGATAGGTATGAAGTTACAGAAAAAGGTCACGGTTTATAAAGGATCTATATCCTTTATGATAATACCTAATACTATGATACAAAACTTTTAGTTTTTTAGCGGTACTTTCTTATTAGAGAATGAAAGGAGTATTTTTGTAATTAAGTCCCTCACTAAATGCTTCTGTTATTTTAAACAAAAACTCAATTAGGTATAAAAATAAATAAGAATTTCGGAAATAAACTTTCTTATCGTATTTATAAGTAAGTAAATGACTTATTAAATTTATAAAAAAGAAACTTTATATCTGAATTTTTTCTAATCACTGAATACTGTTTTAAATGATCGACGCTGCTGTGGTTATCGTGGTAGACTCACTTATATTAACTTTAGTAGGTTTGTATACACCTGTCAAATAAGTTTTTAATAAAATAAAAAATAAAAAATATATAATATTTATCAATTTTGACAATGAATGCATATCCATTGCTCGTCGGGAAATGACTTTTGCCATAGTGAAACTTATTGTAACAACAGCGAATGTGAAATCTAATTCTATTATATATTTAAATTTATATTACTATACACCAAAGTATTTTTTCAAAAATAGCATTTACTTATACCACAATACCTACTATTATGCAACGCCGGCGACGACACGATAACAAAGTGCATCCCCCATTAGTTCATTACGGACAATAGAAAAAAAGTTGTATCCATGTTGTACTAGCAATTATAGCGTGACATAAAATTAAAATGATTGAACGCAACCATTATTGTAGGTAATGCGTGAACATGATCGCTAGTCGGTGACTTCCAAGTGGCGATCATAGGAAGTGTCTAACACATAAGCGGTAGCGATTTTCATTTTTTTATTAAGTATCTTCTTAGAGACGTTTCGGGCATAATACCACCATTCCATCACAACAAATTTTTATTAACTCACGGCGAAAATAGCTTAGTTTTCGTACTCGAAACCAGAGCGCTTATAATTAAATATTTATTTGAGGTAAAAATATATATAAATAATACTAATAACAGAATAACACAAACACTATTAATGTATTACATACGCATTGAGTATGATCAACTTTAAAAAAAAACTGGGAAGCGACCATATCATCATAGCAACAGAGGGGGCAAATAGTTGGTCGCAAAGGAAGTAAGTCTCCTTTCTCCCTTTCTCCTAACACAATATACTATATCTAAATTGAGAAAGGTACATAGGAACGCAAATCTAAAAGTAGTAATTCATTTTAATTTTTTTACATATTTTTTTTATAATATAATATGGAGGTCAAGTACCTAAAAACAAACCAACTTTTTAAAAACCACAAAACAAGGCATAAAAACATAGTTAATTTAATTACATTATTAATAAAATCGCATAAGTCTCAATCGACACCACAGCCTGTTGACGGAAAAGAAACGATGCTAACTTTTACAAGTGCGTCGACATCGGGACGCAAACTTGTAATTAGTAGTCAACAATTACAATAGTGGCTGACACAGTCAGTCGACTGTGACTTGCCCAGATCCAATTATTGACTGGGTGTCCCACCTTTTTATATCAAAATGGTATTTAAAATACTATACATAAATATCAAATTCGTACGATAGATGACAGGGGAACCGATACCATTTGTATTTTTGGGGTAAGTACATATAAGTACTACCGGTGTTGATAAGTAAATTTGCCATATTGCAATGGGACTTCGGAATATCATATCGGGCATGGACCATTCAATCTTTATTTATTTACTTCGCCTGTTGGAAAGCAGTAAGATATCCATAATGTTGTAATACCTCCACGTTGCCGCCCTAAAAGGTCAATATAGGGCATTTCTGTCGACAGAAACAGTTTTGTCAAATCTTGTATGATAGAATGAAATAGACACTGTAATTTATATGAACTTTTGCTGAATTAAAAAAACATTTGTCATGACTATATGATGATCCTTTAAAAACAACTGATTCTAAAGCAATGTGAAGGATTGTAAGTATCGTTAGCTCTCACTCTTTGCACAGGTGATGAGGCGACATAAGATATGCACATACTCGTCCTGTATCGAAACTACGATACACAGAATTAAATGCGAGACATAGAACTTATATGAAATTAGTTTAATCTATTGATCTAAGTTTGCCAAGGTGAAATCATTCGTGATGTTTTCTATTCAAATGTCATCATTAATCGAGCGGCTATATACACCCGGGGGTCTCAAAACGATTAATTAGTGTTTACTTATAGTATTCGTTCGATTTTCACGCAAAATAGGTCATTGTTTTGTTACAAAGACATCATATTTTCGCAAAGCCAAAAACGACACAGGCATTGTCAAAGTGGAAATATTTTATTCAACATTTTATACGTAGATAACACTACAAACACAACATAATAGATTTGGCTGTATAAGAATTATTCATTGGCCTTTTTAAGAAACAATCCCTCGTCCATTTTGTTTTCATAAATATATCTAGTTAAACAATATTCGATGCTTTTGATATCAAAATACATTTTATCGTTGATTTAAATACTATTGTTTTATTCATAACACTTTTCAACTTCAGTTAGTGTGATACTTGGGTGTAACGAGAACTTTAATGTGTTAATCGTGTAACATACATATTTTAATAAAACAAATATAAATAATAATTTAAATAATACATTTTATTCTTGTCACTGCACACCATGCCTGTCAGTGTGCGTGGTAGGACAACAACAAGACGGACAACCGTGAAGCAATTTAAATATAATCTAAATTTAAACTGATAATGATAATATGAGGCCGCACTTGATGAACATTTCAATTAATCCAACATAAATTAAAAGTTTAACAATGTAACAAGTACTTAACCTCAACATAATAAAAAACATGGCTATCTATGACAAATCCGTAATTAATTTTTTTTTCAAAGTAACAAGAAGTTCATGACAGTAACATATTATTTATGACTACATTTAATAAGTTATTGAGCTATGGTCCCCTGTTCGACTTTTGTGAGTGGCAGATGTGTACGTGATGAATGCAGACATTTTTTGTTCCCTTGTCATATTTATAAGTAGGATTTGTACTATACGTTTACACTCATAACGTTAGATAGCTGGATTGTATTTAGGAATCCGCCTCTTAACTGACCTGTCAGTACTCAATTTACAAAATGGCGGTCTTAATTCCTTTAACTTTATACACATAAATTGACATGTTACAATAACTAAAATGTTATCAGGGCTAATGCAAAAAATATTCATAAGGTCTCTTTTGATTATAATACCGATTATACTAATATTAAAATAAGTACGTTCAAACGATATACCTACTTAAACCAATCATGCAGCTTTTTTAAGATTCCGTATAATCATTGTATAATTGACAAAGGTTAAACATTCCCCAATCGAATTACTTTATCATATATTATCATGGCATACTTATGAAAATTTTAATCATAAGCTTTGTATTATAAATCAACTTTAATTGATAGATTCGAAATAGTCATTTTATAGTACTTCAGGAGTCAAGAGAATGGTAACTAAATGCCTTTCTCTACGGCCTTCGTATGATATGGTTCAGCTATGAAGAGATTGTCTATATGCGTTGCAGGTTTGATTTTTAAATTTATTAAAATAGGTATATCATCGAAATATTGTTCATTACTATATGATAAAACCATTTTACGTGCCTGGGACGTTGACCTAACTCTTAAAACAAACCCAGAAATCTTCGATTCGTACTCGCTTGACAAGGAACCCTAATCGATATTTCGATCGATCCAAATCCGATGATGAGGAACGTTACAGTCGCTGAACGATGTAATATTTATTTTTATGTGCCTACTTAATTATTTTAATCCTAATTAGAATATTGTTATATTTTGGGAGTGTTTTTTGTATAATAACAAGTGTATTTAAATTCTTGACTCAAGTTAAAAGCAACCATAATCCTACACTATATGTAAATAAAGAAGCATTTTGAAGCTAAGTTTCTCGAAGTAAAACGATGCTTTCAATTTCAAATAACAATTTTAAGTAGGTACTTATTGAACCTCACTCATTCAGTGAATTTATTTTATTTAAGACACTGTTACATAAGACTTTCATATTTCAAACAAAAGAAACACGAAACAATTTAAACTTTAAGGTTATCTCGTTTTTATTAGTAATATAACCGTTGTGACATATAAAATACAAAACATTTTCTTCTGATATATAAAGAATTTATAATTAACTATTAAATTCAAAGTTCAAATTAAAAGTCTATACCATATAGAAAAACTTTAACCCATAATTGTTTTATTAATCGAAAGGCTCGATTATGTAATCCATACGCCTTTTAAAAAATAGGGACCAGACACTTTAAAATGTTAAATACATCAGCCATATAAATAACAGTAGCCGGCGAAAGCAAGTGCTTTTTATAAACTATATTTAATACGCGGACACGGTGTTAATAGAGCACATAATTGCATCGATAAATGGTTGTTAATCGACAAGTTTTCGACGCGGATAGCCCGGTGAGTGCACTAGGGCGAGGCCTAACTGTAGTTAAATTTATAAAAAGTATACAACAAGGTTAAGACATATGTATTTAAAATTCATAAAGGCAACAGGTACATCGATTTGATGAAAGTTTTTCAAACAAATTTTCTACTGGTTGACTTGTAGCGAATGCCAAAAAGTTGTTGCTATTGTTGTTATGTTGCTTTAAGGACGCCAATTTTGTTAATGAGGTATTTTACACCCTGATTTATAAATGACCAAAACAAAAGTATACCGTATATATAAATATTGTATTTATTAATCCCAAGAGCCATTATAATAGCTGGCAACAATTTAACATTTTAAATAAAAATAGTTACTAACTCATTACATTTCATTCACGTATTATCGCAATTTAGACCTACACGCCCTCATTCTGATAATTCTCTTAAGTCAGTGCACCTGCCTTTAATGGCCTTGGCTATACACAACGAAATAACTTATTATTTTGTATCATGCTCATATTGAACGAGAACTTAAAAGATAATATACATAATTTTAATTAACGTAACATATTTAAAAGACAATACTAACTGTAGTCTATTACAGTCATGTTATTTGCGTTAAAATGGACAGTTATTTTCGTTCGTTCGCCATTTTTAAGCTAAGCAAAGATTTTTTTGTAAATAAACAGCATTTATCATCTGGTTGGATTATGTTGGCAATTGTAAATTAAGGGTAATATAAACAGCTAAGCGATTCTCTTATGTGAACAGCCCCGTCCTCGCCCTGGCAGTGATGTTACGTTTTAGTATTCAATAAATCGTTTGACAACCAATAGGGACAGCATTTAAACGAAGAGCACCGCGAAGAATTAAATAGTTTTACTAATATTTTTTGGATTCCGCAAAATAAATAGCGTCGAGCTTGACCTACAACCTAGCTAACAGTCACGATTCTAGTGTCAAGCTGAAAGCCAGCATGACGTAGAGTCCGACCTAAATACGGCGACGAATGATTCTGTTAGTCAATTATACTGCTGAGGTATGCTGTGATACCTGTTCCAATTTCTGTTACTCTGGCTACTCTATTCAATTTCCATACAAATGGTTTTTGGCGCGTAACGGCGGGGTCGGTTGCTGTATATTTTATTTCATATATTGTGTTGTAGTGTAGTTTTTGCCATGAAATTGGTGTAGATTTATATATCAGTCAAAACTAGGCCTTTTAAATGTACACTTAAATGTGAGTCGATAGCTTGACGCTCATTCCATAAAGTAAATGTCCATTGGTTATAAATTTGGATCTAATTATTGCTTTAAAACAATTGTCAGCCACCGATGCCAACATTTGTCAGAATAAGACTCAATTCTATTTGAGTCCTGCAAGTCACTTACGAAAAAAGTTCAATGTTATTATTTGTCATGACAAACACAGTACTAGGATATACCATATTTTTAACTTCATAGTGAAATATGAGTTCGCCAACGTGCAATCTACCTTCCAAACTGGAAACTAAACTTCTTTATGCATTCCTAACCAAAGGCTAACCCTACCGAACAATTAGTAAAAGTACTATGACAATCGTAATGTCAATATGTTATCTATCAAATATCAAGGGGGGAGTGGGGTGGCGCCTGTTACCCCCAAAGGTCACGTGGTTCAATGACTCCTTGCCAACACATTCGCGGAATGTTTTTTGTTTACGACTGATGTGACAAAGTGATATTTTTAAGTAGTTAAAACTTGATAAAAGCATTTATTTTTGTGCGGAAATGGAAGCTTGTACTGCTGTATAACCTGATTACTGTTTATCCGGATTGTCTAAAGGATATTTTAAGAAGACTTATGATAAAATAAAAGATAATATTGATACTAAAGCATCGAATATACCTTTAAAATTAGCCACGTAAAGTCATATTTAATTTGTTAATGTTTACGCTTCTTCTCGGTTAAATAGAAGGCTGGCAGTACTTAGTTATGTCGATATGATAGATTGAGTCTATTAAAGAGAGACTTTGATGTTATCAATTACTAGTATTATCACTTGTTTGAGATTTACAATTGTATAAAGATTCTACCAATAGACTTACTATACTTCTGATTTTTTTTATTGGTCATTGTAAAATAATTTACAGTAGTTTTTTTATAGAAGAGAATAGAATATATATTAATTGTACATTAACCAATTTAAAAAGAAATAATAAGAAATAATAGTTTACCATATTTGTACAAAAGGCAACCATATCGCAACATTACCTCAACAAACTGTAGCTACTGTACAAATTCATTTGGTTCCAAATAGTAATACCCTTTCATTTGCCTCTGTTACAACTTCCCCCATTCTCCCCGGTTCAATCCGTAAAACAACTACATAAACCCTGAGCTAATCCACAGAAATTCCAATATTCTATTAGAACCAAAACCAAACGAGCTAAAAGTAAGTAGGCTTTACATTGAGCTTATTAAATTGCATCGGGTATTTAATTAAGGAGTCGATCGATTGCAGCTTTCGGGATAATACGGCGCTATTGCTTATTTCCGTGCATTGTTTCGTGATTGATTTGCCAAAAATGACATATTATTAAAAGTTAGAAGATAAGAGAAGTTAACAATTTCCAGAAGCATAAAGCATTGTATATTTTGCACTCTTAGTTAGTTTTACGGTCAAATACTCAAAGTTTTCGTACAGTTAAGAACTGCTTAACATTTGAGCATTTCTCCACAGTCAAGAGGCGTTTGAGTATACTACCCGTTTTGTCTTTTCCAAATTAAGTATCTTTAAGAGCTTGTAGAGGAGACTAAATATTTACAGCAATAATATGCTTAAGTAATTATTTTTTCGTCTACGGGGTCGCTTGACCTTCATGCTCTTAATGGATTTATCATCATAAAACAGAAGATAGAAGCAAGCTACATACGTCTATTTAAAATATGCTAGTAAAAACTTCATTGCATCATATGCATCATTCAAATCCCGCTCCAACAGAAAATCCAGGAGCAAAAGCTAATTGACCAGACGACATTTAAAATGAGGGGCTTATTAGGTAACCAACCTCTATAGATATCTATCAAATTTGACAATGAGTGTAAATCCATTGCTGGTCTAGTTAATACCATTGCTGTAGTAACACTTATTGCAATAACCATGTATGACAAACTGCAAGTGATATTATGTGCAAGTAATATTTTTTGGGAATAAAGGGTTGACCTTCGTTAACTTTTACTTGCTTCATCGTGTCTTTATTCGTCTGTGATCTCTAACAAACCGAACAACTTTACCGCGAATCTTCGATCGACGAAAATGGAGTGGATATGTCCACATTTTACACCTGTTAAACCTTTGCCACAAATCTCATTGACATATCGACGCAAGTAAAAATGAATTGTCTGATAACCCTGACGTCTTCGCCTTAAATCAGAAACAAATTTGTTAGTAGTCAGGTACAAGCTACGCTATCCATGATCCTGGGTTAGAGTGTCGGCCGGGGCAGACATGTGTGTGATAAATACGAATATTTATTCTTAGTTAACCCTTTGAGGACGGCAGACGTATATATACGTTTTTCAATTTTTCTCAAAGGACGGTAAACATATATGTTTCCCACTTTTATTCATAGATATAGTTCTTTTTTATTATTCTGCGGTATTCCCTACAAAAATATAATACCTTTCCGCAGTGGCAGCATCAAATAGAATATGATTTTCGACGATATGCAGTGTGGTATTGCATCAACAGTAGAATCAAAAATAAATATTTTTTGAAAAAATAGCCGTCTTCAAAGGGTTAATAGTAGTTTATGATTAACAACATTATACATGTTACTTATGTTTTTAAATTAAATTATATATAGTATTAAATATATTTCTCAGTTGACTAGTATCCAGGATGGAAGTTCCTATAAGTAGCTCAGTCTTTTAAATCAAGTAGGTCCTTGTATCACGTTGATGAACATTATTAAATTATGTTTGAGATAAACGTCTGTTCCGTTCGCGACTTTTAACTCGTAGGCTGCAAGAGACATCGGTAGGTCACACAATATTCTTGACAGATGAAAAATTGATTTTATTTGCAAACAATGCTATGCTAGCTTTCCAGTAAACTATTTGAATTGAATAGCGACATTTTTAATAAAAATATAACAAATAATAGCACTAAAAGTTAAATGATTTGGCCAACGAATTTGAAACATTGCCCTACCTCAAACCCCACTTTTAGAGATATTTTAGACTATCTTATTGAAACAAAACAGGTGGCATATCGCTTTTACTTTAAAACATGCATAGATACCTCCGGCTTTGTACGAACCCCGTGCGGAGGGAGTGCAACCCTTGTATTATGGAAATGAGTCGTAATAACGACATCACTGGCAATGTTGCTAAACCAAATAATTGTTTCGCTTCTATTCAATCCTACAGGGTAAGTAACGGTCGAACACTCAAACTACTCAAAAGTCGAAGATCGATTTGAAAATTCACCATACAAGTTCGTCTTTGACAATAAATAAAATATTTAAATCTGCCTCAAATTAAGAAGATTTTGAGTATACGACTAAAGTCTCGAATATGGAACCAATATCTGTAGATAACTATTGGCTCGATTATGATGACGTCTTTTTCTATTAATACAAGTCGTAGAACATAAACATAACCTATATGGTTCCGTCATATTAATTCGTTAATAAACGAAGCAATTAAATAATAGGTAGAACCCTAGAGGGGTTTTGTTAAAAAAATTCTTGGTAGGTAATATTTAAATGAGAACATTTAAAAAGGTGTGCTAAAAGATTATTTGCTTGTCCAATCGTTTGCTTCTTATCTCGTAAGCCTTATTAGAGAGTAAAGCAATACTTATCTTATGTTTATACATAGATAATGATATAATCTAAGTGTTAAAACGAATTTTTATTGCGAATTTTTATTGAATTTCTTATATGAAGCTGCGTATGGGCGGTACCTACAAGCCTGTATTAATAAATTATAAATACTACCTAATGGAAATATTCCACGATATATATAAAATATTCTATAGTTTTAAAGTTAAAAAACCACGAAATATCACATCATGTAACAGACCTACGGCTTAGAGAACCTACTATAAGAATAGAATAGAATAGAAGGTACAAATCAAAACTACCACCCCGGTCTACGACTCCGAATGCGACTGCGTCTGCGACTCAGGAATTAGACTCAAGATTGCGATTGGTTGATAAATGTTACGGATTCTTTTTTATTCGACTAGCGACTGTTTGAAAAATTATGTTACGTGTTTTTTATGTTGATTTAGATATATTGAGATTGCTATTTATAAGATCACTTATAATTTGTGTGCAATGAAGAATGTTTGTATATAAAGTATATATTCCTATTTTGATATATTTTTCTTTATTACGAAGTATGTATAAAACAAGCTCTTAATTATGCTTAATTACGCGTATACAACAGCTTTACTACTTATGAAAGGCGGTAGTAAAACTACTGGTCTTATAAGGGTAATCCCTAAATCAGGCAGACTGTATAGTTGTTTGCTATTCCTCATAAGCCCTAAAAGACAGGCGCATCAAGAAACCCTTTGACGGTTTGTTGCAGAAATATTTTCGTAGTTTTTTGTGTAGGTACAATAAAATATGAAGATTATGAGACGATTTAAAATGTAAAGCTCCCCGTAATTCGGGCAAAATGTCCGTCTTCTTTAAAACTCTGCTTATTGCATGTTGTTTTAAATTAAGCCTTAATAGATAAGAAACGTATGCTCAAGATTAACTCACGCAAGAACAGAATGGCCGCTGTTTGTCTCGAACAAATTGTGTACAGCCTTATAGATAACACTTGCGAGACTAATTATAATTGTGTAATTAACTTTTTGAGAAAATGCCGAAAATAATCCCTGTAATTTAAGTACAGACGAAACTTATGTGATACGCTGTTTGATTGCGACACAATTTTAGATTAGAATATGCAAAGGGGCGTTCCATCTTTGACCGGTCAGAAGTAATTACATTTATATAATATCATTTTAGCAACAATATAAGATAACTTGATCTTTTTATGATTAGACCGGCTAATGATTCGACACCACCTGATGGTAAGCTATATCTATGCTAAGCAGTATCTAGTACATTTGCGAAGACAACTGATGCATGGATGGACACACCGCACCAGCCGCTTACACGATGCAATCTCGTCTTACGCATGTAATAAATTTCGAGTCAAGTTGAAATAGTATTTTCATTGTCGATGCTCAACAAGAAAATAACTTTTAAATACTAGGAATATCAAGAAATCATTCAAACACAGATTAAAGGTAAGTATTTTATATTTTTAAATTTACTAGTCGACTTTTGATTACTTAAGTTCTAAAAAAAATTAAATTATAAAATAAAACTAAATTATTTTATTCAGTTTTCGACTCAATCTTCTTTATTCTCTTTTTCTTATTATAAGAGCAGTAAGAACTTTTCATTTAACGTTATGGAAGAATGCGATCTCTCTTCGTAGTTAAGTTTTAGTACTGATTTCAAAAAATAAACAGTTTCTAGACCTTCAAGCCAAAGTAAAGTTCAATTTTAAATGCAACTACATTCTCATAAATATTAGTTACGTACCTTAATTTAAGCTAAACGAAACATTTGCTATGCAAACCTAATTTTAATATTTAAGATACAATACGTTAGAATAACAACTACATGTAAAGTACGATCAAATATTTACTTTTCTTTACACATAGAATAGACTGTGACGTAATCGTTTACTGTGATGATAAAATACGAATAAAATAGCAAGGCATAAATTTTTAAATGAGTTTTAATAGGACATTAATACTAGCATAGCTTTTATATTGTAACAGTCCTTAATTTGTAATCTGTGAATCACCAACATTTCAGACGCAATAGATTTTTACGACATGTGCACGCTAACGGGCTAGTAAGGGAAAAGTTCAAGATTCACGAAATTTATTTAAATTTGTAAATACATTTGTCGCCAAAGTCGAATAAATGGTAGTCAAAAAGCTTTTCATGCCAGTATTAAAATTATTAGCCGGCTGATAGATCCTAGAAGATAAGGTTTTTCACGAGAATCCCATCTATGTTGGTTTGTATGTCGGACTTCGTAAAGTCAGCCTAAACGTCTTAAAATTTGTATTGTTTTTCAAATTTTTTAAATTATAAATAAATTTCCTTGTTTATTTATACTCAGGTTGGTGCCAATTTTATTTTAAAATGAAGTTTTCTTTTCATACAATAGTGAAAACTATTAGTTGCCTAAAGTAAGTGACATTTTAATCTGTAAACAGTAAATTATAAATAAAGCAGGATGCAAATTTCAACCGTACGTCTCATATTTTCACATAACGCGTAAGGTTGAAGTCTTGACTTCGTCAACCTCTAGACTCAACTCGACTGTATATACCGTTGCCCCGGCAACGTAAGGAAGTGTTAATTCCCGTCTTGAACCAAATAAACACTGCTTTTAGTCATAATCGAGTCACCATACACATAATTTCAATGGCCGACTGGTCGATGACCGATGTTGGCACTTCCACATCATTTAAATTTCGAATCCATCATTCATGCTAACGGCCGATACGATTCTGATCGTTCTTTGAATGGTTCTATTTAAATGTATTAATGCAAATACGTGTAAAATATATCTAGATTTATTTCTAAGAAGATTCTCATAAATAATTTCTTTTTAGCAGACAAATAATTCAATGACAGACGAATAAGGTTCTTTTAGACCTATCTCCTATAAACTAAGTAAGTATATTCGTTTGTTACGAAAAAAAAATTGTATCTATAGATTATGTTACCTATATTGAAATCCCATGATTAAATTTTGATAATTGTCCTAATTTTTAAATACCTATCCTTTTCCTTTCAAATCTACGTGAAAGAATTGCGGGTAGAGCTAATTTGAACCCTAAAGTAGGTAAATATAGATTTGGCATGTCAGTAAATAAAATCTAAATGAGAAATACAGTCCTCATAAATTATGTTTACTTTGTATTGTCACGATACACAATATCACACAAGAGAGATTAATCGCGAATGTGTTTATGCAATAAATATAATAAATAACAATTATATTCCTGCTTTAATTCCATTTAACAAAATAAGAATTGATATGTCTGTTAACTTTTATATTTATTAAAAATATTAAATGTAACATTTAAATGTTCGCTACACAGCCACATTGTAATCGCAAATCGTGTTTATATCGTAACAATAAAAATTAAAAATTAATTCGTGTTTTATTATAAACATAATAAAACACGATTTAAATTAAGTTTCTCAAACACCGTGAATGCACATTATATATTTTTAATTTCACGCATAAATAAAATATTAATTGGTTTGATTAATGAAACCTACTTCTGCTCTTATATTAAAATAAAACTCGTATTTTTATGAAGAATGGCTATTGATATATATAATAACTAAACTCACTGAAAAATAAAGGATTTGAAAAGGTTTAAATGGTTTAAAAACGTGTGTACAAATGGACACATAACTCTTGGTTATATATCAATAATCTTCTCTCTCTGCTTCTTCTTCTTATATATAAAAATATATCGCTATTCGTTAATCTCGATTAAACTCAAAAACAGCTTGATTTATTAGAGATAATTATCAACTCATATATTTTGCAGTCTTTGCATTGCATTAAATAATAATAAAAAAATATTAAAAACAATCTAATATCTGTACTTATCACAATATTATTACTTTAAAAAACACGAGGTACGAAAAGAAAAAAAAGGAAATGAACATTTTGTAAACAGACATTTTTTCTTTTGTTTGTGACCTTTTTTATGAACAGAGTTCCAAGCAACTGCTTAGAAATCCGAATGTATAGTAAAAAAGGTCCGAATTTATAATTGATAAAAAAAATCTAAAAAAAGTATATTGTTGAGAAAGCAGATATCTCTAAAACAGTAATCTTTAGTCAGTACACTGTAGAGCATAAAATGCTTCCAATTATGCATTGGAAAAACATTAAGTGTGTTTTACATGTATATATGGTGACCTAAATTATGTGTAAAAATCGAGCACATTTTCGCTATGAAAACCATAAAATTGTGTCATAGAAGCTTATTCACCGGCAGCACAAAGGTGCCACTAGAGCCCAGTGAATCACACCATTTGGAATACAATTAACGCTATCTTTACGACCAATGAACGCATGATTGTTGCGGACTTACGAATATTAATTTAAATTCGCATAGAGAAAACAACTTACTTATTTCCAGTTCTATGCATTGAAATACGTAAAGGTCATTCACGTTTACGTACAAAAGGTCAGATACCTTATATACGTAGGTACGTATAAGGTACCTGGGGGTACAACGATCAGTCGGCTAATAAAATTGGTCTGTCTCCTGATCATTTTAACGTCTTTCTTCTTATTATACTTATATTGCGATCGTGTATTTTAGTATTATTCCTCCTCGTATTTAGTATGTAAGTATCCTTCAAGTTTAAAGATACCTCCATATTACCCTCATATATAATACTTAAGTCAACAGCTTTCCACATATCCGCTCAAGACAAATCATTGATGTGAACCTTGTGAATAATCTCATAACCATATTGGAAATCGTCATCTGATGTTTATCGCAAGTCTATTGCTTGTTAGAACATGTCTGATCTTGTAACGTAAATTCATTAAGACTACAAAATTATATTATAACGAAACTTAGAGAAAACATAATATAAGTTACAGGAAACTGGGATGAGCCATTTAATTTAACAATTGAAGTTGAAGTAACTTTTAAAAACTCAAAACAGCTTAATCAAACTAAAAAAATTCTGAATTTCTAAATTCTGTAAAAAGCGCTGTATTTAATTTTAAATTTATTATACATATAATATAAAAAAAAATCAATATATCATTCCAATGATTGGAAAATCATGTTTATTTAGTAAGGAATAAGGATTAACGAATAATTACAACCAATTTAAATTTTAGATGAAATAACGGTCGAATTTCATCAGATATAATCAAATGAGTATCTAAATGAAATATTTAATTGTAAAAGAGAACCTATAGAAATGTTGGACTTTGAAAATATTTTATTTTTTAATTTTGTGATCGAAACAATAATCTTAGTTAATGTGTCCTAAGAAGTCTAAGAAGCAAATCTTTACTTAAACGTTACTGTAACTAAGGAACTTAACTTGCGACTACACATGACGACAGTATGCACATTAACGAAAGAATATTTAAATGCGTTAACATTAACAGCACATAACGAACAGTATCTATTAATATTTATCGCGTGATGATATTAGTTAACTTAATAAAAAAACACCCGTCACTTGACACGAAACGAAAACAGCATACCCGTATAGTGCTGTCAAAGCTTCTATATCGATTGTTACAAATACAATTTAGTTGGTAGCGTCTGACGATATTTTAATTATATGTTTTGTGTTTGTCGAATACAATGCACTATGTTTAGTATCTATTGATATTGTTATACATGTAATAATTAACGACTTCACAGCAATTAGTTTAGTTATTGTGGATATAGCGTCACTGGCTGCTCTGATATTGATATGTTAAGTATTTAAGTAAAAAGTTGTGTCTATTGAACATACAGTATGTAATAAAATTTTTAAAGCAAATAAAAATGAAAATAAATATTGAAATGAGAAACGGAGTTATAGTTATTTTTATCCATAACAGATGATTAATAGCAACAATTTAGCTTTAAAAGTAGAATTAATTGACACCTAGTATTATTACTGAGTATTACAGGTGACTTTAAAACAAGAAACAGCTCTTTATTGTTATTAAATTTAAATTAAGTCATTATTGAACTTTTTTATGAGGACGTTGTATTGAAAATATTCTCGCAGCTGCTTCCACGACGATTTGAAAAGTAATGGATGTGGCATTCTTTTAAAGGTCAATATTGTACTTTACGGACTCTGGCATATATGTTTTGTTATTATGCTATTTGTAACTACTAAGTCTGCAATGAAGAGGATAAATCGCACTGTTTCATACTAAGTCCAAATTATAGTTTTTTATCTATGAAAAAGCGTACACTGAAAACAAATCTACGCATAAAATGACAGTAGCGCCTAACATCTGACGTTAATGATTGTTTATATACACTTTCGTAAGCTCAATGGAACTACGATCGGAACGCCTCTATACGATTGAAATTTACACTAGGGGTACTACACTGTCGGCCCTCACGGTCGGTATGAGTTTACTACTCTAACGTTTAAAGTCGTTTGCAGATTATACGACGACAAGGATTAGTTTTGCTTGTACTGTGTGTGTCTGTTGCTCTGTTAGCAAGGAATAGAGTACGTATTATTATTGATTATGTATCTATCTTTATTTTATTTATATGATTTGTTACTGCTGTCCTTAGTTTGTTTATGATAGAATTCATTGTTAAAATTTCAAAAAAACTTTATGGGCACAGATACCTCAGGGTTGTGGAAGACTACAGAAAACCGTAGTATAGGATTAACCAAAAGCTAGCACACCGATCACTTAAAGGGTAGATCCCACAGTAGCCTTGATTCTATTGAGCACGAACTAATATTAAATTAATTTTTTTAAAGGTTTGCTAAGATTAATGTAAAACTTGTTGTTAAGATTTCACTTACGCAGATCATAAAACACCCCAATTAAAATAAGTTAAAATTAGCTCTACTTGACATCCTTAAAGTATTTCTATCCCTTTTATATTGCATTTGAATGAAAGAAAGGCAAATAACTTAATTAAACCCATTTCTACCAAAACATAATTTCAGATAAAAGCAACTACAATGGCCAATAATCTTTCGATTGTTGGTAGGGATGTGCCATCTTAGCACGCAGTAGGGGAAGTAGTAATAGGAACGCAGCCTGTTGGTAAGTAAAATGAGGATTGCAAATGTAAAAATAAAATTAAAATGATTCACGAAATAAAACTTAACAATGATAATAATAAGAGCTATTTTTGTTTTTGGTTGGCTGAAAATGGCCAACACTTATTCCTTATTAATGCCACCATGAGGACAAATGGTAGGAACCATTGCAAACTTAAATCCGTCACTTAAAGACATTTGATGTTTTAATACATCTATGAATAAATAAAAACTAAATTAATATTGAATTCTATAAAATAATACGCAAGAAGAATAAGAAATCTATCTTCCTTTCTTAGTTTGTTTTCTATTAATTTTCATAGTAACGATTACTACGAAAATATTTAAAATTTGTACTCTGAATTTACTTATAAGTATTCAATGCTAGTGTTGGTCAATATAACCAATAAAATTTCCTTATCACGGTTTCTTATGAGTTAATCGAGCAGCGTCTATAATAAATAGTTCCTTATCGAGTGGCATAAATTAATCTCAAAGCTAATACTATATTTTTTATTCTACGTACATTTTAATTACGACCGTTAATTGAAATAAACGTTTCCGAGTTCATTTGCACATTTATTATAGATTAATACTTTTTAATTGCAATGCGACAGATAACGATATATATTATTAGAAAAATATTTCTTTTACATTCACTCGATCTTCCTCCCTCCCTCGATAAGCAAAGTTTGACGCTATAACTCGATAAATGACTCGATACCACCTGATGATAAGCAGTAGAGGAGTCCATATGTGAAGATAACTAGTGAAGCATGCGACATACTAACCACTTTCACCTTGCCGATCCAAAAAGTGCTTTTTCAGGCTTTTTTGAAAAGAACCCATTTTAATCGATTAAGCCTGTACAACAATTTTTCCCCATGGTTGGTTCCTGGATGTGTCAATCAAAATCTATTATCTCAAGCTACTCTGTGATTTGGAACAACTTACAATCGACAACTCGCATTGTCCTCGCATGGGTATGATATGGTTCTAAGTCCTTTAGTGTTTCTTCCACGTAGGAAGACCTGTGCCCTGCTGTGAGACGTTTGCTTTTGATGATTATAATAATGATAACCTCGTCCGACTGTTTTTTTTATATATAAAGCACAGCAAATGACTCGACACCACCTGATGATAAGTAGTAGAGGAGTCCATATGTCATTTTTTATCCGAAGTAATCCAATTGTTAAGAAAACCCTACGTTATACTTATAATTTTAGTTTCGGTTTGAATAAGCTGGATAATTAGCTAAACGCGTCATATCTAATCCGCCTTATAATACGTGGACTAAAGTAAGTCGATTCTAAACTAAGGCTATTTCATTTTTATTAATGGAGACATATAGAGATGGCATTAGTTTTAAGCTAAGACTAAGTTTAGTCCACGTTTTGTGGATTATGCCTAATCCCAATCTTGATTACTGTGTTCTTATATTACTGCCATCAGATAATTTCGTGAATTGAATAGTAATTTATAGTTGATTATTTTATATTAATAATAGAATATGAAGAATTAATAATTATGTTTTAAAATGTGATAATAACTTATGTATATCGGTTCCTGTCTTCATCGCATAAGTATGGTACTATATATGGTTCAGAAACATTACAAAATTCAATCCAATAATGCAAACATACTTATCTATGTTGATTGCATTGCTAATTGTAACCAAACAATATCCTTTTGTAATAAGGCAACCTACTTTTTGTCGCAAAATACGAAATTATACAACATTCTGGCAACAATGGACGAGTGTTGCCAGCATTTTATGTTTAAGCGGTCGTATTTTCAACTGCAAGTTATGTATTTAGTTTTTTAATGGCCGTTAAAGTTAAGGTGAGGTTGCACAGGGAGACGACGACTCAAATTCAACCAGTTACATCTAACTCTCGCTCCAAATTAGAACTTAGAGCTTGTTTATGAACGCAATGTGCAAGAATGATACGTATAAAAACAAAAAGAAATGTTCTTTCTGATTTATTCGCCAGCGGTAATGGCCGTCGATTTGTTACCACCATTACATTTGATCTTTTGGATATGGCATACGCATTACATATATATTATATACAAACTCAGAAGCCAACAGGGACATGATGAGGCTTGAAGCAGCTTTGGACATAAGAGAAGTGTAGATACAGTCGCCTTTACAATAGTTTAACTAAAATAGAAATCAGACTTATAATAATTAGATTTACTAATTAGATGATTTATTAATAGGATTTTAATAAAATATACCGCTTAATGTGAATTTGCAATACTAATCTCACCCTCCCGTCCTCGTCTGTGATTTTATGTCAGTTAATCCAGACTGTTGCGTTAAATTGAAATACATAAAGTTTCACGTGTAATTTAAAGCGAGAGAAGTTTTAGTAGGTTTAATATAAATTGTTTTATTAAACTCGCTCGTATGCAAAATGCTTGCTTCTTTGAGCGGTGGAACTATTTTGATTTCGCCTTCCAGGTATGTAATATGTGATTCTGTATTCCTGGTAATCTGTAGTGTTTAATTAAAAACGGCTTTAGAAACGACATGTTAAGTTTGATTTTGTTTCAATAACTGTGGCATTTATATGCGAACTCTGAGAACATTAACTTGAAAAACATCTACGTCACGATAGCTTTTACTATAAACAGAAGGAGATAGAACCATATGATACAACGGTTAGTCTCAATGTCCCAATATTTAAGCCACCAACCGTTTTGTTATTTCAATAAATAATGAACATAGTATGATAATCGTTTTAAATATTACAATGCCGTTTAAGCTTCCTAAATATTAGTTTAATTAAGTGAAAACTAACCAACATATGGGGCCACACGTGTGTTTAAACAATATTGTTTTTACATTGATAACCTATATAAACAGCATAGTGGAACAATCGCTTCTAGAATTAACGCCGCGTTTACATTAGATTTTATTAAGGCTTTGTTGCTTACGTAAAAACTAAATACTTATTTAATTACAACAAAAAGCGTACCTTATCGTAGGCAAGTATACTTAGGAACTTATAAATTGAGCTGTATTGTGCCTAATAAGTAAGCCTTTCATATTCAGAGTTCTAAAAAACAAAGCAACTTCAGCGATGGTCAACACAGGATGGGTCAGAAAAATTGTGGGGTATCTCCAAAATCGCACTTCGATACGAACGTCATGTCGTTGGCCCCAGTAGTCGCTGCAAGCAGGTCGACATTGCAGTGATGAGACTGATGTTTCTTTATCGCACAGCCATACCACAGAAAAAGACATACCTGGTGACGTCACATGTCATTTCTAAAATGGCGACTGTTAAACATAATTGCCTTATTTTAACGCATATCATAAAACATGCCGATTAAAACAAGTCAAAGTTGTATGAATCATGTCAACTAATTTGACGCTCCTAAAATTCGTACTTTCATTATCTGATTTGTACGAAAGAGAGGAAAGTAACTTAATTTTAGTTTTAGTAACGCTAGCAAAATCGACATCTAGCCTACATCTATTCATCTATAGTTTATTAAAGTAATTAAATGTCAATAAAACTAATTTTTCACCTAAAAATAGTATTAATAATAAATAACATTTCAATATATATACTATTATTATTTAATAAATATATGTTTGTATATTTCCCTTTTATATACCTACTGCCTGCGTGTACCTACTACCTACCTACTGCGTGTACATACTTTATCAATTACAACAAGGACGATCTTTTACACCTTAGACATATGACTACCATCCGGCCGAGTGGTCAGTACCCCTGTCTACTTAGCCATAGTTCCCGGGTTCGAATTCCGGTAGGGTTGGATATTTGTACGATGAGTACGAATTTGTTCACGACGCATGCATTATTTAGAATATTTATGAAATTTATATACATACTACTATACATAGATACTATTATTTTCCATTGCCTAGTATCCATATCATAATCTCTTAATGATGCTTATTTTGGGCTAGAGAATTGGTGCGAGTTTGAGGAGTATTATTACTTCACTTATAATCTTTAATCTTCCTAGTCCGTTGACGACTCGAGCGACGGAAGAATATCCCTTCGCAAATTAGGCTGACGGTCAAAACGACAGGTAAAGGAATCAGCGGACAATCCTGCCGTTATCAAGCGATATAAGATGTATTTCTGCACAAACATGTAACGGCTAGAAAAGCGGTTTATCAGCTTTCATTTTATATAAAGCTCATTAAATGACTCGACACCGTTTAATGATAAGCAGTAGAGTCTATATGTGAAGATAGCTAGTGCAGCATGCGACATACTACCCTAGCCACCCTCACCTTGCCGGCCCAAAAAGTGCTTGTAATCAATTTGCCGATAAACAAAAACCAAAAGAAAAGTAGTAAAAGTTATTGGTCACAATGTATACGTAACTAAGAGCAAACACGATGGGTAGTGGGAAGAAATACGGATATCAAGTGTGTTGTATTAGATGGACGAGTTTCCACCTAATATTTTATTACAGGTCATACAGATCGTTGATAAGACTGCCCTGTAGAACAACTCAAGCGCAATAAACAGCATGCTTAATACTGCAAATTCTTGATTTCGCTTTAAAAATATTATATAAGTTATTATAGTAGTTAGTTATTTATGAATATATAACAAAATAGTAGACTGTTAGAAATTCTACTGTACACAACAATTGCATATAAATTATAATATATCTCATACTCACACTTATTATGCCACTTATAGCCCCAATTAAGCATAATTACTATATTAGCATAATTATTAACTATATTAGAAATATAGTCACAAATATCCAAGAATAGTATACGAATACTCGTCATACAAATATCTGCCACTAAGAGGATTCAAATCTGGGACAACTACAATCTTTTCGTTTCAAGTAAGTAGGTAATTTTATTTCTTAATAAATAATTTCATATCAAAAGGCGTCAACTACGTTCACTGTTTTCGTATTTTTTATATTTTTCTCGTTTAGTTATTAAAGTAGGGAATTAATTGAAAATAAAATTATCATTTAACAAGCACGTATAAACCACAAAAAATATTCAAAATAGACAGTTTCCGAAAGATTATTTACGTATATAAATAAAAAATATACAAAATTAAAGTTTTTCCAAATATATATATATATATATATATATATATATATGTTAGGAAGATATTTATCAGTAGGCACACGGTCCATTTTCACATAGAATCTATTTATATTGAAAAATCTCCATTCGGTCTGAAATAAAAATATGTTTTGGTACAAAATTCTCGCTACCTATAAATTAAAATTGTACATTTAACCCATAATTCGTCAAGTGTCCGAAATATTATACGAATAATATAGAAACACGAATCCTCATTGAATTTCTAATAAAATATTCTCCAGCATTAAAACAGTTGAAAAAAAAATATTACATTTTGTTTTTTATAATGTCAGCATAGAGAACCTTACTTCTTTATTTAAATAAATTCTTTATTCAAAAGCAAAATGCCTTCTATGATTCAAATAAAAGACGCCAAAAGCATAAGATAAATATTATTATTGCTACTAGATATTTTAATGCAATAGTTAATTACATATGTGAACATTTGACGAAAGTAACTTAAAAGCAACAAGTAACTAAACACTAACTTCAAACTACCTATTTCATATTTTAATCCAGCCATATAATTTTTTTCCCGGTATTATACAAATTCCGATTCGAGGAATGATAATGTAATAGATCATTATATTGAGACGAAGAAATAAGCGCTGTTACAAAGTAACCGGTAGAATCACAGCCTTCGAAAAAAAAATATATATCGTGGTTCATTTTTGGATTCCAAAGTCATTCACAAATAAGTTAAAATGAGTTTCAATGAAGTATACATTCATTTTTTTATCATATACAATTTATTAGCGACCAACTGTATAAGAAACTATTACCAGAATACTACGTAGGTAAGTATAGTAATTCAATTAAATACCAGTTATTCTAAAATGTACTAAATAATTATCATTATCTAGCATTCAAAATTCAATGCGAACAGACAATTTTTTAAACTGTGACTACTCTAACATTAATATTTCTCTCCTTTTTATTCCGAGTTAAGCGAACTGCGTCTCGGAAAACCTCCTAAGTAGACGTTACCCTCTTTCCGGGGGAGTAGCTTTACTGCAAGTAGGTAGGTGTCTATACGTCTGTAGTGGTCTGATTGAAGGGCGGGCGTGAGGGCGGAAAGTCATCCGAAACGGTAAGGTAGGTCATTGAAGACGATTGGCGATTGACAAGCCACTCTGTTTGCTCACATACGTAAGTATTATGAGCGTTAACAAGTTACTTATTTAAATAATTAATTAATAATGAAAATTTACTTGTGATTAGAAGGATTGATAAGAAATTGCTAAATATTTAAGGTTTCTTATGCAATCTTCCAATTTAAATATGTCTTTTAATAATAAAAAATATATTTCTATCGTTATTGTAATTTTTTCGACAGGAAAAATATTTGGTAAGAAATTAACTTTAAAAGGTTACAATAAAATTGTATCTAAAAACGATACGCAAAATATCTAGTTACCCACAAATGATTTAATCGAAAGATCTTTGGAACATTGACCTCACTGAGTGGCTTACACACAACCTCCTGTGGAGGCACCTATATGACACGCGAGCCGGATTCACGTGTTCAAACCCAAACACGTTGTGCAAGTGGTCGCCGGGTGACTACACATCGAATATTACCAATTCAAACTGCACCAAAAGTCCACATAGCTACCATTTTTTGCAGATACACCACCAAACTTTTTCTCTGTCGGGAAACTGTTAAACAAATGTTTTAAGCAGAATACAAAGTTCGTCACACCGGCAGCCCACCGCCGAGCGCTTGTTTCTACGTTCCCAGTACGCTAGTTGACACGAGGTGCAACACCTATTGATCCGCGAACACTTAATAACTTTCACATTAGCAGTAAACGAGTAGTGAAGACTAAAAAACCATTAATTATGTAATGCTGTACGGAATGGAAAGTTTCGCGAGGGTGCAGGCGGGAACGGAGGCGCGGCGCGGGACGGGGGCGAACGGCGGGAAAACTTTTACGAGCGTTTGGCGTACTCACCCTCTCCTCCTCGCGGATCATCTCAGCGATGCCGGGCCGGATATCAACATCGTCGGCGTGCATCGGAACAGCTGAGGCTTGCACGAGCGCCGAATCTGTTGGAGTGTCGGCGGGAGCGCTGGGCGTGCTCGGCGAGCGGCGCGGCGGACTGGGTCCCGGGCTGCGTTCGTTGGACAACCGGCGGCGCATTTTTGGCGGCGACTCTGCCTCGCGCTCGACGGGCCTCTTGGCGCTACGAGATTCTACACCACCACCTCCGGGCCGCAGAACAGCCTGGTCACCGCTCACATCCGTCAGTCCGCGTACCTTCAACGTCTCTGCTACCTTGAGCAGTGCCGTGATCTGGTCTTGCGAGACATTTATTTCTCCTCGGTACATGAAGTCGACGACCGCCTTCAAGTCACAATATTTAATATCGCGCATTATTATGATCGGGTGCCGGCACGGATTGTCCATAAACAAACTTTGGAAGTAGGGACTGCAGGCTGACAGCACCACCTTGTGCGCCTTCAGCTTCTGACCCTCGCACGCCAGGGTCACGTCCACGAAGGATTCGGTTTGCAATAGCTGGCCGAAGCAATTGGCCAGGTTCGATTGATAGTTGTTCCATCTCAGGCAGAACTGCTGCGGCGAGCCGTCGGCGTCTCGGCTCTCCATGGCCGCGGGTTCTTCCTCAGCCGGCATCGTTCTGCAACGTAACGCGGAGTTAGTGAGAGACCGCGACACATGCAGCACCGGCGATGACTCGCGAGTCACTGAACGGGCGCGGCGGTGGCGGGCTGCGCGGGGTAGCGGGCGGCTGATGGGCGGTACGGCCACGCTTCTGGCGAATAGCCGCGGCGCGCCGCCTACAGCCCCGCCTGCTGCCCCGCGCACCTCCTCCCCCGCATCGATCACCAAGGCACCCGCCGGCGCGCGCGCATAGTCTTCGTGTGCCCGCTCGCACATACAATTCCAAATAACATTACGCTTTATTTCTTCAACATTGCATGTAAAAAAAAACAAATCTGATAATACGTGTCAAATTAGAATTTCCTTATAGTATATTTCTTTACCTTTATATACGGAAATTTCTTTCAACTGTATTTCTCATGAGAATAAATCTTAATTCTTGCTTGCTTTTATAAGAGGTATTTCAACATCATTACCACTGTGTAGAAAAATTTATGAAATCATAACTAAGATAAACAAGTACCTACTTTCCAATCTTTGAATACATACCTATCTACCTCTTTAGCAAATATTTTCATTGATAGGCAGACAATATAAGCATTCACATCTTTGATTACCTGTCTATGTTAAGAATTTAGGTATCTAGTGCCTACCTAATTAATTGGAAGGTAGCGGTACAGGTAGGCAAGTATTTCAAAATCATACCTACTTAGTGTAACAAATGAATTTAACTAAACATTCATTAAACTTATGATTACATGATGTAGTTTTATCGATTTTGATAGAAATGAGGTAGGTATGTACCTACATGATTATTGATTAGGTATCATATATTTTATATAGGCTATCAAAAAAGCTTATCTAGGTACAAATTAGGTTAATATCTCCTTACTTATAATCGAGTGAGTATATATAGGTATTTAGTTAAAGTTATAACCTACACCTAACAGGTACAGTGTAATCTAGTTACAGAATTTCAATTCCATATCTAACGTAATTCTATAAAAATCTTTAGTTAAATATATCGGTAGATTGGTAGAAAATCTTGGACTTAAAGGTAGCTACGATTATTAAAAACTTTTATTTCATTATACCTTAAAAATCTTTTTTTAGACAAGCTTTAAACTAACCTTTTGGTTACCAAGTATTACATGCAACAACGATTTACTTTGTTAAATTCAAATAGGTACTTATATACCTACATAAAAAGCTAAAATATAATTGAAAGACATAACGAAATTACTTAGAAGAAGATAAATATATCGTTTTATCCTTTCACTGATTATAGCCTAACGCGTTCCACTGTTCGGCCCAGACCCTCCTACAAGATAGAAATAAGAGAAGATCGCTTGAGAAGTTATACGTACCGACCTATTTATAGGTACCAACATTCACGGAAAAGTTTCAATTTTAGCTTGCTTGTGAAGTGACCTATAAGGCTAGTGTTAAATCGATCAACATTAAGAACAGCCGTAAAATGGACTTTGAGGCCCTTTGAAGCTGATGAATGGGTTACAATAGATATTGCTTGGCACTTACAAAGCATAGGTTACGGAGGTCTACTACCAACATAATTGTTAAAAACTAAGTGAAGCTCATTCCCGTTGTGGTGGCGATCATAAAAACAAAGCAACTTTCGTCATGGTCGGTCTTAGATGGGTCAATCAAAATTTGTATACCCAGTATTCCCCGTTCAAGGACTATCCTCCGATATTCTTAACGATGATTAATATAGCTAGGTATGAGTGTGATTGGGGGTCAGGTGAATTGCTCGTTTGAACCCAAGTCACCCCCGCAAAGGGCAATGGAGTTACCGCGGAGTGTTAGTATGAGCCACTGGGTGAGCTCCAGTGAGACATGCCTGACACATAACCAGTGGCGAACAGGTCCGTATACGGATACTACTACTACTACTACTTCTAGAGTAATACTCGAGAAAAAAAAGATATGATCGTGATAAATGTTAATATATTTTTTATATTATAATAATGATACGATTTCTGTGTAGGTTAATTATAAACCATGCTAAAGTTGCGGTGTCCATCCTCATTGCATGACAGACTTAAACTTGACGTGACTGGCAGATCCTAAATTTAGATGACGTTCGACACCTGACGAGAAAAAGACGGGAATTGCTCAATCAGTAGTTTTATTAGTAGTTACGTCCTAGACTGTACATATAACATAGTAGGAAGGAACGCAACGTTCTGTCACACAGACTAAATAGTTGACATGCAACGTCAATTCGGACAATCTTTATCAAGTGTTGCACGAGTTAGTACCGCAAATTACGTGGCGGATGAAATAACGCACAGACAGATGCTTGTATATAAGTTTTCTAGTCCGTTCTACACACAAAACAAGTCATAATTTATACCCTACACAGTGATAATAGGGTAGTACTTACCTAGATACAGTTCTACGACCTACACGTTCATTTAATTATGGTTTTTAATACTGTTAACCTATCAAGCCGTACAATCCAGACATAGCTTTTAATTGACTCGCGTGGTTCCATGCAGCTCAACAGATTAAAATTATTGTTCTAGTTCTAGACGGCTCAATAGATGACAAAAAATCTATATAAATTAAAATTTATTGAACAATTGTTTGTTTATCGGACCAGCCTAGACAAACTAGGACGAAAGGCTATGCTTCTGTTATTAAAACCATAGTACTCGGAACATGCCAACGAGCTTATTTATATAAATGAGGTATATTTTAGTTTAAATATTGATGTATTGTTTTTAGGTATCACAAATAGTCTTTTCATAATATTATATTATTTTATACTATCTCTTATTTTGTCTTTCAGATGAAGGTGGTTGAGTTTTCATTGTCATCAATTGAGTTCTATCGTTTGTAAATGAGAACTCAACTGTTTGAGTTTCACGCTTCTGTCCATTCGTACTTATAGACAGACAATAACTATCTTCTCGGTTTGTGAGCATCAGCAGATCAACTGTTAATGCAGTTAGGACATTTTGAAAATTACGGTCAGAGGTCAGTGCAGTATTTATCCAAACACTTGCCTTTTACATTCCGACCATAAAAGAGTATGATGTATTTATGGCATGAGACATGGAGACTAGGATGGAAAACAGGTGATTTTACGTCCTCTCTGATTTAAAATGTCATTTTATGATTTTACTGGTGTCTACACATGTCATCAGATAGATCATCAGCTTGTTTGAAACGCTTTCTCATTGATAAGGAAGATTATGATAAGGTGTCTCTCATCATCATCATCATATCAGCAGAGAGACGTTCATACCTGGACTAGGCCTCCCCCATGGATCTTCCAACGGAACGGTCATGCTCGCAATTATTTGGGTTACGTAGGCAACTTTAGTTCCCTTGCAGATTTCATTTTTTGAATCAATCACGCATAGAAAGCATAGCCTTCTCTATTTCCATATGACTTTGAACCTTTTAATGAGGCCCATAAGGTGTCTATGAAGGTACGTATGTGAAGTATATAATAATAAATAGGTACTGAATTTAGTGAATCAATAATTTACTTTGTATATTGCATGTTGACTTGAGGAGTTCATTCGCGTGGTGGTTGGAGCACTCTGTTTATGATTAAGTCCCTGGACGGGTCAATCGAGTGAACTCAATCCCGCACAGACCCCACAATATAAATGAAATCTTGAGGAGCTCTTTGGCGTACAGTACCTTAGCATAATTTATAAATGAAAAATTTTTTTTGAATTTGCCATATACCTATTTCTGTGCTATATCGTGTTGAAGCGGGGTACGCGATTTTGAAGCTTGAATCTGCATGATAGAGTTCTATTGAAAGCCGTAGTTTCTTAGGGAGTTAGCACTATTAGCAACTAGGTATATTGTTTTGTCAACTTTGTCCCGCTTTCACCTACCAACCCACATTGGACCAGCGAGGCTGTCTTATAGCCCATACTGCTGTATGTGAAACCATGAAGTTGTGCCCAGCAGTGGGTCGAATAAAGGCGGACGATGATATTTATTCTGTATGTTACAGTGTTTCTGTCGTTAGCAATGAGTTATGAGTGTATCATTGACATCACGGTTCGTAACCTAAAGACAAAGGACAGACGAAAGTCTGTTGTGTAAAACACAGAGAATTAAGAAAAAATAACCTCTTTAAACTGTTTTTAAGGAAAAGAAAGCGATTGTGAAACTTTGTTTGCTATGACGAAAGCAAGGCTCACTTGTAGAAGTACCTAAGTGGTTTTAGTTAAATTTGTTGCAAAGAAAATGTAGAAATCTGAACTACTGACGTCGATGCGTTGGTTCCCAAATGAACCTTCCCGTAATTTATAGATGCAAAATTATTTATCACGTGGGGATAGATTCAGGCTGCAAGTTAGAAATAACAAGTTGTCCGCTAATTTACATTAATCGGCAGTCCTAGCCTTTATATTAAATTTAACCTAAATTTAAATTTAATTCAACAAGACTTGTAGTCGAGGCCAGAACTTCAATTCGCAGTGAGAGAAAAAGTTTTTTACTTGGTTTGTTTGGTGGTAGGGCTTTTTCTAAGACCGCCTGACTAGCTTCCATCATTTAAGTCTGCTGTCATAAAAGGTCGAGCCTCTCGGTGAGGATGTATATGAGCTGTTAATCCTATGCAGTTGAGGAATCCGGGATGTAGTTCGCTTCCATCTTCGACCTTATCTTCACTTACCATAAGGTCTGATGAAGGCCTAGCGCTACCTCGTTAAAAATAAAATGAGAGTTAATCAAACAAAAAAACTATACGATCAATTTTTCTTGTCGTAATTTTTTAACTCTATAAATTTTATTCATTATTGTGTTGGTTGTATTGTGTAGTCTATTATATATATTTTTTAATCATATCATGACTTTTTTTAGAACCGAACAAGTATTTGTACTTTTTTACCATTTTATATTTGATGCCACTTATTGACAATAATATATTAACAATTATAATGAGGTACAGAAATGCTCCGGGTATATTTTTATACACTTATTTATTTATTTTTAAAGTTTAGTTAGAATTTGTTAAAGTGTAGTACTGATATAGAATATTTTTGTCTCTTATTAAGTACAAAGCAATTGTTTTTGCTACTTTCTTGTTTGTGTACGAATCCGTCGATATGTCCTAAGAGTAGTCAGTCAACATTCGAGTTAACGAGAATTCTGTTGAATTCAATTACTAACAAAGGCAAAGTGATTTACGAGAATTTAATATCAACAACAATAATGTTTTTCTCAATATTTACTCATAAAAAGATTGTTTTTTAAACAACTGACTTTCTTACGAGACTACCAGAAATGGTGAAGTTACACTTCTAAACAAACATTTGATTTATTAATTATGCTAAACATCGGCCCCTGGGGTAGTGTGACGACCTTAAGAATTCTACCAAAATTAAATAACTTAATAGAAAAAAATATATAGTAACAAATAATATAATAAGAAGCTAATCTAAAACAAAGGAATTATTACTGATGTGTAAGTTATTATCATTTATTTTTGCTCTAGTGAAGAGTACAGATTGTCGAGTTGCATCATTTGACATGAGAGGCACCGAGATAAAGGGAGATACAAGATTTTTATTATATATTAGTTTGATACAGTACTGCATTTAGTAACAGCTTCACGTTATGAATATTTTAATATAATCACAAACTATACACATTCTTTTTAAAGTAATCCTTATATGTTTTAAAAATACGCAGGACTTACAACTTACAACTTACACCAGGACAGATCAAAATTTTACGATTAAGTTATAATCAAGCAATTGTAGGTCGTATCCTGATGTACGGCCTGGATTATTCCTGGAGCACGTCGACCAAATGGGACCTTTTGAGCTTCCCCAATCCTTATGTCCGCTGTCCTGGAATACCTCCAAGATGTGCTTACTAAGTACACCCGGAGTCAGCAGCCTTATATCTTCAGGACTGGGATAGCCCAGTCCAAAGAGACCCATTCTTTTCCTGTCAAGAGCATCACAGTTACATAGGATGTGTTCTATTTGATTGTAGATAAATTGATCTGTGCTTTTAGAAATATACCTGGAAAGCTTTGTATATAAAAACTGTGATTTCTACGTTAACTTGTCAAGCCAGACTCAATTGATTTTTTCTAACTATGGGCAACATAACACTACATATCACAGATTATGAAATATACTGTCTGTAATGACGTCATAACTTATGTTTCATAGAACTAACATCCGCATTATTATCTCTATAGATATAGAATTTGAAAATCGAAAAAAGAACGACTTCACTTAAAAATAAACTGTGTTCGGAGCTCTTTTCGTTTTTCGTAATTATACAACACAGACATTAACAATTAAACTTATAGGATCAAAGGGTACTACAGCTTCGTTCCAAACTCATCAATCAAATCACAAATCAAGACCAGTGTGTCTTTGGGTGCTTTTTTGAAAAATGTAGTTTATAAATACTTTTGATTGCCTCTTTAGCGCCTAAGAATATATATTTATCTCATATTTCCATTAGTAGTGTTACAAAAAATTCAATATGTTTGATGACATTTTCGTTGATAGTTGACATTTTTGACGATAGTTTTGTGCGGTGTATTATTGAAATAATAAAATAAACATTAGTAAAATATTTTTTCGATAGCACGGTAACTTCCCTAGATATTATAATTACAATTTGAATCGCAGAAGCTCTAAATACACGGTTACTGCAATATGACGTCACGCCGTGGTTTTTGCATGCATCGCGGTACGGTACAACTCTATTCAACAGCTATATTTAATATTATAATAATGTAAGTGGTTTCATTAACAATGTTTAAAGTAATTGTATGGGTTATCCAATGATATTGTTCTTTTCATTAATTTAATTATATCAAAATGGAAATGCCTATCAAACTTTGGATGACTATCAAATTACGTAATAAGCTTTCAAAGTAATTGTTGTTCCTTCCATAGTATTTTTATCTGTATTTTATTAATAATTAAAATATGTCAACCCTGTCAAGATCTCTATATTGTATAAAATCACTTTCTTCGTGTTATAAATATTTGCTCTTTTCACGAAATTATAAAATGTTAAGAAAACGAACCAATTGGTTTTAAATAAAGCTTCCACATTACGAACCCTTGACTGAATAAAAATGTATTCTTTCTTAATTTGTCAAGGTCAAGGTTATCGCGATCATGACGTACTTATTGCTGCATGTAAGAAGCGGCTGTAAGTACCTTCGAGGTTGATTGTAGCAAAGGATAACATTTCAAAGGAAATAGGACCTTAATTTACGGTAATACAGTCCCAAATTATTTATTTCATTTTTGTAAGGAACTATTCACCGCGATAAAAAGAAAAATAATTATTTTCCATTATTTTACGTGGAGCAATCACAATAATTGTTAATACTATTAACAATTATTGTGATAATAATAATTTTAATTGTCAAAATACAAGATAGGGACAGCATATTTAAGCGTAACAAGTCAACTCCATTTTAACTCTTATTACAACTGACCAAGGTACTAGCCAATTACAGTGTGTCACTAGGTTTGCAGCCACGTCTATCCTCAGCAAACATAAATAAACAAGCGAAGGGCCCAGCCGGTTTAATTTGTTCGGATTATATTTTAGCGATCGTCACTATTTACTATTTTGTTAAGATGTTGCTGGTGTGGTGATATATAGGTTATTTCAATATAACCGACATTTTTATATGGAACTTTCCTAAGATTTCATTATTTTTTGTTGTTACATGTTTTTACTATAGATTATCAACAGATGGTTTTGCATACGAGGCGTGGAAAGCTGTCGTAACTACCTACATGACATAAATAAGGTGACAAAATTCAATGCCTCGTAGTTTTAAAAAGTGGCTTAAATTAGCTTCAGAAGTGTGGTATTTATTTACCCAAATCATTAAATTTATCTTTTATAGCAAAATATTAACTGAAAAAACATTAATCATGTAGGTACCTTTTATCTAACTATGAGAGGGCGTCAATTCAATAATAAGAAATAAATTAAATCTAAAATTCTTATTTCCTTCCAATAATGGATAGAGAATTTAAAAATGCTAAATGTGTCAAAAAATCCAACTTTATGTAGCAGCATTTTGTAATATACTTACATCTTGATTACTTCTAGTAAGGACCTAAAACAAAGAAAATAATTTAAAATTAGTAAATACATTCATGCTAGAATTCGATAAAGGCACTCCAATTGCGACACTATATATATACAATTTAGGATTCATTTCATCTGAACTGTTCCTATAAAGCAACTAAATACATAGTTGCATTTTTACCTTAAATATCATGAGCCAAAGGATTAGCAGTCTATAGGAAAGATCTATGTGGTATTGTATTCAATTCAACCACTTGATCAAAAACAATACTAAAAACCTACTACGAAACACTAGAAAGGCCTTTTAATTAGGTTAGAGATTCAGCGTTGCACTTCTATTGTTTCTGGAAACAACTTACAATCATCTATAAAAAATTATCGCTTTTTTGTTTTTTCAATATTGTTATTTTTTTTAATATTGAGTGGTTAGTTTCAAGGTCAAAGTAAGTCAGTCAAAGACCGTCAGTATTATCGACTTACCTGTCTATTTAATAACTTTATATAAAAATATGAAACACGTAATATGTGTTCATAAAATTTAGAGATCGCCCTCGATATCTCTGGGATCCCATTCTGACTTGGCAACTAATTGAGGAGAATACAGTCTATCGAATAAAATTTCTTCTATTAAACTACTCAACAAACATTTTACCGAGTAGACGATAAGTGACGATGTTGTCTTTAATACCTATTGGACGATTGATAAATCCAAGCTTATTCAAGACATCAGACATAAGAAAATAATTTTAAAATTTAAATTAAGAACCAGAACGCAGATAGTGGTTACTTAACGAATCGATAAATAAGAATACACAGCGAAACGTTGATGATTTCCGAGGAAAATAAATCGAAACATTTGATTGTAAAGAATGTAGTTTACATAATATGAGAAGCAACATTTGTTCACATTGTACTTGAACAACTTGCATAAGTGATATAGACCGATTTATAAACAAATTTTTTCCAAAGATGAATGAAGTCTATAGACCCTATCATTGAACGCAGAGTTATTATAGATCTTCAACACAGTAATTTACTCATTATCACTGTAACTGCAGGAAAGAGCACACATTATATAATGTATTAAGCCTCACGTTGTGATAATATATTTACACATTCTAATTTTTAAACTAACTTTTTGTACAAAAGCTAAGTATGTAATAATTTTGCCATAAATAATTTAACTAATACTTGAATCCTTCTTGGGCAAAATTATGATAGGCATTACACTGAAATTATTTAATTCTAATATAATCTATTATGTAAGTGGAAATAATATTCCATATTTAAAATAGATGTCTCAAATGGCTTTTGTCTCTACCATACGACAGCACTTACGACAAATGCAAACAGAAACAGCTACCCAGAAATAGTCTCATGAAAAGACAAAAGCGGTTTGTTATAAAATGAGAGTTAAAGAAATACGGCAACATAAAGTTGTTCCTCGAAGCCAGTTGCGTATGTTTAGTCGGGGTGTATAAAATATACATACAAAAGTGGACCCTTACGGCAAACAAATACGGGTAACGCACGCTGACACGATGGCTAGTGCATCAAATAGACATGACATAAAATAAAATAATATGGTGAGAAAAGAAAGCGATCTCAGGGTTTGAGTCAAATTGTTTTAACTAAGGGGAAAAATTATGTAAATAAATGTATATTAATGAGTCAGTCGCTCAATCACCACATACTCGCTTAGCGAATTGTGGAAAGTTAAAATTAATTTGCAAAGTAGACACTTTGCTGATATCAAGTAAAGTCTTCTAATGTTTATTTCTAGCGTTTTAGATTTAAATAAAAGTCAAAATCGATTTTGCTTTTGGGACGAGTTCAAATAATACCTACTAATACTTAACTATACTATACTAATACTAGTATTTATTGAGAAATCAATATTATTTAAACCAAAATAAATAAAAGATATCGTTAGTCGAGCATGGCATTGAAAATTATAGCTGGCATAAATTCAAAACAGAGAACGGTAGGTTACATCTCTTCCTGCTGGTGTAAGTCGAATGAAACAATGGAAGAAAAGGGGTATAGAAACTGTTGTGGCGAATCTGTTTACTTCTTAAAAACAATAACAAAACCTGAAGTGTTACTGTGACAAAAGAGCATCCATACAAACTAATTTTCCAAGTTTCCTTTCTAAGCATTCTTAATGCTTTGCGAAGGCGGGAAAAAAATTCATGGTGTAAGTATATAGAACAAATATTATATTTTTTTGTGCTTGTTCAAATAGTTGGTAATAATAGAAATGTGGCAAGCGTGTTAGACCACCGGAATGGCTCTGGCGGAGTCCTGCGGTCACTCCGACCTTCGTTTGCGTGAATTATTAAAAATAATATAGAGTTAGGTTACAATTATATTTTTCTTGGATAACAATTTCTAGATTTAAAAGTAAATTGTAAAATGACATTTGTTCTCAGCGCCAAACTGTTTTTAAGAAAGAAATCCCAGTCTACTAGGAATAAAACAAGTGAAATGTACTATAAACAGACATGTATGTGTGTGTGACTGTGCACTGCTGCTGGGGAATTAATGAACGCCACTAGAAATATTATTTGATTGTACTCGGGATGTTTGTTACCTAATGTCGAGGTGTAGATGGATAAAGGGTGGAGAATTGTTATGTTTCGTAAAAGACCAGTAAACGAAACTCCATAATACTCTTGAACTGTAACATTTTTGAAAAAATTACATTTAATCTCACTTAGATGAATTAAAAAATAAATTTGATAATTTAGAAGCCATCCACTTCATTGATTTTAGTTTTGTTTAAAACATAGTTTTTCACATTTCTGAGTTATTTTAAACTTGCTTATCTGTTTGTGTATTATGTTCTTTAAAATTTTAAGGTTGCTCTGGATTGTTCTGGAATCTTATTAGCAGATCCTTACTTGCTGACACCCATTGTCACCAAGTTAGGACCACCTCAGGAGTATTCGCTATCGAATAAGAATTTTAAAATTAGTTGTCATGACATACAAAATAAAACAGTTAAACATAATATAAAAACATAGCCAAGTGAGGAGTTTTCTCTCGCATGCATAACAAACAGACCATTAATTTCAAATTTTGAGAATGGTTCATTAATTGCATTATGCGGTTTTCAAATACCCTTATCCTGCAATACAAGGTATGCGGTAAGTTCACCGAGGTCAACTAGTTACATATAAAATATAAGAGTAATTTCAAAATTTTCATAACAATTTCGAATTAATATGATTCTATTAACAGAAAAGGTTAGGGTTATATGTTTACGTGATTTTTATTTACTTTTAATCTGGTAAGTTCTACTGAGATCAAAGGGCTCGAAAGATTAATATTTGACAAATAAAGGTTAGAAAGTAAGTATTATATATTATAAGAACTAAACCAGAGTTTCGGTAGAAAGCGAAATCACTTAATTAATAAAATGAATTCAACTCATAATAAATACCACAAATATTCCATTAAATCGTCTCCCTAAATTAACAACACTATCCAAAAACAACAGCTTACTAAGATTATAATTACATTAAGACATAACATGCCATAAAAATAGGAGGCTCTAAATCAAACGGCCACATAAAATAACTACCGCCCTCTGGTATTTTTCATTATTTCACATTACTCATAAAAGTATGTGACGACAAAACGGCTCGGTGGTCACGCGAAACTCAACAATGACATCAATTAAAAAGCAAACACAAGCTTCTAAATCATAATCTTGAGGCTGTAACCGCGGCCACACGTTATTAATTAAGTTATAAAAAAGTCGTTGCTGAATTAGCATATTTATAGGGCAATAAACTTGTAGCCGGACGTGCCTAGGATTGTCTGCGGGTCCGATTTTTATTCTTTGACGGTGTTTAAGTTTTAAATGGAGCTATTTTCTGGCTTAAAGCCGTTGGTATATTAATTAGTCGGGTAATTAAAATATGGGCGTGTTAATTATAATTAATTCGCGTTTAAATAAGAATTTGTAAACTCGTTAATAATAATTCCATTTTGTAGATTTAAATCTGCAGACCACAGTGTTCGTAAATAATACTTTCATTGCGTAGATTTAAATCTGTAGACACAACATTCATAAAATTATAGTAAAATTGTACTTCCATGTCACACTACAGTTATTAGCTACAAAGACAGTTGTAACTGTACTATATAAATGCAGTTGTTGGTGTATCACGGTACTAAAGTGTTCTACTACGGACCTATTGATAAAAGCAACCATATTATCGATTACCGAAGATTCGCACGTACATTGCTATCGAGTGCCAATTTACACATTCCGAAATAAAGATTCGCGTCTACGTTAAACTGTTCAATTGTATAAAAGGAAACTTAGTACCCTTTTTTCCAGAGCTCACCAGGTCCAAGTTATAGTTACGATTGACGATTGACGATTAACATTTTGTGGAGGTACCAAATTGTTCTTGTATTTTGACGATACACACTTTTGTAGAAGTGTTCTAAATTCAAAACTCTCTGCATTTTACAATGTTAATAACACGAGCCAATTTCAACAAGAAATGTTGTAATGAAATCGAAAAAGAACTACAATGTTGGTAGTATATATAAACGTGTTTTATCTATTTAGCTTTGGGGTAGATCTTAGCTTTTATCTTACTTATAGCTAGTGATAATAAGGCGTAAGCTGGAGGCGAGCTACACTCAGTTTCCTAAGGCACAGAGTAACTAGTTCTCTTACTTCCAACTGCGTGACTAAACAATGCCGTTAACATTATTGTTATGGAGGCGGACTTCGGTAAAACAGTAGTAGCTAGCCATTGGACTTATGAAAAGCCACCTGTTGTGAACTGGCTGGTTTTATAGAATATTATGTAATAATTTTTGAATTTGTATTTTTTTTTTCATATATTCTTTTTTTCAGTTGTTAAAGTCTATATTATTAAAGGTTTTATTTATAACCAACACCGCCAATGACGAACATCGAGCCCCGGACCTGTACTAGATTACAGTGACTAGTGCCAGAACACAACCAAACCACAGAGACGGTGGTTGATTCATTAATCGCATGGAATTATTGTTTTGATTATAAAATTCATATTTCATCGAACATACAGTTGGGAGGTAGGCGTTATCCCATCCCTATCGACATCTCCAATTGATAAGTATTTAAAAGCAATTCAAATAAAATACGTCCATAACTAAATTTCTATTTACTTGAGTCAAATGTCAAATGACCTAAAAAATATTAAATTACCCTCTAATATATAAAAATCCGCTTGACCAATTTTTATAATGTTTTGTCTAAATTGAATAAGTCTGACAATAGGTTATCGGCTATTTTTGAAAACCCTAGGTGATAAGGATGGCCCAAATAGAATTTTCGTCGGGTCAACTAGTAATAAATATATAATAATTAAGAAATGTAGGAGCATTATAAAACTGTACTTCTGTGTGTATTTCTGCATGTGGACTCACGAGGAGTTGGGGCTATAAACTACAAGCAGGAGTTTGAGATTACTAGTGTAGATCCATGCAGAACCAAATTCGTCACGTTTGGTTGCTTGCATTTTGGTATCGATACCAAAGAGCTGGAACCACTCTACCTGCGAGCTCCTCATCTTGGTAAAGATAACTATAACTATAAAGCAACACTATAACAACAATTTAAAAAACCACGCATATTCACAAAGATTTTGAAATTCAAGAGGATACTAATATTTGTAGTGTATATTTATGAAGGCGTTTTTAATTGCCCGTTGTTTGATCACAAGGTTTCTCAGAATGACCGCTCTTAGGTCGAACCGACGACGACCAAATTTACTTATGCACATAGACACGTGTAAAATTAGATGGTAAAATATACTGACAGTCTGAAATTATAATTGTTACTAAAAGGACGGCAAGCCTTTCTATTGTTGTTTAAACTAAATTTTATTATTTGGGTACTCACATGACAAAAAATGCGCTATTTTAAACGTAAATGAATATCATAAAGATAAGATTGTGACTCTAATATACTGGTAAAAAAGGTCAAAATGAATAAATTATACTTATTTAACCTATCTTAAAACAAAAATTGAAAATGAAAGTGTCGTTGGTCTACGATTCGCTCTATTGTGTGAAACGATGAAACGTCCGTAGGTATTTACTTCATATTTAAGTAAAGTTTTTAAGTAAACAAAGTTAGTAAAAAGTTTTGATGCCTGTTTACGAACTTTATTGTTCAATACCTGAAACAATGCTATCAATGGCACAGAATGCAAAGCAATAAAAACAATAATTAATGATAAAGTAGTAAAGTAAATGCCGCTAAAAATATAAATCGATTAAATATTTATTAATTTTGGGTGGATTCGATACTTAATATCCTTCAGTTCCTGAGCATAGTAATGGATTCAATTTAAGGCATAGGATAATAAAAATATGCTAATATATCTTTATAGCATTTTTTAAAAAATCTTATACATTAAATTAAATTGAGAATGTCTAAAATAGAACATGGTTCATATATTTAAAACAACTTAAGGTAAAGAATACGGACTTTTAATATTATTCAAAGTCTTAATATCTGCAGTATTGGTATTTAATTCAATTGTTAATAAATTATTGAAAATATTATTGACCGATAATCGGTCACAATATTTTTTCTATAGCTAACGATAGGCCTACCTGGCAAAGAAATAAAGTATACTAGGCAGCAAAACCATAGTAAGCTGACATCTACCTGTAGAAAGAATATTGGAAACGGCTGTATATCACGAGACTTTAAATAAAGTTTAGATATTTCTAAGTAGTACTAGCATGAAGGACTTATATGCATGCAAGTCAGTAAACAACAAAAAGATCTACGCCGCGTAATTCTATTTTAGAATGTGCTGTTCCAATTTTAAATTTTTTTTATTGGCATGTGAAAAACGATTTATCTGTGTAATTTGCTAAAAATTTAAGGAATTTTCTTGCTGGAAATGTTAAAATTAACTTACAAACACTTAAAATCGTTTGGTATTTAGGGCAGGACCTTTCACTATTACACTTAACGTTAGGACTTGGAATGACTTAGGCGTAGACTGTGATGCTTAGCGCTATTATATAACCTTTCAAAAGATAATGCACTATAAGAACTGTCAGCAAAAGTGAAAAAATAATTCAAAAAATGTGTATTAATCTAAAATATTCTAAAGAAAGTCTTCCCAGTTTTGTATTCTTCGATTATTCGGCTATCGATCGTCGACAAGCTCATATGACGGACCAACTTTCCGACTCATTCAAGTGCGATCCTGACACGCTGTTAATTGGAAATGGACGTCCCGATTCGAGTTCCATTTGTTTTATTTGTCTGATAAACGTTTCTGAAAAATAGTTGTGTATTCTCCGTCTGCGACTATCTTTAAATAGAACCAAGTGATTGGCATAGCTTATCTAATAGTACTAGTTTTATCTAAGCCACAAAGTTACTTACTAAAATTAAAGAATACATTAAAAGTTTTAATTAATTTTAAAAAATCTCAGTAAGTGATTACAAGGCAAAAGATGAAAGAGAGCCGATTTCCTCAACCACAGTGAAACTGCGGAAGTTAATAATGTTATTAAAAATTTCAATAGATGGCGCTGCGAATATTCTGTTTTATCTGCTGTATTATAAGGTAGTCTACATAATTACAAATCGTATAGACTCTTATTAACAACTTTTGTTATAAAGAAAAGTTGGTGCCTTTACTTTAGTTAAGGGAGCCACTTTAGCGTCTGTTTTACTTATTTCCCAACAAGAATAATAAATAACGAAGTAATCACTGACACTATTCAATTAATATTACTCTGACGGTACGAAGAAAAATTTCTCAGAGATGCAATGTAGAAATGATTTCCATATCGCGCGGAGGAGGGGCGACCGCGCCCCCTTTTACATTTACTTCCATAAAACATTTTAATGGAAAATCGATGGTATAATTCAATTACTCGATGGCAGCGACTCCACAAATCCGCCATTTTTTCCCTTTCAAAAAGAAAACAACGTAGATTGCAGAGGCGAAAAAAACTATAATTAGATTGTGTCGGATCATTTGGTTAATGCGGTAAGTGGTCTTGGAGCTTGGCACTCAGAAATATTTCTTTTACTACACAAAAAAACACAATATCATTTTTGTTCTTTATTCCACTGCTGTCTCGTTGTTATATGCAGTGATTAGTGGTTAAACCGTTAGCCATACATTGCCACTGTCGTCTAGGCCTCCACTTATGCAATTATTCTGTGCATAATTAAAATGATAGAATAACAAACTGGGAATCGGGCTGTTCTTCAATTAATTAGCACTGACAATGACAGCGAAGTAGGATTCAAAGCGTCACTCCTTTGAACTTTAGTATTTGCTAACTTAATTTGTATTGTTGACAGTAGAAGTTGAGAGTTATGATCACTTTGTTTTTGAGTCAAAGAATGGCCACCAATACCACTATACCACTTGATGGTATATCCTGCAATTTTGTCAAAAGTTTACAAAAAAGTTGATTTTAAGAAATATTATTTTTCAATAAAAAATTTGATAATTTTTAGTTGTTCTAACAAAAATATGGTGAGTACTAAAATTCAGTCGAATAGATGTTTTGTAGCGTATTAGTATGTTGTTTTTAAATACGAGTGTAGCTCGTCTCTATATTCAACTTTATCACCACCTACAATCAAGTAAGATGACAAAATTAAAAATAAAGACCTACCTTTGGTGTTCAAAGACTTCACGACAGAAATTATAAATTGACCTATTAACGCTGTGTTATTAGACAAGATATAACAAGACGTTTTTACAAAAGTTGCAGTGATAGTCACCGTCATCACCACTTCAGTTGCTGTTGAAATTAGCCCAGAGCCTTGAGGTAATACCACGTGAATTGTGAATTTAAAGTGCGGCTAAAATATCGAATAATACTGTTTTAACGTCATATAAGCCTTGAGCAAGCTCGCAAGGATTATCAGTTAATTTGATATTAAACTGTCACCCTCTGATTTGTAGCACTTGTTATGCGACTGTACATATACCGTATAAAGATGACGATAGGACTTTCAAATCTAGTGAACTCAGTTAAAAGCATACGCTCTGATAGACGCGCGATATAAAACTCTTTTTTATAGTTTACGAGTAAAAAATCACACCCAATTTCAATATTAACGGGAAGCACTCATGGACAGTGTATAAAAAATATCTAACCTAACAATCTGTTATCAAAGTACTGTCTACAAATAATAAGTCATCAAATAAGTCATAAGCGTGCGAGCTGGTTTTCGAGACGCACGGACGACTGGAAGAAATACGCAGTCATTAAAATCATTCCTGCCGTTCTAGGTGTAACGATATACAACAAGAACGGTTGAAGTAAGTACCAATGTCCGTCACTAGATGGAACTGCGCGATTTTGCATCGCGGTAACGAGTTTTACCCAGCTTATGTATAGTTTAATTTTTTTATGGTTTATTATCAAGCCGAATTAAACTAATGGTGCTGTGAAAGTTTAAGCTCCTCGCGTGTTTCTCTCCCGAAGGAAGCCATGTGTCCAGCAGTGGTACTCAAACATAATATATTTGTTGTTGATGGCCGAAACGTGATATGTTGTTTCTTGTTTAGATATCAAAAGAGTTTTTGATCCACTGCTATGTATAGACAAGTTTATCTTCATGAGTGATAATATAGTTTTGTCTTCAGTAGCATAACAGAAAGTTGAAGGTTAATTGTTGAATTCAATTTATCACAATTTAAAATGTTGATCTGTTTGAATCAGAGTCAGATAGTCTAACAAAAGTAACAAACTGCTAGCAATATTATAAACAATGGTATAGACATTTGAAAGTTAGGAAATAATCGCAAAAAGAACTACGGAATGAAATACAAACTGTGCGGTATGATGTGACAAATCTGAGTCTTAATTCCATCGAAATAAGGGTGGTACGGTGTGTGTTGAAATGTCCCTGTGTACGAATGTTAATATCGGGACCACGGGCCGCTCCAGTGGGACTTCGAACGGTTGTTGCGGAGTTAGGAATAATCCGATTTTGTTGATACGGTATTTAATAGAACCAAACTGATGTTTTTATAAAAAACATATTTTCTTAGAGTAAGATATTTAGTAACATGTATAATTGGATATTATATTATTGAAACATATATTATATTATTGATATAAATACGCCTAAGTTCAGTAGTTGACGATTTAATGATTAATTTCTAGTAAGATTCCAGTTAGCTCCTGAGTGAAAGTTTATTTTTCATATGTATCTTGAACAATAAAGCGCTTATAGTAAATAATAATAAGATAAAGCATCAAAATATATTCACAAAAGTTATGATGAGAAAAAAGAACTATGTCTGTTGAATATTGAAAACTCACTCAAATACTAAAAAGTTCTCAGTTTAGCGTCTAAACACACCTTTACAATTTTTCCTTTGACATTACCTAATATATATAAGAAACTTCTTAATATTTGGCCGTTTCATGTTATGTTATGAAGACCCAATGCATCATAACTAAAAGAAAAAAGTAAGCCTAATCAGCGATAATAATCTACTCTTAACTATTTAACTATTGAAAGCTTAGTTCGCCAATTTACCACTTACGGCGCCACTGTTGCAATTATGATCGTGCAAAAATTACTGTATTGTATTGTCACCTTATACGAGTAAAAGCTTTAAGTCGTTTACGAGAATTTAATTTATACGTTACCTAAACACAAGCGTTAACACATAGGTATGTCGGTTTTAGTTGGTCTTATCGGCGTGAGGTGAAAACTGACGAAAAAGTAGACGTAAGAGTAATTACTGAATTATAATCTGTAAATACAACAATACACTGTTTTGATTTTTTATGATCATTCCTATATTCCTTTCAAGATAGGTTTACTATTACTTATTTAATTACTCAGTAATATATCTACCTAAACGTTCATGAACTTAACAACACTATATGAAGCCGACATTAACTTAAGTCGACAAATATAAGTATAAATTAAATATTGATAAATTTTATGAGAAGTACTTGTATAAAAACAATCTAGTTGTTCCGTTTATTATGAATACACTCAATAAAGTTTATTTGGTTCTGTCGTAACCCAAAACTTCAAAAACGTTGTCAAAATTAGTTGAGATCATTCGACTTGCTATTAAAATGTTTCATCAATTGATTGTGCATCTTCTTCATTCCTTTAACAGTGATGTGACTGACTGTAATTATGTCAGATTATAGCTTTGATATTATTTTTTTAATCTTATATATTGCAGTCTACAGAATTATACAGTTTAATCCTCCAATAATATAACCAAGCAAAACAATGTAGTTAAATACAAAAAATAATTCCCTTGTTACCATTCTAACAGGTCGCCCAGTAATTCCTTGTCGATCAAAATACCGCATCCTTTATACAGAAGCCTTTCGCACATGGAGGGACACCCGCGCGCCGTTCTACCACCAACTTTTGTTCTCTTTGTGACGGGTTCACGTTATTATTAAAAACAATAAATCGCTGAGGGCGCCACCTACCACTATTGCTTCGCTTTCACTTCGCAATACAACCCCCCTGCTCACCGCCCTCGCGCCCCTCTCCCCTGTATAATTACTAGAGTGAAACACGCAGTTCTTACTTGAAAATAGCAGTCCGATTGTTGATTAGTTTCGGGGCATTAATCGGTTATAGTTGCTGGGTGCAGCTGGGTGTTAGGTTCTTCACTAATGGTACATACTAAATCAAAAAAATATCTATATTTAAACAAAATCGATTGTATCTGAATCTTCGGAAAATCGGATACTAAAAGAACTATTTTAGTATTCGATTTATTTAAGATTCAGATTTAGTAATATAGTGTTGTTAATTATCATGTCAGTAACACTAAAATGTTCCGTAAAACATCTGATATAAAGAATGAAAGCTGTACAAATATCATATTAATTAATAATGTAATTAATGTATGTTTGTGTAATATAATATTTCTCCAGCTCACACCAATTATCTTACCCAAATGAAATATCATTAAGAGCTGTTATTATTGATGTTAGATAACGTAGTTATATATGTAGATAGTTGTTTTTGATTTTGATTATGATTTTCATTTTCATTCTAATATAAGGACGTTTTTGGGTAAAATTGTAATTGTTAAGTTTTAAGTAAACGGTGCGTACTCTTATCTTTGGGCACATATATAAAATTTGTATAAGTTCTATATATTTTTATATCTGTTGTCTTTAATTGTGCCTTAAATAAATAAATATGTATATGAATATACATACAAATACCCATTAATCATTATACTATATCTAATAGTAATTAGACAGGGGAACTGACCTCTCGACCTGACGGCCGCCTATTGATTCTTTTGTAATTTTTCTCCGCACCTTATTTTATAATAAATAAATTCCTTAATACTAAAAAAGATGTATTTTATTTAATAAAGAATAATCAGATTTCAAGTTAGATATTTAGCATCTTGTTAGAAAAATTGTGTAAAGTATAGGATATACACTGACACTATCAACTACATGACATAAACGGTAGAATGTCGTTTACGTGACACATAGCACAGTTAAATCAATTGAAACGGTCCCCTTCGCCAGTGACGCAGTAATGGACTCTTAGCTTTTACTTTTTTCGTTTGCTCCAATAGCCGATAACTGTGTTACCTGTCCATTGCATGGAATATGCGACACGGTTTAGCTAAATCGGCGACTTATATATTTTACCTTTCAATGCGTGTCTTACAATCAATTTATTCATCTATATGTTGGTGTTAAGGTTCATTTTCATTTCTTATCCATTATTTATAGACATTCAACTGTATTTAGGGAAATGTTAATCATTGAAATATTATTTATGTGTAATTTATAGTACTGAATAAGTGGGGAATCCCCACCAAGATTTATATGAGGTACATTCAGTAAAATACGATCAAATATTATGCTATACGCGACTTGTACATTTGTGCAAATATCCTGATTATTTATATAAAGTTAAAAAAGGTAGGTAGTTTGAAGTTAAGATATATGCTGTACAGTCGCAGTAAAAGGTAAAAAGTAAACCGACAAAGTCCCAACAGTCCCATGCAAGCGATAATAGCCCAATCATGAAGCGATGTGACTTTAAGTCGTTGTTGAGTTAAAACCACACGAAGCGGCGGCGCATATTATCATCAAAACAAAATACTTTTTATTAAATTTTAACTTGTTATAATCGTCCAAATTCAAATATAGATAACATTTATAACAAGTAAAAACTATTTGACACTTTATTAATAGGCAAAATAAATTTGAACGCTTGCAACAATCGCGATTAACGCAATTGAATAAGAAAGTCCGTTATTCATACGTCTCGAATGTTCTATATTTTTTGTGTGAACTGCCTTTCGAATATATGACACAATGGATTTCGTAACAGTTTGTGAGCATCCCGGGAGTTGGTAAAAACAGAATACGTTTAATACTTATAAATTTTGTAACATTTTGATGCATGGTATTGATACGCACACAAACAATAGAAAATATATTGTGTCTGATAAGAGGGTACTTGAAAGATTAATCTGTATTATGATGACATTTTTAGATTTATTGTGTATTTTTTAAATTTTAATATAGCAGGTAGGTGTCCTAAGAAAGCGATAAAGAATTCAGTATTAAGCATTGACATAATAGGATCCGCTAAAATATTCTGACATGGACATTCGACATTTGCGCAACTTAGAATATATCTCACGACGAGAAGAGTTATAACAGCCTAATCCTCAAAAACTTTTCTTATCTGTCGAGCCGCGTAATACTCTGGGAGTTTACAGAATTAATCCACGATAGTCTTAAAACCTCTCAAATGCCTAAAAATTGTTTGGTAAAAATTTATTAATCATAATAAAAAAGCTATAAGCGTAGTGAAGTAAGCTGTCAATTGCAGCAGTTTGCTCGACATACGTTCAAAACGTAGTTTATGAAAAATGACAATGAATATTTTCGTTATTGCAACAAAATAAATTAATTATAAAACCCAAATTAAAAAATGCAACGAATAAAAGATCATTAGTATCATTAGTAGTCGGTCAAGAAGATTTTTAGTTATATGTGATATTGCAAACCCGCCTTTGCTTTATTTATATGTATCTGGATAATGCCATTTGACAAGTGTCAATGTCAAATAAGTGTTTTGAGATATGTCCGGCAAAAAGCACTCCGTCATTTGGGCCAGGTGCATTTCTACGTTAAAAACATATCTCTGACAATTGGTTTAAAGTAAATAACACGTGGATGTTTTATAATTTTCGCCAAAAATTTCTAATTCATATGTGAAGTTTATGTCTAACGCTTTCCCGTAGGCTAATAGTGGTACTTCCAAGGTCTTAGAAGGCAAACATGGACTCGGACTCGTTGTGCGAACGCTACTTAACGTAGCCATATGGCAAATCGATGCGGTGACCGCGTTAAAAAGGAACTTTGTCATAGAAGAATCGCCTTACAAAGCCAAATTTTCTTCACCCTCACAAAAAAATCAGTCCAGCAGGCGAATCATTTTTTTATTTTGACATCTAAAGTGAAAGCCACCAACTGCTACTTTATTAAAATATCATTGCCCTGTAATGGAGCAATGGATAATAAATTCTTTCGGTGATATTCACGTCCATTGACATAATGAGTGAACCAGAGTTCGTTGGCGTAGTGGTTCAAATGCTCTGGTTTCGATAACGAAAACTTCACCCTGGTACCAACTTCGGGTTGGTACCAGGATTGGGCCAGCGTGGAGGTGTTATGGCCCAAACTCCACACATGTCCCTCCCATGTAGGAAGGTGGTGAAATATTACTCATATTACAAAACAATATTCAGTTTAAGACAATCAATAGCAATTACTGGATTAAGCATAATTCCAAATACCAAATCTTCAAATCTTATATTTAATTAAACACTATATGAATTAATCAATTTTTAAAATTATATTTTACAATACGGGACTGTCCTTGCCACGTCAAAGCCACACTGATACTACTAATAACCAATCACCAATATTAATATCAAGGGACATCAAACCGAAGGTACCGCGACCCGCGCGACGTTAATTCCCTTAATTAAGTAAATATCTAATTGATGTGATTAAATTAAAAAAATACGAGACGTCGCATCGGTTTCACCCTTCGGTTCACTACAGATAACTTTTTTAACTCATCGGGAAATTATACGCTGATATTGAGCTAATTCTTAATGTATCCACTTAATGAAATCGGTAATTATATTGAGTCGCAGTGATACAGGCTTCAAAATATTCGTATCTCGAATTTTCTAGCTATGTGTTTTTTGTGTGAAGTGTCTTCCGAATATATGACACAATGGATTTCGTAATAGTTTGTGAGCATCCCGGGAACTGGTAAAAACAGAAAACAATTGCTCTTATATTTGAGGTCACAAAATATTATAAGTTTATTTTGATAGATCTTCATAAAGGTGTCCATAAACAAACGCGATCTCAACGCCATATATCTGACGTCTTAGTTAAAACGTCATCTACACGACGGACGCTGGGAGAAGGGATCTGACAGAAATCGATGAAAGAAAGCTATTCGGAGTGTGATTATCTCTCAAAAACAATGTTTATACGCAATTAAAATATCCCAATAAGTAAATAAAAATAAACTGCGCCTACGCACACATCAAACATATTACACCCCGTTTTTTGCGTCAGAGTTTAATGATACTGAATATGTCTAAAGTGTGCAGATTATTGATTTCAAAAGTAATACGATTGTTTTTTTATGATCTGGGGTGTATTAACTCTTAGCGCCACAGAATTTGATGTCTGTTTATTTTTTATTACAGTTTATTTATTTTTTATAAATAACTCAGCAAATGACTCGACGCCACCGATGATCAGCACTAGAGTAGTCCATATGTGAAGATAGCTAGTGAAGCATGCGACGTACTGCCCTAGCCACACTCACCTTGCCGGCTCAAAAAGTGCTTTTTCACGACTCTTTTAAAGGAACCCATAGAGACAGAGGGAATACATGTGCCGGCAAAGATTTCTACGCTCTAGCTGTGCGGCAGAGAAAGGAGTCACTAAATCTTTTAGTGCGCAAAGTAAAAGTGGCGGCAGTGAAGGAGTGACTCCGAAAACCAGCACGCGTACTCCTGAGTAGGAAAAGAAAGGGTCTCTCCATGGTACAAACGATAAAAGGCACTAAGCGACGCAATTGCAGAGGCACTCTTTGTAACTGGCAATAGAATTAAGGATTGAATTTTGGGTATCAACTTTCGAATCACAAATAAATCACCTTCAAATGTACTTACCACTGCCTCGTAGGATCTATGAACCTTCATATATTATTTGCAAATGTGCAGCCAAGCATTATACGCGCCTACCACACAAAACGAGTTTCATATCTAATTATTAGCAAAGTTATGAAAAGAACTACTAATTCCATTGTAGTTAATGGCGAGTACGTTTAAAAATTACAGGTTCATAATAATCATGTGTGTACAATTATTTATGTACAACTATACTGGTACGGAAAACAGTCGAGTGCAAAAGTGTCTGAGGCTGAAGTTGAGATATATAGGTAAATTATTTGAAATATATAAACATAAATAGCCGTTCGTTAGTCTCGCTATAACTTAAAACGATTTGATCGATTTGGATCATATTTTATTTATTTATTTTACTATTTATATACACACGAAGACAACAGAATATTAGAGAATTGTACAAAGGTACTGCTTATTTCTATAAGAAATCTCTTCCAACAGCCCCATATATGGAAAAAGTGACATCAAAAGGTAGAGGGGTGTGTACCAATACTAATTAAATACATAAAAATTAATATATATATCATATTTACCCTAACATATATACATACCCACACCCCATTACCCATAAGGTGACTAATCACGCCTCTTTTGAAGGAGCCCATGTAACGATGAAGGTACCTATTTCTTATTGCTGGACAATTAAAAGATTTTAATAACCACGTTTCTTTATGCGTGATGTAAAGATGAAAACTATAAATTAATGAATCGAAAACCGAAAGGCACTTTAGTGAATAAGAAAGCAAGAGGTGGAATAAAGTCATATCTTATGACATTTCTAATTTTCCATGGAGCAGCTTAAGTCTATTTCCACAAAACTAACTGTTCTGTGTTTGTCACTGAGCAAGCCCACAAATTGGCCTTCTGTGCACGCGTAGAAGATAGACAGCGTAGGAGCAAGGGACTTGTCTTGTAATGGACATATCGAGCGAGGAACCAGTTGAGCAGTGAGTTGTGTTGATGTAGTTGGATATTTTAATTTAAGTGAATTCTTCTTTTATTCACTGTGAAGATTCACAAGTAATTATTGGTATGAAGGTAGATTAGATAATCTACCTTCATACCAATAATACTTACCTCTTATTATAGTTAAAATATTACTTATTTATTTATGGACACATTAATGGTTGTATTTGACTGTATAAGTGGAACTTGGAGAAGTAGTATTCTCGATGTCTCAAGATCCGCTGCCGTGCTTCAGAGGGCATGATAAACCATTAGTCCAGGTTGCTACTTCCACCGTTGGTACCCACCAACCCGAAGACGTGTTAGGAAGACCTGTGCCAAGCAGTAAGACCACTAAAGATGATGATGGTGAATTATACAAAACTATTTAACAACACCTTGGTTTCAGTTCAATCAATCTATTTAAAATCAATTGATTTTGAACTTGAGCAAGTACAGGATATGATATCCGCCATATTGTCACCGGATGTGAGGTCAACTGTAAACAACTGTTATGTCAACAATGTTCATCAAAGCACTATACCAATGTTTACTATTACTGTGAGGTCACGAACGTAAAATTGCAGTTGAGTTATATCAAATAACTGATGGTAATTTACGAGGGTAAATATTTACACAAAAAACTATCCGCAATTCACAAATTTTACGTTATTTCATCGGGATAACATTTTCAGGAAATGATACTATACTCCATTATTTGCAGATATAAAATAGCGATGGTCGATCTTTTTCAACTTAAACTTAACAAAATGTGCATATTAAATTAATATATTTTTTTAATTACAGATGCTGTTCTAATTATCGAGTATTGTGTTTTTAAAAATAAATATCTTAGAAATACTACAAATTAACTAAAGAAGAAAGAAGAAGAAGGTATATTAAAGATTTCACTTGTTGAATTACCTGTTTTCTCACCTTTTTTATTAACCTAGTTATTACCACTAGTTAAGATGTTGCTACGTGCTTACCTAGAAAGCACGTAACCTTGACAAGTTACAGTCGTACCGTATTACTTAGATCAAAAAAATTCAACTTTGGCCCAACCCCATTAAGTATAATTTAAAACGCAAGTTTTCTATCATGTCTGCTATTAGAAAGCGTTACGTGCTCGCATATCCCCTATTGTCGCTTAAACATTAGTTACCAATAATGGGTGCAATAATTAAACTTAACGCGTAGTTACGACCGGTCGGATTATAATTTCTGTTTAGCACGCCCCCTCCCTTAGTACTTGCATCGTCATACTTACTTTGCGGAAGCATCCGTTCTTGCATAGACCGTTTTGTAAGTAAATAAGGTTCTAATATGAATGGCAAGTGATACAATTGATGTTGCATTGGCTGTACGCGTTCCGCTGCTTATCTGTGCTGATTGTTTATTAGTGTCGCGGGGTAAGTGACAGGAATGTCTGATCAGGTGTTACCGATGCGTTGTCTAATGACGTGTTAGATGAATTGTAAACCTTATGCAGTTGGAACGAGCAACTAAATTCGCAAAACTCAATTTTACAAAACTGAGATCAGTAAGACACCTTCATGAGCACGGAAATTATGATGTATTGTGGCGGGTTGTGCATAATAACTACACACTACGAAAATACTTTCGATCAGTCTTAAATAAGTTTCTTGCCAAATTTTATGCTGCTTTGTGAATTTCATTACAAAAATTTGAGAACTTGAAGACTTACTTTAACTTTATTGCCGAAATGCATACTTTGCGTTCATTAGAACTGACACTACACTCTTAAGAGGTTTCTCTCTAAAATATCGTAATACCTTATTAATGATAAGTGAAATAATTTTAAAACAAAAATTAAAATAAAGATAACAATAATTTAGGGACCATCATCACACAACAGAAGTTAATTTAGTCGCTTTGATTAAAAAACCGTCTAAACTCTATATGACGCTTGTCTGATCTCGGCGGAGAGGGTCACTAACCTCACTATTACCGACTTCAACTTAAACATGACCATTAAATACAGGGAAGGTAAGGGATGCTATGCATTACTAGATCAGGAATTTCATTCCGCACCAACGTCCGGACTTAACCACATGTATCGATGACACGGTAGGGCGAGCCCTATGGTGACATCACAAAAGACCGATAGACTAGATCTGGATGTGCCGGCCATAGCTTAGAATAAGCTAAAGGCATAGAAATCGATTACAAAACCTTGCGAAACAGAATGAGTTAATATAAGCATGGTAAAAAAGAACATATATATATAAGTGTAATAACAATGACCTAAATGACTTGTATCCAGGGCAGTAAAGTATCTAAAAAAAGTTTAATAATATCAATAAAAATTATAGGAGAAAAATACTTAAAAAATAACATTAGGAAAAAATTAAAGATATATCAACAGAATCGTAACTATTATCAATTTAGATACCCACACATGACCGTCCCTTTCAAACATCGCGACACGAGGAATTGTTAGAAGTTTGAAAGTTCTAACAAGGTGTTAGTTGGGCTCTGACTCTAACTAACATAATTTGGTTGAACTAACCGGGGTAGTTTATATTGCATAAACGCCACCAGGTATAAAGTATACCCAACTTTAAAAATATATTTAGTGTATCAATTCAACAATATTATATTTTGTTAGGCAATATTTTTTATCGCCGTGGAAAATCTCTTCAAGACGCTCCCTTTCACCCAGGGAAGGTAACAGGGGATGTGTGGGGCTCTCGCCCATTAAAACCCACAGCGACGCACTACCTGACCGCTTTCGTCCTATGTGACCTGACTGATCTGAGAAAACGGTCAGGTAGTGTAGAAGAACGCTCGAAGTAGAAGGAAGCTCGAAGACATTTCACCACTGTGTCGGTTTGGCCGTGATTGGGTCTCAGCTGGAGTAAAGACAAGGAGAAAAATGGGAAGCTGTCCAATCGAACAGAGTCGGAGATATTGTGTTCAACTAATGTCTATCCCATATAACTTTCGTTTAGATCTGCGAAGAAAGGGAACAGCTCTATAAAACAATAAAATGGATTTCAGCCATAAACTTTTTAATTGACTGTTAGCCTAATTTAATTTTAAACATTTTAATACCTTTATGTAATACATTAATATTGAGTTTAGCACACCAGTTACGAAAAGCTCATGTTTAATGTAAACACCATTTTGTACTTACATTTAGAAAATAAATAATTCTGGTTCTGAATTATATTCAATGTTATTTAAGTCGTCGTGTTTGTTTGTGTCAACACAAGTTATAAGTTTGTGGCTGTGGGAATTTCAAAAGTGTTTGCAATACTTTGATAGTATGTTTATACATACTATGTATGACTATGTTATCATAGGCACACATAATTAATGTTATTATGTATATTAATCAAAGCTATTTATTTTATACTAGTAAATCTTTCTGATTTAAGATTTGCTTGATGCATAGCCAGATTCTTACCATACAGCCTCAAATTACACTTGGTTAACTATGCATTAAGACCTAAATAGTCCACGTAATTTCCAGAGTCTCGGTACCCAGTTAAATAATAATTGGAGATAGTCTACTCCAAGGAGGAAGTTCAGATAGTACGTGAAGTCCGTGCTGAATGTAGCTAAGTACAGGCAATTAAATATTTAATTCGATGCATTGAATATAGATTCAGAGATGCATGCCCGGAGCCCGTGTCACTCGTGTGTATGAGATCAAATGTAACTGTAATATTTCTAAGGAAGGGATATCAACGAGAACTCAACAATGCTTAGTAAGTGTTACAATGTTAATATTAACGGCGTATATAATATTTAAAAATTTCCTTAATGAAGCACCTAAATAAATATCTAGAAGGAGCTCATTGTTGTTGCGTCAATCGAATTTGTTACCTCCTCAGTATTTCGGAAAGCACGTTACGCCGTTGGCCAATTCTTATGGCAACCGTTTTCACCCACCATGCGACATTAGTCCAGCGTGGTGGCGTTATCCCAATGTATCTGCTGAAGGATCTAGCTTCGATTAGGTTAGACTCGAGGCTAATCCTAAACGAAAGAGACTGCTAGAGTTGAAGAGACTTATAAGGATCACAAGGGTAAACCTTAGTTGAGTGCCAAGGCACACAGGTCTCACTGGCCTTAAAAAAGACCAGAGAAGAATGTTATTGGACCCGAACCCTACGTTGGACTCTCATCCAGTATTCTGCGAATGGCATTCAGGGTGTAGTAGAGGAAATAATAAGAAGAATTGGATTAGATGGCTTCGTTTGCGCACTCCAAAAGATTAATGTACGCATCTGAAGGTCCTAAGAAGGCGACATGTAACTTACAGAGTGGCAAAGTGTCACAATTACTGGGCACAATATAGCAATAGTATCCTAATCAAAATAAATTTAGTGGAAACGCCTCTGTGTAGGGCATGTGGAGAGCATACTGAACTAATGGAACACATTCCATGTATCTGTGATGCTCTTGCGGGGAAAAGAATGGTGCTCTTTGGTTTCGGCTACCCCACAACTTAACACACAAGGCTGCTGACTCCAAGCGTACCTCGTAAGTACATCTTGGAAGTACTCCAGGACTGCAGACAGTAACAATGTAACGTAACCTTAAGTCGACGTGCTCCAAGAGTTCATGCTGGCTCTTGAATAGGTTAAGATTTTTCTCAATTCAAGACATTTTCCAAGCATTATAGTTGTTTAATTTTTATGTATTTTCAAAACAACAAACAAAGCCATATGTAGTCATCATGTCTACCCACGACTTCGCGTCTACAACGGGATTTGGAATAAAGTTAAAGATAAATGAATATTCATCCCACGGGACAAGAAAGTTTAGAAAGCCCTCATTTTCTAAACTAAAACATTGTCTAGAGATGTATATAACAAGTATTAAAAGAATAAACTACCACAGACATTGAAACACGATTGACTTACAAATATTTACATATAAATAGGGTAAAATTGTGTTACAAAATTTTCCCAATAGCCCAGTCATATTAGTCAGGTTTAACACATCATGTCACGTCATGTTGTACATTTGTGACAATTAATACGATCAAATTATGAACCACCACAATTCGAACGATCAGAAATCTCTCATTCATATGCGAGGAACAGTGGGAACGCCCAACTAGAATTAATAACGACGAGGACCATGGCTGCTCATGGGGAGAGCAAGGAACACTATGGACGTGGCTGTTCGTAAATAATCATTGATTTGAAAAGTTAAGCTCTATTTTAGGATATTACTATTGTTATTTAAATTCAATTAACGTAATCATTTACTTGCTGACGGCAAACAGAGGTTCAAACTTTTAATAAATCTTGAATCCATCTATCATCATTATTCTCAAATACTCGGTGATGAAAACTCGGTTAAACGCTGTTGAAATAAGTGATCGTTCTCTGCACTGTTATTTCAAATGAAAAATAACCATTTTCCTATTTTAAAAATTAGATAATTTCAAAGTAACATAGACTAACGGTAAAATTGGATCTGCAAATCTAAATCTTGGTTCTTAACAAGAAACTACAAAATTCTATTCCCATATACCATCACATATCTAGTTAGTAACAAGAAAAAGAAACTAACAATAATCTAGACATAAGTTCGAAACGGAATCCATGTTTCCTAGCTCCTGTGCGTCATGTAATATTTGCACAATCGAAGCGGGCAGTCCAATCAGGAATCATCGCGTCGCACGCGCTACCCGCACAGGCTGAAGAATAATGTAATATGGGGCTTTATACGTCGAAATGTCTACTAAAACTTGTCTTGTAGTTTAGTGTTTAAATTTTAAGAGCGGTATTTAACTCGAAATAGTTTGGAGATAGCGCTCTTTTTGGCAGTGAACGTAAGACATAATTAATTTGCTTACTAAGTTTTCCTTATCTCCGTATTACAACATTTATCGACACGACAGGACAGGTGGGAAGCGTTCAACTAAACCTATAACCTCTGGTAGCTATTTGAACACTCATTACTTTCGTGTTGGTAGTGAAACCCTTGTGTTGGTAGAATTAAAATTTCTACAGCTAAATGTACGTTTGCTTAACCTACTTTGATGACTTTACTCACTGTTGGGACTTTGGAAAATGACATTAGCTAACAAGTAAAAAATGTCGTGTGTTAATAAGAAATATACAAAAAACGCGCTTTAAGCAATCTTAGCCATAAAAGCGCGGCATATCACCCACTTTAAGCTTTAAAACGTACCCACTCTAAATAAAGGTTGAAAAGAACACAGTCCGCTCTACACAAAATTTAATGTAGCACATAAGTCGCTGAACAAAAATCTTGGCGTAGCACTGAATACTCGGTTTTGCTCAAAACGCGTACGAAAAACTTTGGCGTAGCATTAATCCCGCTCTACGAAATTGTTGCTGTAGACAGAGACCCCCCTACGAAATACGTAGCATAAAACACAGTACAAATAAATAAACTATGGAAGCACAAAAGCCGCTCGAAAACCTTAAAATTAATATTTAACTCATCAAGTAGTTTAATCCAAATACGTTTCTAAATCCAATACGAGATTTAATCGTCTCAAGGTTTCCGTGCATATAAAGACTATCGTTAAACAAACATATAATTCTAATTTTAAACGGTCTAGTCTAGATCATAAAAGTTATTTATACTGTTGTATAATGACGGGTATTAAAACACGAATTTAAGTGATGATAATATCGAGTTATACCTAATTATCAGTCTTATAAGTCCCGTATAAAAGATCTTGTTACAACCTCTTAACTTGATATTTGTTACTAATAAAAATATATGTCATGTTGTTGTGTTTATTGTTTGTATTGTCTCTGTAACCTACACCAATTAAGACCCAATTAGACATGTTTTGTCCATCCTTATGCTAGCTCAAATATCAGCTTCATTAATTACTTAATGGTTAAATGTTTTATAACGCAGAATCACTAATGTATTTTATTTGTAATCACAGCTTATCTATTAGAATATGCATGTTGTGTTTACTGGTTTCCTATTGTACACCTAGCTATAAGTTATACATTGTTTTGTATGTATAAACATTAATCAGTGGAACAATTACTGGTAAATGAAGCTTATTTATAATAAATTGAACTGCGACACATAATACAACAGTTCTGAAACATTTATTATTGAGCATTTAAAGAACTTAAAATTCATTAAAACTTTAATTGCTATATGTGTTTTGAAAGAATTATTTATTGTAGTAATAATTTGCATTTTATATCGCGCCATTATTAAAATTCACAATTTTTTTTGTTACGGCGCTAACTATGTTCTTTTTTTGAAATTCATACTGTTACCACACATCGATAAGAATTTGGCGGTCTTATGAGGAAACCCTTTGCGCGGAAGCGATCGAAAAAGCGAAGGAGTGATTTTATGAAACCACTTAATATCATCCAAACTAAACTATCAGCTAACTGTATCAGAATCCTTTAAAGAGGATTTAAAGTATGGGTGTAGAAAAAGACATTAAACACATAATAATATAACATTAGTTCATAATAAATATTTGTGCAAAAATAGAACTAATACCCTCCTTCAGTCGCAATAACTATGTATGATATGAATAAAACATCGAACCCATTTGCGGTTAAAGTTGTTAGAACTTCGCTACAATTTAATATCTAGCTAGAAACTTCTCTATATCGCTTGCATTAAGTATGTACCTGCAAACCGTTTTAAAGAAATAAAATATGCATCACCTGAAGTGGAAGAAAGTAAGTACTAACTTCATTCAGATATACTCTTACTTTGCGGTATTCCTCTATTGCTTGAGGAGTACAAACCGAAGAATTGCAGATTATTTTATGCGACTGCGAGGCTATCAATGACCGACCACTAACTAATATAGAAGACGGCAAATGCGATTCATTAGAAACCCTTAAACCATCACGTTTTATACAGCCAATATCAGAATCTAATGTGATGGATATGGATCTGTTAGATACAAAAAGTATGAATAAGCGTTTACGTTATGTACAAAAGTTAAGAGCAGATTTTAGAGAGAGGTTTAAGAACGAATATTTGAATTTATTAGTTCAAAGGTCAAGTAAAGTTAGTGGAACCTTGAATATCGGAGATGTGGTTCTTATAGAAACTCATGAGAAAAGGGTAAAATGGCCTTTGGGTGTTATAGTGGAGATCTATGCGGGAAAAGATGGTGTTAATAGAACCGCCAAGGTAAGAACTTCTGGTGGTTATAAAGTACGTCCCTTTCAGCGTCTCTACCCAATGGAAGTTACTTGTCCTGAAAAGGATATTCCTGGTCAAATAAGAGTAACACGTTCAGGCCGTGTTTCTAAGTTACCTAGTCGTTATAAGTTGTAGAAAGTTTTTTTTGTTAGGGTGTATACACATTACATGATTTCAAGACACACATACTTTTACTTAACAATTTAATTTATTTATTTTGGGTTTTACCTATGCATAGCGGAAATGATAGATAAATATTTTATTTACTTGTTTTATTTGATTTATTTTATTATTATTAAATGTGTCTAAGTTTGTGATATTACATTACAGTAGGTGCCCAACATAAAGTAAAATCGTTTTTTGTTCCTTTCTTGTGTGGTGTAGAGGATGTTAAGAACTCCATGGTTTATGTAATAGACAATTTTAAGTGTATATAATTGTCATAGTTTTTTACTTGTTTTTTCTTGTTTGTCAAATAATTTTTCTGTAATAAAACATAAGTCCATCAAGCTCGAATATTTTATTTAAATAACTAAAAGTCTAATACAGTATTTTCCATATCTTCACTTTCACACTCTTTACATTTTTTATTTTTCTTTACTTTACATTTTTTTTTTATTAACACCAGAGTTAAAACACTTGGCTTTTCTTGAAGGTTTCCCTAATTATAATTATTTTAAAACCACGCCTGAATTAAAGCAAAAATAAAACACAATTAACTATTTTTTTGAGTTTTAGCGAGACTAACGAACAGCTAATCATTATTATATAACGGTTGGAAAAATAAAACCTGGTTGGAAGAAAAGTACCCTTAATATTGATGGCAAATTGTATTGAAAGGAGACATTCCTTTATTTTAAAATATAATTAAAAGGACATTTAATTTTTTTTAAATCACCTACTTGAGCCGGTTATGATACTGATGAAATGTGAAAAATAAAACATTCTGTATTTTATGATACCAACCGAGTCATTCATAAGGATAAATTTTTTTAAACGACGTATCTTAAACTAAAGAAAGTCCAAGAAAAATATATTTCCCCCTAACGGTAAAAAAGTAACCCACGACCTATTCCCAAACGTATCAAACATACACAAAAAATTATGTCCAAGAAATGTTATGTAATACGTCTATTTCTGAACTGTGCTAAAAGTTAAGACATAAAAAAGCCTTAATAGAAACGCTGTTTGATAATAAAGACGTCTCTAACTTAATCTGCTACATGATATTGATGCAAATGTACCCAGAGCTATACCTCCATCGCCATGCCAGATTGTAATCCTGTATAATGCACCCAAGGTGCATCGCCTCGCACTTGCACAATACATGAATACTCTATGAGATTTTATACAACAGATGCTATTTCCCATCGTTTGATACAGTCCACAACGGTATGTCACAAAAATATATCTTAATAATGTTCCTTGGCAGTGGATTGGCCATATTAGCCGTAGAACTAACGAATGTATAACGGAAAACATATTGTGGAACAATAGGATAACGATATTCTTAGATTGGCTGGAGTGTGCTGGATGACATTCGCCAGATCTCGGTAGCAGTGGCGTGCATAAGGGGATTTCCTATTCCCAGCAGTGGCCGATCATTAGGTCGATGATGATATAAAAAATACTGTGGTGTTGGATAACAACTTAAAGTTCTCGATAACGGCATCTAACAACAAATTGATTATTTAAAAAATACTTATTCTAATTACGTCACAGTTTTCATCAGTTGGAAGCAATAAAGATATATTAATTATGTTAATTTTCGAGATTCAAGAAGAACTCACGAATCGAAACAACTGTGTCACATACATATACAGTCACATTCACATCACAATCATTCAAATCGATTGATTTATTTTCAGACATAGGGCATAGCATTCGGTTTTAAAGTGGCTCGCGTTAGACTGCAAAATTGATCTATCAAGAAGGCCATTATGCAGTTAAATAGTAAATTTTCATTGATGTCCCCGAAGTGCGGTAGATAACTTAATATTTAAATAGCTGTAATTGTCAAATGACAGAAACTATGTACATATCTATGACTAGACACAAAAGCAGAATGAAATTATTTATAACGATACATTGGCCATTCGTTATAAAACCGCTATCAAGAATAAGTAAGTAAGGGTAATAAGTATAGTTTAAGTACAAGAAAATGATCAACACAAATGTGTAATTCAAATTGGGAAATAACAGTTCTTTGTAAATTATTATCGTTATTATCGTATTCAACAATAGTTATAGTAAATCGGTAATATGTTGCATCGTCCGTTCCTAGATGAGGAATATTTAAACACCCGGTGTGAGCAGCGTGGGTTCTTTGAACACCAAGAAGTATCCATGACGTCTTAAAATAAGCATCTATAATCATTTGGGAGCTACAGATTAGTATGTTTCTCTTTTGTCCGGTGGAGAGTCTGATTTATCTCCAAGCTGCCATCGATCAGAATGTACGCGAATGTAGACAGTGTTATAATCTTGTTTAAATTTAATCTGAGGAAGTACTGATCACAATTGCGAGCCAACATAAGGCGAGCCTTTATTTTAAGACCTTCTGCTCTATCCAGATTAATGTTAGTGTTAAGATGAGATAAACTATAATATTTACGGAACAGTTTTTAATTGATAAATTCTACATAATTTCAACAGTTTAACTAATGTGGTCATTGACACAAAACGTATTGTTTTATTTCCTCTATAACTAACGAAGAAACCGACACTTTATAATCATCCTTTGAACTTGGAACACTAATCCATAATACTTTTAAATTGTGACATAAAAGAAAAACTAATTTACACTCTCACTCCCTCTGTATACTTTGACAGCTATTTGCTTTAAAAATTGGTGTTCCATTTTCAAATTACACAAATAGACACAGAAATCTTATTGAATGAGATAGAGAATAACGCATACAATCGTAAATAATTTAGAAAAATTTAGAAACACCAACTTTTGTCTCGCATTTCGAGAGATATTTGATTCTTAAATATCGACAAGAGTTGTTATCCTACTAAAAGATTAACAAATAGTAGGGACGGGACTTATTGACGAGTAGATTATAACAAGATAAGCGGAATACAATCACTTTTTAATTGTCTCGAGTATAACGCAGCCGAATAAATTTGAAGTAATGAATGTAAATGATATTAATTCTTTTGGGGAAATTGGCACTTTTCCTGTGGCTTATAAAGTAATTCACTTTCAATGTTCTTATAAGTGTTAACATAATATGATAGGAAAATTGTGTAATTTTAGTAATTTTATTAAAAAATATCTGTGATTCCTTACCCGATTCCAGGGTACTTCCGAGCTCCACGGTACGTTATAGACACAGGAGCCGTGGTTGCAGCGTCCAGGATCCGTTGTGTTGATACACTCTGCTCTCCTCCGCTCAGCTCCCTCCCTCCTGGCTCCGCGCTCCTCGTCTACCCAGCTCCTCTCCTCTCCTGGCTCGTGGTTTCTCTTTCCCGACTCAGCTGCTGTCCTGCGTCCCTGACGACGCTCCTGTGTCCTAATAACTGTACCGCTTCTTCTAGCGTAAAAACTTGACTACTGAATTACCCTGTTGCAGCAACACGCTACCTGTCAAACAATAACATAAAAAAGTTAATAAATAACTACTACTTCTACATAGATAAATTTGTATCCAGTAACAGCGGAGTGGTTGACCAGTGAAAAGATACAATATAGGAATTGGAACAATAATTAAGGCAGTAAGCACAGAATTAAAATACGATACAAAATGCAAAGTTTAAGTCACCCTGATTATGTCTCATAGATCAACGGCAGCAACGGTGACAGCGCGGGAGCGGCGCGTTAACATCTGTAGATTTATATGGAGCAGCTCTCGTACAACGGGCCAAGAACGTGCCGTGACGCATTATGGTAGCTCAATATTTTTTAAATCATCTACGAAACCAGTGGCCAACAAATATAACCATATTTTTGAAATCATCGTAACGTGTTTAAATCTCTTCTAAGTTGGCTTTATTGTTAGGGTTTCATATTAAAACTAGCGCAGTTGTATACTATATACATGTTTACAACAACTGAACAAAACATCCAACAAATAAAAAACTAAAATTTCTGTTTAAGTGAAAACATTTTCAACGCCACATTTTATACTAATATTACATTTAAACGTTACGAACGCAACGACATATTAGCTGAACATACATATTAGCTAGTACTACACTACTTCTGACTGAATAAAAAATCCTATTGCTTATCAAGATAGTACACACAGTGCAAACTCAGAGATCGATATAAATTACCTCTGACAGACAAGACAAAAGTTTCTCTACGAAGTCAAAAGTAACCATAAATCTAATTTTATAACTAGAATTGTAGTCACTTACTGTTTTATTTTTTACAAGCCTACCAATAAACCAGCATTAATGATAATAAAATTCACCGGTAATTCTTTTTATAAATATAATTATTTATGTTAAAATTAACGATTCGGAAAACACGAACGTGAATAACCTAGTCAAGAAAACAGTAAATAGTACATTAAACAATAATACCAGTAATATTACTACTTAATAATTGAAAACATAAAGTTTCTATTATCAGCTAAGATATAAGAAGCTATTAGAAATGCCAAGAAAAAGCATATCCAAAGGTTAACGTTTGCAAAAAAAGGATAATTTACCTTAAGTCATAGGCAATTAAAAATATTAAATTATACGAACCAATAATAAGCGGCCTTACTTATAAACGCACAAGTAAATAGAACTGTAAAAAAATAGTTTAATGAGCATTTAAAAATATGACCCAAATTAATTTGAAGCCAATTTAAAGTGAATATTTTCATAAACAAGTATGAAACCTATTAAATGTGGAATGAAACACAAAAAACGAAATCAAAATCATCGCATTTATTATTTATCGATAGTGGACAACAACCCTGACGTCTCGCTCAATTACTTCTTTCGATGGGTATGATCAAATTTTTTTGTTAAATAATGTATTGATATTGAATGCAAGTTTTTGTGTGTTAATTGGACTGCGAACTATATTTATCGACAATCATATTTTATTTACCTTTCTATTTTCTTAGTTTTTTTATACCTCTATTATTTTATATTGTACATCAACCAATTCAAAAAGAGAAATACACGGGGAAAATATAAGTAATAATTTAAGTCAATAGTCTTAATAACAATGTATAATATTTAACTTATACATCCTTTAATGCAATTTTAGTTGGTGCCTATGTATGTAGTTAAAGGCTCACCCAATCATATTATCCTAATCGAATTCCTGTGTTGGGCAGCAAAGACGCTTGCAGTCGTCTCAAGATGAACTAATCCGACGCGATTGAGTTTGTGTTAGCCCGTTTAAAAAGCCGATAACATTGCTGTAAAAGTAATAATACAATTCACAAATTCTATATTTAAAAAAAACTGTCAAAATCAAAAGAAGATAGTTACGTACTTTTTTATTAATGTTCGAAATTCGAATTTTCTTATTAAAAATATCTTTCGTCTGGTTTTAGAAATTCCTACTCTGTTTAAGGGAAATGCCCTTACTAAAATTACAGTTTTTAACAGATATAAAAAAAGGAGGTTATCAATTCGATTGTAGGTTTTTTGTCTAATTCTCCGTAATATAGGGAAGTCAAAGGGAGCTGAAGCCCATACAGCCATTTCTCTAATTATTTCTTTATTTCTGGCTCCGGGATACCGGTATAATGTATGCCTTTGCCCTAATGCGACTAATAGTTGGCCTGCCATTTTGTTAATGACTTACGAGAATTGTTTTTTTAATGGAATGAAACACAAGTAAGTGATTACGAGAAAATGACACGAAAATAGAATGTAATGGCAATAATTACGATGTAATGATATCCAAATGAGAATGGAATTAACTTACTCTATAAATGAATGATTGGAAATTAAACACTGAATAATCACACATAAGTCACTAATGAACGCTGAATGATGTAATTCATATATTGCAAGATATAACGATCGTTTTTGGCATGAAACTGCGCCAATTTCATAACAAAAACTTCACTACAACAGAATATATAAAATATAGTCATTACGCCCCCGCCAATACGCGCCAAAAACATACGGTTTGTTTCGCGATTTATCTGTCAATTTATGATATGAATTTATTGAGGTGGTTCCCAGAAAATCCAAGCAATTCAATTATAAAGGCAAATAATTCATTTTTTTTTCTAAGGCTATTCCGCTACTTTTTAACTACGTCAAACCAACAGTAATGTCGACAATACTGGCATTCAACCTACCAAGTGCTAGTCTTTAATATGAACAGAAAAAACAGATTCCAGATATAAACGGGTTAACAAATAACCTTGTAAACACCTAAATCAATGACAATACGGTACAAATTGAAACAGCGAAAAATTCCGGTATTCTGAACCGACTTTCCGTCTCCCTCTCACAGTGATATGAGTCCTTGACAATATTATTACATATCGCTTAATTAAAAAAAAATACTGGAACACTATCCAAAGAGAAGCTTCGAACTGTGTTACCAAATAGGTATGTGATTGATGCATAAACGGCCTATGTCCACTTTTGATATACGACG